>OY829897.1:5000000-6250000 GCA_963691955.1 Chloroclystis v-ata | reverse complement strand
AATTATTTGTTCAGGGAGATATTGGTAAACAAATAACACCTGCAAAACAATTTGTTTGCCTCTTCGTGCGTAATCGCGCGGTTTTGTAACTTTTTTACTTAAAATGAACAATAAGAAGAATAAGATTGTAAAGATAGGTACTTACATTATTAACAAAAAGCTTACGATTGTCCTTTATAAGTTTTTAATAGGTAGTTTTTTTGTATAGTCAATTAAAAAGTACATATTGGTACTTCTTAGCTAGTTAGTAACATACTTTTAATTTTCAGGTGGTGTTAGGGAGCAGCCCCAGTATCTAGAATACCATAAGCGAACGCTCCCAGAGCTAGACATCTAGCTTTGAACGGTGAGTACTTACCAACATCTAGGTTTATGTAAATCATACATAAAGTAAGGTAAATACATAGGTTTATTAACCTCCTTGGTAGACAACGTTGCCATCGTGCTGATGGTCCCGGTTTCGATTCCCGGCTGGAGCCCATATTATAAGAATGATGAGTTAGGATTTTGTTTCGTCTGGATTTTGCATAAAGTAATTGTTGGTCTCTGGCACATTGTGTGGTGCCTGCCATCTTAATATAGTATCACCCCATCTCCTGCCATGGCCGTGGGTGTCGTAAAAGGTGCCTAAAGGAACATCAAAAGATGGGCAGCAGCGACCTTGTGGGAGAGAGTATGAGTAGGATATCATCACACTGCAGTCGCCTATATCGTGGTACACTTAGTGGAACTATTTTCATTCAATGAGTTATTTATTATTCAACGTTTCTTTACTGTATTTTGTTTTGTCTGCATATCGATTTTAATTCTAATATAAATACAACTTGAAATTTTACCAAGATATCTGTTCAGTAATAATAATTACGCTAGAAATCTTTTCAGTAATAATAATAACGTTAGTAACCTGTTCAGTAATAATAATAGCGCTAGTGTTGAGAATTTTGAACATCTACGCCACATTATTATATACTCTACATAACAAATCACAACAAGAATGTAAGTTTCTTATTACACGCTACCTAAACACTATTGACTATGAACAAGTTGAACACTTGCTAAATGTTCAAGCATAAACTTAGGGGCTTATTATTACCTACTATAATTTTAAGAATAGTTTAGTATTAATATTAACAAAAATAGCATAAGTATTAACGTTTAATTAGTTTAAGTTTGAGCAAAATAGGTTTTACCATAATCTAAATGCATATAATATGCACTTTATTGTTATCTCCCGGAAACAGAGATTGGAGCCCTCGTTTCTAAGTACAAGTGCAAACTTAGTTAGAACGAGGTGTCAAAATCATGGACCCTCAGGGTTTAACTATAAACAAAAGCATAAGTTTAAGCATAAGCAATATACCTACCTACTTTAGAAATGTGCTTAGTCTCATAAGCACTTAAAAACCAAGCTGAATTAATATTCAGTATAGTCTTTAAATTTTGTATTAACGAAATTGTATTGTTCATTTATTTATATATTTTTTTCTTTTTGATACATAAAGCTACAACAATAAGTTAGTTAAGATACATAGTTTAAGTTGAAAATTGTTTGTTAAACCTTAACTGAAAATAAACAAAAAATTTTTTTTATTTTTTTTTTTTATTATCTACAGTAAGGATTCAGAAGCGAAGTATTTAAAAAAAATAACAATGCGCATGTCTTATCTTTAATTAACTTTAACAAATAATTATCAAAACATCCAAAATTAAACATATCGACACGTACACTATTTCCAACGAATTTAAGCAACAAAAACATTGAAAAACAACTTGATACCCTAACTATCACAAAGGAATACAACCTAACACAGTTGCGAACCGTACGAAGCCTGACGAGCAATGCCAGTGAGCCTCGGCCGCTCTCGCGTACAGCGCGTTGCTTTAGGAGGGGTGCGCTTAGTCATTTATTTGTTAGCAATACAGCTTATACGGCCTATCCCGACCTTGGGTCCTCCTGGACCCAGAAACAGGGCACGGCGTCGTTGGTACCAGCGATAATCGCCGGTGGTGGACACGCCTCGAGGACGCGAAGAGTAGGAGAGGCACTGGTGGCCCCAGTCGCCGTTGATGAACCCAGCCTCGAAGACACGAAGAGCAGAAGAGGCACTGGTGGCCCCAGTCGCCGTTGATGAACCCAGCCTCGAAGACACGAAGAGCAGAAGAGGCACTGGTGGCCCCAGTGGCCGTTGATGAACCCAGCCTCGAAGTCACGAAGAGCAGAAGAGGCACGAGTTGCCCCGTTTGCCTTTGATGACGCCAGCCTCGAAGACGTGAAGCGCAGGAGAGGCACGCGTGGCCCCGACAGTCCCTGTGATGCTGACGAAGGTAGACACATTGGACTCATCACCAGTCTGAAAGGATAAACATTTAAAGCAAACCAGTGACTGGTCTTAAATATGCCTGCCTGATAATTATCATTCTCCTTTTACTATAGCTCTTTCACTTAATTCATTCAACTCGCTTCATAAAAATGTATTTGAGAATCATTCTCACATCACGTACATCATCTCCGAGACTTCTTATATACCTTGGGCCCTGTTACCAACAAACCCTATGACTCGGCGTCGCGCGCTGAGAGCGGCGCGGCGACCAATTCCGCGGCGTGCAGCGGCGTGGTGCGACGTGCAGTGGCGCGGCGTGCAGTGGCGCGACGTGCTGTGGCGCGCCGTGCAGCGGCGCGGCGTGGCACCTCCGTGGACCACCCGGTGTATACAACGATGTGGGAAGCCCCCACGCTCTTCCACCCATACCAGGGTGCCACCCAGACCAGGGTGCCGGCCGACCAAGTGCATGTCAAGACCGAGGTAGACGAATACCATCGTCTCCCGCTTTCCAGCGGAACCCGTGCCGATTTATCTAGCTAAACTCGTTCATTACTTATGAGACTGTCAATCACTATCCTCTGACCTAGAACCTAATATGCTTTCCCTACTTATGCTCAATGTGTGATTGATAATGTGTATGTGTGTGTGAATGCCTAGCAGAAGTAAAGATAATGAAACATAATTAAGGATAGCGACCGACAGCGAAATAAGCAATGTTTATAGAGTCCAGATAGAATGATCGACCCGATGTCGGAGAACGCAGCACGCCGCTCGTCTCCGGACACCACTCGCCTCGCCAGGACGCCATGCGTTGCGCCCAGTCCAGCGACGAGTTGCCGTGGCCTCCGCTCAGCAGCGTGAACGCGCAGCCACCGCCCGGCAGCGTGCTGACGCCACGCACTCCCGGGTCCACTCTGTGAACTGAAACACCATTCAAACACAACATATCTAAGCGCATACGCACAAGGCAAATTCCTGCGCTATTTCACATAGATACTCAGCATACCATTCTTGGTTCAGTCATCCCTGTGAGCGAACTGGTTAAGATTCTTATAAGCTTACGTTCGGCCTTTCGATCAATATATCAGAAGCAATATCACGCACCAAGGTACTCACCCAAAACATTAAGTTTTGTTCAGTACTTAACAACTGAAGCCAACATAAAACCTCCGTATCATAATAAAGACAGTTCTTACGTACCTCTCCACCAGAAGAATGCTTGATGCATCTCGGAAGTTATGCAATTATGACCATGTCTCTTAAAAAAGTTTGTCTCAGCAAAGTTAACATGTATTTGCTCTTGGGAACGTACTCTAGCTAGAAACAGTAACAGAAATCTGTGACATTTTGCCATAAAAATTGAGATCATTTAATTAAAGTCACTACTACGTCCCGAATACCAAGAGCTTATAGCTTCGTACGTATCTATAAACCATGTTACATAGATGTGGCTTTGATTAATTAATTAAAAACGATTATAATTTCGATATTGTAGTAGTAGTCATGGCAAACTCGTTGGAAGAACTTGGCACAATGTTGATTTGGAGCCTTCCCCTTTTATTGTTGAGAACTCGGCTCTTGAAGTTGTTGACGCGTATGTATACCTAGGACAGACAGTCCAGGTAGGTCCAAACTTGAGAAAGAGGTCTCTCTCGTCGAATCCATTCTGATAACTGCATAACTTTGGGAAGTTACGCAACGTCTTTTCGTACAAAATACCTCAGTGCCTTAAGACTAAAGTCTGTAACCAGAGTGTGCTCACCATCGGCCTCATGAACAGGCTCTGAGTTGCTCAAACAGCTATGGAGAGAGCCATGCTCGGGTTCTCTACGGGATCAAATCAGAAATAAGGAAAAACGTAGAAGAACGCGGTTCACCGACCCCAGCGGGTTAGCTCTTTGAAATGACAATAAGCAGGCCATAAAGCGCAGGGAACAGATGGCCGATGGGGATGGAAGTTCTCGAATATAGACCATGGATCACGCAAGCGTAGCGTCGGATATCCACCAAGAATATCTGGTGAAAGCGGTTGGTTCTCGGTGGATGCAGGCCGCGTCCGGCCGCGATAACTGGAAATCATGTAGCCTATGTCCAGCAGTGGGCGCCCAACGACCGGCATGATGATGATGAAGACCAAGCTCACACTAAGTCCTTGTGTTCTTATTTGATCGTAAACAGCCCTTAAACATAACTGGATAAATAACATTCTAAAAAAAAACACACACATAGTCGTAATCTCTTATTAAAGAGAGTTACACCAATGGCCTGCAACGTTTCTAAACAAACGAGGGTTATAATGCTAATGAAAAACTACCTTTAGAGAGCTCGGCTTCACCTGATCCAGACTGACCTACCGAACTAGGTACTCAGACTATCGGAGCGGGTTTTATCGTAACACCTGTTTATAGTAGAACGTGAGAATTGTGATTGTGATTCGAATCACCTTTTTCTTTTCCCCCACAGTGATGTCCTGTTTGCTACTTATCAAAAAACCGAGTTTTTTGACGTAACGCCCTAGCGGATTAAATAACATGCCAAGACTCAGTGCGTCTGGGTAACCTCTCGAAAAACGAGTACTGAGACACAAACAAACTCCAGCGGCTGCTGCAGACCCACCTTAAGCGCGAACAAATAAGTTCAATTTGAAAACAATTACTTACCTAAACCATCTAATAAAGATGTTAAGGCCAAGTGGATCATCTTTGTGCTGATGAGGACGTTCTTAGAGACATAATAACTTGAGAACACTAATTGTCATTAAATTTGTGGTACATACCCGTACCTACTTCATAATAGACCTGTGACCAGTAGTGGGACTTATCATTAGTTGTTATGATGATGACAGTTCTCTACTACTTACTCAACCCCGACACTGCGTGAAGACGAAGTCACATGCATTCTGCATATTCGAGGAACAATGAGTCTTATGAGACCTAGATTTTACTCAAGTTCTTAAATCTAGAAATAACATCGTGGTGGCTGACAACCTGTACCGTGGTTGCTTCAAGGAAAGGCTACAGAAGAAACCAGAAGAAATTAATTCGCTTTGTCTCTTGTACCTTATTTGACGTTTACATCGATGGAATCGCACGGTCTACATCTTCAGATATACAGAGACAGATCTATTCAAAAATAACCGCTACGCGCTCCAATACACTCCTCAGCGAGTCGTCAGTGTAGATGGTGGTTCCCCCACTCTAAATTAGGATTAGTACGGGTGGGTAATTACAGACCTAGAAAATCTACAACCGTTGTTGCCATTCTCGCAGATACACATTTGTATAAAAAACCATATGAATGACCTTTTTAACGCACGTTGGCAAAACGTTATAGAATGCTGACATGCTAGGATAGCACGGCTTACCTAGTACACGTTTCAGGACATATAATCCTTAAAAAATAAATAAACCCTTAACAAACACCTTTTAGCATCGAGAAAAAGACAGCCTACTCTGCAAAGGTGTCCACTCAGCTTACCACCGCTACTACTCGTGATGATAATGTGGAGCGGGATAAGAGTATCGCGCTGCACCGGCTGCAAACAGGTTCCTGCCACTATCCCACACGACGCGCGGCCACGCAGTGATAACCCTCGTCTACTTACTTCCTGTTTCTTATTGTGTTTTATTCTGTCTTGTTGACACAGGATTGGTATTTGATGAAAGACCTATCTCATAGAACATTCTTCACTGAGTTCTTCGCTTATAATCAGCTAAATTCCTTTGACGCTGACGGCTTTGAGCTGACTAAACAAACGACTAGGTACATAAAAGGATTCAGGCCACATTCGTCCCGTAATAATCGGCCCGCATTAAATAAATCCGCATTCGTCCCGAATTGTTGTTCGTATTCGGCCCTAACGAATATTTAAATTTAAAAATCCGCTTTCGTCCCAATTTTTATCGTGTAAAAAATTCCATACCACAGCATCGAGATCTTGATAATTAAAAACAAATTACCGTGTAAAAAATCCATACCTACATCATCGAGATTTTAGTGATTAAAAACAAATAGTTCACCGATCGGGGCCGACCATCGCTTGACCTATGAGAAAGAACACGATCGGAAACTTGAACTAAATGTAAATGTCGCGTAGGTGCTTTTTGCTAGATTTACGCATCTATGGATTTACGTAAATAAAACCTATCTCGCAATCAAGCCCTTTACGTTCACGGCACGAAGATTTAGCTTTAAGGGTAGCCCCTCAAACAGGCTACTTTGTCATGAATTGCGTCACAAACTTACCTTCTAGGTACTCGACCTGAGATGTACCTAAACACTTTCAACACCAAACCAGATAATCGACCAACCTTCGAAATCTAAAAAAAAAGATCACTCCGCGCGGGTAGATTTGTAAGCGCGCAGATCACGCCACTTTCGACACACAGCCATATAATCGAAAGACCTTTGATATCTAAAAATAGATCACTCCGCGCGGGTAGATATTTGTTTAATTTTGGTGCACAATTGTGGACGTATTTTACGAGTAAATATCCCACTTCTGAAGTAAGGATTCAGAAGCGAAGTATTTAAAAAAAATAACAATGCGCATGTCTTATCTTTAATTAACTTTAACAAATAATTATCAAAACATCCAAAATTAAACATATCGACACGTACACTATTTCCAACGAATTTAAGCAACAAAAACATTGAAAAACAACTTGATACCCTAACTATCACAAAGGAATACAACCTAACACAGTTGCGAACCGTACGAAGCCTGACGAGCAATGCCAGTGAGCCTCGGCCGCTCTCGCGTACAGCGCGTTGCTTTAGGAGGGGTGCGCTTAGTCATTTATTTGTTAGCAATACAGCTTATACTACCAATAAGTTTTATTTTCTATTTTCGCTGTATTCGCTACTGAACAAATAATGTGGTCACACTTTACACCCACTTGTGTTGTAAAAGGCAACTAAAGGAAAGCCAGATTGATGGGCGGGGGCGTCCTTCTGTGTAGTACCTATATACCTAATTATCTGTACAAGTAGGTGTTGTAAATGTAAATACACCTAAATAACAGTTTGACACATATTGCTAATAGTTATGTATTTATTCACAAACTATAAATGGAGATCTGTTTTGTATTTAACCACTCGTGTTACTTGATTTCAGATGGCAAAACGTCAACGATGGAAGGAAGAGTTGAAGACAACATTTTTTTAATTTTGCTGTCAAAACATTCTTTAAATCACAATAAATTTTTTAGATTCAACATAAAGCTTTTTATTTTGATACATTCATCGCCTTTTCATAAGTTAAAACAAAATATAGATATAGTTTAATATAATGAACAAAGATACAACAAATTTGACGCTCAAGAATATAATGTAATTTCAGTTGGCCATACATTCATCTCAGAGATACGACATTTCTGCTGCTTGAAATTGAAACATGAATTGTCGTAACTTGTCACAAATCAATGTTGCACTAACTTTACGGTAATTTGAGCAAAATTATTAAGTAGCTTTTAAAAAAGTTTAGATACATTCCAAGTTTCACCTTTCTATCTCTTATAATAAAAAAGTTATGAATTTTCAAAAAGGTTTTTTGGCTCTACTGAAAACCTGGGTTTATAAGATACGACATTTCCGCTTTCTTCCGTCGATATATGCGCGTGATGTAATATGTGATGTATCTTCAGCCGAGAGGATATCTTCTAGGCTGAAGAAACTAGGCAACCTGAAGTAATGATTATAATGATATCATCAGCATTATTATTTGAGGCCGTTTGCATCCGCTTTTGGGTATAGGGTTTGTCAATAGTACCTACGCCAATCTATTGGACCATGTATCTGAAAGAAGTTAAAATATCGCCTGGACCTAAACTTTTGACAGGGATCGCATAGCCTGAACGATGTATGGTACAAGGTTTCAAAGAAAACCTTATTTAATAAATTAATTTAACTGACTGATACAAACAGGCCTTGTATATTTTGTTGCGTATTTAAACTTGATTAAAACCAATAGGTACCTTTTTGTTAATTTTTTGTAGGATTTCTTGTATAAAATGGCGAGCATTCAATCTTTTGATCATTATTTGCTTTTGCAAAGTTTTCGTACATAATATTTTAATTGTAACTTACTAAAATGTGGAAATATACCTTTATATTTCCTTTGTTTTTGGCAAGTTTTGCTCATCCAAAAGTAAGTATAAGTTAAAATTCTAACAGTGAACAATTTTTTTTGGGCATTTTTTGGCTAATAATATAAGGCTATAAGAACCACATAAATGCTAGACAAGGGTTTTACTGGAAACCAGCGTTGCCCTGTACTCCTGTGCAGGACAACATTAATCTGAGAATAGTACTAACTCCATACCAAATTCTATTCAAATCACTCCAGTCCTGAAAAATTATAAACATACACACTAGCAATCACAAACTTTTATCATTAATATCATTTCAAAGTTATCTATGACATTACGGTAAATATTTATTTCAATTTATACTGAATGTATCTTATAGTTTTATGGCTGATTTACGTTCTTTTTGATGAGCTGGTAACTAACTTAATAGTAGTATTTAACTGTGTTAAATTCTAAGAATTGCATAATATATGTAGTAAACACATCATCTATTTATATTAAAATTTAAAACTCAAGAACGGCTGGGCCATTTTAGGTGCTTTAAAATAGTCGTCTACTTACCACGACTGTTTTAAAACCAGTTTAAAAGGTGTAGTAGTCCAAGGAAGGTCGAAAGGGTGAAAACATGAAAATAAAGCGGGCGGAGCCGCGGGCGGGTCACCTAAAATTTTATAAATTAATGTAGATTACTATAATACTTTGGAATTTTACAGGATCAAGAAATCCAATTAACCCCATCCTTTGCATCGAAAATAAACAGCGCTATTGAAAAATGTACGGAAGGAAACAAGGAATACTCAAGCTCAAAAATAACGGAATTATTCGAAACTGGAACATACGAAAATGACCCCGGCTTTGGGAAAACCCTGTATTGCATTCACATGGAACTTGGTCACAGTAACGATGATGGATCAATAAATATTGAGAAAATTGCTGATCTTTTTTCAAACCCCGAGGAAATGACTGAAATAATGAAGAATTGCGTTTACAATACTGGTGATGGTGAGAAAGATATCCTCAACACCTATAAATGCGTCCAGGATTCCGGCCCAATAAAGATGAAACTTCACTAGAAATGTTGCGTTTGATTCCCGGTGGACCAGTGAAATGAGAAAAAGTTCTTAATCTTAAACCTAGAACATAATTTTAGGTGTTTTGCTATGTTTTTAAATGTATTTAAATAGTCTAGTTAGATGTTTAACTTTTAGACGGTAATGGATATTTTTATTATAATGTAAATTACTTTATTTATTTTGAAGGTGGAGGAGATTTATTATTAGTATGATTAAATGAGCAGCAACAATATACGGTTTAAATTATACCTCTCACTCAATAACATTCATCATTATTACTGTGCGTCCTATTAGAAATATGTTTCAGAATTAGAATTATAAACATTTGCCTGAAGTAAATTGTAGCCATTTTAGGCACCCAAACTACTATATATTTCACTTCAAAATTTTCGTGAGTTACACATTATTGAGAGTGTTTAACTCGTTTGTAAATACGTTAGTAATTCCCGTTGTTATAAAATGGATACATTTATATACTAGAATAACATCCAAATTGGTACTGCGGTTTTGCATTAAAAGGACCACAAAAATCCATTATTTACCTACATCCAAGCATTCGAATTTATAATAAGGTAACTAGCTGACCCGATAGTAGCCGATTCTCAGACCTACTGAATACGCATATAAAATTTGGAAAAAATCGGTAAAGCCGTTTCGGAGGAGTACGGTAACCAAAATTCTGACATGGAAATTTTATAAATCATACAATTTACATAGGAAGTTTTTAATATTAAACCCATTTTGTTTATATTTCCGACCAATTAAACCTAGTAGGTTACCAAGTACTCTTTACTAAAATTATTTTGCAAACAATTACATGTACTTATGTATTTTTTATTCGTTATATAAAAAAAATTGTTTTATTTTTAACATAAAAAACCTTGTAAGTACCTAACCGTTTTCGTAGGTTATAATATTTCAGTATAAAACATAAAATCACTCAAGATTTTTTTATTTACCTACAATAGCTCCCTCTTCCGCCGACTTGAAGTCGGTCCTTTGTGCGTGGTAGGTACACACAGAGGGCTTGTAGCAACGTACATTTAGCACATCAAATTCCAAAAGTCACGGGTGGAAAGATAGTTAGGTATTCTTGTTTTTTTGGATAAATACCAGTGCCTGCTATTCTTTGTTTAAAATAATAAATAAATAAATATTGCTGGACAATTCACACAGCGACATCTATCCCCGTGGTAAGCTCTAAAGCTTGTGTTACGGGTGCTACATTTCTGATATACCTACCTACTTAATATAACTATGAGAGTTTAATTACCTTTTCCAGTATCGCAAAAAGAACCAAGAAAGTTTCGACCGACTTGGGCCTGAAAAAGAACGAAATCGAATTTGTATAAAAGTTTGTTTACCAGATAATTTGCTACCCGCATTCCAATAGTAATGAAGGCATGCACTTCTTATGTTGGCGCAACTCCAAGTTTCCTAAGTAGTTCGCGGCAGCTGTTTCAGTTCTATTGCTTATTCCTTGTATTTATGAAATAATGTATTGTAATGCGTTTGCTTAAGATTTTAGTTTGTAATTTTCTCAAGAGATGGCGTTTTTCTGTTTGTGCAAGCTCTAAATACGATAATGAAAATAGCTTTTTTAGGGTTTCGTAGACAAACGGATCCCTGATTGATTCGTGATGTCTGTCCGTCCGTATGTTACAGCCACTTTTATCCTAAACTATAAAAGCTATACAGTTGAAACTGTGTTTGGCATGTAACCTATTTGTTAGCAATAAAGTACTTATCTGAATCTGAGACAAAAAGCACTTCAATTGAACTAACATTCGCAACTCAATACCTGAACGATAACACAATCATGCAAAAACTTACAATCTCTACCTGCTACGTATTCAGACAAGAAACACACAGATATGAATGTGATGCGATTTGTCAGGTTTACGTGGTTATTTGTAGGGCGCAGGTGCGGCGGGCCGTGGAATAATGACGGATACGACTTAGCGGAGACTTAGCAGCGCCTTAGGCGTCTCTACTCAGCCTCATTTGCAGGGATTAACTTACTTTACCCGATGGAGATAGCAGGTATACCTACTTGTTTGTTTAGGAAACTGCTGAACTGAGATCTGGACAATATTTTGACAGATGTAGTTGCATCAATTGCGAAATATTATGTTTTGATTATGTTTATTTATGACTAGCAAATAATACAATACAATAGCAAATAATCAACATCTTAACGACATTAAACATTATATAGGTCATAAACACATAAATAAGTATAAGTAGGTAAGTACCTTATATAACAGGGGTGGCCAACTTGATAGGACCCAAGATCCCTTCTTCACTAAAGAGACCCTGTGCGATCTACCAATTACATACTTCTAGAAATCGAAAAAAGTGGCCAAGTGCGAGTCGGACTCGCCCATGTAGGCTTCCGCAGCAATTGTTTATATGAAATAATTTATGACGTATTATAAAAAAACTACTTAATAGATTTCGTTCAAACCAATTTTCGTTGGTAGTTTTTGTGCTAATGAACATTATATATTTTTTTTAGCCTTATCATCCTCTTATTTTAGAAATTAGAGGGGGGGGGACACTCTGTTTTCCACTTTGAAAGAGTCTCACGTCCAAAATATTATGTTTAGAATTAAATGATGTTAGAAACATTGTTATGATTTTTGATGACCTATTCATAGATACCCCACATCGATCGATGAAATTTTATTTTTATAGTTTCTGTTCTAAGTATGGGGACCCCCAAATGTAACTGTTTTTTTTTCAATATTTTTTTGAAATCTTAGTGCGGTATACATCTATATACCAAATTTCAGCTTTATAGCTCTTATAGTTTCGGAGAAAAATGCTGTGACATACGGACGGACGGACGGACGGGCAGACGGACGGACGGGCAGACGGACGGACGGACGGACGGACATGACGAATCTATAAGGATTTCGTTTTTGCCATTTGGCTACGGAACCCTCAAAATGAAGAAGCATAGTTCAGTTCGCTTCCCGCTTATTGGTCATCGCGCGCCGAAAACAAAAGACTACACTGCGTAAAATAGAGCAATAAATACCTTGACTGAACAGCGATTGAAAAATTATACAAAAATGTTGCGTCCAGCAGTAGGTGATTATATTGGGCAGTATAGTCTACTTATTTATTTTTGCCTTACCACGATCGACTGGACTAACAGTCGCGATCGACCGGTCGATCGCGATCGACCGGTTGGCCACCCCTGTTATATAACCTTGAGATCAATAAAATCTACTTATAACAAGACCAAATCTAATTTCGCAAGTAAGTTCCGCTCTATATCCGGGCTCATACATTCTTACAGCCGGTAAGGAAGTAGAATTACTTGCTATCTTCCAGTTATGACGGTTTGAAAGCTGAATAGGAAATTAAGCGATTCCTGTCTCGCCCTCGCCTTTAGATAAACTAAAGGCCTATTATAGAAAATACACCGTAAGTCAAAGAGACAAGGTTAGTTTTACTATGCAGACGTAGCATGGTAGGTATATGGTTTGAATAAGTGGTGTAAGCGATGACATAGAACTTAAAAGCTCTTTAATAAGAAAGGAGGCTTTGTTTTAGTTCATGCTTATCACCGTATATATATACTTTCCAATACTGGGTTGGATCTCAATAAAACCCTCACTCTATAAATCCCCAATCATCATCATCATCACATATTATTAAAGTTTCACTGCTGGGGCACAGGGACTAATATTAGGCCTTAACTCATCACGCTGGCTAAGTGCGGGTTGGTGAATTACATATAATGTCCTTCAAACTTTTGTAAAGTTTTCTTACGATAAAACCCCAATAAAACCCAATATTAACTTGTATTATTTAAGAATTAAATTATTATGTATACCAACTGCAAGCTATAGCACTAAGAATTATGAATATTTTTTAAATATATATTTTTTAATAAAGTTCTTGGAGGTATTAGTATAATCTCATGCTTTTTTGACGACGCTGCTGCCAGATCTTATCAGCGACTGTGTTAAATGACCAAATAAAACAACTCATAATTTTGTCGGTATTTCAAATATTAGAATTTATTAAGTCCTACTTTCAACTAGTCTCATTTCGAATTTCCAGATCATGTTTTCTTACAAAACTTTGTGAACTAGGTATATTTAAAAAGCTCCGTTTATATTCAGAGAGAATAATGGGTAAAACACTAAGCCCATTGTCAAAAAGTAGTTATTAAATCAGAGAGATTTAACTGTTGTTTCAGAGAACACTAAGTTGCATATTTTATGTAGAATTTACGCTAAAAACCGGTAACTAATACATAATTATATAAGCCAAACAGACTCGATTTCATCATACAACCCACGGGTAAAACCGACTAAGGGATTTATATACCATAAGACTGACAACAGTGTCGATATATGGGTTGCACATAACTAATGTTGATGTTGAGAAATAAATTAACATTTTTAATTATTGAGAGCCATAGATCTAAAAATAAATATTTAACGATAAGGGGTTGGATGATAATTATACATTTTTATATTATTTTAATATCTACGTCTTTTCATAGTGACAGTTTAAAAAAGCCTGTTTTTGTCGCAATTGCTCCCATGAATGCGTTACAGAGAATTAAATTCAGTTCGCGGCTGCATTTTATACATAAAATTGGCGATATTAGCATTGCAGATTTAAGTCTTTGGTTCTTTGCCATTACTTTGACGACGATGCTTTCTTTCATCGGCCTTCTGTCTTTTCAATGAAGAATTTTAATAATGTTATGGATTCTTTGGTTTTGAAGCTTTTGAAGCTCTAGAATGAAATTGAAATAAAGTGAAACTGAACTGCTGTGAAAAAAAAAGTATATTCGAATATTTAACAAGTAATTTTACTTCCATTCATGATTTATAATACTTATAGTAAATAATGTATCAACTTAATGTGATACACCACGATACGCCTGGTAACCGTGATGCTTATATCAAGTCCTCTAAGATCTATAATGGGTTATTTTGGGGAACTTGTGCTCAGAAGTGTTACCTTTTATGCGTTGTTATGACAATGCTTTACTTGTCTAATGGATTAACATCAAAAGAAATGTTTACTTATCTGCTATATTAAACGGATACGTCAACAGCTGCGAGTAGATTAGAATCGATTTTCAAAAAGATAACTCTACTTAATAAGCTAGATAAGACATTCTACTTAAATATCAGTATTATTATTTACTTACGGTATTTAATAACGCGAATTCTTAGAAGATTCTTATTGAGTACAATATTGTTTTAGCCAGCATTATGAAAATACGTGGCGTGATAAGAAATAATTTGCTCGACAGAAGATTCTGATTGCGCTGTCTTTTCCAGACCTCGGAGTTATTCAATAACATTCCCCTCCAATACGCATCTATTATTCGATCACGGAAAAATCGACGAAAAACCAATGAAAAGGTGTCGGTTTTTGTTTTTGGGTTTTAGACTTGTTTCAAAATAAGTAGGTACAAAACTCCCAACGAAAACAAATTTATTCGCTTATGACCTCGTTATATTAACTTTCATGAAACAATTTCTGCTCTAATGATCTGTGTTATCGAACCATCTTTTCATTCGTTTACTTCAATATTGAAAACAAAAGATATGATAATAATGTGTATTGTTTATTTAGTTGAATTGAATAGAATAACGTTGCTTTGCTACTGCTTTTCAGGTATATAATTCCTTTAGCCGGTATGATGGCACTTACAGGAAAACAGTAATATTTGAAAATGAAACGGGTAACATACCATGGTTTGTTTTTGAGTCTCTTGTCTTAATTTAATTCATGTTAGGTTACCCGTTTCATGTTCAAATATTGTTAAAATAGTAGTGGGCCGCAATGTCAGACAATACCACAGCAGGTGGCACAGTATACAGTAACAATTTTGTAAGTAAACATTTCCTAGTGAAACATGCTTTATGTCTATAGCAATTATTCTACGTTCTACAACAAACTCGTGTCCACCAACTTTTCTAATCTAAACTGTTTGCCGCGTCCAATCTTTGTGAAATACCCGCGCGAGCTATTGCCGACACAGCTCTGGCACTACAATCCTACATACGAGTACCTATCACCTACTAGTGCAAGAGATGACGTTTTCAAACTAGACCGTACTTTTGTAATAACTATGTACCTAGTTACTGTACTCAATTTCAGGGTTTTAAAGTATTTATACTTTAAAATAAAAATAACTTTAAATGTCCAGTTTTATGTTTCATTTTTCAAGTTTTATATAATATAGAGACATCTATACAGGTGTCAAGCAGACTGTGTGGTTGGGTGCGTTGTATTTTTTGTTCATAAATCGTAATACAGAGTGCAAAAGCAAAAACTTACAGATGCTAACGTTTTTATGAACCTTCTAAAATTGATGTATGAGGCTTTAGTCTGATCATTATTATTTTTTACATACACTCTCGATGTATGTTAAAAATCGAAAAAGGTTCACTTAATTAACAACAAAAGCTACCTAATTAACTTACAGGATCTAGAGCGCTTTTAAACTTGTTGAAACAAACTTATTACCTCGAGGTTTCGTACAAGATCACCTTATTAAACTTACCAACAGTACAGTAACTCGACCTCCTTTGTACCTATATAAAACTCCGTTCTGTGTGTTTGTACGTCTGCATAGCTTGGAGTTTACCTGAATGAGATAGATATAACTGTCATAACAACCTATGTTAAGTCCCACTAATGGGCATAGGTCTCCCCAACACGCATACCTCTTACCTGTAGTTCTCAGAACATGCCGGTTTCTTCACGATGTTTGCCTTCACCGTTAGAGCTCGTGATTTCAAAGTACACATAAAATAATCAAATAGAAACATCCAGAGGTGTGCGGCGAGGCCTAGACTAAGGCCGTATTGGCCTCTTAGCCAATACGTATAGCCTTAGTATAGGTAGGTACTAGGGTAGTGGGGCGTAAAATGTTGTTATGGCAATCACAATGCAACAAACAACAAACCCCGTAGTAAGCTCGAAGCTCTTGTATTTATTGTACCTATATTAAATACAGACCCGAACCAGGTCACGTTGTGCCACTAGTACGGATTGTGCGGTCACGGCCGCTGGGAAGCGATCGTATACCACCACCACTTGCCATTCCCAGTACTTTGGCAAGGGTATAATAGAATCAAAGAACTTGCATAAATTCCCACATTGTTCGAAATCTTTCGCCACATCTATTGAAGGAATAAAATGTAAATACATGCAACAACTTTGTTGCTCTATTTTCATAATTTGTTGTTTATCCGTGAAGATTTTTAGTTGACTTTTAAGTTGTCTAATTATATGTTAGTTACTTAGTTAGTTTAAGAAAGTTGTTGGTCTTCCTCTTAAAATTAAACGATCAATAATGCCATTAAACGACGTTTTAGCGTGTGTGTCACTATAAAGATTTAAATTAAATAAAAAAATCTCATAGTATTAGACCGTAAGACATTGATATATCTCATACCAAGTTAGATATAAAAATAGTGTACAATATCTTTTTATCTTACTTAGTTATAACAAAGCGAACTCCTTGATTTAACTTCTTTCTTCCCTAAATCACCCACGTGTTATCACCCCCGTGATTAATTTATTTATTATGATTTTCATTGTGCAATTGCCGGTATCTGATTCATGGAAGTATAAATTCTTCAGTCTGATGACATCGCGTTTCGCAATAAATTTAAAGCATTTTATTTAAAAGAACAGAATGCAGAATAATTTGTCAACGTTTTGCAGTAAATTTAAAAGGCACGCTGAGAATTCTTGGTTCAGTCAGGTTCCGTAATTGTAAAAGAATTTGGTCTTCAGAGACGCAAATCAAATAGGGTTCACATTACACAGACTCACTAAAACGAGTTGGTCTCATAAGGCTTATCTGTTGTTCACTAGGTGTCAGTAAATACCTCGGTTGTGAAAGTGAAAAAGATTTTAGACATTCCTAAAAATATTTTAAAATATTCAAACACCTGATGATGAATTGGAATGAAAATGATAACAAATATAAATTGGATATTTTATTAGTTTTTTAATGGTACCTAAGAAGAAATTTAAAAAAGGTGTTTTTTTGTATATTTAGGCAAATAAAAACTTCTTTGGCTAATGTGACGCTACAAAGGAACAAAGGAGATTTTAAGTAATTTAAAATTAGAAGCAAGAACGAAATGGCTTTTTTAAATGCAAGTATTTACCAAGGCAGCCTGTTTGCAAATCTCGTTAGGCTCAAAGATTGTTGAAACCTTTGTCAGCCTCAGAATTTGAGTCTAGGTCCTACTTTAGACTTTCAGGGAGGTTTTTGCTGCAATCTCAATTGTTTGCTTTAAATTAGTGGGTTTCTCTAACGACCGTTTTTAACGCTTCTTTTAATGATAAGGTTTACAAACATTTTGGAGGAAATACAACGAAAATGGTACATTTTGTTGCGTTTGTGAAATACAGTTTGTTTTATTTTGGATGAAAAATGTTTTCAACTTAGTTATACGAGTATACTTAAGTTTTTAATGATGGTTTCAACGGTCTTTTGACAATTTGTTAGTTTAATTGTGTACCTGACATTCTAATTACTGTCGCGTCATAATAAGTTGCGCGTAAAGTTATTTAAAAAAATAGGATTCTAAAATCGAAAATAAATTTGACATCACGAATCCGACACACCCTTAGATCATGTTATTATGATTTAAAAATTATTTTCCAAGTTATGTTTATTTTGTGGATAGGTATAATTAATTTTATTTTAATATCGAATTCAATGTTGGACTAGTTAGTTGCTGTGTAAATTATCCAGCAATATATATTATTTTTAATCCGTTTTCATCTCGTTTTCAATAAGCGTGACCTACGCCTTAGTGCCACCAAGTAAATCGAGTTGTGTGATCTGCATCTAAAGTGATTCACAGCTTCAGAATCAAATTGTAAACAAAACAACATTTATTGATAAACAATTCTACATTTTAAGCTATTCGTGATTCGGGGCACGTCCTTTAAAAAACAGCATTTATATTCAAAGACTGGAAATAGTCTTTTACGTAGGTGTAGATATTATAAGATATATTCTATTCTGTGTATATATTCTGAATTTAATAGTTCCCATCCATCCAAAAGTTGCCTGGAAGAGACTATCGCTTTTAGCGATAAGGCCGCCAATTGTCCCATTGTTTCTTATTGTATTTTCCACTGTTATGACATAACATAACATTGTTATGTTATTAATGGTGTGCAATAAAGAAATTCTAAATATTCTATCTATATTCTGAGTTTTGTTGAATTAAGAAAAAAAAAATCTTAAAAGGTAAGATTGGCAAATGTTGGCGGCAAACACAATGTTTATCAGATATAGTGGATGAAACGTATAATTTCTTGGCCGACTGGATAACGGTAGGTTAGGGTCCAAGTTTCTGAAACGAGTGGGGAACCTTTGCCTCTAGAATCATAAAACTGGTGTCTGCAATATTATAGATACATTATCTATTACTGCAGACACCATTCCATTCCATTTTTCAAAATTATATTTTAAGTATAGTTAAATACATAGAGAAAGTTTTGTTTATATACTCTTGAAAACATATTTTTTTCAGTGTTACTCGGTCACAAAGTAACAAGAAAACTTAATTTGTCCCATATTCTTTCAGGTATATATTTTTTTGCCTTGACAGTATCTTAAGTGCTACAATTTGTTATTTTCCTAGACAAAACCAAGAGGAATCCTAAGCTGTTTTGTTGCTAAACTTTCGCGAGTTCAATATCAATATCCTCGCCCCAATCAATCCATTGTCGCCGAATGTTTGCAAACACAATAAAAGTTGGAATCGCTGTCTGTCAGAACACGAGATGATATACGAGGCATCTTGTTAGGGACAGTCACCTTCAACAGTATGTTAGCCCTAATTCTGCCGTTAAAATATCATTGTAACATATGTAATTTATTTATTTCAAAGGATTCGATCACAGAACTATGATTTGCCATCATAGAAACTACCACCAGTCTTTAATTTAATTGGAGCGTGTTACTTAAGAAAAACTCAGTATGTACTTATTATTGTGTAGTGTAGATGTAGAAGCTCGATCTGAATGTACTATCGAAGAAAAGATCGCGCTCTCGAGTCTTGGGAGTAGAAATAGAAATCTATCATTTAGCAATGTTATCTTATTCGTGCGAAATCAAGAAGAAAATCCATATCATTAATTTGCAAATATTTTGTATATAATATATTTATTTATATCTAAAGAAGTTAGGTTAAGTTAGTGAAGTTAGGTTAGTTTGGCAGGAGCGATATTATGTAATAACATAGATAATATCGCTTACAAAATATTAAATAAATTACTAATGTTCAGATAATTACGCCGACTGTACCATACATCTTATTACAAGTCGTCGAGCGAGGGTTCCGTAATATTTCTGTAAAGTGTCACCGTAAACAAAACTTGCTTATTTGACATGGCGCATCAGCTTTTAAGACCCAAATTTGCTTGCGTCTTCCTCTTAAAACATTCCCTGATTCCTTGAGACCTTAAGATGTAGATTTCAATGTTTTGAAGCGACGGGAATATAATAAGCGCGATTTTTATCTTGTGTAAAGAAAGTAAATGCTTGTCATTGCTTTATATTCACTTTCACCCATATCACAACTTCATAATCCTTGTAATATTTGGTAAAAAGTTGATATTTTGAACCTGTATTTGACAATTTGATTAAATGAATAAATTGAAAACTGAATTGAAATGAGTTTATCGACACAATGTCGTTATCAAAAGCTTAAATTATTAAGAATTTTAATAAAATGAACAAATACACTGTATCTACTATTAGACACAGAAATTTTCTCTTTAGACAGATATTGTGAAATAATTACAATAACAAGCATAAACATGAACTAGAGCTCATATTCTAAACCTATGTATATTATTATGTACAATATCCTCAATTCAACGTTTGAATAATTCATTAGACTGAAATAGGTACTCATATTACTACTTGCTACTATGAAGAAGTTTTCATTAATCTAAACACACAAAATGTGTCTACGCAACACTATCTATGTGAATATCACATATATCTTGCTTAATTTTCCATCCCATTCCAAATCAGAACCATCAAAGGCAAAATCACGCCGCATTCACACTATAATTATCATCTCCCACACATATGCAACAGAATCCTCTATTATCAAGTTATAATCGAATAATCAGTGTGTATCCAATTACACCGAGCGGCTACTTGTGTAGACATCAATATTGGTAACCAGCCCGTAATTGGACGTCTGGACATTCTAACACCAAACAGATTGCCTTGCGGTTAGCAGACGAGCGGCAGAAAGGTCAATAGTATGATTAGTGTTCCAACTGTGATAAGGACGAATTGATTTATTCATTTCTATTGAGTTTCACAGAACCAAAGAAACCGACATAGCACATAAATAAATAAATATTGCTGGACATTCACACAGCAACATCTAGCCCTGTGATAAGCTCTAAGCATGTGTTACAGGTTGCTTGTTTTGGGTTTGGTAATACTTTAGCACTTAGATAGATTTTTTATAATGCATATATCACCCAGACACCCGGAACAAATATTTGCAGATCATACAAGATGTTGTTACGAGGCGGGAATCGAACCCGCAACCATCATAGTTGAAGTGACAGTGAGCTGGCCATATCTTCCGAAGAACCGACAACCGATGGGGTAAACGTGTTCTAGAGTGGACTAGGTAAGTGTAGTAAGCGTAGTGTATTAGGACGCCCTACAGCTAGGTGGGATGACGACTTGCGCTAGACTGCTTGCAGATGCTGGATGCGTCAAACGGAAAATAGGGCGCTTTGGCGCTCACTAGGGGAGGCCTATGTCCAGCAGTGGACAAATATTGGCTGATGATGATGATTGAGTTTCACTATACGATTGTTACAAAGCGGTGGGAAGTTTGGTGGAATAGGAATTCCCCCAAGATCTTTATGGGTTTTATTTTACTCAAAAGTGGGCCATAACTACTTACTTCAATTAAATTCTAAATTCATCATCACTAATAACAGCTTAGCTATTACAAACAACCTATGAAATTAACACTACGTTTATCTTCGTAGCGTAAATATTAAGATCCATAAATGCTTGAATAACTGCTTACTAACCTAATAAAATTTATCGTAATATAATATTTACTTTAATTTAGCAATTATTAGTCAAATTACAGAAGTTATAAATAAAAACGGGTTTAACAATACGTAAAACTCATTTCTAAAAACATTTTAAAGTAAAATTAAAATGAATTTATCCGTGTAATGCCCGTGCAAGTTAACATTTGCGGTTGAATGATGGCATTACACAAGGTCTTAAGATGATGGAAGGGTTCTGTACACGCCCTCTTTAGCGCAGGTGTGCTAGACGACCGGGTTTACCTAATTGCCGCTTGTTTATGCAAACAAATTGATGTTAGAACTTCAGCCATTCGAATTAGTTGAACTTGGATAGGCTTTCGGAGTCCTTTGCGGTACCCTAATGCACCACATGTTCAACGGTTTTAAACGGTAATGGGAGCCATATTGGATTTTATAAGCTTAGTTGACCGATGTTTTGATTGGCTTGAGCAAGTTATGAACTTGGTCACTTTGTACATTGTAATTATTATGATTTTGTGAGTTATAATAATACTAGAGAATTCGTAATCATGTAGATGTACATTTTATTGATAAAAACACTTTACATACTGATCTTTAAATTAAGATTTTTATAAACGTTGTGAACTTTTTAAATAGGTACTTGTAATTTTATGAATAAATTTCACAGTAGTCTAGCTTATTTAATTGTGTTAGAGTTTAACCTTACTTACTTTACTACAGTACGAGCCATGGTATTTCACTTACACGAGCATGAATGCCCCATATACCGCGTTTGACGTTCATTCTGTGGCGCAGCGAGCGAAGGTCCGCCTACGACGCATTCGATTCCCGCCTCGGCATAAAAAATTGTAGGATCTTCAAATAATTGTTTCGAGTGTCTGGGTGTTCTATATGTATAATTAAATAATATCTATCTATATACATATGTATATTACATTAAGCATATCGCAAATGTAGCACATTTGTTTGTTGTCAAGCAATATTTAAAATGTTTATTTTAAAGATTAAAAAAAAAATAAGGTTAAGAATTCTTTTAAATTTTGTAAACTAGAATTGTTTTGTGTTGTTAATTATACTAATTGTATAAAAAAATACCTACACATTACATTTCAACTCCTGAAAGAGATCATTAGAGCGGGCTATTAAAACCTATTACAAAAAACCTCTAAAATCTGTTTGTCATAAACATTCAATTGACTTATCGTTGGTTCTATTCCACTGCAATTTTCATATAATGCCTGAGTGTAAGTTGCTATACAGAACTTCCTTATTACATTTTGAGAGCTCTGTGAGCCGTACAAACGGGAAGAGCTTGTGTGAAAGCGTTACAAGATCAGAGAAAATGGAAATACTTAGGTGACTGCGAACAATATACGTAGTTAAATTGGTTATACGCAACAAGTAAAAATATAAAGATCTTTGACGGATGACGTTTTACGAGTGCTTACCCGTTCGACCCAAGATTTTTCTACACAATAGGTATTTTGCTCCGTTCAACCCAAAACATTAAATATTCGGACGATCTTTAAAAAAAACTCCAATAAATACTTTTCGGATACCGATCTAAAATTCCGTAACTTTAACGGGACTATTAAATTTGCAGTGGATTTTCCAGCGCTGAAATAGATTTTTTCACGTAACATAAATTTAGTCTGTAATACATATCTATAAAATAAGGAAACTTTATATTTGTGAAATCATTTTTAATAGGATCATTAAACCCTACAACTTCACTAATTCACAATCTCACTTAAGTATATTATTTTTATTAACAGTATTAAAACAACTTTTTTATGTATATTTCTTAATTATATTCAAATACTTTTTTGAAATTCATAGGTCTGTTGCACAAATTACAATGGGTCAGTTACAATAGTTCACCACCTATTTGTGGGCAGCACCCTCCAGACGGCTAAATTAGAACCCATTTATCACAGCCAGCTGGACTAGACAACTATAAATCACGATTAATATTCATATTTGGTACCAACACGTGCGTATGATACGTTAATTGGAGATTCACTGTTCTGTAACTGGACCTTGGTAAGCCCGTATTCAAAATAACCATTCAATCATTGAATGGTTCCATTATCTTATGTAACTGCGTGAATTGTCCAGCAATAATTATTTATTTACCTGCTATTACAAATATTTGCCCACGTTACAATCTGAGGGAAAATAAATTTCTAGCATGAGCAGAATCGATGTCAACTCCAAATGTCGAATTTTCATCCTATACAAATATATTTTATATACAATAGGATTTGATTATTAGACCAGGGTTTTTAATTTTTTACAAGGAAAAAAATAGTAGTAGAATGAAACCCATTAGAAAAGGAGGGGAATATGATAAATATTAAAGGAAAAATAAATTACGGTCGATCTGAGTTCGGGAAGTGGGAGGGGGTGGGCTTTTAAGGGGAGAAAATGGTTTATCTCGATTTGCGGTGAAACTACTAGTCCTATGAAAAAAAATTATATGGCAAAGTTGTAGGTAATAAATCGATCTACAACTTTTAATTCACAACTTTTTCATATAACGTCAAAATGTATGTGAAAAATTCAAATAACTAAGTTTTTGGTTTTTTATTTCTATCTTTTTCAAAAACATTTTATTTTCTACGAAATTTGGTGAAAACTTACCTTTTTATGACCCAAACATACTATAATTTATTTGATTAAAAATATTAATTTTTTCACCTTATTTTGACTTAATTACTAAAAAAATAGACCAATTTTCAATCGAAAATTCACGTGTCAAAATATTAGCTTTTTTATAAAAATCGGTATGCTGTTTGTTCATTGAAATCTCTATTTTCTGATGGTTAAGAAAAATATGTACATTACCATAGTAAATTTTCTCAGAAAACGCAAAACACCGAAACAAAATTTGTATCATTATGTACAATTGCATCATAAAAATGTGATTTTTGCAATTTTTATTTCGTATAATTGCTTATAATCCGACTTATTGCACATTATACAAACAGATTATTGTATTATTATTATTATTAGATAGTCTGAAAAGACAAAATCACATTTTTATGATGCAATTGTACCTAATGATACAAATTTTTGTTTCGGTTTTGTGCATTTTCTGAGAATATTTACTATGGTAATGTATATATTTTTTTTAACTATGAGAAAATAGAGATTTCAATGAACATATAGCACACCAACTTTTATAAAAAAGCTAATATTTTGACACGTGAATTTTCGATTGAAAATTAGTCTATATTTTTGAAAATTAAGTCAAAATAAGGTGAAAACAATAATATTTTCAATCAAATAAATCACAGTGTATTTGGGACATAGATAGGTAAGTTTTCACCAAATTTCGTAGAAAAATAACAATTTTTGAAAAAGATAAATAAAAAAAACAAAAATCTTGGTTATTTGAATTTTTCACGTAAGTTTTGAGGCTATGTATAATAAAAGTTGTGAATTAAAAGTTGTAGATCGTTTTATTACCTACAACTTTACCATATAACTTTTTTTCATAGGACTAGTAGTTTCACCGCAAATCGAGATAAACCATTTTCTCCCCTTAAAAGCCCACCCCCTCCCACTTCCCGAACTCCGATCGACCGTAATTTATTTTTCCTCTAATATTTGTCATATTCCCCTCCTTTTTTTTGACCATTTTTGAAGCTATCTGCACTGGTCTATATTTGTTATATCTTCTATATATCTAAATAAGAACCCTATATTTGGATATTGATAAAACTATATTCAGCTACTCTTGCTTTAGGTAAATATCACCAAGCAATTAAGAGATAAAGAGCCAAAAATGTCGTCTTTAACCCAAAACCATGGCTCATGTGATTTAAGTAAACGCAGCGCATATTATCTGCAAGACTTTATCCTCTATAAGCAGATTGAATACATCTTAAAATAAACTCATATTGAACAATAGAGCAAGACGCTAAAGTGATGATGAATCGCTTTAATCTTCGGGTCGGCGCGAGCATCCATCACACTGTATTACCCAACTTGCATCTTATGCCCCGCATTGTTTGGAAGCTTTTCAAATACTCTGACATTTTGCGTTAGATTAAAACTCAGGTTTTGTAATAACTCTTTGTTTTTGGAAAATAAATTCTAACATTTATAAAGATACTTAGGTAATAGTTTTATGTTCACCAAAAGAGACAAAAACTTTTCAGACAAGATGAAATAGGTACTTAAATTTTTTTCTTCATAGTGTTATAGAAAAAAATCATTCATGACTCGCAAAAATAACCTAATGGTGATTTAACCATACGTAAGTACTGGAAATGTTACTGAAACTTCAATACATACTGGAAGTTTCTGGGAATCATCAACACTACAGAGAGTGGCATTAATTGTCGCCATACTTTATAATTCAACAACTGGAAAATCTCCCGTCGTGTACTGTACCTACAGTCTAGAACAAAAGAATTCAGTTGTTGAAAGATTACTTCGTTTGGATATTTTTTTTAAATAACTGTTGCTGTAACAAAACACAATTTAAAAACCTGTAAAAGCATTTAACCTTTTTAAAGAGGCGTAGGTTTTAAGTTTCAATAATTATCTTTAATTTTTCTTTTTCCTACAAACTACCTTATAAAATATATTAAAATTGTGTCAGTATTTTAATGAAATTGTGTTACTTTAATAATTATTTATAATCAAAAAAGGAAACGGATGAATAGTGTAGGTATGTAGTATTTTAAATTATTTTCAATACACACACACACCACACATTTGCCCTATTTGCTTTTGGGTACTAGAGCAGCCACGAACTTTACGGTGTCTAAAATAGATAAATATTTCTAACACACGTATGTCGGTAACAGTACACAAGCGCGTATAGTTACGTCGCTGTTACGTACGAGTCTCGAAGGGGCTGTGTAGGATCGAATTACGGCTATTTGTTCTCGTAACTACACGTTGCAGTAACGGATCTGCCTTTATTCAGCGTTTCTTTTAATTAGGCGCGGTATTTATTGCAAGTGGAACAACATTTTCTTCTGGTAAAATAAACATTGTTGTGAGACATAATAATCATCATATGAGCCGTTCCACCAAACACACATAACGCCATAGGCCTCCTCTTATTAGCGTTTTGGCTATAGGCCTATCAATTGGCCGATTGTGGTGAAAATGATGATGATGAATAGGAGAGAACGAAAAGAAAGAGATAAGGTGGGTACTATTCTTACACGGGCAACATACAGAAACTAGCATTGAAACAAAATCAATATCAGAACTTTCAGGTACAAGTTAACGAGTACCCAAATCGCACAAATTATTTGAACCTTCATTAATTTTAGTCCAGGAAGGATTATGGATTTCAAATCCCATGGCCCCTAAGAGTATTTGATCGAGACTGTTATTCCTATTAATTACTGTAGAGACAGAATTAGTCCGTTATAATTAAACTTCATTAAGCTATGCTACCAATGCGGGAATTTATAAAATAAAGTTAATTCAAAAGTGGTAAAAGGTTGGAGCAGGCTGCATCGCCGAGTCCTAAAGTATTAAAATGGATTAAAATTAAGCACCAGTAATTAACCTACCTCCTCTCCCAACAATACCATGGAACCTTTAATTACGCAGCCTCCGATTTGATCTTCAACTATCAAATCCAATCGAAGTGTCGAAGGACAGTCCTCAATGACCTTAAAACTTGAATCCCCTGCGACCAATAGACACCCACAACTACTAGAGAACAAATAATGATTTGTATTATGATTTGAAAATCAAGCTGGTAGATTTAATAGCTATAAACCTAAAGTAATTTTTTTGCATTGTTTTGTCTGCAGATATTTTGTTCCGTGTGTTTGGATGTTAAAAATATCTATCTATGTATGTATATTAAATTAAGTCCACCACTGCCTATATCTTAATAACTGTCAAGTAGGTAACATAGGTTGCCTGAAAGATAAAGATAAAGAAAACTTTATTGTAAAATTGTGTTCCAATGGAAAGACTCATTAAATCAATTCGTTTTCTATTATTATAATATACGTATTCTTATTCTTATGTTCATATGGTAACGACAAAAACTAACTTTAATCTCTTTTGGTCTGAATATCCGAGTTATTTCAGTAGAAATTTCAACAAACCGAGTGACGCGCAGCCATCGAAGCGTGTATAATACGAGATCAATATCCACTAGGATGCACTTTGCATGCATCAGCCTTCTTCTAGCCGATCACCATGTGTATGTAATGTATAGCTTATGACCATCTTCCGCGCAAGACAACTAGTTCACTTTTATAACAAACGCATTTTTTTTGTTATACCAGATATTATCATCACATGATGGAACTTACTCCAAGGTTCGGTTATGGAGTAAGTTAGTTTTTTGTGTGTTTATATCTAGCAGGACTGGCTTTATGGCTTCCTTAAATTAGGTTTTCTCATGATGGAAAACAGAAACGACTGATATACTTACATAATATCGTATTAGTTTATGTGAGTAACTCTTTAACAAAATGAAAACAAATCTCTTAAATTTATAGGCATTTTGAACTATTTTTCATTTGTAAAAAGATTATTTATCAGTTTTTGCAGCTGAATTTATTATTCACTGTGCTTGGACTCTTGAGGGTTCCTCATGAATATTAACAGCGGTGCAGGAATATGGCTGCAACATCCCAGACTTAGGAAACTAAATAGTTACAATGGAACGTTCATTAGTTCTTTGACTTCAGTTCACTCAGAGATATTACGAATTTTACTTAGATTTTATGCTCTTGTGAATAGCCTTGGTCTAGCTATGGTAATAATCATAAAGTTCTTTCAGTATATTTATAGTGATCTTAAAGGCCAGTCTACATAAAACCATCAAGTTTGTGATACAAGCTTCTAGGGGCTTGATGTTCCTGTGTTGTTCAGCAATATTTATTCATATTAATATTTACAAACTAAACATTTTCTAGTTTTTTATCATGGTCCCTGCGCTAAATTAAGCGCAATTTGCCAGTGTCATGTGTTTTATAAATTTACAAAATTATAAAGTTGTTACTTGTGTGATCGCCATTTTGGCAATCTCTTATGATCGTGCAACTCAACATTTTATAAATAGTCAATAGGTATACATACTCACGACAAATACAAACATATTGTTTAAAAATTCGTAAAATAGACACTGTTTACAAATCATAGACAAAAAATACGATTTTTCATAATAACATGCGAGTGCCGTTTATCTTAAATTAGCCTTAAAGCATTTTAGGAGACTGATTTAAGGAACAGATTTATTTTACAAAGTTTTTGTATTGATAATACTCCACCAATTTATGTATTTTCTAATTAATGCTGACACTCAAAAACCCGACAATATTTCAATTTATCATATAAAATAACATTAACGTAGAATACCTAAACAATTCAATTCATGATAAAGCACTCATTGAAATAGATAATAGATATCTCTTAAACCAATGATCCGAATTTTATGAAATTTGGTAGATAAACATTTAGACGCCTGGGACACTCACAGGATAGGCTATTTAAATTCTTGCTCCAGTTATGATAAGACGTGGCTCCCATACAAACATAATTTAACGCGACGGAGTATCGGGCTCAGCTAGTATAAACTAAGTTGAGTAAGTGGGGGTAAGATATCTCAGTAGCTTCACTTATCTTCTCGAAGTCAGTTATCTTGAGATAATACTTTAATTTAAACTTTTAAGGTGCAGTTTTTGACAATAAAGTGATTTTGTATTGTATTGAAAGTATGAAATTGCTAAAACCAGGTTCAATACTACGATGTCAATATCATAGGCACCACTTAATTTTTGTAAAAATACGAGTTCAGGTCCACTAGACCGAACCACGATGCATCAAAAGCTTTTGATACCCCAACTGTAGCACAACAAGAGACGTTGATTAAACGTTTTTTTTTATTATTTCTATTGCAGTGAGTTGTTTTTGTTCAACGACGTGATTGGGGTGACAATTTTACATCGAGCTATATAGCCCAGTCAATTTAAACACAAAAATGAGGGTGAAGTTAATAAGTTAATAGTGTCAAAATTTGAATTGAAACCAAGGGTAAAAAGTAAATGCTGTAAGGTTTTATAAGAATATATCTATAGAATAGAATAGATGTTTTATATATTATAATATACGATTTAGATAAAAGATACAATTTATTATCACTATCCCTATTTACGTATGTTCCCACTGCTAGGACACAGGGACTTCTCTTAAAATCCTGCAAACTTTTCAAAGTTCTCAGAACATATCGGGTTTTCTCACGATGTTTGTCTTCCCCGATAGAGCACATTGTCTTCACGCGCACATACATTTTTCAAGAAGAAAAATCAAGAGGTGCTGGTCAGTTCTGCACTGTCCAGTTCAAAATTGATTAAACGGTTGGTTGATCAAAAATCCAAGAATTGTGAATAAACAATAAAGAAGTACGAGTAAATACACTTTTTCACAACTTTGTTTTCAACTTTCTAACCCAAAAGTGTTTTTTTTATCACAAATAACTGATACTTACATTGTTATTTCTAAAATGGGTAAAACCAAGAAACCTTTTATGGAAAATTTACACAGGTAAGTTTTTTATTTGATAAAGTTTGAAAGTAACGAATTGATAACATGAAAATTAAATATTTACTTAGTGGTAGTATTAATTAAACGGATGACTTGCGCGCACACTTTTGATAAGATTTATTATTTTAAAATAGCAAAACTGCCACACATGGAAATAATCTATTGGGCTCAGGTAACATCTCCTACCTAATCATTAAAAATATCTAGTAGATAATTATAATAGAAGCTTAGTTGATAATTTTATAAGCGCAAGTGGTGAACTACTTGTTTTATCCAGAATAGAAATTCATTTTTGATAAGATAGAAAAATATCACATGATAAAAATGTAATTATCCGATAAACCAAAACTTCTTATCGTTTAAAATTAAGCACCTGGTCTTGACCATGTGACGAGTCATGGCCCCTCAGGTGATATTATTATCGTTATCCACAAAACAACCAATAAGGTTAAACAAACAATTAGTTAAAAATAAGATAATCATATATTTATTAAAGCTTTTTCAATAGTCACGTGGGTTGCCTAATTATTAATTTACAGCCAGTTCTTAGAAGGGGTACCTTCTGTTCGTGTCCAAGCGGAATTCACCAGATCTGAAACATAAGAAACAAAAAGTAAGTAAAACTCTGTAACTAACATCAACACCACCTAAAGGTCCCACAGTTTATTTTGCAATGATCAAATAAAAATTGAAAAAACTTTAATGTTTAAAACATGTTGTAAACCTACCCTGATTTCCTAAGATTGTCATTTCCCATAGCGAGCTCATGTCCACGACACGTGTTCAGCGTAATTTGCAAACTGCTAGAACAGTGAGTTCCGATCAAATGGTTGTAGGTAACGGTCGCAGCAAAGAGTTCCCAAGCGCGGTTGTGGTTGCAGATATTGGTGAGGCAACCGGGCTGGGAAATTCCACCGTTCGGGTGGAAGTCGGTGTTGCCAACTGATCTGCCGATGCCGAGCCCTCCGATCGTGTAGCCACCGTCCGTGTGGATAGCCTCGACGTAAACAGCGTCATTAGGGTTCAGCCGGTCGCTGTTGTAGGTCCAAAGAGGACCAGCGGGGTCCAAGCCTAAAACAGATGTCTATCAACAAACAATATTCGATATCAAGTACTTGGTGGGATTAATTGTGCTAATCCTTGATTATAATGTTATTTTGCACTGATACCTACACCAACATTTTTTTCCTATATATTCAGATTATCTTCGACAGTCAGTATATAGTTATCTCTAGATACTTGTTTTTTATTAGGAATTGTTAAGGCACTATAATACAAGTTCTGCTGGGTAAAGACAACTCAACGCCAAAAAAATTGCAAAAAAAAAGCACCGACGTGAGAAATACGACGAATATTAATAAATATTTTACACTGATAATACTGACAAGAGCTCAAGCTAAACCCAACTAGGTGGACCTAATTCTTACATTCATTGTACTATTGTCTGGCTCTTACCAGTAACACGAGCAAGTCTTCCGCCAAGCTCACGACCAGCGTTGCCGACAAGATGAGCGCCCAAGCTGAATCCAACCAGGTGCACTTGATCAGCTCTGTGTCCGGTCACTTGCATGACGAATGCGATGAACTGTCCCAGACCACGGCCCACTGCGGGCACTCCATTAGCGGCCGTGATGTAGTTGCTGATAGCTAGTCTTCTCCAGTCTAGGACGATCACGTTGGTTTCTCCTTTGTTGAGGTAAGCTGAGAGTTGAAACGATAAATTAGACCATTTGACAGCAGCTGATTTTGGGTCAGATATTTATGGACACTGACATATTCAATTCGCCAGAGTCAATCATAAAATTACACAACAAAAGAAGATGTTACGGTATTTGAACGCCATTTTGGCAATTCCGATAATTGAAATATTGAAAGCATAAATTTTATTTTCTATCGAATGTACCTATTTTTTGATTTGATTGCAAGGTAATGCAATGCAATAAAAAAGACGAACAGCAACATCGTACTACATACTGTACCAACTAACTAATCTTGTATCTTGTAACAGCTATCACGAACAGAGTATGGTAAGAGAGGGTTCTATTTGTACGACCCGTGTTAGTGGGACGTAACATGGAATGTAGCCTATGATAATTTGCTTTGTTCTACAATCCTTACCGTCCCTGATAACCGGATTGATGTCGGTATTCTGGTTGCTGAGCCACCCGTGGACGACGACGACCGTGTTGTGAGCGGGGTTGAAGTTCGAGTTGCGGATGGAGTTAGCATCGTTCATTACTAGGGTCTGAGCCTGGCTAGGATTGCGTCTGGAAATGATAACAATTATTTTTATTGTTATGATGATGATGGTGATTATTGCCGTTTACCCTATACCCAAATAATAGTAGCCCCGCCAATCAGATTTTGGACGACCTTCCCAGTTTTCAGGTAATAATATGTTATCGATTTGCTTATCCTTATATATAAAAAAATAAATCCCACATTTCAATGTAACTTTATAACAGAAGCTAGCTTTTGGTTTTAAAATAGACGGAAGGTTAAAAAGACGAGAAAACATGGGAATAAGGGGACGAAGCAGCGGGCGGGTCAGCTAGTTCCACATATAAAACACAGACCTGGTAAAGAGAAGGTACAGGTTATTTGCCGGGTTCCTGGTGACGTCATCCAGAACAGCCATGTCGATCTGGTCCTCCAGATCTACATCGTGCATGTTCCCATCACCATCAGGGAACTGGATGAAGCGAGGGTAGGGGTTCCGGGCGAAATTATTCTTCTGTTCTACCGGCACCGCAGATGCGATGTATGCTGTAAAAATAATAGAATACTTAGGTCTTTTGGGATATAGAAGTCGAATCGAAAGAAAGTGGAGAAAAAATAATAATGAAAGCAACAAAAAATAGTAAAAGATTTACAAAATGGCTTATGGCATCAATCAAACAATTGACCGTGTAATGCCAGCTTTAAATAGTACCACCCAGTCTCTTAAAGTGGTTGTCGTCAAAGACTGCTAGCAGCGACGTTCTGTGTACTGTTTCAATGATCATCGACACGCCTGGTAAGCATGGTGATAATACCAAACCCCAAAACATATGAGTTTCATAGTCGACACCTATACCTAGTAATGGAACGTAATATCTATTACATCTTGAGCTTCTAACTAAGCATGTTGGAGTAAACATATCAAATCAGCTTGAATTAAACGATACTCTGGGAAAGCAAATAGCAGAAAGAATGTGACTATTTTAATAGTAGGTAAACATATCGGAAGAAAGATGTAAATAAACCCTAATTTTAAGACCATAAAACCAATAACAATTTTAATGACGGGAATAAAAAATGACAGGATAAATAAAATCATATAAAATAGGTGATGATTATGACACTAACCGGTACAAACCAATAAAAAGACCAGAGCTCCTTGCATTGTGAAGAGTGATCTGATCACTGGGAACAAGAACAATGATGACACTGCCATTTGCTTTCCTATTTAACATCAGCTTTATCGCACTAACAGATTATCTCTCTTTGTTAATCCTTATAATCCATCAAACTGGCTAATTGCATTTTTACTTTAATTTCAGATAAAAGGTGTTTTTGAACGTATCGAATCTTTAAAAAATATAAGATTAATCCAAAAAAGTTTACAAACAGTATGCCTAAAACACCAAATTGGTCCATTTTCAATAACCATATACATATATAAAGAAATATATAAATAAAATATAATCCATATCTAAAATAGTCTCAATACTAGTATTTTTTCGGCTCGGCGACAATTGGGACAGTTTATTTGGCCAAATTGTGACCCAGTTGAGGCTTTCAATTTTTATTAATTTTGTTGCGACAATCGGGCCACAATAATCGCTGTTTTGTACAGTCAGCGATCAAACTTAATTTCGCGATTGTTTAAACAGTGGCCCTGTATATATTGTATGCCGGAACTTTAGATAAGTCACGTAACCCACACGAACATTTAATTTTTTTCATAGTTGTAAGTTGATGATATCACTAGATGATAATAATAATACTGCATTATCATTGCTGTGTACGGCAGTAATAAAAGCTACTTGAGCAAAGTTCATACTTACTTATTTATCATCATTAGTCTTAGGACGATCAATCACATTTTATTAGTTATTTATTTTTATTTATTTCGAAAACATAAAGTATCTATAACTTAGTGTACTACTTGAAAACTAAACATGTTTTCACATTATATCGAAATATAAAAATGCTAAATATAATTTGCTTGTTAGAATATTCTAAAAACTAATTTAACAAAAATCAAAACAATAATAAATTTCTTCACAGTTGTTAAGAGCCTTGCTACTTTACGAAGTTTTGCGAAATTGGATATTTTATGCACCACGTGACCGGCGCGTCACGCGAATTCTATGAAAAATACTAAATGATCTTGATACTTCGTCGATCTAAAACATACAAATATACTAATAATTATTTTAGATCTGTAGAAAATGGCATCGAATAAATTCCATTTTATTGAGTGGATTTTTTTTCAGTTTCATTCCGAAATAATTATTATATTAATGTTTTTATTTAATTGATAGGTGTTTAATATATTTTCCTAAATTCAAAATGGTGGATATTTTTATTTCAATATTTGAATCAATTATGTTTTATCTTAATAATATCAATATTTATTTTAAATCTGATTGATTATTTGAAATCAATTAAGTAGGTACATAATTTTAAATTAAAACATTCATGATTAATAATTATCTATATAAGAATAAAACTGAAAATAGTCTTATTGAAGTTAAATGTCCTCATTCATCTCATCTTATGGGCTCATTTTTAAACCGATTCTTCTGAAATTTGGTGTGTAGGTTTGTAATTAAATGTTTTTTTTTTTGTCGAATGTTGGGACTTTATGTAAGTTCGAATGTCTAAATTGAACGGACTAAATACAAATTCTAATTATAACAAAACAAATAAATTATATTACCTATATTTAAGTTGCTTGTTTTGTTAGATGGTATATTTGTGTTTGAATAAATAAAAGTTTCGTTAATGAAGGTTTTAATTATGTTTAGGTATTATTTTTGTAGTTTCGAACTTTATATTTATTTTTATATTTATTGGTATCCATTTATCTACATATGTCATACACAGATGTAGAATATCCATTTATCTACATAATTATGTCATCTTGAATAATTCCCATTATATTTTTATTTTGATAAACTATTTATTTTTATTTTATTACGAAATTATTTAAAATATTTCATTTTTATATTAAAAAAAACCAACCCGCACTTGGCCAGCGTGGTGAATTAAGGCCTAATCTATCTCGTCAAGAGAGAAGTCCCTATCCCAGCAGTGGGAACGTGAATAGGGGTGTTATTTTATATACAGGGCGTTCCAAAATTATGGGCCATGAAGGGGAAGTACCATATATATCGTTGATAGTGAATTTTGCTCAAAGAAGACTTCATTTTATTTTAAAAAGTAAGTAATTTAATTAATTAATTTACAAAAAAAATGTTTCATGTTTTTTATTTGATTAAAATAATTAATTTCACGTTGTTCCTTTCTTTTAAAATACTATGTTACTTAAGCAGAGTTATTATTTTTTAGCTATTCTTTCGATTGGTATCATAGAAATAGAGTTTTTTTTTCTACATGTAAGTCGGTTCGATTCCCAGACAAAGCAAGTAATTTTTAGAAAATCTATGAATCCAGAATTACTAACTTTTAAAAATAAAATGAAGTCTTCTTTGAGCAAAATTCACTATCTACGATATTTAAGGTACTTCCCCTCCATGGCCCATAACTTTGGGACGCCCTGTATTTATTAGAAAGGTACAATTATTTAATGTTTACAATAAATAATATATTTATTAGAAAGGTACATTATTTATTGTTTACATATTGGATACTCGGTAAAAATAAGAACAAAAAATTACGGAATATTTTCTTTGTAATAAATATTATGGAAATCTATACTACAATTATCAAGCTGAGGAGATTGCTTGTTTATTTGTTTGAACGTGCTACTCAGGAACCGCGGGTCCGATTTAAAATATGATTTCAGTATTGGATAGTAAAATGATCGAAAAAGGCTATAAAACATAAACTAGTAAATAACGTAAAAACGCAAGCGCAGCTGTCGGCGGGTCGGCAAGTTAGTCATAATCTAAAAAAATCATAGGCATAATTACATTTAGTCGTTGGACGGTTTCACCAAAAAAAGTTGCCTTGTTGTTTTTTAATTAGGATAGATAACTTTAGATATGCAATCCACATCCTACAGCATAACCTCCAAATAAATAAGGTAAAACAAGATGACAATGATGTGGTACAATTCTTAGGCCAGCAACATTTGGTACAATTCTTAGGCCAGCAACAACAACAATTGACCGTTATCAATAAAAATAACAATTGATCGTTATCAACGGATCAACTTATGTCGGTCGTAGTATCGCAATAACACATACACGCACACTAACAGCGTTTTTACAGCAATTGACAGTCCCACACACTGACATTTTACGAAATATTTCTATATTTTATTCAAGAACAACCGACATAGGTCCGACCTCGACAAGCGCTCGCGCGGTACTAAATGGAAAAAGCCGGCTGAATGAAAAAACTACTAAATTATGGTAGTTTTATTTTATTCATAAAAAATTACCAAAACCGTTCTACAAATTAAAATTAATATCATAGTTTAAGCAAATGTTGATAAATATTTTGATATAAATATGACGTCCCATTGATTTAGAACTTCGGAGTTATTGAGGTTTGTTTCGAAGCATTTTCGGTCGATATTAAATTCGGTATATCTTTAGAATAAAAGCATTTAACGAAAATGTACTCTACTCTAAATGAAGAATAGGATATACGTAACATAATAAAAAATAGTTTGATCGCCCATATTCATTAGAATCTACAAATTTGAGCTGAGAAAACAGGTCTTCGAGCGTTTTTTACGAAACATGTATCCGGAGAATGATTATTACTCAATATATAAACAAGTTATCTAAAATGTTTCTTACTACTTTTGTAGAGGAGAAAACGAACTATTATAAAGATGTAATTGTAATATCAAACAACTAACGCAAACCATAGAATTAGGACGAGAAAACCGAACAATTTCGCGATTTCACGTAATAGGCCTCTTAAACCATGAAACCAATAATTAGATAATTATATTACTTACTAGCTTCCGCCCGCGGCTTCGCCCGCGTGGAAATAAAAAGTAGGTAGCCTATATTCTGTCTCAGGGTCTAAAGATTGTCTGTACCAAATTTCATCAAAATCGGTTGAGAGGTTTAGGCGGGAAAGCGTAACAGACAGATAGACAGACAGAGTTACTTTCGCATTTATAATATTAGTAAGGATGAAGTCGTAAATCCGCCGAGTTCGGAAAAATCAACCAAATTAGGATTGTATAATTGTACAGAACGCTAGAAAAAGACATTTTTGTTTAAATTTATTTTTACACTGCGGCAAATAACAGTCTTTGTCTAGCCTACTCGCTATAAGCTGTAGGTAGCTGTTAGAGCTGTCGCGCACGCGGCGCATCAGGGATGTGTTCACCCAAACTGTTTATTTTTGTGTTGTCTAGCACCGAGGAAAACTTGATGCTTGTGTTAGGTTATCTGATATAATTTTCACAGCAACATCTAACCATGTGGTAAGCTCGAAGCTTGTGTAATAGTGTTGGTACTAGATATCTGTTTAACTTAATACTTCATAAATAATTTTATATATTAACAGTTACCGGTAGCATAGGCAACCCTTTTTACGTTCCCACTGCTGGGATACAGAGACTTCCCTCTTGACGAGACTCACGGTACGAGTTGCGCTGATACTATCTTAGGCCGGCACTACACGGCAGGACTAATTTATCTATTTAGTTTTAATAATAAAACTCGGATTAATTTGTATTGTTAAATATTTTTTTGTAAATATCATAGTGATTAGCTTATTTTGTGATATTTCTAATTGATTGCGTTATAATTAAAACTTGTCATAGATATTATTATACGTTTTGTACGATATTGATATAATATACCTTTAACACTGCAAACGTGGTGTTCGAGAAACTACTCAAATTATTTTCATCCAAAATACTTCAGTGTCTCTAATGACAGTCTATAATCAATGTGTGCCAGTGACATACGGATCCGTAACGTGGTGGTTCACTATCGGCCTCATGAACTATCCCAGGAGATCGATAACATCATTCTCAGATGCCTAGATGTCTAGAAACTTTGATAGGAGCACGTGGAGGAAATACGCAATATTAATCACCATTTTTCTAATTTAATTAATTGTTATTTTAATATTAGTTCTCCCTTTTCCCGGTCACATGAAAATTTCAAAAATGTACCATTTTTCACAAATAGTCTTTACTCGCAAAATCTGTTCTAAATGTGAACTCATTTTATATTAAGTATATCAGAAATCTAGCACCCGTAACACAAGCTTCGAGCTTACCACGGGGCTAGATGTCGCTGTGTAAAATTGTCCACTAATATTTTAATTAAAACAAATGAAACTTTAAATAACAAAAGAAGTGTAGTAAGTAGATTTTAAATTATAACCATATTTTTTTAATAATGGACTTTTTTGTGTTCCGCTAAATTTGCCGGTGTGTATATTTCAGACAGTACCTACAAGCTGTCAATGTCAAGCGTTAGGGTGAATTAAAAACTAACAAATAAATATCAGTCCAAAAATATATTTAAGATAATTATAAAAAGCCTAAAACAGATAGTTTTTTATACTTCATTGTAACTTATAAGTATACTAAAAAGGTATTTTTTAATTTAGACAAGGTACACAACAATTTTCATAATAATAATCAGTCAGAGAACTTAGAACGGGTATCTTCTGTTCGTGTCCAAGCGATATTCACCAGATCTGTAACATTAGAAAATTAAGTTATCACTTGCGGCTTTACGAAGAAAGATATATGTGATTTTGATGTCCCACCAGTGGGTCAAATTATTGGGACCACGAGTCACGACCCATTTTGTTATGTAAATACTTAAATGTTAATCTAATCTATTTAAATTACTTGTAGCTAAGTATTTAATGAAATCAAATAAAATACAAACTGGACCTATGTACATAAAATGATCACGCCTTCACTCAAGTTTCATGGAAACAAGTAGAACTAGAGCATTATCAACATCTTTTCTTTTCTATAAAGACATTATAACAATCTCTATAACGTCCTTATGGGTACGTTCGCCAAAATAGAATCTATTAGATGGATTACCACAATTACGATGTCTAAAAATGAACCTACCCCCACTTTCGAAGATCATCATTTCCCATCGGAAGCACAGCACCTCTGCAAGTATTGAGGGTGATTTGCAAACTGTTGGAGCAGTGATTTGCAAGCAAATGGTTGTGAGTTACGCTGGCAGCAAACAGCTCCCAAGCGCGGTTGTGGTTGCAGATATTTGTAAGGCAGCCGGGCTGGGAAATTCCACCATTCGGGTGGAAGTCGGTGTTTCCAACAGCTTTGCCAATGCCAAGACCACCGACAGTGTAGCCACCGTCGGTATGGATAGCTTCGACGTAAACACCATCGCTTGAGCTGAGGCGGTTGCGATTGAGATTCCACAGAGGCCCAGCGGGGTCCAAACCTGAAATTAAACATGGTAACATAATTCGCAGATGTAGCATGATAACGCTATTCATGCAAAAAAAGATAATCCCCTAATTCCAATCGATGCGAATGCAGTTATCTGTTTGCCTTATCCGAAAGCTTAAGATAATGGAAGTTAATTGAATGATAAACGATTGAAAGATCAAACCACAGAGATAGATGGAGAAGAAACCATTAAACTGACCCGTGACACGAGCGACTCTTCCACCAAGCTCGCGGCCTGCATTGCCAACAAGATGAGCTCCCAAACTGAACCCGACCAGATGGATCTGATCAGGTCTGTGTCCAGTCAACAGCATAACGAAGTTGAGGAACTGGCCGAGCCCACGGCCCACGGCTGGCACTCCATTGGCAGCGGTAATATAGTTCCTGAGGGCCAGTCTTCTCCAGTCGAGGACGATGACGTTGTGTTCGCCCTTGTTGAGGTAAGCTGTAAGAAACAGTTTATCTTGTTTATTGAGGTCTATTCATTGTCAGCAACTTACGCCACGCCATGCTAGACGGAGTTTTGGAGCAAATCTGGTCAAAAACTTGTGAAATTATTATCTATATGTACCTACAGCAATAATTGCCTACTACTTCTTTTTATACTTTTAGCAATGGTTGTTGCTTTTATTATCTAGATACAGGTGTTTAATTTGGGATGGGTGCGAGTTTACTATTTTTCAAACATTTATATAAAAAATATATTCTTACCATCTCTTATAACAGGGTTAATGTCAGAGTTCTGGTTGCTGAGCCATCCGTGGACAATCACGACCGTGTTATGGGCGGGGTTGAAGTTGGAATTGCGGATAGACGCTGCATCATTGATGACTAGGGTCTGTGATTGCTGGGGGTTACGTCTGTAATATGAATAAGCTAAAGTAAAAGTTATAAGAGCCGTGTTGTCTAAGTGGGAGCACACATGACTTTCATTCCGAAGGTCGTGGGTTGAACCTCCACCGCGCACCTCTAGATATTTCTTCATGAAATGTGTGCTCTATGAAAACACGTGCTATGCAAACATCGTGAGGAAACCGGCATCTTCTGAGAACTTAGCAAAGTTTGAAGGACATTGTGTCATTCATCAACCTGCACTTAGCCAGCGTGGTGAATTAAGGCGTAATCTCTCTCGTCAAGAGAGAAGTCCCTGTGTCGCAGCAGTGGGATCGTTAATACGGTTATCATTATGATGAAACTGACTGGAAAAGATAATGATAAAACATATCCGATAGATAGAACCCGTTCTTACCTGGTAAAGAGCAGGTACAGGTTGTTAGCTGGGTTCCTGTTGACGTCATCAAGTGTAGCGGTGTCTAGTTGGTCCTCGAGGTCTACGTCGTGCATGTTCCAGAATCCGTCAGCAAACTGGATGAACCGGGGGTAAGGGTTGCGAGCGAAATCATTTCTTTGCTCCACGGGCACCGCTTTCGCGATGTATGCTATAAAAATAAAATTGTAATAACCTTGAAATCTATAGCATAAGCTTAAGCACCCCTATACATTGAATTAGGAATAACAGTTTTGTGGAGAGCCTCAAGAGCCCCGTGACTCAGCAGTGGAAGATGAATTTCACTTTCCTTGTCATGTCGTTGAAACTCTTCAAAGTTCTCAGAGCTCTTAAAATACCTATTCTTACGTTACAAAACTATGAAGAATATTGGGTCTTAAAACAAAATACTTAATGTGTTATCAATAATTTATATTCAAATAATAAAAAAAAAGTGATGGTAATAAATTAATTTGTTATATTTATCGCCAATAACTGCATAAAGATCCAATCTATAAGTTATACGAACAAAATATTTTTCGTGTGAATTGTCAATTTTATCAGAAAGTAAAGTTATTTTTTTCATCGTATCAACCCAAATGATCCCTCTACTGGGCACGGGTCTCCCCAATAGAGCTTATTATAGGTCTTTGGAGATTGGTAGAATGATCACGCATAAAAAAATATTTACTAACCCGTAGTGACTAGCAAAAATATCAGGGCTTGCATAGTGAATCTTGCACGAAGTACTGGCAACCACAAGAATGATTTTTAAGACGTTCACCGTTCTATTTATTACAAAGATTATCTTGGGATTATAAAGGCATTTCAATTAAATGTTTTATACATGGTGTACAGTCGATTGTACACAATACATATTGAGATAGGGAGGACGCTCAGCTTTGAAAACTTTATACTTATACTCGTGGTTTGTTATTTATTTTTTTAGTATAGGGCAACCAACAATACACCATAACTTTAGTAATTAGCAAATATAAAGGTGAAACCTTGAAAATTACCATAGTATGTACTTTCATTCTGAAACACGAACTTTGTCAAAAAAAAACTATCGTTTTATAGTACCTATAGTAGTAAATAGTCGTAGCAGCTCATGAAAGGTTTAAAAGGCGAGAAAACATGAGAATAAAGGGCGAGTCACGGGCGGGTCAGCTAGTTTATAAAACGTCCTGTACATAAATCACAATAATCTTAAGGATTAAAAAGGATTAACGTCTGATAAAACAACACACGATGAGACCACCTGGACAAAGAGATTAGACGTGAAACAATGTGTTTATTTTAATACCTACCTAATCGCTTTCATAGATAATAAAAGTTGCCAACATAAAGGAAATATTTCAAAAAATTTCATATCCTTTCCATTTCAATTGTGTTAACAAATTTGCTTACAAAGTTTTGTCCAGTTCAATTTTTACGCAAAAATGTTGGGCTTTGATTTTTTACCCTCTTATCAACTCATACTGTATGTCTCACTACTGGACACAGGTTTCCCAATATGAACCCATTATATATCTTAGCTTAGGGGATTTGGTATAATCACGACGCTTACCAGGCTTATGTTAGCACGGTACTCAAAAAGACGCCTTTGATATTTATTTTTAGGACCGCATTCATTCTTCCCTGATGATAGCTTATATGATAAAACCGAAACGTCAGGTAGGTATAATACCGTATTATTTTACGTTCGGTACAAATGAAATAATTTATTTGCAAAATACATTATACTCGTAAAATATTGGTACATGAGATCTTAATTAAGTACTTGTTAAATGAATTCAACCCGCAAGCGGATATGCAAATCTTAATTTATGTCAATAAGTTTTATTATAAAAAAAGGAAAAATAAATTTATTATTTAAATAATACGAGTGTAATTTTTCGATTAGACCTCTAATTTTATTGTATTCAATTTTACAACCTTTGATCTTTTTATTTATGGCGGTTGGATAGAGATGAAACATAAAATACAACTTATCAGGTTCCCTGTTAAATACAAAATAAAGATTTAAAACCGTTTAAGTAAACTATACAAAATCTCATAAACCAAATACCTATTTGGCTACAAAAATATCTGCTTTACTGTTTTATATTTATAAATTCATAGAGGAACATTGCTCTTTTTGCTTTAATTTATTCGGTCACCTACTGCTTTTTGTTGGTGTCAACGGTTTTTCTGGCTTTGTTCCCAAAGAATACGATTTGTTTTTATGTAGATTGTACTGAAATCCGGTGCAAGTTGATAAGTACAAGGGGTGCTTATGCACACTCGACTTTCATTCCGAACTTCGTGGGTTCAAACCCAGTCGCGCTAGATCTCTAGATTTTTCTTCATAGAATGTATGTGCACTAACGGTGAAGGCAAACATCGTGAGGAAACCGGCATGTTCTGAGAACTTTACAGAGATTAAAGGATATTTGTCATTCAACAACTAAAATATAATAAATATTTAGGTATAATGATAGACCAGAGACTCTCCTGGCATGCTCACATTGAACTCCTTATGAGTAGAGTCCGTAAACTGATCTGGATATTTAAAATTTTAAGACATGTAATAACAAAAGATCTTTTAAATAAAATATATATCGCTCTGGTACAATCGGTACTAGTTTATTGCATTCCGGTCTGGGGAGGAGCCACTAAGCTAAAGTTCTTAGGACTAGAAAGAGCACAGAGATCTTTATTGAAGGTAATGTACTTTAAAAAATATCGTTACCCTACTGATATGCTCTACCAAGAATCAGGACTGTTATCTATAAGAAAGCTCTACATCTTAAATGTGACGTTGAAGGTGCATAGAGATAATAGCTATGATGCCAGTATACCAACAAGACGCAGAAAACCTAAAATATTGCCTAAACATAGCTCACGGTCTGAATTTGCCTCAAGACAGTATGACACTAGATCAGCGTATATATATAACAATATAAACAAAAAAATGGACATATATAACAAAAACAAACAAAATTGTAGAAAAACATTAATCAATTGGTTAAATAAACAAAGTTACGATGATGTCGAGAATATAATGCAAAAAATTTCATAATCTACTTAAGTTCATATATATAATATATACTGTATATATATATATATATATATATATAAAATTCATTTATTATAATATATATACATCCAGCACACTCCCATGCACACTCACTATTATATTATTATGTAAAGTATAGACCGTAAAATTAAATAAAAATATACTTATATGTTTTATTCTAAACACATATTTACTATTTCTATTAATTACTGTTTTAAATATGTAATAGTATTCTTTTAGAAAAAAAATAATAATAATAATAATTAAATTAGTTACTTTAATATCTGTTGTGTATACAGTAAATCTACTTCAAAATCTATTATTGTATAAACTTAATCGATATCAGAGCAAGCAAGAGCGGGATCTCCTAGCACAGGTATCTTACTTACTTAAAAGGAGTCCCATACCACTGTAATGATCTAGTATTAAGTTACAGAAATAAATATTTATTTTCATTTTCATATACTCGTATTTTCAACAACCCGCACTTAGCCAGTGTTGTGTAGGCCTTATCTCTCTCGTCAGGAGAGAAGTCTCCAAGCTGTTTCCAAGCAGTGGGAACGTAAATAGGGGTGATTATGATTGTTATCACATGATATACAAATAATTTAAATCACTTGTTCGGCTTACGTCGTAGAATTTCTCTACATTATAAAACCACATTGGAGCGATTGAAGTTATTGACGCATCCCTCGGTCTAATCTAACCACATTTTTTAACTAGCGTAGCACTTTTTGGTAGTGACTTTTGATCTTAAAGGAAATGTCTATTTCTATTGACGATATTTCAAGACTAGAACTTAACTTCCATAGGTTTAAAGGGGAAGAAGCTAAAGTACAATGCCCACTGATACATGGAGCCGATTTTCATGTGTTCACCTATAAAACTTATCTTATTTTGTAGGTTTTATACTCGTGTTTATAATAAATCCAATAAATATTATTTCTTTAAATTACCGGATTTTAACAAAGAACAAATTAAATTGCAGGTACCTTTGATGGTATAGATGAAATAGACATCTTACTCAGTTGTTGGGTAGATACTAGCTTTCCCACGCAGGATTGCCTGTGTAGTTATGGATTTTCCCACGGTTAAAACCATGGAGGTAGTTAAAACTAACCTAAGTTTTATTCTGATTTATCATAATGCATGTATAAATATGACATCTATTTAAAGTAATGTTAGAGAAAAGGTATTGCAACTCTTAAAGAAAGAGCATAATTATACAAAATACATAGGTTAAAGTGAAGGAAAGTAAACAAACATAGTCAGGTACAAAAACTTATTCTATGTATTTTTCAAATCCATTTTTCCGAAATACAGGTACATAAATTTATTTAAATTATTAAATAACTTTCATCTAGTAAGGGTATCTCCGGCCGGTGTCCAATCGGTAAAGTCCAGTTCTGTAAAAAAAAAGTAAATTAAATAACTATATACATTAATAATTAAACTTATTGTCCAAGTGATCTTTAAGATTTTAGGGAAATAAATTACATAAATCTTTAAATTGTTAATAAAAAAACTAAGATGAGTCTAAAAGTTGATGTCCTTTCAGTCTATGATTACATTTTTTACGGACTTTATCTGTTCCTATCATATTATGCAAAATTGAGACATTGCATGTTATCGTCAGAAGTCGATACTGACAGATAGTCGAACAAAATAATACGTACCCGAATTTCCTCAAATCGTCATTGCCCAGAGGGAAACTGGCACCACGGCACGTGTTCCAGGTGATCTGAAGGGTGCTGGAGCAGCCAGTGCCGACCAAGTGGCCGTTGGTGATACTGGAGGCCATGAGCTCCCAAGCGCGGTTGTGGTTGCACATGTTGGTGAGGCAGCCGGGCTGTGAGTTTCCACCGTTGGGGAAGAAGTCAGCGTTGGCGACAGCTGACCCAATGCCGAGACCGCCGAGTCCTCCGTCAGTGTGAATGGCTTCTACGTAGACACCATCGTTAGGGTTGACGCGGTTAGAGCTGTAGTTCCATAGAGGACCGGCAGGGTCGAGAGCTACAATCAAATTTGAATCATTAAGGATGATAGTAATAACACAAAACATTAATGCTATTTAATTAATGACTAATCTAGGAGCTGTTTAGGTAGGTTTTTACTAACACAGAGTACTTACAGATACAGGAATTGAATCAATGCAGATATAGATTGTATTTGTAGATTGTGATTGCAAGTTTGGATCTAAATATAGATAAACTTTATCTATCTTTGATTGGTTGAGCCAATTCAGTTGAAAAAGATTTTAAGTTTCAGATTAGATACTCGATTACTTCGTTTGGATATTTCTCATAATTATATTGAATACTTTAAAATTGCGCACTAAAAATTAAAACTTTATTTCACAACATACTTTTAGATGGATTTTAAAGGATAATATATATATCATCATGATAATGATCACTAAAGTCATGTTAACAACTAAAGGCTGTTATAAGATGCAGAAGAGACTACAGTCAATATAGATTTACCAACTGTGACAACGAAATCAACAAATAAACAACCTACCGGTAACACGGGCGGCTCTGCCTCCCAACTGGCGTCCAGCGTTGCCGACCAAGTGAGCGCCGAGACTGAAGCCGATCAAGTGCATGTTGGTGAAGGGGGCGCCGGTGACGGAGTTCAAGAACTGGAGGAACTGTCCGACACCGCGGCCGACAGCGGGGATGCCGAGGGCGGCGGTGGCGTAGTCGGAGAGCGCGAGGCGGGCCCAGTCCACGACGATCACGTTCACGTCACTCTTGTCGAGGTAGGCTGGAATTCAATCAATCAATCAATTAACACTTTATTGTACTTATAAAAACAAAGTTACAAAACTTCACCATAACACCCCTATTTACGTTCCCACTGCTCTGACACAGGGACTTCTCTCTTGACGAGAGAAATTAGGCCTTAATTCACCACGCTGGCCAAGTGCGGGTTAAGTTACAAAACTTATTACTATCTAAAAGTTAAAAGTAGGGGCGGCCTTATCGCTGAGAGCGATCTCTTCCAGGCAACCGTAGTGGAGATAATGAATACAAAATATCATAAAATATTTAAATCAAGTTTGAAGATTGAAAGAGCGCTCCTTCACTACTGTGTGTAGGTCTAAATATTCACTATGTATATTTTGCTTAGTTGTGCATATTTGTTTATTCTTTTGATTTATGGTTATATTTTAAGAGTACGATGTTTTTTAGTTATTTACGTCTGATTCTATTAAAGTATTATAATTTGCCTAAGTAATAAATAGCGTTGTAGATTTATTTATCTGTAACGTTATATATGTCGTAAAAAAGTTATTACTATCAGCACAAACAGCGAAGTACACATTGAAGAGCAAGAGCCTCTAGATACAATATCTTTGAAAACAAACTAACTTAGTCCATGACCGACCCTTACAGATATGTATATTAGTCATGTATATGATTTCAGTGTTAACTTACCGTTTCTGATGGAGGGGTTGGGCTCTGTGTATTGGTTGCTGAGCCAGCCGTGAGCGACAACGATGGTGGGGACGTTAGCATTGAAGTTCGAGTTGGTGATGGAGTTAGCGTTGTTCATGGTCAGGGTCTGGGAGAGCCTGGAGTTACGCCTGGAACACAATAATACATACATATAAATGAGAACTGTGAGATATAAACTATATAGATGGACGCGGAAAGAAAAACGGAAACTGTTTACATATAGACACAAATAAGATACGTGAATGATTTAATCTAGATTTGGAATCAACAGTGACGTAGTTTTTAAATCATTCTAAGTTAGGACATGACTAAAGACCTGCTGGTATATTGAGTCATATTTTATGATATTGTTTAGCGCTTTAGATAATTTTGTCAAGCAACCGAACTCCTGTCCAGGAAAATTATGTAAACTAAATCGACTTTAAGAACTTTATCTATACTAATATTATAAAGAGGAAAGATTTGTTTGTTTGTTTGTTTGTTTGTAATGAATAGGCTCCGAAACCACTGGACCGATTTCAAAAATTCTTTCACCTTTGGAAAGCTACATTATCCCCGAGTAACATAGGCTATATTATATTTTGAAAAAAATTAGGGATCCTTACTAAAACTCCAATAATGTAACATAAGGTGTAAAAAAAAGACCTGAAAAATTCCTTACGTCGCGTGCGCTGCGAAAACTATTGATGATAGAACAAAATCATGTACTACGACTTTGTAGAACTAATCATTAGCTACAAAAAATGTCGCGACAGCATATGTCTAAATATTATAGTTATGCCACAGTAAGCAGTTTTTTATTCTAAAATATTAATTTATATATGCCGCCTCTTGAAAAGGTCTTCATTTGTACCTTGGTATTAATCCTTATCAAAATAAATTACTTTATATTCAAGACGGCTTTAATACCTTTTTATAACTTTTTGAATTATTCAATTCGGACATTTCATTCGGAAGATATCACGAGTTTAAAAATGCAAGTATTAGAAAAAAGTCGCGAGGTTGTCGCTCACCGCGCTCAGCTAGCCAGCATGCGATGTAGGCTCCATGTAAGCGTCACTGGGGTATGGGGTACCGATTTTGATGAAATTTGGCACATACAATCTTTAGTCCCTGAGACAGAACATAGACTACTTTTTACTGCGGAAAAATACATGCTTCCGCGGGAAAATATATGCTTACGCGGGAAAATTTTATTTGGATGAAATTTAGTATGGAAATAGTTGCAAATAAAAGTATATGGCGAGACGAAGTTCGCGGGGGCTGCTAGTTTTAAATAATCTCGATTCTTGTTTTGTTTTCTTACCTGGTGTAAAGGAAGTAACGGTTGTTTGAGGGGTCCCTGGTGATTTCGTTCAAGAGTTCCATGTCAGGCTCAGCCTGGAGGTCAACATCGCGCATGACGCCTTCACCGTCAGGAAATTTGATATAGCGAGGGTAGTCACGTTCCAGGCTGTACTCGTCTCCGGTCTCCGTGGGGAGAGCCGACGCCAAGCAGGCTGAAAGACAAGCAATAGTCATAAACATTTATTTCTATAGTTTGCATTGTACAAATCTTAGACACGTCAATTGTTACAAATAAGATTTTATTATCTTATTTTATCACACTTACATGCTAAAAATAAAATATAAATTCAAATTCATAATTTCCTAAGTAAATCACCATAAGGGACAAAGTTTTTAATATAATATTGAATTATGTATAAAAAATTATTAAAGGGCAATGAAAGTAAAGAAACAAAACATTTATTTGAGAATCAAAATACGGTTAAACTAAATATGTGTCAGTGTTAAGGTGAAAGATAAATAATTGTGAAAGTCACGTGTCACTCAACTGTGAAAGTAAATTTTTAAGTTATGAGAGTGAAAGAGAAATAGGTTTGTTATAGCAAAGGATACGGGTTCGAGTTTTGAAGTCGTTATTTTCCATTGATATTTCTAAATTTTTTTAAGTCATATTTTCATTATACTCCTTGTCTTTTTCAAAAACCCGTTTTTTAACGTGTAAAATTTTTGTATACTATGTTTGAATAGGTATAAGTTTTGTTCAATACGTATTTGGTTGACTTAAAGATGGAAGTTTTATTCCATTTTCAATCTTTTTTTCAACTTTATCATTTTCTACTTACCGGTTCCAATAAGGAGAGTAATGAGCGCGACTTTCATGTTTGATAACTCTGAAGTCTATACGTTTGGTGCAACAATCGTGCTAATTTATTGGTTTCTCTATCTTAATACCCCACTGATAGAAATCAAATCTTGCAGATTTATTGTTATCTTGTTATTTTACGAAAACAACATTATCAGCCCATATTACGTCCCACTACTAGTAAAGTCTTTCAAAAAGAACCCATTTTAAGTCTTAGGGAAATTAGTTGGTACCTAGATACACTTTCCACACCTAACAGGCGGCTTAGCGATCAGAATAAGTTGGTATTTGCACAGAATGATGATGCTGCCCGTCTTTTATAAATAAATAAAAATATTCATTTTGGACACCACACACTAAACAGACAAACATAAAGACAAAAATTACTTATCACTAGTTAAAAAATTAGTAACAAACAAAAACTAACCTAACCTATTTATCACTACCTAATTTGATTACTTTTTAAACTATCATGGTTTTTAACAATATTTGAACTTGAAAAAAAAAAAAACTTCGTAACATGCCATGATTTAAGTGTTTTTGACTTTCCCGATATTTCGGCACTGTTTGTTACAAGCGCCATCTTTACGGAGAGACTGATGACATTTGCGAGTAGGCACACAGTCATTCACAAACGAACCGATCTACCCTCTTTTTGAGTCTTTTATTGCGAATAGTTGGTACTCTAGCACTATTCACAATAAAATAAATTTAAATCATGGTATATTATCCGTTTCGTGTTCTAATATCATTCTTATCACACGTGGACTCAATCAGACGCTTAGCATCAAGCAGCAAGATCATTATAAATTATTAGTATTTCTCTTTGGAATAGCTTATTGCAAAGTCGATTGTGCGGAGTTACTTGAGCTATTAGGTCTACGCACTAGCAGGGCGGCGTTAAGGAACCCTACTGCATTACACGTACCGCGCGTTTTTACAAACTATCGACAAAATGCATTTATCATTAGAGCAATTAATTCTTATAATAAAGTTATAAAGACAAATGATGATATTGATATTTTTGATACATCATAATGTCAGTTGCTAAACTTAAGAGGAATTTGACCAACACATTTTTTGCTTTTAAAAATGTTTAGGTATAAAGTAATGTACTATAAATTATATATTATTTTATATTAGAATACAGTAAGCGTTTGCAATGTTATTATTTAGTTTGTTATTTTTAATTAATATTTATATTTTGTATACTTCTACCTATAAGTGGAAACTTATAATTAGCCCTAAGCATCATAACATATTCCTAGACTTAATATTGAATATCATGATGGTGGTAAGGATGGTGAATGCCAAAATAGTATTAAAGATTCAATAAAATCATTATTCCAAAAGTTAGTGGATGTTTTTCAAGATTTGAATACGTAAAAACTTTACGGAACACATTTCTTTTCAAAATCAAATTTCCCAAGGCATGGCGCATGAATTGAACTTGTGCCAATATTTTATTTAAATAGCTAAAACTTGGATGCCCATACTTGGATTTCTCTGAACGGATTTCTAAAAGAATGTTCGAGAATATAGAAAAATCAGTACCTATTTGTTTTGAAACAACTTATCAATTGACGTGACGTCATTAATACAATTACAGGGCCCTACATACGTTCTTATGTTATAAAATTACAACGAAAAGTGGCATTGAATTTTATAAATTAGAAGACTAGCTGACTCGCCCGCAGCTTCACCCGCTTTATTCCCATGTTTTCTCACCTTTGAACTATACGACTATTTTATTAATATATTGTCTTGACAGCAAAATTGTTAAGCTGATTTTGAGAAGTACAAAGATGACTTACATAGCACATATATCTATAATGTAGGTGATCATAGTTTAAAACAAGATTAACATTTTGCTTTTTTCAGTGGTCTGAAATCTTTGTTTTTTCATAGTGAATACCACGATCTCTTTTCTGACAAAAAAAGATAATATTAAGTGTAGTAAGTGTGGTTGAAAGAAAGAATATATCCTATAGTTACAATGTGGAAATATTAATACATGTCATGATGGTCTTAAGTAAATCAGAGTATCAACATCCTTTGCCTTGGACATGCAATAAATCGTAAATCGTTTTACAGGTGTAAATATTGTGGCAATTATTATTACTTATTCACTTTACTTTTTTATTGTTATGCAAATAATAAAAAAGTAAAGTCTCTGTCGTTCTCTAGATGTTATCTTCCAAAACCACTGGTGGCAATCATATCTACTTGCACTGATAAATACAATCTGGCATATGTTTTGGATTACTTTGGATTTGGATAAAAGAGTTCTGAAGCCATGGATAACTCCTGGACTTTTAAGATGCATACGTCATCGAGATAATATGCACCATAAACTTATAAAGAATCCTAATAATCCCATTCTTTCCGAAACATACAAAAGGTACCGAAATTTTTGCAATAACTTACTTCGCAAACTAAAAACTTCCCATGATCAAGCTGAACTAATAAAAGCTGGACACAACCCTAAAGAAACTTGGAAAGTTATTAAAAACATAACTAACCTTACTCAAAAACAATCTAGTTGCACTGATCTGTTAAAATCCTGTCCAAACAAAAATATAAAAATAAATGAAATCAATAGCTACTTTGCCAATGTAGGAGAAACACTAGCAACAAAAATTTTAAGTCAACCTAATTATAACACAAATTGTATGATAAAACCTAAAAGTAATCCTAAATCATTCGTACTGTTAGACGTTCTGGAAGATGAAGTATCTAGAGCTATTATCTCTCTTAAATCAGACTGCGCATCGGGGTGGGACGAAATACCTACTAAAGTACTTAAAACAGCCAAAGACACAATCGTTCCTGCTCTTACATACGTCATCAATCTTTGTTTTACGGCGGGTGTATTTCCTGATGTATTCAAACGCTCAGTGATTCGTCCTATTTTTAAAAGCGGTCTTACTGATACCATTACAAACTACAGACCTATTTCTCTTCTTTCTTCACTATCCAAAGTGATGGAAAAAATTCTAAACAAGAAACTTATGAACTATCTAGCTAGAGCATGAAAAATTGCTCTCCGATTCTCAGTTTGGGTTCAGATCAGGAAAATCTACGGAGCAAGCTGTTACAGCCCTCGTTGACTATGTTGTAAGTTCTCTCGACCACAAAAAGACTTTCAAATAGAAGTCAGACAGTAGAGATAGATGGTATCAAAAGTTCTGCACTTACGGTATCATACGGAGTTCCACAGGGTAGTATCATTGGTCCAAGTCTGTTCTTAATCTACTTAAACGAACTGTGCGAATACAAACCGGACTCAGGACAAATTTTCACTTTTGCCGATGATACTGCTCTGGTGTTCAGGGGAGATACATGGGAGCAAGCGCGCTTAAATGCGGAGTCCGGACTACACCAAGTTACACTATGGCTACAAAAAAATCTCCTCTCCCTTAACCACGCCAAAACAAAATACATTTGCTTTAATATCCTATCTAGAATCTCTCCCTCTATTTACAACTCTCCTTTTAAAATTCAAGCACATGGATGTGATTATTTTCAATCCTCTTCGTGCGACTGCCCGACTCTATCACAAGACAAAACAATAAAATATTTAGGAGTTATTTTGGACGCCCATTTGAGCTGGATGCCTCAGATAGAGTCACTTTCATCAAGGGTTAGGAAATTAATATGGGTTTTTAAAAATCTCCGTAATGTCGCTTCCATAACCCATTTAAAAATGGTTTATTACAGTCTTTGTCAATCTATATTGGGATATTGCATTTCGATATGGGGCGGAGCCTGTAAAACCAAACTAATTAAGCTAGAAAGGGCACAGCGATCCGTATTGAAAGTTATGTCCCATAAACCATATCGTTACCCAACACTTGATCTTTTTAAGGAATGCAAAGTACTTACAACTCGTCAACTATTTATTCTACAACTAGTTTCAGCCCATCATAAGAAATCATCTGAAATGTTTACAGACACTGATAATAACAGACGCTTAAACCGGATCAGTAAAGTTGCGACAATCTTATTTTCTTGGTGGCTACATTTACAATAAAATTAACTGTATACTTCAATATCATAGACTCACAAATTACAATTGTAAACAGAAATTAAAGGAATGGTTGCTAAATCTAAATTATGCTGACACTGAACATTTATTGACCATACTATCTTAAACTAACATTAATAATAAATAAGTACCTAAACCTAATAAAATAAGTTAAACAAATATAAAATCAAATTATAGCTCTACTTTAATCTTACTGTAAAGTATTTTAATACTATTATATTATAAGCTTAGTTTCCCTAAGCTTATTTATTTTCTTTCTTTTCATACACTATTATGTATTATTTTATATAATTATGTACCGGCGGAAGGCAATAGGTACGCCATCACACAGGTATTTTACCTAGCTTGGGTACCTATGTTTTCCATTTAACAGTTATAAGTTACTAACTGTACTGTTAACTTGATTTGGAGGTGATTTGTAACGTTTGTTAATGCAAAATAAACTTTATTTTATTTTTTTATTTTTTATTTATTTTACTGACAAACCGATTAGCGTAATTGATTATAATACTTTCATACAGATTGTTTCGTACTTGGACCCCACCTGTGGGCTACCCTGAAAATATTCTCATAATTTAATTCATTAGGTATCATCATTTCTGTCCTCGGACGTCCACTGCTGGACATAGGCCTCCCTTAATGAATTCCTGTCGTTTCGGTCGGATGCGACTTGCATCCACCGTAAACCAGCTAACTTTACCAGTTCATCTGTCCACCTAGTAGGTGGGCGCCCGACACTGCATTTTACGATTCGTGGTCTCCACTCGAGAACTTTTCGACCCCATCGGCCATCCGTTCTCCGAGCTATATGGCTTGCCCATTGCCACTTCAAGAGTTAAAGCTTCAAAGGGCTATGTCGGTGACTAAGTTCAAACTCACTGGACTTCCATACTCTTTCAACTTATTAATAAACATTACGATTACCAAGTATCCAACGCTGAACATGTATTTTAAATAAACAAAAATGTTAAAATCCATTTGCAGAGTAGCTCCTTTAGTTGTTTTTAATTACATCTAAGAACGTATGCTGATGACTGATAACACTTGTTTTTTAGTTAAGTTTTAGTGACATTATCACATTTCTGATTTGTTGATTACCCCCTGACGTATTATGATAAGTTGCCAACTCGCAATAAACACGAGTCAAAGATAATCTTAAATGTACAACCTAATATTCGTACTACCACACTCAGAGTCCCAACAAAGTAAACCTCTCACTCAGAGACATCAATCGTCTACTCTCAAATTTAAAATCAAATTCATCAGAGGTGCTGTTACGATTTCGCTACGAATTTCACCGGAATTTTTCGCATTGCGACAAATGTCATAAGCAGAATTTGCTCATATTTGTGAACTGCAAAAAGATTGTAAAGCATTTTTCGCGACTTTAGAATCGAACCCGCAACCTCAAGCGTCGCAAGCTGAAGTCTGTGCCTACTGTACAGAGGTCGTCGATAGAATTAATTACGATCTTACATTTTTTGAATTTTCAAGAAGAAAATCTAGAAGTGCGTCGCGTCGCGAGGCACCCACGACCTTCGGAATGAGAGTCGATTGTGCTCCCACTTAGCCAACATGGCTCTTAAATTTATGTGCGGTTGAAAACATGTGCTCCGACGGTGAAGGCAAACATCGTGAGGAAACCGGCATGTTCTGAGATCTTTGAAAAGTATGAAGGATCATGATTAGGACCATATTTCATTTTCCAACGACGTGGTGAATTAAGGCCTAGTCTCTCTCGTCAAGGGAAGTCCCTGTGTCCCAGCAGTGGGAACGTAAATAGGGGTGATGATCAATTACGTGAATCGGGCGGTAATTACTTGAATCAGATCCAAGCGTAGTAACAGACATCTCAATTCTCGAAGTAAACGCCTAAAGGTATTAACAAACTTGATAATTAATCAAGCACTCTTAACATGTTGTTTTATTCTTCCAATTTACCAGCATTATTCCGCGGTAATATTTCACTGAAACCAAGGAACAGGTGGGTTGAATTGCGGTTAATTGCCCTTTGTTTGCGAAATAATGATTTTATACTTTGTTTTACATCCTCGTGTAAGCTTTGGCTTCATTATTCGGTACTTTTCATAATGCTCTGGCCCTTCGGCAGAGCTTTTGTTACTTTGTTTTATAAATATGGAATTATTTTCGACTTTAATTGTTTGGTAATGAGTGTTCATAGTGTTATGCATTGTGATGTAAACACCACATGGTATTTCTTTCGTCGGTGTCGTCCAACAGGGCAGACTCAATATCAAAAATATAAATTGGAAGAATATCTTTTCTATCTATCTATACTAATAAAAATCTGTAAGAGTCGGTCATTGAGTAAGTTAGTTTGTTTTCAGAGATATTGTCTTTATAGGCTCAATATATGTGAAATTTGGTAGATAAACATTAATCGTCTGAATGTTTCCTATTTAAATTCTTATATAGGTAAGGGTATTGAAATTCTTGCTGCAGTTATGATAAGACTTAGCCCTCATACGAACATAATTTAATGTGGACGGAGTCGCGGACACACCTAGTAATATTATAAATCTGAAGAGTTTGTTTGAACGCGCTAATATCAGGAACCGCTGATATCATTTAAAAGGTTTTATTTGGTTTGGCTTGGTGATCGTTATTGAGCCAATCTACTCAGGTTGAAAAACCCAAAGATATTGATTTCTTGAATCCATAAGACTATTTATTAACCTCTAGTGTATATTATATAGGGTCTTGTTGCCGGTGTTTCATACGATCATTAAGTAAGGCCACCCTTGTACTTTTAGCTTATAGATGGTATTAAGTTTGTAATTTTTTTATTTCTGTTATTTTGAGTACAATAAAAAGTTAATTCACTCATTCATTCAAATAATTCTCGTCTGTTCGAATATGTGTTCTTTGCGATTTCCAGTTCTATAATACAATTTTAGTAAACTCATTTCATTTACTTATTATATTCTGTGAGAATAACGTATATGACTTTTTAGCAGGGCAAAATACATAATAGCGAGAAAAGCTGGGGAAAGACAGCTAGTTATCTATAATACATAAGCCACTGATATAATACTTGATAAAAACAAATCTTTGATATTTCTAGTGAAATCTGTAACAACAAATTAATATCTTATCAACTTATCGGAGAAGACGCAATTCCGTCTTTATAATCACTAAATCTAAGAGTATATAAGAGATTATTTTTCATACTATTATGTACTTAAATTAAAATGGAAAAGATTATTTTATTATTTCTTGCCAATAACAATGAACAAATAAAACCCGTTTATTATTAGTACATGTTTTATTAGGTTAATTTTTTTTCTGCATACTTTCTATGCTAAAAACATCTAGTATGTATGATTGTTCGGATCTCCGTAGAACAAATTTCGTCCTAAGGCGTTAGATATTGCTGTGTGAATTATTCAGCAATATTTATTTGGTTATAAGGATCCTATGTGCGGCAAGTTATAATTATTCTTATAGATTATTTATTTATATTTCTAAACAATCTGGAGGAGTATATACCGTTTTCAAAATTGTAAAATATGACCATGACGTACTGATTATCTGAAAAAATGAAAAAATAACATTATATTTATGTCAACCTCAACTGTAAAATATTTAACCAAAGATAGGTATGTATAATATGAAGTTAAAATCTTACTGTGCCGAAGCTTGCATAGCCTATTACTGTAAACTTGTATGCAGTTAGTTTTTGTGCTTTTCCAGACCTGAAATATATTTTAATTGTGATACAGGGTACATTCACTTATACGGTAAGTGACTTTGCAGATACCTATTTAACCTACAACTAAGGCATAGATAAAATCAATTCTTTATTATTTAATCTGTGGCCCAGATAAACATTTAATCTCATTTATCTCTCTCGCTTATTTCTTTTTGTTTTGAATTATCTTTGATTCGAATTCCCCATTTAGAGCATTAAAGTCGATGATTATTTTATTCCATCTAAAACTATGGCACATTTATCGTACACGAATACCTTATTATTATCGTGAGTATAGTTTTTTTCCATTTCTTATCCATTTTATACCAGTTGGACTCATAGGCAGCTTGGCATATATTCATGCTCTATTAGAAATAAAACAGAAAATAAAATTAATTTTAAATATTCAAAAGAAACATTTCAAAATTTTATCTAAGGATTATTTTACCTCCGTTATTATATTTTCCCCAAAGACGCTCATCATTAGGATTTGCACGAGTACTGACGACAGGAATAGAATGTACCCCGGCATTTGTTTCAAGTCTCCAGACTGAAAATAATTAATACCTTTCCAGTAATTTAATTCATCAAGATCAGAAGATGTGAATAAATATCTGGGATTTGATCAATTTTCAGTAGAATAACGAATTATCGTATCGATGCGATTTATGTTATTATCTTATCTCAAATTCATATTTTATACTTAATAATATATTTTAAGTCACGTTAATTAATTAACGTGATTAGGTGAAAACTACCTATTGTTTTCGATCAGTTAATATGTGTAAACTTTACCTCTCCACTTTTTTTCACTTACCGTCAAATTAAAACCAAGAGCGCATATTTCAATCGATCCAATTAAAACATTGAATAGATTAGGTAATCCAAAAATATTTTCTAAATCTTCTGATAATCTGAAAATAATATGTTATATTAGGCTTAGTTTTATTTATTATGTAAACTATCTAATTATAATATACATATTTATATATCTAATCTTCAAATTATACTTAGGTTTAGAGATATAATAGACAAGACAAGAAAAATAATAAACGTACTTAAGAATATACTGATGATCTTTGACAATCTTTTGTAACTGTTGGAAATCTCCTTGGTCCAATTTCTGGAACTCTTGGCTCAGGACCTTGAAATTCCCACAAACCTGGCTGGTCAGGACGAAGTAAAGGACATCGCTTGTTGTGAATAAGAGTGTACAGGAATAGCCTAAAACATTTTCACAATTATAATTCGGTTGAACAAACTTTTAAAATAACAAAGGACGACCAAAAGCTGACTGATGATCATGAAATATAAGACAAAATTAATTACTCACCACAAAATGTAGAATATATAAAAACCGCTACCCATGAAGTCCAGCTATCAACTTCAAAAGGTAACAAAACGGCGTATGGCAATAAAAACTCAACCTTATTATACTGCCAATAATTAACAAACATGGGAATTAAAGGAGCAAAGCAGTAAACGGTTATTAGAATCCAATTCAAAATTAAAAAGTATTTGATGAAACGGATCAGAAACACCACAGTTTTACCCAAAAGATCACGTTTCTCAGAATCCGCTTCTACTTCATTATACAGATCTTTGAGCTGCTCTGTCAACAGGAATATATTTTCTCTTTTACGAGTCAATTCCATGATTTTTAGGAGCGACAGTAGGCCTATACAAATACAGGGGGTTAAGTGGGCCATTTCCAAAAAGTTTTCAGCTGACATCTTCGAAATGAAGTAGCAAGCTTCGGAAGAAATCATTATCCACAAAGAAATCGTGATTACTGAGTATCTGAATTTAATTGTTTTATCTCCATACGGAGTTCCGATTGCCCATAAATTTTGTTTTATTTTATGGAAAAGCATTTCAAAGCTTGGAAAATCCATGCTTGTAGAAGGATTGGAATACATGTTTTGAATGCTTTAATTTAAAGTATGTTTTGAGTCAAAGTTTAAATAAGCAGGGTTGCCAAGTAGTTTCCATCAGTGTCGTATCTTCAAAAAATAAATTACTAAATCATATACGTAATCTTAAAAAAATAATCAATAACGAAAAAAAAAACTTCAAACCTAACTGTAGAGACAATTAGGTTTTTTAAACTTATTTTGGTTTTACCTCGTAAATGAACTTTGTACGAGTAAACTGTTAAAGTCATAAAAATTAGTTTCAGTTAAACGTCACAATTGTATGTCTTTGTTGATAATACAATTCTTTAAATCTTAAACCTATTTAGAGGCTCTCGTCAGAAATAAACCAAATTGAAGTAAACCAGCATCCTGCCCCCTGTGAACAGCGACGCGACTCGGTAACAAACATTGTCAAGAAAATTTAAATCGAACAAACAACACGGGAAGCACCTTTGAAGCCTTTTGAATAAAAATATAATCATCCAATTCCGTTTACCGGTTCGTAAGTGTTAGTTTTTTTTGGTGACAAACACAAAAAAATCAGTTGGCTTGAGAACCACCTTCTATTTTGAAAGTCGGTAAAATATAACTTAAAGATGTACGATATTCAAAATGTAGTTAGCTTTACGCCCGCGGCTTTACTTACGCTTTACTTCACGATTTTTAACTTTCCTGCAATGTAATGGATTTTACCTAGGCCTATAAATGTTATTTAATTTGCTACATTAATTCAACAAACAAACTCACAAACTTTTGTGCTACCAATATTATTAGGATTAGGGGTATCTACTGTGTCTATCTAATTACATTCTGACATCCCTGTGTGTATCAAACTCTGCATTCAAATTTGTATTTCAATTTCAATGTCGCATCACAGAATAGGTGTCAAATACATCAACACGTAAATTTATTGTTGTCGATATTATTCTCTTTGAAGCATTGCTTGTCCTCTAATTTGTTATTTTCCATTCTAATTTCCCATTCATTTCGTACTAAACCGTTATACTTATCATATTTATTATCGAATTATGTTTTATTTGTAGTATAGGGTTAAGAATTCGACTATCTTTATAACATTTCAAACTATCATGGTTTTTTTTCAATTCGAGTGAGCCGTGTTGGCTAAGTGGTAGCACACTCGAATTTCATTCTGAAGGTCGTGGGTTCAAACCACGGCACGCACCTCTAGATTTTTTTTCTATAAAAAATATGTGCGTTTCAAAAGCACATGCTCAAACGGTGAAGGCAAACATCGTGAGGAAATTGGCATGTTCTAACCTTTGAAATGTTTCATGGACATTTGTCATTCACCAACCCGCTCTTGGCCAGCGTGGTGAATTCAGGCCTAATCTTTCTTGTCAAGAGAGAAGTCCCTGTGTCCCAGCAGTGGAAATATATCGTCAAAATATATCTTTCCGTGGTAAAATATTATGAATGCGGGGTAGATTAAAGTATCAAATAAATGATAATATACATAAAAAACTAATTGTTCACAAAGCTTTTACCGCAAACTGCTTGCTAAAAGTCAACTTTAACTAAGAATTCAAAGTTTATTGGTCTATCCTTTGTAACGTTATATGAAGTGACGTTCTTTGTTAAACTTGCACGGTCGGTACCAACTTTAAGTATACAAAGAACAAAGTTACTCGAATTTTGAAGTAACTTTTATCGTTAGCTCATTAACTGAAGCATAATTAGAGTTTGGACTCGGGAACTCTTACGACATGTTTTTAACCGACGAAAAAGAAAAAAGGTGCTTTGGACACAGGTTTGTTTATTTTGTAAAGTCTGCCATGTTATGTCATTATATTTAACATTAATTGCGAGGCAAAAAGTTATTAATTACATTACATATACAGCATTATTATTCAAAAAATTTCATTTATATTTTTTTATGAGTTTTACTCATAAGTACGGGGGGGACCCCAATTTTTTTAAATCTTATTGGGGTAGTGAGCACACTCGTCTATAATTCCGAAGGTCGTGGGTTTAAACCATGCCATGCCCGGCATGGTTTAAACCCACGACCTTCGGAATTATCACTCTGATTCTAAAAGCGCACATACATTTTTCAAAAAGAAAAATCTAGAGGTGCGCGCTGTGTTTGAACCTTCGGAAGGCAAGTCTTGTGTGCTCCCACTTAGCCAACATGGCTCCCCTCTCATAATGGTTCAGCATAATTATCACTGAGTTAGTTGACCGAGATACATTCAGCAAATCAGTAGTAATCAACAATTGAATTAAGCAGGAACATACAGGCGTGCTGTAATGCGAATTAGTTCAGTCGACTGGTTGCCATATGAAGCGTATTACCAGTAATTAGGTGTAAGATCATAATTGAGCCAGAACACAGCTGTATATGTTACAATACTACTACATATTCCTATGAGTACTTGTTTTATGAGAAGATATATACATCAGCGTAGTTCATATATTATAGTGAACATCTGTAACAAATATTTGCAAGTCGTACAAAGTTTCTCTCGAAATGGGAATCCTTAGAAGGTTATAAGAAGATACATGTACATGCCAAAGGACGGAGAGACCAATAAATTGACCAAATCTAAAATCTAAGCGGAAAATTTCACGGTTAAAATAAAAAAAAATACAGTCGATTTAAGCCTCCAGCACACCGGATGCGTATACGTACACGTAAGCGTAGACGTGCACGTACCGCTGAGTTGTAATGTATCGGAATGTATGAGACAGGACACACTGCACGCGCACGTCACGTTACGCAAGCAGTGTGCCCTGTCTCATACATTCCCATACATTACAACTCAGCGGTACGTGCACGTCTACACTTACGTGTACGTATACGCATCCGGTGTGCTGGAGGCTTTATTGGAATACAGCATTTTAAAAACGCCATTTCTTCTAACATGTAATGCGTCGATTTTGGACACTTAAAATTCTAACATAGCAATATCTGCCCCTTTGACTGAATTTTTTTTTATATTATTTATACGAGTATAAGAATTTAAAATGTTTAAGGTGGATGGAAAATCCAAAGGTTGCCTGGAAGATACCTTGATGGTAGCCTCTTTAGCGATAAGGCCGCCCATTGTACGTGTCTCTTTTTGTGTTTTATTCGTGTGTTTTGTTTTTGGTGCACAATAAAGTGTTTTTGTATTGTATTGTACAGTGTGGTACTCGCCTTAAGTAGCATCTGTGGATGACAAAGGACTACCAGCTAATAAAACCTTTCTACGCCATGTCTTATCCCCTTAGACAACAGATATGTTCAGAGTGTCTACAACCACTTTCAGTTCATTGTAGTCTGCTCGCGTGGCTATTTGCTTAGTGGAAATAGATCGTTTACTAAGCAGTCTGGGCGTTTGATTTGAACGCCCTTAACGAGTATCTTTGGTAGAGTTCTCAAATTCTATGTAAATAAGATATTGTGAAGTCGTGTGGTTGTCGGCAATAGAACGCCTGTTGGTGTTAAAGAAAAAACTAAATGATTTATTATAAGAGACATCTCTTATAATAAATCCCTTAGCATCGTTATATTAGCTAAGAGAGCGTGGTAATTATATGAAATGCCACTAGAAATGAAAGGTCAGTGGAATGTTATTGGGTTATAATATAATGATGAATACAACTGGTTGGTATAAAAATTATATTTTCAGTTGTTGGTATATGAGCTTTTAAGTCTGGATGCCTTAGAGCCCGTAGTAAGTGTTCAATAAGTCTCTTGTAGTTTCCACAAAGCTAAAGGAATAATAAACAGCAGCCAAGACAAAGCCTCAGTAGCAATGTACTTGATTTTAGTCAGTATTTTAAGTCTTGGGAATAAGGCTAATTTAAATAAGAAAATCGTGAAGTGTTATTTTTTATAGATTTTACAAAAATGTAAATAAAAGTTTACAATGAAGGAAGTTTGAATAATTTATACTTAAGCGGTATAATTATCCTAGCAGTCGCACGAGGCATTATTTGTTGTAATTAGTCTCAGAAGATTTATGTCTCTACATTCAATGGATATTCAAATTCCAGGCAAACTTTCGCTATTAAAATATTAGTATGATTCTTGTATCTGGTAAAAACAACAAACTCTTAATCTTTTTACAATAGGTGTAAAAATGTTCAAATTAAATTAATGTAGTGCTGCAAGTGTAGTTTCCCCTTAGTCAAAGTCTTGCAGATTGTGCCGTTAAGAACCATGGCTTACAAAGTAGCGAGGTGCCTGAACTGTAGCGTAAAAGCGTTCAAACTTTAGTTTACGAGTAAGCTAACAGCTTCGTCTAAGTTACTGTTTACGTAAAGAATTCTATTGTTTAAAATAACTTTGTATAAAAAACTTTGTATAATTTATATATTAGAATATAACTTTCTATTTTGTTTTACATAGCTCTCTTTTCGTATTCTAAAATCTTACAAGCATTATTTTGGACTATAATTAGTTTTAATTTATAAATCATTGCTCGAAGTCTTCTGTAGATAGCATATATCCTTCAGGTATGATATCAGAGGCGAGATCAAGATTAACATCGCGTCTTTTCTTGAAGTCAGATTTTAGCGCTGCTTCTGTCACCGTCTCAGTTAATTCTGCATTTTTTTTATTCTTCTTTGTTTTTGTTGTAGCCTTAGGCAATCTCTCCCCCATGCAAGGTAGAGTCTTTTTCACCCTGTACAGTTTACATGTCTGTCTGAGCTCATTCTCAGATTTAACTTCTATCGCGAATAGTTTTTTATCTTTCTTGTACTTTTTTACTGTGGCTATGTAAGCTTTACCTTCTTCCAAAGCTTCGCGATTATCTTTACTTCTTTTGTGTCTTTTAATATCGTCTTGTATTTGATAGTAGATTTCGTTTTCGGGTTGCTCCAATAAGATTTTAGATTTTTGGCAGCTTTTAATGTTTTTTTCAACACAACCAGCACATTTGCGACAGCGAACGTCTTTAAAAAATTGTACTTCGCTCGTGACGCTCCGCAATTTAGGTTTCATAGCGTTTAAGAATAAGTGTTTATTTCGTTGAACTTGACCTAATATATCCGTATTGTTTTTTTCGAATGTTTTTTGATGATTAAAACCTGAAATGAACAAACATAAATTAAATAAAGCCATTTTAATGTGCAAACATTCACACTTATTGTACGATTCAATATCCAAATAATTTCAGTGATGTTGAGGTAAGAAGGGTGGCATTTTGTATTGTTATCTACATATATTACAAAGCAAGATAATTAAAAAATTAGGTTATTGCATCTACATAGAAACTAATAGACCTAACTCGCTATATTCATTCAAACACAAATAAATACGACTAAGCATTTTAAACTAGTAGGAAAGGACTGTTTTAAGTAAGTATAACATGCAACAAATACCCTCTAAGCTGCTGTCTTAGCGAACAGCGCTACATAAATCATCTCCGACACGGGTGAACCGTTTACAAAACAATTATTTTAATTTGCGGAAGCACCGCTGTTCGGTAATAAATCAAACGATCTTACCTTCTGTTCCCGAGAGCATGGCAGAGCAAAACAGCAGGAGGCGGAGTGTACTCATTAGATCCATTATTTGGGCTCCTCCGAGGTGTGTTGCACTTTGAGTAGTACGAGTAAGGTGTGGCACTAGACAATCTTCGTAAACTAGCTTCGTTACAGCGCTTTACGCAATTTCGCACGCTTCACTTAGCTGCTTCTGAAACGTTTTTGAGGGTACTTTTAGTTGAAGACTTGAGAGCAAACACGTAGCGCTAACTCGAGGATTGTTACGAGGGAACTTTAGTTTTTATTGTTTAAAAACTAGTTTCTCCACTTTGAGATGAGACGTAAAAAGTTTTTTGATATAAAACAAAGCTGAGGCAGACGTTTTATGTCGTAAAACTAAAATGGATTCGGAAGTCAGCTAAGAATAGTATAAAATAAAGATCAAACTCTTGTCTGACTTTCATAATATAAAAACAAGATAGCGTAAATTTCACTTTAATTTATAATTACATCAAAATAAAAGCTCTTATTATGAAATGGCTTATGTTGATACAATTTATCGTGGAATTTACTCACTTACAGTATATGTGTAAGTAGGGCATTATTCCAAGATTGAATTGTAGAAACAAAACACTGCAGAAATTGATCCATCGTTAATTTGTATGTTAATTCCACTGCTTCAAGGTAACAACGGTTCGAACAAACAGTGGGAGGTTCAAGTAACTGTTGATATAGGCTTAGCCCTGTTTACTTGACGATTGTTGTTTTAGTAGAGTAAATTGTTCTAGTCCCATTTGAATTAGTCGAGCAACACAATTGCATTGGGTAAGCTCTCTGTCGAATGACTGTCTTTGGAGCTGCGAGGATCTGTCAATCAATGGATTGATATAGGCTTAGTGATCAATGGCGATTAGGTGCCCTATTTAGCTTAGAATATTCTGGGAATATATAGATTGGGTTTGTTTGATAGTTATAACTAACACATATGCGTCTGATTAAAACACATAAAACGCATTATATTTATTTCGAAGCTCTATGAATATAGCCAGGTAAGTTCAATAAAAAAAAATCACGTTCAATTAATGAAGTGTAGATGATTTAAATGGTGGCTCCTGTTAAATAAAGAGTTACAATTCCACCAGCATTATAGGTACTGGGATTATAATCATAAGATTATTTATTTATTTATTACTTTTAAGTTAATATAATCAACTAAGTAATTAAAACGTCATGCATCAAACCGTATCCGCGTATAACATATGTTTTATTAACAAAATTATAATAAGAATGATAGCAATAAATAATGATTTATTTTTTGGATCTTTAAGTAAACATATAATTATGTTCATTGAAATTTAAACTCAGACATATAAAGTTGTACAAAAAAACCTATTAGATTTAAAGTTGTTTTGCAAGAACCCCTCCAGACTCCAGGCTGGTGAAAGCTTATTAAACTATTACTAAACTATTTTTATTTTAGTTGTACTAAGTAAGTATGAACGAAGCATAGGCACGTATTGCAAGCTATACAAATAAGAGATGGTGTTTAAACCGGGAGGCAAACATGAGGCAAGTTTACTGTAATATCAGTAGTTATATGGTACCTATTAGATATGGGATTCATGTTTACACTACTTAATACCTGTTTTAACAAAGTAATAGATAAATATACTATGGCAGATGAACTTTTGGAATAAAAGTCGTGTATTCTCTGTATTCTCTCAACTAAACTTACACGGCTACAAGTAATTAGGTAAGTAATTAATTTGGTTTACCTTTTTACAATTGTTAGCAGTGGTCAAAACTCAAATCCTCTTCGTCACAGCATTCACCAATATGCAAGTTCAAACCTTATCTAACTATTACTTGAAGTTTATAATCTGACGGAATATTTGCGATAACTAAAAAAAGATTCTCAACATTGCTTACTGAAGAAAACTAACGAATAAAAGAACAATGAAGACTGATAAAAACCCGCATTTATAGTTTGTCGGGTAAACGGATTGTTTAGGTTGCTATTAGGTCTTGTTTAGTCAGACTTCTGCGACGTTGCTTAGATCAAACAGCTTGGTCAGTTTTGTTCGGCCACCCCGCACTTAGCCGCTCAGTCAGGGCCGGACAGTCGTAAAAATATATCGATTTAAAATATTATTTTAAGTAGTTCTTAAATAGTGATTTTTAAATTGCATATTTCATATATAATATTGTCACATCGTAATACGTAAGTACGTACCTAAATGTTTTTTGGAATTTTACACAGTGTCTGTCATCTAAGACAGGAAGTTTTGTTTTCCAGAATAAAAATTGGTTTACAAAATCCATTGTACATAAACAATTTTTTTCAGGTCTTATGTATCATAAATTACAATCTCAATATTTGAAATATTCTTAAATTAAAGAGTAATGATTTGATTTCATCTATGATAAGCTTATTAATGTTAATGTCCCAGCTGAATCTCTATAGCTACTACAGATTCCCGGAAAACTCATGTTTAAGTAACAACTGATGATTCCTATTGTTACTTGTTTTGTAAACAAGCATCCATGCTTACGGAAAAACGGGTGCTTATGCTTATACAAATCTATAACTATGTCCAAATCTAGCCGATATCGTAAGCTATCGAAACTCATATGTAACTAAGAATACGTTTAACCGCTGAGAATATAAGACAACATTAAAAGGCACCAATTATACCTCAGTCTTATAGGCAACAGCACGACCATAGTGCTGTTCTCAAATTTGCATAAAACGCCAGCCCAGTTTTAAGCGTAAATAGCGTCTTTGGGTTAGAGACCAGCTTGCCACCTCGGTATAAATGTGTACTACAAGTAACCTCCCTTATGGTGCAATGTAAAGGTAAACGCGGTTAATATACGATGTGGTCTAATCAGAGTGGTGTGTTTTATAGCTTTAAGCTGCAGCAAGGGTGATATTTAATAGTAAACTGTATCATCATCATTACCTTACTCTTTGTATGTCTGCAAAGGATAAAATTGTTGATACTATAATTTTCTTATGACCATCATGTATGATAGTTACTTACACATGTATTAAACACTAAATACTCGTATATTCTTTCTTTCCTAGACACACGATAGACAGATTATTAATTCCACTGACCTACTTTTATTTATTAAATATGTATGTCGTATATTTCCATAAAGTCCTAAATATCGTCCCTTTTCAACTTGTATCAATTTTGATAGATTAAAGTGATGTTTCTATAACCGGGCGTTTGCCAAGCTTCTGGTCGTAACTTAGTCCGGTGGTTAGCTGCAGGTGTTGGCTGGAATTTTACGTGAGCAGGTTACTAAAGAAATCACGGCGGGCGGCGGGCGCATTAAACTCGCCTCGAACCTGAGTAGGCTTTCAAAATACTTACGAATAAATTGAAGTATAAAAAAATAACCAGCTTTAAAATATGCAATTAAAAGTAATTCGTTAAATAACTATGTGTTTTCCTCGATTTTTGCAGATCTCACCATCAATATTTGGTTCGATGTAACCACCCATTTATATACATAATACGATCTTCATTGCCAAATAAGATATACTTTCATAAGAGAATGAGATTAGGTCTTAATGCTAACGCACTGGCCTTCTCTTCAGCTTATTTTAATAGATTTGTATTTATATTCCTTCACCGTAAAACGTTTTTTTTTAAATCAATTTACTTTAAGGTGTCATAATCAATTTGATAACGCAAAAGCTTTTACACTTTTTCATAATAAAAACAACTCTCCAGTACAAAAGGCAGAGCAGAATCCACCGCGGAATACGTAACAAGCAAATCTTTTATATCCAAAAATGATATTTTGTGTGTAAATATGCGTTGGGGTGAAGCTTTGTGTTAAACTCCGCCTAAGCTAACGTTTTCATCAGTTTTCATTTTGAGAAGTTACGAGTATTTGTGGGAACGCTCGCTTCAGTAATAAGGTTTTTCCTCATGATTTCAACCGTAAAATTCAAGTCATGAGGTCTGTATTAACATAATTATCGCACGGGATCATATATTTTTGATTCAAGTTTAATTTGATTTTCTAGTAACCTTTCATGTTGAATTAATTTAGTTCATCAAATACAAATATAAGTTAAAAAAGTAAATAAAGTTGAAACAGAGCACAAAACGCACGTTTTCTGGTAAATAAATTCCTTTTTCGATTTCAAAACACTTGCGAGAAGAAATAGAGTAGAGATATAGAGATTATCGTGTAGTGAATACGTCTTATACTTGTACACTACACGACCAATTAAATAATATTCCATAGCAATAAAATGAAGTCGAATACTCGAGATTATGAACCTCACCCAACCGCTAAATGCTCTGATTCTGTTGTTTAATCACGACCTATTCCTACGGACGATTTTATAAGCATCACTTTATACTTTTAAAAATGAAAATTACTTAGGTACTATTTAGCTCACATGCTTAATAGGCGAGATGTGTGAAACCAAGAGTTTAATAAAACATATTCACATGTCTAATGTGAATCAATAAATTGATATTGAAATTAAATATGATACATTTGTCGCGCTGTATCACATTTCAAACCATCACAGTAATAAATATAAGCATCCAAATACCTATAGAGAGTGCTCTATATCTTTTATCTTTTATCATAAAATTCGTCCATTTTATCCGTTTCACAGAATAAAGGCTTGGTACAGTCCGTGACCACAATTTGCTAAACTTTGTCGGGCTGCTAATCCCTTGTTGACAACCGGCGCTTCCTTTTCAAATGGAAACTCCAACCAGACAGAGCTAAATAACGTCATTTCAGAGTTTATTTGACTTTACAGTCTACAATTTGTACTTATTTTTGCGGGGAATAAGTTGTGATAGACAAATTGAAATACTTACATGCTGCTGAGATACTACTTATGTAGTAGGTAATTTTGTACCTTTTTAAAATTTTGAAATGTAAGATCATTTGGTGGGTATGTATGGAGGCGAGCCGTAAACGCATATAAATTATAAAAAAAAACTTAAATGCATATGAACATGAAACATTTTTACATCCTGCTGAGTCTGCTTTATTTATCCATGACAATGTATGGCACGTCAACAAATAAAAATACACTCCATTTTTAGTGTCCATAGTATCATGTCGTCATTTGCATTTCATTTAGAGTTCTGTAGTCAAATAAAGATATCTTGCTTTTACCACGTCTTTATGTTATTTGGCGGACAGACTAAATTTCTAAATTACAAATTAAGACAAACATAAGTACGTAACTATATTTTCATTTAAGTGTCCTTTTGAAACAAAGGGGGAAACAAAGACCATTTTCAGTAAATTTTTCAGGTGTTTTAGGACAGATATTTGGCATTCGAATCCTCAACCGCAACTACTTACGTCGTAGCCGAACCTGCTGCACCACAAAGGTCACCAAAAGTAAGAGCGAAACTAAGAGCGCACGTGGTCCTCATCAAACACTACGGAAGCCTATGTTGCACGAGGAAAGACACTCTCTTAGCGGTTCATGGAATTTGGCGCCATTTTTCATCGCAACTGAACATCAATTACAATTCCCGTTCACAAATTGCAATGTTTCATCACAATAAACAAATTGCTTCACAGAAACTACATTGGGCTAAAGTGAAATATGGCAGATATTGGCATGTCATTGTATAATTGAAACATCAAACGCAGTTGAAAATAGCTATTGAAAACAAGTAAATTTGGGAAATCTATATTGTATGTGTTTGGCAAGTTTGTTGTGAATTTCAATATTGTGGATAGGTAACAGCGTTTTTTTTCTTCGTATTCTATTGTCATTCACTCAAATATCCAATATTTACTGTACGGATTAATAAATAATAAATAAATACTGCTGGACAATCTACACAGCATCTCTGATAGCCACTCTATATTCCTTTCGTTTCCTTATATTACTTTACAAAAATGTTTCTTACACATGTTTATGCAAATAAAATTATCTTTATCTTTATCTTCGAATTTTCAAATTGAGAATTCAAGGATCATTAAAACATAACCTACTTTTAACACTTATCCAGTTACAACAGTCCAGTATCTCATACAAACCTTTTGTGACGCCGTTTGTTCATAAAAGTTTGTGTACTTTTCAAGCACTGCAGAGTTAAAATGCGAAAGGGAACTGGCTCGTTTACGTCGCGGCTACCACGACCTTTTCCGTAATATTTCTATTTTACTGCTATAGTTTTCAGTACAAACAGTCACGTATTTTGTTGCGCAAACAAACGCGTCTTTCGTCAGTTTTCTTGGAGCTAGCAACATTTTAGCCAAACGTGCTATGATATAAGTTTAACGTCAAAATTTTCTTGATAGCCAAACTATGATAGGATAAGGTAAAAATACTTATACATACAGGTACAACAACAACTATTTTGTGTTTAAATTTATGTCTTCGACTGTACTATGGCTATTATTTTTAACTTAATTATTCTATAAAATGTAACATTTAATTACCAAGTTAATAAAATATACCATTTGTAATATTATAATTTTGTAACAATATGGAACTTTTGTGGCTGCAATCAATAATTTTATTATTATTAATAATCCTTATATACTGGGTTCTACTGGGACCTGTGCTTATAGCGTAAAATAATTGAGCTGAACGTACACGTAACGACAAAGGTATTTGTTCAAGCGAAAATACGCTGCTCGAAGTCGGAATTGCAAATAATGGACACATTATTTTTATCTAAGAACCGTAAGTTCTGAAGTTGTTCACGGATCTTCGACTGAACTGCTATTTCCGGAACAAATATTTGTTGATAGTTGTTGTTTGAATTGTCTCCTTTTATATTCCTTTATTTAATTCTGATATACTTACAATAGTTCAATGTGGTTTGCGAGCAGATATACTATTGCATGAGAACTTTATGTATCCAAAACAGTGATTATACTAAACTGCTGCACTTTGCGACGACATAAAATGAATTTTCAATCGACAAAATATGCCTGAGCTTGCCGATCCGTGGTTTCCACTCGAGAACTTTTCGGCCCCATCGGCCATCTGTTCTCCGCGCAATATGGCCTGCCCATTGAGTGACTCTGAGCCTGTCCATGATGCCGATGGTGAAACACCACGTTTCGGATCCATAAGTCATAACTGGCAACACACACTGGTTATAGACTTTAGTCTTGAGAATTTTAATATTATAACTAGTGAAATAAAACAGTGCTATATTCTGTTGCAGAATCCTGTATAAAAGTCAACGTCGCTCTTCATAAAGCTCGGCGTGGACGGCGGGCACTGTTAATTCAATTCCAGCGTCACACGCATCCACTCTACACCGTTCACATACTCTTTAATATGGACGTGTTTTTAGGATATTGGCTTTGTAAAAGGTGGTGAATTTGAAACATAACCTAGCCTTTATCAGTAGGTACCTACGGTGCGTGCATGCGTGTAACAAGTATTACTGTTTGATTGAACACACTTTACAATCTAACCCGCTGATATGCATTCACGCGCGTGTGAAATTGGATGAGATGCTGCCTGCAGCAGTGCAGCAGCTATCGATATAACAATAACAACGCTGAAAACAAATAAAACCTTACTTATATTATTATCGCGAAAGTTAGAAAACCTAGATTGCTAATAACTACTGCAAACCGACAGACATACAAACATAGCGACAACATTCCTGTAGATCTTCAATAATAATAAAAGAAAACTACTCCATACCGTTAGATTTAATTTAATTTAATTAATGTATATCCTCGGCTATTTGTACAAACTTTCCACCTGTTAAATTGTTGTTAAAACAATTGAAACGAAACATCTCTTAGTTATAATATTATATCTCAACGTCATTGTACAATCTTATTATCTGCCAATGTCTAAACCAAGTCTTTGTCAAAGAACAGAAAACCCAACAGACCCGGCTATCCCATTTCAAATTGGATAAAATCGAGGTTCACAGAATTAGTTTATTCATGAAACTGCGGTCGCTGGGGATAATATATTCCGATGTAGTTATTGTTTACTTGTCACTAACTAACCGTGATTCCCTCACAGTGGGCGCACGCATTTATAGGGTTGGACTGGTTAGGACTAGTTTGATCCGGATAAGGGTGCCGACAAATCTAAGCAATATTTTGGTTATATTGATAATAGTTATACCAAATCTTATACACAAAGATTTTTTATAACTATTTCAAGTCACTAGTACAATGCTTGTTCCAAACCAACTAGGGGAGATATTGAAAAATATATATTCAGAATACGGTCAGCAGATGACATAGCCAGTTAGTTAAGATGGCAGTCTTAATTTCATATATATAGGTCACATAATAGGTCTTAATTTAAAACATATTAGATGTTTTAAATTAAGACCTAAACGATGGCTTATCGAGCAGAATTTCTACTCAGTGAATTAATTATTAGAACTATAAGTACATTTAATTTGTGTATCTATAAGTTAATGACGATAAAATGTATTTATGTTTATCTATATTTATATTTCTGCAGTGTTTTTTGCTGACGCAACGAGGTTCATTTATTTAAAAATACACAATATTTTTTTAATCTACCGTTAGAATCATCGTACTAGTACATGCCAGATTACAGTAATAACTCACATTCATCATCTGAAATGTGCCAGTTTAGCATACCTAACTAGTTGCTAATGATCGTGTCCTAATTTATGTGCCGCGAGTTGTAACTGTCCAATATGTCCAGCCTGTCAGTTGGATTCATCAACATTAGTCTTGTAAGCGATTAATTTGAGTACCTATAATCATCCATTTTCATCGTCCACGAACAATATGGACGATCACTCTGGTGAAAGTAATTAAAGAAATAAAAAGAGAAACCGGGTCCACATGTTTGGAGACTGATATAAAAATTCCCATGAATTTTCAGCTACAATACGATGTCACACGTCTTAAAATTTATAGCAGGTCGAGTCATAGTAGTTTCTGCGATGTTTTCCTTGCCAACTGGCTATAAATCTAGGGTTTATGTGAGACTAAGCCAGCGGACCTAACTACCTAACTAGGTAAGCAATGTCGCCTCTAATTGAATTTTAAAACGAAATGTGTTTTGCTTACTGAGGTGGATTCGAAAATTTACCGGGTTCTACCACTTTTATGCATATCACGTTTTAGATTATTGTTTTGAATGTGTACCTATTTTTTATGATAAAGAAAAGCGTTATATTTTTATCTTGCTTGCTTTTTTATCTTAAAATATAAAATTTGTTAAACTTTCGCGATTTGTTAACATAATTAAGACGTTTAAAAAGGATCTAAAACGGTACTTATCAAGCAACTGCAAAACGCATATTATTTAAATTGTAAATATAACATCACGCGTTATAGATGCGTTTTAAACTTCTTAATTTATATAGAACTAGCTGCCCCCGCGAACTTCGTCTCGCCATATACTTTTATTTGCAACCATTTCCATACAAAATTTCATCCAAATCAAATTTTCCCGCGTAAGCATATATTTTCCCGCGGAAGCATGATTTTTTCCGCGGTAAAAAGTAGCCTATGTTCTGTCTCAGGGACTAAAGATTGTATGTGCCAAATTTTATCAAAATCGGTTGAGAGGTTTAAGCGGGAAAGCGTAACAGACAGACGGACAGACAGACAGACAGAGTTACTTTCGCATTTATTAGTTAGGATAGAACTAAAAATAGACTGCAAATGTGTAAAGGAATATTTTATAATACCAAGGTTTGTCTTAAAGATCAGTTTTGATAGAAAAATAGCATTTATATATATATCAATAAAAACTTGCAAAATAAACTTGAATTTGCCGAGCAAATGATATCCAAATAGGCAAGCAAATGAGCAAATAGTAATATCTTGCAGGCGTCCAATTCCTGGAACCGTAAAGCTATTAGCGTCCCTCATCATGTCAATTTGTCTGAGCTAAAGTTAACAGATCAAACGTCCATGCCCTGTAATATACACATCTTATTGTACTGTTGCCTACATTAATATGTTGTATTCGTTAGAACTGAGTAACAAGTAGACGTGTTGGCTGCCTAGCCAACACCACAACTTCACAACCTGGGACCACACTCGAATTTCATTACGAAGGTTAATTAATTCTTGAGTTCAAACCCGACCACGCAACCCTGGATTTTTCTTCTTGAAAAATGAATATGCACCTTGAAAACACTTGCTCTAAGGTAGAGCAATCATCTTGAGAAAATCGGCATGTTCTGAGAACTTTGAAAAAGTTTGAAGGACTGTGTCATGCACCAACCCGTACTTAGTCAGCGTGCTGAATTAAGGCCTAATCTTCCTCGTCATGAAAGCAGTCTCTGTGATCAAGCAGTGGTACCGTTAAAATATTTGTAATCTATGGAAGTAAGGTGAAAAAACTATAGAGAGCGGGCGATGCCGGGGGACAGGTCAGTGTAGCTACCATATAAAAATGAATAGAATAAGTTATAATATTTTTGTTCACATCCAATTCGAATAATATATGTAAGGCCTTAACGCCATAGACAAAATATCCAAAAGGAACATCTAAGGGCGAAATTATATGCGTAGAAAAAAAATTAAGTACCTAATGCATTTATCTGACTGTACGCCATTCACTTGATTTAAAATTTCCAACCGTAAATTGGTCTGCAAAAGTTGAAATTAGGAGGAGTGGCATTAACGATATAACCGAATTACGCAAAGCTAATTACTGACATGAAACTCTACCGCAAGTTTTGCTCGTGTGCCGCAGTAGAACAGCTCGTCTGTTTGTGTCTTTAATCTCTATTGAATCAGAAATTAGATGATACGCGGGTCACCGACATAGCCCAGCAGATTCGCTCTTTGAATTAGCTATGGGCGGGCCATATAGCTCGAAAAACAGATGGCAGATGGAGGTCAAAAAGTTCTCGAGTTGAGACCACGGATCGGCAAATGCAGCGTCGGATGTCCACCGACAAGATGGACAGATTTTGATCTAGCGAAAGCTGCCAGTTTACTGTGGTAGTTATTAAGGAAGGCCTAATGGATGAAATGATGATGATTATTAGCATCTGAAAAATTACTTAAGTAAATTCTTATTTTAAAGCAGCTATTTTAAATAAGCTATACGAGAAACTGAGCATGCATAAGTCGAATTAAAATTGGTTAATTTATCAAATGAAGATACGGAGTTACAAGTTGGAACAAAGTCTTTAAAACTTCTCAGCAGTCTTTAAATACTTAACCAGGTGGTAGTTAAAAGAAGTTAGTTTTTAGCATGAATTAGGTACCTGTAGGTACTTTTCTGTTCGTTCCTCTTGAGCTGGATTCGTGACAGTGTTTGTCGTCTGTACTCATATATAATTATTATTAATTATATATGAGTATTGTTATTTATACGAGTATAATAATTAATCTACTATCAAAGTTATCTATTATTTGTATTGTTTTGTTCGTCCGATAAAACTGTAAACCATCATGTAATTTTTGAAAAGTTCTTAAAATAAATCTGAAATAATAGCTTTCTACTTAACTTTTTACGTAACTTTTTTCTAGCTATGAATATGAAATCAATATTCCCAATTTTAAAGGCAGCAAAAAAATCAAACACCAGAATTCATAGAATGTATTTGTTACCATGAAATGTTTTACGGTCAAAAGCTTTCATATCGTAAATATTTGTAACAACCACTGATAAAACTCCGCAACAAACGGAAAATGAATAAATTTTACAAATAAATTCAAAAAGCCCTTTTTGTGTGCTTTCATTTATATCATAATAAAAGCGGTGTAATGTATCAGAACATGTATTTAATATGATCCTTCATATACATTATAATTATATTTGTCAAAAAAGCTATTTTAGCCATAACTAATTTTTTTATGAAAGAAAAGTCTTGATACGAGTATCATATGACTGTTTATACATATAATTAAATTTATTTTAAATTCATTTATTTCAGGCAACAAGTAAAGTAAAGATATTAAAAACTTATTCTTAGACCCATATACGTGTATAAACCTTAATTAACTCCAAATTATGGATACTGTTTTGTTATACTAATTAATGAAGTTTGTTAGTATTTATGTTACACTTTCGTATTGTAACTAATGAACGGATTTGGCTAAACATTTTAATAAACTTTGTTGGAGTTAAATAACATAAGGCTACTTTTACCAACCACGTTGTTGGCCATAAATCTCATACATCAGAATCACACATAGACTACTTACCGTGGAAAATTCCATAATAGCGCGGGCAAAACCGCAGACAGAAAGCTAGTAGTGTCATAATAATCTACAGCAAATTTCAAAGCACCTATTTATTACCCTTCCCTTCCGCTCACCGTAAACCGCGCCATAAAAGTCCAAAAGAACCAACAAAATTTTAAAGTTTTACGTTTCCCTGAAAAGGGAATCTACCTCAGCGGATGAATGAGAGATAACGACCACAGTTAGGTTATTTATGAGTAACGAGCCTATTCACTGGCACGGCGCCTCTAAATGGAGATTTATGAAACAGAAAATGTCGGATAACGTACGTCTTGAGTATAATTTGTGAGACCGTGTGCCGGATTCACATGGACTGTTTAAAATCAGGGACCTATTCAGGTGGTGTTGATCAATTTTATTTTGATAAAATTTGTTTGTTTTAAAATTAAATAAATTTATCTCTTTCTACCTTAAGAATAATCCTAATTTCCAATCCAACTTCACTTGGACGGTGTGACAACACCCACGGGAACAGGTTAAGGTGGTAGTCGTTTCAGCACCACATGGCATCCTGGATAATGTACTTGAGCCAGGTTAGACCTTATATCCAGCAGTTAAAGGCAGTCTGCGGATGATGATGATCTGTGGTAGGTAAATTTTACAAAGTAGACAAAACCGATGATCATTATAGAATATACATACTAATTTCTTACTTACTGCTGATGCATAACGACCCGAAGTGGATCTTGGCCACCGACACCAAAGACCGTCTTCTATGCCATGTCATTGCAGAGCACTCATCGGCCTGCAACTTCCCTAGGCTTAAAAGCACTTCGTCCTTACAGCGGTACTGCGGGCGACCAATCGGTCTCCGTCTAGTCGGACCTGCGTACGCCCTTTTGACAGAACTATCGTCTCCCATGCGGAATACATGACCGAACCACTGGAGTCTGGGCGCTTTCGTCTCCCCAGTTATATTCGACTTGGACACCAGTTCAATTACTTCTTATTTAATTCTAATTTTAATATACACTAAATACCTCTCTGGACATACGCCAGGGTTGTAACGACGTATGTCCTCTGGTCACCACGCTTCTATTTGTCATGACCCGCAACGTATTGACGTTCGCAATTGAGATACGACTACGCAATCCGACGCCAGGCACGTTGTATGCGACTAATTGACGTACTATGCTCTAGGCGACGTAGTTATGTGGCTCAGATGTTAGGATTGAATTTATTGACAAGTATTTTCAATAGGTAATAATAAAATGTATGGTACTAAAATGCTAATGATTAATGTTTTCAGTGAGTTTCTTTTATAAAAGTTATATAAGAGTTTTTATAACTTTGATGGCAAATTATAAAAAACTTTTAAAGTTACTTGTTACCTACGTTATATATAAATGTGTCTCATTAAAATAAACAAGTAGCGTATTATTACAAATGATATGCCTACTATAAATTTCGTCTGTAAAGTTTGTCTATTAAATTATATTTACCTTCTGAGTGAATCCGTTATAAAATAACAGAGAGAGAGAATCATTGAGATATCTAAAGTCAACAATAGTCCCAATTAAAGGCATCAAATAAAATTAAATTGAGAACATTTGTCCAGAATTGCCAAACCATAAGCCGTAAGGGCCCAATTTGCATTTTATTAGCATGGATCCGAATAAAAATGGTGTTTATACTGCGATGAGAACGGGACGGCCCTTCTATAAAGAGATCGAGTGGCAATACGGCCAGAATAGCTATATTGTACTGTTTAAATGATGCTAGCTTAAGTTTAGTGGGATTAGAAAAAAAACATTGCCATCATTATTCATAATCACAAGACCTTAATTAATTGGCTTGGTAAATATCACCATGTTCTTCAAACTTTATATAGTTCTCATAACAAGCCGGTTTCTTCACGATAGTTTGCCTTCACCAATAGAGCTTTTATAAAAAAGTACCTACACAAATGAATTGGATTTTTAAATTGTAACACGTTTCTATTCTGCAAAACAGCGCTGTTTAGCTTTATAAACATCAAACATTGGACACAATAACTTGTATACTACATTTTTTTTATCTATACTCATATTATAAAGCTGAAGAGTTTCATTGATTGTTTGTTTGAACGCGCTTATATCAGGTACCACGTTGATCCGATTAAAAAAATAATTGTTAAAACTAAGTACCTAAATATTAGAAGATAACGTAAAAAACGCAAACAAAGCTGTCGGCGGGTCGCTAGTGGGAATATATACTTGCAACTAAAGGCAACTAGACTCACATTCTCAGGAATGTTTAAACATTCTCAAACAAGTTGTTTGGGAAAGATATGGAGTCGTGTGTGATAAGTTTATACAGCATCATAAAATGTTATGGCGACATTTCCTGGAATAATTATGACTTATTTATGACTTTATAAGGTGAAATGACACACTTAAAATGCCGTAAAGGAAACTTCATTCAGAATGCAAAAGTTTTCAAGGAATGAAGTTGCATAACAAACGCGATACTAAAATTACGTGTCTATTGTTGTAATGTCGACAATTCTGGATGGCATAATACATTTGGAGATATCTTTCTTAAATTATTTTGTGGTTAGTACCTACTTATATATAAAATTAACATATTAATGTATTACTGTTTGTTTTATAGAATCAAAACTCCTTTAAAGATACTTCAGAAAGTTATTGACCGATTGCGCAGGGATTGAACCCACGACCTTTGGAATAAAAGTCGAGTGTGCTCCTACTTAGCCAACACTGCTCAAAATACATAATATATATTACATATCCAAATTATTGGCTTTTTTATATCCAAAACCAAACAAATACACACAATACCATAAAATATGTGGCAAAACATAAGATAAGAAGAATAAATCTGTCCACTTCATCCATAAACCTAATATAAAACGAGACCACGGATAATAGATCTAGATAAATTGAAAAGGGTTCAATAAAATATATTAGCCATAAATAATTCTTTGGCAGCTCACTAAACGGTATCCTATTTAGTAGAAAAGGATAGGGGAGCATAGTGAATACGTTATCTAGATTATATTTATGTGAAACTAAATTTTACAAAAGCAGTTTTGGTTTATAAACGACACCACAGTTATAGTGAGTGATAAAAATAAAGTAGAAATAAGTATCAAAATGGATAAACAAATATGTAATCTTAAAGACTGGTTTAGTGTGAATAACTTACTACTTAATGTAGAAAAAACCAATATCATTAAATTTTTTCTTGGATCTGGACATGACAATATTGAATGTATTAAGAACTCCTTAGATAAATTTTCAATGACTACATGTAATAGTATTAAGTTTCTAGGCATTGTTATAGATAACAAACTTATTTGGGATAAGCATATTGACATTCTTTCCAATCGACTAAAATCAGCTGTATATGCAATCAAAACAATCAGAACTCTTAGTGACATCAGAACTGCAAAAATTGTTTATCATGCCTATTTTCATTCATTAATGGCGTACGGAATTATAGCGTGGGGAAACTCTGCACATATAAGTAGAATTTTCATTCTGCAAAAAAGGGCTATCCGCTCTATTTTGCAAATGAAAAGATTAGAATCTTGTAGGCAAAAATTTAAGGAAACTGAAATAATGACGTTGACTGGGGAGTATATTTTTCAAAACCTAATGTATGTAAAACTCAATATAAATAAATTTAAATTAAATTGTGACAATCATGCATATATGACTAGAAATAATAACAATATTTGTCTTCCATCCCATAGACTACAGAAAGTTGGAAATAGTTATCTTTATTTGAGTGTTAAGTTATTTAATAAATTACCTTTTAATTTGCGATACATAGATGATTCTACTTTTAAAATAATAATTAGAAAATTTTTAATGGATAAATCATATTATAATTTGGACGAAGCTCTTGCTGATACCTTTGACAGTCTTAATAGTTAAGCTGTTCATTTAGTTTATTACCTAAGTATTTTTATGTAAAACTGTATATTGACCTATCCAAGTGTACTTTTATGTATGTTTCTGGAATAAAGAATTTTGAATTTTGAATTGAATTGAATTGAATTAAAAAAAAATTGCTGGACAATTCATACAGCAATATCTAGCCCGTGGTAAGATCAAAATAAAATACAATATTCATTTAAATATTATTCTCTTTTATATCCAAAGGTTGGCTGGAAGAGATCGCTTTTTGCCGCCCATTGGACGTAATTGTGCGTAATCATGTGTTTTGTTTTTGGTATACCTACAATAAGGTGTTTTTTTATTTTTTTTTGTAATTGGGTTAATGTATTTATTTCTCTTTTGTATTATAATTATTTGTGCCATTAGTTTTCCAAAGATTAAATATATAATATGAAATATCATTAAATACGACACGAATGTATGTATAAAGCGTATTCGTTGTTCATTTGTTACATACAAACATATTTATGCATATTATGAACGTGAAAGTTTTAGGTTTTTCAGTTTTACTGCAATTATATTCCTTATCGTAAAACGTAGAAGCTCAAATCGAATTATGCCATATTACCTAGCAAGCGTCGTCGTAGCAATGCCCTTGATATTGTTACAGTAAATAATATCTTTCGTTAAAAGGGACCCCTTTTATCGCTACCCTTACGTTTTATGCGACGATTATGTCATTTTTATGATCGCTTCGATGCTATTTGCCAATTTTTATTGGCAAACAAATAGTATTGGCTGTATAAAAACCAAATTGTTATACGTTTAATATTGATTTGGAATTGAATGTCGGTTTTGTGTGATTGAAAAGCCCCTCCTAACAAAATAATGCAGATTAGATGGGTGTTGTTTCAGGACTTTTCATGCTTTGCTTTTATTTGTTTTTTTAACCAAAAGCTTTGGGAGTGTAACAAATATTCATGAAGGTAACGATGCGCAAGCCACATAGCCCAGACATTGGCGGGTAAAATAATGATAATGCTAATTAATAATCATCATTTATATCAAGGGCTATTTGATACTGATTTCGATTGCTGAATTGTTGATGATGATGATATCAAACAGATTGCTAAAACTAAAACAATATTTCACTATATCAATAATCTTACATGACTTGAAAAACGCATTATATCCAAAAAACGCCAAACAGATAAAAACTCACTGCAGGAGCAATAAATTTAAATGTAGATCTGAGGATAAATTGTGATTAATGTAGCATAAATAATTCGAGTATTTCCAAATAGAGATTTACGTTTATCTAGATATGAAGGAGCTTGCAGCTGAATTTATATAAATTATCATCGAATATAATATTGATATGGCCTTATTTTAACATAAAACAATAGATCAATGTCGAAAACTGGAGTGTACCTTGCAGTACCTTCGCAAACATTTGCGGTAACTTTACAAGTTAGGCCTATAACGACACAATCCATCAACGTCTTAGACGGACAAGCTATAACTTAAGCTAAGTAATTGAATAATTCAGTCGTCGCTTTGATAGAGATTTTCACGAAGTTATGTTGGGATTTTCACGGTGACAGGGTTTCAAATTGGCACCCTATTTTAAAGGTAGTCTTGATTAAAGCTGTTCTGTGGCCCACGTGAGATAAACTTTGTGTAGAAAAGGCTAAATTATTTTAACGAAACGCAAAACGATTTTTCAAAATGTTTTCACTGAAATGTCTAGAATTCGGTCAAAAATAGTTTCCGCGGGTATACTCACTATGTTACCGCCAATATTTTATTATCATCAAAACTAGTTTTTGGGCGCTCACTTATTTTTCAAGAGGAATTTGAATGATGAAAATCCAGGTGTGTGTGGAAATCGTCCCGCAACCTTAAGAAGGGAAATTTACCGACTAATGACTAAACCAACAGCTTCATAGATTTTCTTATTTCATTGAACGTTGGTTATTTCACTAATGGTATAAGTAAACGCTTGGAATCGCACAACCGCCTGGAAGTCTCAAAAGGTCCCGTAAAGCCAATATTGTCGCGCGACTTTGCTGACCCACACCGTGCAAGTCATACACAAAAGAGTCACGTCCAGCCCTGGTATCAGGACCGTAATCAGGTTACTAGCTTGCATGACGTTGTCTTAATAACGCGCTGAATGTGTTGAGAATTTGCGGGAATTTCGTTATGCTATGAGTAATTTGGTTTGCAAAGCAATGTTACGTTCAGGCGAAATGACGAAACGGTTGTGCTTTGTGATGGTATTTCTGATTTTCAATATAACAATTGAAACAGTAAACTCATGGAACACAAACATTTAAATAATTTTGGGATATATTTTGATTAATTATTTATATCTCAATTTAATTTAGTATTTAGTTTATTTTCTTGTAATCATTTACTTAAAAATACTTGTCCAAGTGCTATTTGAGATTTATTATAAATCATCAAATTAGTTTCAGTATCATTATATTGAGCCTATAAATACAATATCCCTCCGACCCTTACAGATTTATTATAAGTGTAAATTTCTGATTCAAAAGCCGCTCCTGTGATCACTCCAGGCCTACGCACGATCCTAGAGCCTGTTTACGTTCCAAGTTCAAACCGGGTATTCCTTTGTGACAGAAGAACCATTGAACGGTGTAGCTAATATCGACATATGAATGTTATGGCATCATACACGTCAATAATTCTCATATTTTCTGATCCATATTGCTTTACGTTTCATTTTATTGCGCTTTAGCAATGTTTATACCAATATAAATAAATAAAATAAATATGACTGTTCTTTTTTGGTGACATTAAAGTTAGGTACCGTATGTCTAGCCAGCAGTTATGACTTAACTATAATATACTATATGAAGTATACTTTGGTCCACAATAAATAAATCACGATTTTATTCACGTTGATGAGATGTTGATGAGGTTAGGAAAAAAATTATACAACAATTATACGTAGTCTAACTCAAAAACGCATAGCAATAGCTCATAAAATTGATTATGATAGATCCATAATTTCATTCTTTGGCTAAGTGAGAGGGAGTGATGATGGCGTTCACTATTTCTAGTTCGCTATATTAATTTCCCGCTTACCCATATAAGCTTATATTTATTTTATTTTAAACAAACACAAAATAAAAAAGATTTATTAATTGTATATTTCTATAAGTATACAAAACAAACTTTTTTGTTACGTTTCGCAATGAGCTTTGAAATAAAAATCTCGCAAATGGACAAACCAGCGAAATGAATTCCGGTCGGCGAAATAATGGGTTGTTCGTCATCTCGCGGGAAAACAAAAGATGGATTCCCGCGAGTTGGCACATTGCAATTTTTCATAGTATTGTGTTCGTCATCTCGCGGGAATTTCAAAACAAATGAATTTATGTACAGGCAACTCAATAAAATTGTTGTAATAGAGGAAATGTATATATCTATCTATAAGTAGGTACTAACTCAAGCTATAAAACTGTGAAAATTTAATAGCTATAGATATTTTGCTATAGATATATACATAGTTTGCATAGTTGTGATACATTTATATTAATTTTATATAATTTCAAGACGAAAGTCTGCAATCAGTGTGTTGCCAGTGATGACTTATGGATCCGAAACGTGGTGCTTCACTTTCGGCCTCATAAACAGGCTCAGAGTCGCTCAAAGAGCTAGGTCGTAGTAGTAGAGGTCTATCTATGCTCGGGGTTTCTCTACGGGATCGGATCAGATATGAGGAGGTACGTAGAAGAACACAGGTCACCGTGATAGCCCAGCGGATTAGCTCTTTGAAGTGGCAATGTGCAGGCCATATAGCTAGTAGAACGGATGGCCGGGGGGGCCGAAAAGTTCTGGCTCGCGGTGGATGCAGGCCGCGTCCGACCGCAATAACTGGAAATCATTAAGGGAGGCCTATGTCTAGCAGTGGACGTCTAACGGCTGACATAATGATGATGATAAAGTATGTATTTTGTCCTTAAGTTAACTTATATAATTCAATGATTATCCTTTAAACTTTTAAACTGATATAGGTGTCTAGATGACATTTGTCAAAATGACAGCTGTCAAGCTTTAAACTGCGTTAACTCCGAAACTGCTGGGCCTAGAGATGCCGTACATAGATCAATCGACAGGTGTCAGAGAGAGCAACAATTTCGATGACAACTGTCAAACTTTAAACTGTCACAACTCCGAAACGGCTGGATCTAGAGATGCCGTACTAGGCGCAAATGATTGGTGATAGAGAGAGCATTATTTTCGATGACAGCTGTCAAACTTTAAACTGCCACAACTCCGAAACGGCTGGATCAAGAGATGCCGTACTAGGCGCAAATGATTGGTGATATAGAGAGCAACAATTTTGATGACAGCTGTCAAACTTTAAACTGCCACAACTCCGAAACAGCTGGATTTAGAGATGCCGTACTAGGCGCAAATGATTGGTGATATAGAGAGCAACATTTTTGATGACAGTTGTCAAACTTTAAACTACCACAACTCTGAAACGGCTTGGCCTAGAGATGCTGTACAAGGCGCAAATGATTGGTGTCAGAGAGAGCAACATTTTCGATGACAGCTGTCAAACTTTAAACTGCCACAACTCCGAAACGGCTGGATCTAGAGATGCCGTACTAGGCGCAAATGATTGGTGATATAGAGAGCAACATTTTTGATGACAGCTGTCAAACTTTAAACTGCCACAACTCTGAAACGGCTTGGCCTAGAGATGCCAAAATTTTGCTCTCTCTATCACCAATCATATGCGCCTAGTACGGCATCTCTAGGTCTAGCCGTTTCAGAGTTGTGGCAGTTTAAAGTTTGACAGCTGTCATCGAAAATATTGCTCTCTTTAACACCTGTCAATTGAGCTTAGTACGGTATCTCTAGGCCAAGCCGTTTTAGAGTTGTGGCAGTTTAAAGTTTGACAGCTGTCATCGAAAATGTTGCTCTCTTTAACACCTATCAATTGAGCTTAGTACGGTATCTCTAGGCCAAGCCGTTTTAGAGTTGTGGCAGTTTAAAGTTTGACAGCTGTCATCGAAAATGTTGTTCTCTCAAACACCAATCATTTGCGCCTAGTACGGCATCTCTAGGCCAAGCCGTTTTAGAGTTGTGGCAGTTTAAAGTTTGACAGCTGTCATCGAAAATGTTGCTCTCTTTAACACCTGTCAATTGAGCTTAGTACGGCATCTCTAGGCCAAGCCGTTTCGGAGTTGTGGCAGTTTAAAGTTTGACAGCTGTCATTTTGACAAATGTCATCTAGACACCTATCGGTTTAATAGTTAAACTGTTTCAAGGATAATCATTGAATTCCTTATGTTGACTTAAGGACCCAAATATATACTTCATCATTATAATGTCAGATGTTGGACGTCCACTGCTGGACATAGGCCTCCCTTTATGACCTCCAGATATTACGGTCGGATGCAGCTTGCATCCACCGTGAACCAGCAGCCTTGAAAAGATCATCTGTCCCCATTGTTGGTGGACGTCCGACGCTGCGCTTGCCGATCCGTTGTCTCCTCGAGAACTTTTTGGCCTCATTGGCCATTCGTTCTTCGAGCTATATTGCCTGCCCAATGCCACTTCAAAGAGCTAATCTGCTGGGCTACGTGACCTGCGTTTTACTACGTATCTCCTCATTTCCGATTCGATCCCGTAGAGAAACTCCTAGCGTTGAAAAATTAAGTAGGTATACTAATTCATATTGAGATAAACGGGCAATACACGAAATATCTCAATATGAATTTATCAAACCACGATAGTTTTTATATGTAGGTATACTAATTTATTTAACTGTACTTTTCAATTCCCGCGAGATGACGAACACAATACTATGAAAAATTGCAATGTGCCAACTCGCGGGAATCCATCTTTTGTTTTCCCGCGAGATGACGAACAACCCGAAATAATTGCCCCCAAAACAGCCGTACCGACCGCAACCTAGGTAATGATGGCCGGACTTACGAGGGCTATTAATTACTCTGAAAATATGCGTATTAATAAAAAAGATATATCTTTTTTACAGACATTATAATAAAGCGTATTATTGTTTATAAGCCACTATATTTTACTACTCAACATAAAATAAGTTGTATTGGTTTTTAAAAGCAATGAAGAAAAAAGTATTTAAAATATAGACAACCATCTTCAAGAGACAAGGCCTTAATTCACCACGCTGGCCAAGTGCGGGTTGATTAATTACACATTTTAAACTTAACAGAACATGCCGGTTTTCCTCAAGATGTTTGCTTTCAACGTTATAGCACGTGTTTTTAAACCTCACATAAATTTTTATTGAAGAAATATCCAGAGGTGCGCGTCGGAGTTTGACCGCTCGACCTTCAGTATGAAAGTCGAGAGTGTTACCACTCAGCCAACACGGTTATATCTGAAGACAATCTGCTTGGAAAAAAATGCACTACATTTTTATCTTTTACTACTAACCGATCGTACTGGGGAATAAAATATATTGATATGTTGGTAATTGAGGAAGAAAAATACGATTGAAATTCCTTGTTCATATTATTATACGTAACGAAGCTTTTGTGTCGAAGATGATTGCGTGATCCTTACTATATATAATATTTACTATATTACTAACTAGTCTCTTTATAGTTAAAATAGAGAAAGGAATATTTATATCACAAAATTTAATTTAATAAAATCAACTAAAAAAGAAATAGCTCATAACATAAATACCCGACACTGGTATTCTAATCTATGAAACAACTGGTAGTGCTATTATTAAGCTGATACCAAAAGGTTGAATAATGACAATGATTCCGATAGGTAATTACATACTATTTTTTTAATACGTACTGTCCCTTTGCTGGGCAAAGACCTCACTTTTTTGAGGATACAGGCGACTGGTTCCATACAAAACTTGGACCGCGGTCCCAGCTTTGTCGTGGGACCACTTGCCTGTATCCTCACTTTTTTCCTTCCAGTCTTCCCGTTCTATCGCTTCCTCAGACCAGGATGTTAGGTAGACGTGCCTTCATCGTATTCTGGGCCTTCCACGTCATCTCTTCGTTGGGCAAGCTCCACTCTGTGGTCTTTGCCCAAAAGTACATTATCTACTTACCTTACAATTACAAACTTACCTCACTAAAATGTAAACATTGTATCACAATCGTCTAGAGGACAATTTAATTATGCCAAAAGTGTCAGGCTTCGTAATTTTGCGGAACATCTTTTTTTCCATTACCACGCAACCACAATGACCCATGGAACCAAGCCTCATCGTATCAAGGTTATTATTCCCCTGACATAAATGAATGTGGCGTCACTCAATTCTGCGTTAATGGAACTGACTAGGTGATGCCGCCTTTTGGTTCGGTTTGGTCGAGTAAGGCTTTATTTCACTGAGATTGTCTCAGATACAATACAATACAATACAAAACACTTTATTGCACACCAAAACAAAGAAACAAAAATAACAAAAACAACAGAAGAAACAAGTACAATGGGCGGCCTTATCGCTAAAGAGCGATCTCTTCCAGGCAACCTTATGATGGAAAGAGAGCAAAGTAATAAAAATTGACGGGTGTACGAATACATATAATATAATACATAATGTGAGATATAATACAAATAATACAATACACTAATGAATACTTATATAAGAATGTTAAAATATACTACGTAAACATAAATTTATTATAGTTATTATAGATATTCGGTATCTAAACATAAGAGGGCCAAGGATATATCCTTGAACTGAAAGTTGTCCATAAAGTAATTCTCTGTACTCCTAATTGAAATGTCGAAAGTACCGCAGATATTTAAACAATAATCGAATTATATTCCGAATAACTCGACAATGAATGTGATGTCATGTGGTAAATGTGGTGACGGATATCAACAATAACCGTTCACATATTTAATTTAAATTGACACATTTCGTTAGTTACTGTTTGGGAAAATTATCGGTTGTGAAACAAAACAATGCATGAAAGGTTTATTAATAATTGTACTCGTAATTATAACGCTTTCAAATTATTGAACAAAATTTTACCTCGAATAGAACAACTCTTTTCGCACTGTTATTACTGTAATATTGCATGTCTAGTATTAAATTTTTTACCACATTAACCCAAACCTTATTTCAAAAATGGAAAATAATTAATTATTCTCAGAAGTTCTGGCAGTTTTGAAATAAAATATTAATTTATAAAAAATATAATTAAGATACCTACTTTGTCTGAATATCATCGAAATGATTAAATTCACAAGTCCTTGTATCTAACTAGCTCGAATAAAGAAAAGTAGACACATAAAATATTCTAGACGTGGAATAAAGGCGTCCCATAACTGTATTACGTCGAATACGTTTGCGGGCCCGTAGGCTGTAATCAGCCATAATTTTATCGAATTTCTTTAACGCAATTTCACCAGACATAACACTCGGAAGGGAGCTTACCATTAGGATATTCACCAATGTAAATTATTATCCTTGTTAGTATATAAACAAATGTATACAGTTGTCATAACAACGCCATGCAAAACCTTTATAATTTTATAATTATTTTATTTCATAATAAGTAACGTGTCAAAAAAATATATTTATTAGTACGTTTTAAATACAAATGCGACCGGTTAACGCATCACAAAGTATACAAACTTTTTTTTAAACTGGGCGTGATCAATATAATTATTGATTACGCATCATAATGAAATCAAGCACCACGTAAATGCTCTTCAAGCCTTATAGATTGAATGATTTAAAGAATTTTATGAATGCAAAACAGCATCAAACTTTTTGCTCCCAGCTAATATTCATCAGCCAGGCATCAAATGTGCAAATCCGTAACTGGAGAGATCGAGTATTCCGGTATGTGTTTGAGGTCAGGGACCGTCGTGATTGGCTCGATTTGTCTTGGACCTTGGGAGGAAGCTCACAGACGGGTACAAATGGTAGATTACTGAAGTTCCTCAGTGCAGACAAATGTCGCATCCTCTCAAATGAAAGCTTGGAGCGGATAACGCTATTTCCATGTGCAATTATGGAAGAGGCTGGGAGCTTTTTGGGACTTATAGTCATATCATTCAGAGATAAGTTTATATTTCAAACCTAAGGGTTAGCAATCTGGTTCAGTATTTTCACTTTTTTGCCAGTTTCTGTCTACAATTAGACAAGTAGATTGCCCAAATTAAGGTGCCGCCTGGTATCTAAATATTCCCCAAGAGCTGTGATAGGTTTTATTGGGGAGACACGTTTTTCAGTATAGGGACGTAATATGAGTGAGCGTCTAATCGACAGGCTTATTCAACAAATTGAAATTGTACTCAATTGAACAGATATCGTGATTCATCGTGAGTTTTGGTAAACCTCTCTAACTATATAAAAGCATAATGCAACGAAAGCAACTCTATAAGGGAATGGATCCCATTACAGCCATTTAAATGACAATGGAACTTGCAGAGCGATTTACTTTGTTCCCACTGCAAGTTTAGGTACCTACATACTTGGCCGCAGATCCTGATTTAGAACCCTTTCACACGGATTACCGTCAATATTGTCTATCTTGTTAGTGGACGTCCGTTGCTTTTGCTGATCCGCTACCTAAGATCGAAAAATCCTCCCATGTCGCACTGTTAATCAAATTTCTAAATATTAGAAATATTTACTACGATCAACAACCCGCCTGGTAACCGTGATGACTATACCAAATCCCACTAAACTATAATGGGTTAGGTTAGGGAGACGTGCCAGTAGTGGGACGTAAAATGATGGTAATGATGATGATGAACATCGTATACAACCTAAAGTGACCATCTCTGGTAAACTGGCTTGTATTCTGTTGCTCGAGGTTTGAAAGCTATTTAAAAAATTATTTCAACGTACATTTCATTATTATATTGCAATCATATCAACGGTATTGCTATGCGTGTCTTTAAACACATTAGGTTGACTGAGTATTATATCCTCCACTGTTATCAGAAGCAATTGCCAAATGCATGTATTAGGAAGATTTGGCAACGCATTCGATTGTTATGGAAGTAATATTACTGATTATTTTAACATTAGAATATGCCAGAGTTTAGTAAAGTTTTGGATAAGCTAAATTGGCTGAGAAATGTATCTAACAGTAAAATTTGACTTTCCAAGTAATATAAGGTGAATTTCCTTTCGTCTTTTAGATTAGTTTCATGTCAATGTTAGTTACCTAATTACTAGTTTTACTAGTTAGTAATTACTAGTTAGCTACATAGGTGTCGTAATATTATTTAACTACTTATTATCATTCCTGTCGTAACCACAAAAGCACCTACGTTTTCCATGACAACCTCGTTAGGCAATATCAAAAGCCTCAGAGCTTTTCATCCATGAATTGAAACTGTTGAACAAACAATAAAAAAGTCAGGTTTTACACAATAGTCTGGTAAATCCTAGATCCTCCAATTTGAATGTCAATAGCTGTAGTTTACAGCAGTTTTATTGTTTCGAAGCCTCCGTTAAAATACTATGAAACAAACTAAAATTACCTTTACAGTGCGCGTGCTCTTATTTGCTCTCAGTAGAGCATTAAACCCGCAGCGGTTTGTTCGGGCCACTTTACGAAATAATTATTAAAGTTAAGGTCTAATGTAAATATTTGAAAGGAGTTTTTGAAAGTTTCAGTAATGTTGGGGTCAAGTTAATGGAAACGTGGAGTGGGTACCTGTTTTCTTTCAGCATTGGAATTAATAGGAATGAGATATTTCGATACAAAAGTAGGCTTTTGTACAAATTTTGTTTTACATACCAATTGAAAATAAATTCTGATAAACGTAAATCCAAAGCACAACATACATAATGAATTTATTGTACAGCTAATTTTATCCCAAAAATCCGCAGAAAATCACAAGCGAACACTCGTTTATTATCGCTCCCTTGTTACCACACAATGTATTCACGAACCTTTATAAATATGTGCGATACGGTGTCTCTGCCAATGGATGCCGAACCGCATCGGCCCATCAATTACGTCGTTCACGATCTAACCTACTGTCCATCTGGTAGCCATTTGTAACCGTCACGCTTACCGCGTCGAAACTGTTTGTGCAAAAGTTGACCTTATAGGTAAAAGTTTATGAAAGGCATGATTGAATAGAGAAGAGAAGTAAGTCGCGGGTCACCGACAGCAAAATCAACAACCATTAAATATTTTATATACACAACCTAATTTAAATGCATCTTAGGGCCCATTACAGATTTACTTTAAATAAACATTTTTTTTTGCATACAAAAGTCTAACATAAATAAGAGAAAACATTCTTTAAGTATAAGATGGAAGAAATATAGAAACTATTGTTAGTTCCTACAAAAACACGAGGCAGTCTGTCTGTTTTCTATTTCACTGTCGCAAAAAACTTCTCACAATGACCATTTCAAGCCAATGATAATAATGATAGGTTCCTTTATAAGAATTTCAGGCACAATGACAAAAGAACCATTAATTAGATCAGATGTTTGCCAAATCATTGCGGGATCGCGCGGTGACTCTGCGTTTGTTTTTTCCCTTTAGCAACTAATGGCGGTTTGATTACTTTTGTATTTAGTGAATCCAGAACTTATTTCCAAGATTTCATTCGATTTCTTTAATAGTTTGCGAACTTTGATATGAAAAACGATAATTATCAATATAACTTGTGAGAGCAGTAGCTGGATCATATTAAGATTCACTTATTCTTAACTCGAGAACGTCGAGGTGATTCAGCTGCTTTTGAAATGGTCCAGGGTAAGAAAATACAATATGGGAGTTATGCGAGCAAAGTCACGGGCGGGTCAGCTAGCAATGACATTTTTTTTACCAGTTATTATTACTAACATAAAAACTACGGTCTCAAATGTCATGGATTATGACACAACGTAACGTAACTATCAGATGCAATTCAGTTGTGACAGACTAAATAGGTAATTCAGTACATTTTTTTTTAGAAAAAAAACACTTAAAACAGGACTATGTTGTAAATTATTTTTTAAAACACACATATGCAATAAGAGATACTAAACATGCAACACTCAGACAGAAAACAAAGGAAAACTCTTCGAGGGAAATTCACAATTGCTGTGTCTGACAGATGCACCCAATTTGCACTTTTCTTCGGCAAATTGGAAAAAGCGTTTTCAGGTAGTTTTATTTACATGATGTTATTTTTACAATTGCTTGGCAGGACTGTGAAATTCACTTTGCATCAACTACGAAAGTCGATTTCTTTTAAGCTCTTATCTTTAATTTTTGTAAAGTTAGTAACTATGTGGAAAATAAATAAAATACAAGTTACTGTGTAAGGTTAAGGGAAAGCCTTACAAAGTTTACAATTCGATATGCTGTTTTTCATGTTATGGCTGAAAATTTGTTATTTAAAAGCTATGTTATGAGAAATTAAATGAGTTATTTAATGCTATAGGAAGCTACATGGTAGCTTTTTGATGTCTAACGACTTTCTTTTAACAAAGATACTGAAAACGCAACAAATAACCTTTCAAAATTTTTGAAGCAAAATAAACATGTTTCGTTGTTACTGAAACTTTTCCGCAAAACATGATTGTCTGATGCCAAACGACCTCATGCAAAAATAAACCATAACAAAAACAAGAATAAAAGGCGAGACTATAAAAATACCAGTAACAAGACATAACCAAATCCTCGATATTTTACCTTACGCTACCTATGTCGGAGAAAAACAAAAGCCATTTTGAAACAGCGAACTCACATTCCCCTAAGAAAAGTAAATACGAAGTGAGATAACGCGTCACCGGTACATCTTCGCTCATATAAATAGATCGTGGCGAGGTCTGATACATATATTTCTGTTGACGGGTACTACGTTATTTTAAAAATAATGCATTATACATAAGTTAAATAGATAGTTCAGTATCGTATTGGCTAAGTGGGAGTAAGTATACTAAATTATCTTATATCCTTAGTGCAAAATTTTTGCACTGTGTGGCAAATCATAACAGCTTGGATTTAAACAATGTTAAAAAATGTTTATTCAATTACAAAGTAACACCTGAGATAAGTAGGTATATCTAAAGATTGTATTAACCCAAGACCCGAAAAACAAGGATATATGTTTTATTTGACAAAATTCCGTCGGTAACTCAATATCTGTCAGCGAATCTAGAATTTCCCTCGGCAATGGAAATAAGATAAAACCTAGACCGACAATAAAATTGTAAGGACGCAGGTAATGTCGTACAGAATATTGTTTCTTTGATATAGGTTACCAATAATGTTAGAGTTATTGTTGAGTTTCCTTTGGCTTAACAGAGTGATTTCGAAAATACGAGGTGGATTCTGGCCTTCTGTATCTGATAACTAGAACTTTTTTATACATTTTCTTATAAACGTAAAAGTCACTTAAATTCGATTAATATTACCGTTATTGCCATTATCATAACCATAATGCTGACTTTCATTCGAATGCGCTCTAAACTCATGAAGGTACCTACTTGTGGTGAAAGAAAAAAATAATTAAATAAACCAAATCTAATTCACCAAAAATGTTATTAACGGGTCTTCTTCACTGAATACAGCCAATTATGTTTTTTTCCCATAAGATATGAGTTTTTTGCGTTGTATTTATACTAATTGCAACTTCGATTTAAAGACATAACCAACCATATATCCATTTTATATATAAATTCAAAAATATAATAAAACCGAGGACTGTTACAGGCACATCAATTTAAAGTGGAACGTGACAGGCGACTTTCATAATTTTATGGTCCAACCACATGTAACATTTTGAGGTTATAAATTGCAGCTGTTTTTAAACAAGCATTAAGTTTGTAACAGCCAAAAATTTAGTACAGTACATTTATGTCGTACATTAATTTTATTGTGCTCTTAGCGTCTCGGTCAGAAAAATATTCTAACAACAGATTATTTTCAGTCCATAATGCTCCATCAATAACAAGACGAAAAGGCCGAGAGTGGAATATAATATTTGTTATATTCAATACTACCTAATGTATGATGAAAGGTTGTCCTTTACAATCATATTTCTTAAACCTAATTAATTTTAAGTACACAAGTTTTTATATAACTGGAATTAATTACCTACTTGGTTTCAACGTCATTATAAAAATGGTGTAGTACTTCTGTTAGGCCACCGCCAAACAGCAAGAAAACTGCATAATTAAGCTACCATATTACAGAAAACTAATTCAATATTATATAAGTAATAATAAAATGGACTTAGGCACCATTTTATATCAGCATTGTTCGCTTGAAATTACTTTGTTAGATTGAAAAGTTTGATTGTATGAGATTAGAGTATCACGTTTCCGTTTCCGCTTCTAAATAGAATACGTGCTGCATTACGCTTACATTTATATTAAAAACTGTTAGATTCTACGTTTGTTTTTCTAAAGCAAATTATTTATTTGATTTATCCATATGTAAGCAAGGATGTAGTTTGTTGTTTTACATTAAACTGCAAATAGGTAATACTTGTATTTAAAATATGCAACAAATAAATGCTTCATTCAAATTCAAACTGCTTGTTATATCCATTCGTCATGCCCCAAGTATCACCTCATCGAATCCAGTAGAGAAGTAGTCAAACCGACAGGAGGAATGTCCTACAACTGGGACCTACTACTCTTCAGTGGAACCCAGGGCTTGGACGCTTTGCTGTAATCAATTTCCAGGCTGGTTGGTAATCATACAGAAAACGCTGCTGTGGATGTTATGGTATGCCTAAGTCGAATTAACTACACCCACGGCATGAGTATCGGAATATTAGTGGTATCATTAATAGTACCCTACTGGTACTATTCAGGTACCACTAGGCAAGTATTTTATAAATATGCTAAAAATCATCTTGTCTTAATATAAAATAATAGCCTGAAACCTAACATCGCCAAAGCAGCAGTAATAATATGCAGCCCCGTATAAAACTATTGAATTTGTACGCGGAAGTCTCATCCAAAAGAAAATCCAAGTAACCTTCCGCAAGCCGAAAACGTGCCTGACTTGCTAAGGAGACGTTTACCTGCGCGGTACGCTCTTACATGTAGAGTAGCTCTTATATTGCAGGCCCTTGCACCAAGTGGAAACTTCGTTTGGTGGGTCTTTTACACCTTTTTTCAATTTGATATAGCAGAGATGAATATGGTGAGACCTGGTGCTGGATTATAGCTATGAGGAAATCTCGGATTCAAATCCGTATGTGTACATTGACAAGATAAAATTGTTGTATCCAAAATTTTCTTGAGACAATAATGTTTTCAGATGACTTAGTATTTGCGCAAAAAGCAGGAAGGCCCCCTTGATTCTGCTACAATCCAAAATAAGAAATACTTAGTAAAAACATTTTGTTTACAAATACCGACAAACCCAGACCATTCCCGAAGCTATAAAAACTGTGAAATCCGGGATATTCCAAATATTTTCGTAAGTCCACTCTCCACTCTCAACAAAATTTCAATGTATTGGAATAAAATGGAAGCGTTTCAAAAGGGACAATCAGTAGGAAAATTATCAGAGCGCACTGATTCGTCGATAATATTGTTATTTTATCTAGGCCACATTGGTTAAATGTTTTTTTTATTATTTTAGTTAATTTATTTATTATATAAATACAGAATATAACATAACAGTTTATGAACTATGACCGCAATCAGGCAATAATATTAGCAAGCACTACGTTCTAATAAGTTTAAATTTTTGTGTCATTAATTTATTTCTTTCACAAAATATACCAACTACATTTAAGCTGATTGGAATTAGCTTTGGTTGATCACTTTGAATAGTAAAAATATTGATTACTGTTTGATTGGTTATTATTTAGCACAAAAATATAATTACGTGATATTAAACACCTACCTAGTATGTTATTGATCATTCACCAACCCGCCTAGATTAGGGCTTAATTTACCACGCTGGCCAAGTGACCAATAATAATTAAAGTGGTGTTCCAGCAGTGGAAACGTTAATACCTAAGGGTTATGATGCTGATTTACTATGTAGGCAAGGCAGATCCTAAACCAGATTTAGATATTAGTCCAATTCATGAAACATTGTTAACAAACATGCATGGCTGATACACAAACCAAATGCGTGAATTTCAGCATTCGATACAAATTGAATGATTTGGTTGACTCATTATGTGTTCATATTGATAGAATTTTATAAAGAGAGAATGTAGGTACCTACCTACGGGCTTATCCTATCTGTAACAATGTGTTGTTTAACAAAGAAAATGATGATATATGTTAAACATTGGCGAGCGCTATGTTATTAATTATCAACTACCTAATTTCACCTTGAGATATAAGTTATGATGGTCTGAATGTAAAATATATTTATTTACAGTTATAGTATTTTTACGCACGTTATAAAGGTTTTTTCTTGATGGAATAATTATGTGTCTGTCTGAGGCAGAGTTTGAAGTCATAACTAAATGTAAAAACCAATACTTACGGAATTTTTCGACGATTTCAAAACGTTTTCAAGCATACTCTGTTAAATTTATCTAAATATCAAAAACTGTAAAATTGCAAGAAAATTATACGGGCTTTCGCATAGAATATAGGTTTGCAAAGTGGAGCTAGAATATCGGATGGAGGATCTACATACGAAAACCGATAGAAACGATCGTGAAATTTAAATCATATCCCGTATGTTGCACTTTCATTTCAAGAAGAGTCTCTAGTCTGAAGCTTATGGAGCCATTTAGTAAGGATATTACCACCTTTCTCGTGACTGTACTCAAACTGACTTCTTATTTTCATCGTTCTTGTGCACCAATACTTCAATTATCAACCCGCCTGGTAAGGCGTGGTGATTATACCATGACCCTCAAGATCTTGTGTTATATAGGGGCAGCCTGCGTCCACTTTTAGTAGGACGTCATAATGGTAATATGTTTATTATTTATTTATTAATAAAAAAAACACTATTTTTACGGCAAAAGAGCAAACCATACAATTATTCTTCTTCATTTACAATAATTCGTTAAATTTGGTCAACAGTTTTGTCCCAAAATGTGGGACTTCTTCAGGACCAACACTGCATGGACACGGACTGCAAGCCGGTCTGCAGTGCACTGCGTGGACTAAATTCAACGTAAGAAAGGTTCGTGAATTTTCCGTTTATCTCAATATGAATTTATCAAACCACGACAGTTTTTATGGAAAATAATATTGTATTGTTATCTAGTAGACTAGTTTCATTTCAATAAGAAACAGTGTTCACTCAGACATTATGAGTACCTACTTAAGATTCATAATGTAGTAGACATCTGCTAATTTCTTTGTAGCGTTAATTTCTAATTTATTTCAATGTAGCCTTTGTTATCGTTTAGATACGCGTAATTTCTTTGAAGTCTGCTTTAAATTAAAACGTTTAATTAAACTTACTTGTTTGAGCAAAATGTTCTCTTTACCGGTAAAGTGCCTATAATTGGAGAAAATATTTTATAGGCAATTGTGGAAATGTTTTATACTGGAAAGTGATATAAAGGGTTAATTTAATTAACTAATGTTATATCATAAGAACCTTACTAATATAGGTATAGTAAAACCAATTCTAAACTGAACGCCCCTCCACCGCGGTTACACGTACATGCAAAAAGGTGTATAGATACAACACTATAAATTGATCTTTGTCATTGGATGTTCAATAACGTATAAGCAAACGGTATCACTTTGACAGACAGATGAGCCAATGTTACAGTAAAGTTGTAGCACGCACACAAGCGTATTGATGCAATAAGTATTTCCTCTCACACGTTGAAATTACTTTTGTGAATTAATTTTGTGGAGGGGAGTTCATTTTTAAACTGGATCATCTATACCTTTGCAAAGTAGACTTGTTCAAACTCCGTCTAAATCCTAATTTTTTTGTAAATAAATGTCTTGAATCCTAGAATTCGTAAGAAATAATTAATATAAAGTTGAAAATTAGATCTAGAAAAATTAACTTATCGATTAGTTTCAAGCCTCCTAAAAACCAACTAAATTATTTATTATACCGAGTAATACATAATTATATGAACATGCAAGTCAGATGGGTTACATAATTTTCATCATCATTCACCATCGTTAGAAGAAAAAGCCCAGTGAGACCCAAAAAATTTTCAACTGAACAGTTATACATGTTATATAGCCTAGGTTCCTGTAATACAGCTTCCGCTAGTCAGGAACCCATGGATTGAATTAAACTGTATATTGTATTGTATTATGTTAATAAATGATTGATTGATTGATTGATTGATATTGTATTTAACCTGTAGGTTTGATTTATACTAAAAAAGTAAATAATAAACGCAATCTGAGTGAATCCGCAATATCAAACTAGGGTGCATTTCACAAAGTGAAAAAAAACGCGCCATGCATTGTCGCAACACAAGAACAAGCCACGAAAGACCCAAAAATGTTCAATAGTTATTAGACTGTCGGTGTTCTTTATAAAATAAAATGAAATTAATAAACTATAAACGCACTCAGTGAATCCGACTGCAATAGCGAACTTGGGTGAATTTCAAAGTGAAAATCACGCGCGGATGGTTCGTCGCGACACTGGGCTTTACAAAATTTAGCTCGAGCAAACTAATTGGATGCAGGTAACAATGTTTGCGCCGCTGAGCTGACGCGACACCCTGTCGATGTCATTTCAGCTTTACGGCCTGGTTTTAAAGCTGATTTTACAGGAAGTAGAATAATTTAAACTAATTACTGTGTTTCAGTTGCAACGTTCAACTCAATATGACGTCCGTATGTAGGTGTGCAACTTGAAACTTATTTTAAAAGCATTTTCAACAATTAAGTACCAAAACTTATAAGGTATTCCAAAAGAGGCTGTTGAATAAAACCTCGCTGGTTGTAAGTGTAAAACCAATTACCGACGACCTCTATGGCGCAGCGGGCGAAGGTGGTAGCGCGTAGGGGGTTCGAAAATACCCCCTCGCTTTGCTTCGGTTACCTACTTAATGATACTTATGAACCGTGCTCTTGAATCATTCTACCTATTTTAAGAAACCGCATCAAAATCTGTTGTTTAGTTTAAAGATTGAAGCATACAGACAATCAAGTCGAAAAGACAATGATTCAAATGTTCAAATGGATTCCCAGTAGGTTGGTTACTAGTTATAACTGGATTGACAAACTTTGTCCCATAGGGTAGCCTCAGCACTAACTTGCGGTCTAACAGATATAGCATAATTATCTCACTGATGTAATCCTTTGGACCACAGTTTAAGAACTTTATAAAGGTATATAGTAATCGGTTTAATAATTAGAAAAAAATATTTGTAACTAGCTTACCCATCCGCGGCTTTGCCCGCTTTCTATAGTTTTTTTACCTTTTAATATATATAGAAGAACGTCGTGTTAGTTTCACTATTTAAAATTGAAGAACGCCTCAATCAATTTGGGTGACAATTGGTGGAGACAGGACTTTTTACATCGGGAAAATGTTATATCGCGAGCGAAGCCGCGGGCTGCAAACTAGTATTATATAATTTTAATATATGACTGAGAATCGTTACAGTAAATTGTTACTAAAGCGAGGCATTTCCCTTCTTGTTTACATGAACTGTGCTGAAACTATCCTGAGAAACGTCTGAGCAATCACAAGACACCTTGCCCCTACGGAAAACTACTGGAGTGTGCAATTAGACTTGTCTTTGTTAATTGTAGCTCGCGCTTAATATGCCAAATGGTAGGTAGGTTATGTCATGACTTGGTCTTATTTTTGATGTACCTATAAATGTTTGTGTTTGAAAAATTTATCATTAGGTAGTTAGTAGGTACAGAATCTGTAAATCTACAAAACAATACCATCAAAGTTTTAATAACATTGTTCCACTATTACGATTTAAAAGGGATTAAAAATAGATTAAACTTTGTTTTTCTCGGAAAGTTTTAACCCTAAATGTGTCGTGCCAACTGTTATGAAGCCGAGTGCTGACTAAACTTTGGAAATAATTCCATTTTCAAAACATAATCTAACTTGAGCCAGTCAGATTCAGTTCACTACACCAAGTTTGACTTGTAATTTACATACATTACAACTTTTCGCTTTCAATAAATACTCTGTGAAGTACGCTCAGCGACAAAATTTACTGGTTTTGATCGTGGTACAGGAAAAAACTTCACTGTAATTCGTGTGTTCATGCTTAGCACGTCTTTTCAAGGTAAAGAAAAATATCGTGAGAAAACATGCAGCTAACTGGTCCCAGTCGTATTAAAGTGTCTCTTCTCTAAATACGACGATTATTGGTTCCATACTTTATCAAAACATTTTTTACTATACACGAATTACTTTAATTGTGTTATTTTAATTTGTAGATTAATAAAATGATATTATATTGTCCGACAAAGTTCGTGGTCCGTTATCCCGGTTTTACATCCTTGAATTTTTTAATCCTTGATATCTCTGTTAGCTACCACAATCGAGAGTTGGGTATAGGATATCTTTGGACGTCTCATCGAAACGAAGCTACTCACCAAAAATTAGCTTGTTAGTAATCACTTGATTTCCATGTACTACGGATCCCGGCCTATGAGGACAATGATAAGTAGTTAGTTGTTTAGTTTCACAATTATTTTTTGTTTAAACGTATTCTCAGATTTGCCATCTTTATGAAGGATTTAACCACGGAAATGTATGACAAACTATGTATAGGTATTCCAATATTCTGCTTAACTACTAGCTGATTCAAATCAGATAAACTTACAAACTTTAACCCTTTAATTTGCAAGTATTACAATCTTTTACATTACGAATTTCAGTGTGTTAATGTAAAATGGGCGCAATTAGGCTATAACATTCAGAACGCAGCCAGAACAGATGTTTGCTATAACAATTACTTCCACACGCTCCCAGTTAAGGGTTAAACAATAGGTCATTGTTTTATATTTGAACTGGCTTGCCCGCGGCTGTTGATATGTACTTTGCATAACCCTTATTATGAGCATTTTAATATTGTCGATCTACTTAGATCTAAAAAATTAATATAGTCTTTTCGCTAATATCTATCAATGTGGTTAAGTTTTAGAGATAAATAAATAAATATAATACTATTTCTGGACAATTCCTACAGCAACATCTAGTCTAGCACTAGTCGATATACGTAAGCTTGCAGCTTCTGTTACGGTGACTGTGTAGCTATGAGAAAATTACTATTACCTAACTAAAACTTATGATTATTAGTACAGTTTTAGTAGGTACACCTCTTCCTTTCGTTGTCACATTAATTACTTAACATTATATGAGAAAAAATCTCTTCTCTCTAGAAATAACCATTTATTTAATCTTTATAGTAATAAACTGGATATAATTCAATTATTAAAAATAAGTATTACGATATACGAAAAAATGGTGGCAACGTATATTGCTTTTGGCACTGCGCCATGTGATATGAACTTTGTAAATACGCAAGAATATTTACGAATTGAAATTATTTGAATATTTAGGTAGGTATAACGTGGAAAATGTTGTTTAATTTTGAGGTTATTTGATTTTATACTTATTGATATTAAACTGAATTGTTTGAAGGTCAGATAAATATATGAAACGGTTACATAAGCCAAATTTCCTCATTATCACCATTATTTATGTTATTATCATAAATATCATTAGATTTAATAAGTACTTCATAGAAAAGACGTTATTAATATAATGATGTCACTAATATAATACCTACTAGCTGAATGTTGATATTAATAATCACGTCACTCCTGTCATAACTAATTTGATTGGATTTTAAACAATTACAAATGTCACTGTCATGCCCTGTGGTTTGATATTCACCAATCACCATAGAGCTAAGTTTCAATTCAATTTTGCAATTCCTAAACACAATCGTGTTTATCTAACAGGGACACCAATACATGTAATTTAAAATTCAAAGAAGATTGTTCCTGTTTAACAAATTGAAAATATGTCAGTTATGTAAATGATATAAAACATATATAACGTGCGCAATTATAAATGAGTTCTGTAAATGGCGTCCGCTCGCATGCGTTCTCGCTCACTCTCTATCGCTGTCTATACTCACACAGTGAAGTACGCGCTACAAAAAAATAGTCAGTCAGGCCTAATTCGCACGAGAGCTTTTTTAACGTCCGTTAAAAAAGCGTTCAAATAGAACATAATAATTATGTTTTATTTGAACGCTTTATGCATACCCAAGTACGTGTTCACACGTCGGCGATTTTAGAACGCGACGCTTTTTTATCGAGCAGTGTTGCATTTTGAACGCAGAGTGCTGGTAATAGGCCGTATGAAACTTTTTAATATTATTCGATTAAAAAAACGCCGGCGCTGCGATTAGTACGATGAGTATTAGTAGAAATATTCCAATAATTCGTTAAATCTTGTATACTTACTTGTCAAATCTTCGTACAGTGTCACAAACTGTTATTTTAAGTATCTCTGTTCATTCAGAGGATGTACCCAGAATGTCCTTTTTTTCTTTCTTCTTCTTCTAGCAACACAAATCGCTATAGCTAGTTATTTAGCAGAAAATATTCCCACGGCTTTTTAAAGCGAGGGACGAGACGAAAGTGATTTAAAAGCGTTCGTATGAATAATCACATTGAGGACGTTATAAAAGCGCCGACGCCGAGTTTATAACGCAAAGCTGTTTAAACTCTTTACTTTACTTTACTAAAAAAATATTTTCATTTAAAATAAGTATTTTGTAAAAAAAACTCTGTAGTCCCTATATTCTATATCTATATCCTAGATAAAAATACTATTTAGATAATAATAATACAATAATACCGTGGAAATATGCTCGAATTACAAATAATTTTGGTATTACGTTTGTATGGGAAATTCGTCGTGACGCCGGCCTGTTTGAGAACTTGTTTTGCCAACCGTACCATACCTACCCGCCGCCATTTACAGAACTCATTTTCAATTGCGCACGTTATACAATGATATAATGTTATAACGCATATTAGATACATTTAATTTTAGATGATTTACAATGCACAAGCGCTAGAAAGGCACCCTTTACGTAAATACGTTACCTCAATTATATTTAATTATCATACTTTTGGATCACAAACCACACTAAGACACGTCAATTACAAAAAATAACAACACTGCTAAGTCACAGGGACTTCTTTTTTGACGAGATGGATTAGGCATTACTTCACGCACCAACTGGTGATTGGTGAATGACTACATGTCTTTGAAACTCTTCCAAGTTCTCAGAACATACCAGTTCCTCACGATGTTTGGCATCACCTTTAAATCCTTACGGTTGGTTTGGTCTGAATGTCAAAATGCACTAATCCATATAAAGTACTTATTTCAAAAAGAACTTTTCCCGAAATAAATCATGTGTTTAAAACGCACATATTTTTTAACAATAAATATATACGCATAAAAATAACAATTTTAATATTCCGACCAAGATATATTGCTTTTCTGGTAACCCTACGTTTAGGATCTAATCACTTTATTGTGTATCATTCATGTTATAATTAGCTTTGTGGTTTGAAATTAATAATGCTTAGAGTCCTATTGTTTCCTAATGCGTAAAATCATAGATAATATCCATCATTATCCGGTCTAGATTATTGAAACATCATTTTCATAAGGTAAAAGTTTATAAAATATTTGCTTATCTTTATAATTTGGTTGCAGAATGCAAATAGGAAAAGATACAATTTCATAAAAGATAAGTTTAATTTTATACGATATCCAAAATAAATCTATTTCATTTATTTATTTTTATAGTAATTTTCACCAAAGCTTAATTAATAATTAGTATTATATTTTTTTATTTTGTGTTAATTGCTTGCTTCTCTCTTCTCTAATTCATATTCAAGAGTTCGAGTGATTATATCAATAGAAAAACTAGTAAATTGATTACGCAGCAGACGTTATAGTAATTATCGTAAAGGTCGGAATACACATGTCAGTTGCTTGTACACTTTGATGTCGCTTGCACATCAAAGTGTACAAAGTGGCATGAGAATTTGACAGGATAACTCGAAGAGACTATTTGAAGCCAGCAGAGGTCGACAATGATAATGATAAGATTTCATTATGATAACCCACATCACGCCCAACTGTGCACACAAGTCTCCCCAGAAGAACCCACTCGTCAGGGGTTTCCACAGAATGACGCTACAGCCCGTATTCTGGTATATAATTCGCTTAGTTGGATAGACGACACTCGTGGGTAGAGATGGGATGGTACTATTCATGGACCAGCACCACACAGCTGTGTGATGGGATTTTTCAACGTCTAATTTACAGGCAGTAACCATAACGGCGAGGATGTTTAAACTATGCAAATACTGTCATGCAAAAACGTGAGTCGCATGCAATGTTAGCTTGCATGCTTTACTGGCATAATGTATTCCGGCCTTAATATTATATTCTCTATTAACACACTCAAACAAAACTAACCCTCTACAAATACTAATTTTGCAACGCCTCTGTAATAGTTTACTAGTGAGAGGGTTTTGCGCTTTCAAACGGAGGTAATTTCATAATGCTATCTTGGCTAAAAGTGTTTTGAGTTCGGATTTGTGGATTTTGTGGTTAATGTTCGAAGCTATTCTATTTTTTTAAGTTATTACTCTATATTTATACTAGCGAACCGCCTCGCTTCGCTTCGAGTACCTAATTCCACGTATACACCTACCACTTGAATCACTCTACATATTAAAAAAACACATCTAAATCCGTTGTGTAGTTTTAAAGAAGCATACAGACAACGATATCATAGCAGTTTTGTTTTATTATATGTAGTGATGAGGCTATACAATAAATACTATAATTTAATTATCGGAAAAATCAAAAATTTTAAAATCATGTTTAGTATGTTCAAGGATTATCGGTATTCTGTTATTTATATAATTATATAAATTAAAAAAAAATGTTTTAATGTTACTAAATATCAACACATTAATAGTAGGTACCGCTAAAACATACTCTATTTTAACACCCCAAGCTCCCTAGTATTTTATCAAAATCTATACCTAGGTAAGCGTGGTAGAAACTATAATTTTGCACCCTTTGCACCTAGCCTCCTACAGCCTGACTGTGAGACGAATGACCCTCGTTTGTCTCGGTTTGCTCCCGTTAACCCTAAGATACGCAGCGCCCGTCCGTCCGTCACCAACTAATCCGACTGCCGCTACCAATAACTTTCCCCGATTTATCAGGGTTAAAGTGTTTACTTGGATAGAACTTATTGCGATTTATCAAGGTTGAGATGTAATTATTATAATTGGTTTTAATTTCAAATCTTAAACGGTAATTAATATTACGCATATTATTACTTTACTAAAAAGGGTTATTTATTCGCGTGTTTATTTGTATTTTTTTATATCGGTCAGTGACGGTGGTTGCAAGTTGCATCTGACCGAAACAACTAGATATCATTAATGCCCATGTCCAGCAGTGGACGTCCGACGGCTCATATGATGATGATGATGATAATCGGTTAGTATTCACATCATAATTGCAATCAAAATATTACTGATCCTTTTTTTATTTTTGTAATAATTGTCTTAAGTAAATACCTATGTCCCGAAAAAAGCGTTTACAAGCAATCAAATAATCTCGTCATCATCTAATGATAAATCAAAATATTAACAGTTCAGTGTCTAAAGTAAATCTAATAAGATATTCTATGAACCAACATCTGGAAGACGTACTGCAATCCGAAACGAATAAAGACCAAACGTCTCAAAAGTAAATTGGGAACGTAATAAACAGGCGGCGCGAGTTGCTGGCACGAATTGCTTATGAAAGAATCACAAATGCATTTTTCGTGTCCCAAAAAGTGGCACTCGCAAGAGTCCCCTACGGTATTGGCACAAAGTGGTGGGATTTACAGGCTAGTGTTAGTTTTATTTTGTTGGTGAATAAATGTATGAAGAAGGGATTTTTTACTGTTACAGACCGTTTGTAGCAGGTAGGAAAATTGGCAAGATTAGTTCGCGGTTTAGTTAATCACACGGATATAATATACGTCACAAGATAGCGTGTGTTTTTGTTGCATTTTCACGTTAGAAAGAAATCCTTAACGGATTTGATGGAGAATAGGAAAGTTACATGTTATTAACAAGAAACCTTAACTGACACAAAACTACACAAGTTCAAATACAATTATGGTACCTACTATAATACAGTAAATGATTACAGTAAATAAATTTATGAATTTCGGAGAATCACAAAGGATTACGACAAGTTCCGAATCAGAAAAACTTTTTCTAAGACTGCTTAACAGAGCCAAATCACGGCGTTCAAAAAGTTTGCAACTTTTTTCGAGACCCATTCGAAATTCAAAACTCACCCAAAGATACTGAAGTAAAAGTGTTCCGAAGTCAAATTCAGTCCATTTAAAGTTGCCGAATTTGCATTTAGAATAGCGGGAAGCTAAAGGGTGTCGTCAAAACTGAATGACCTATCTTTAAACGAAACTTTAAAGTTTTAACAACTTCCGATTCTCGTCTATTTAATCACAGATTTATTTTAAACATCCATGCGGTTTTATCTGGTTAATAAATGGGTGGTTTTTCGCACCGCGGCTTTGCCTGCGTTATAATAAATAAAATAAATAATAAGAAAAAGTATTATATTATTCACAGTAAAAAATATTATATCCTTTTCCTAGATCTAAGCTATCTATATAGATTTCCGCGAGGTAAATATTGTTTAATTTGCGTTATTTTGATAACCTACATTATTGCTAGGATTCATCTAAATTCTAGTAGATTTCATGTAAAATACTTTAACGAGCATATAATATACCTATGTAATAGTAAAGATGTTGATTAAGATATTGCATCAATCTTAAGAATACGCTAATAAAGCTAAGTGATACAAACCTCAGATTGTCTGAAAGCAAACGGAGGTCAAGCATAATGAATCTGGTCATTTCCTTTGCGTGCTTACCAAAATAAAAGGTACAGACGTGGCCGTTAATTCCCTTCTCAATCAGAAGTTCATTGTGACAACCCAATTATTTTACTCGCTAGATAATTATAGATACGTATAACCCAAGCACTTATCATACACATGTAAAATAGATCGTATTGCATTATAGTGTAAGGATTCACTTTGAAACTAATTTAATAAGTGATAAGTAAAACAAAATCTGCACGTTATATCCAAAATTCCACTTATAATTTATTTTCCGTAGTTATATATTCTAAACTAGAAATTTGTCTTCGTTTTAATCTAGAGATTTTATATTTCAATGCCAATAAAAACCGCTCAAATTCTGGAAAAACTTGCCTTAACTATACGAAAGTCTCTTCAGTAATAAACTGAAAGAAAAGAACACAAATAATGACCGCAACCTTTTCCATTCTGAGGAAATGCCTACTTAAGAGGCCGGCGACATGACGAATTTTCCATACAAACGAATACCAAAATGATTTGTAATTTGAGCATATTTCCACGATATTATTGTATTATTATTATTTAAATAGTATTTATCTAGGTTCCTATGGAGTTTTTTTTACAAAATACTTATTTTAAATGAAATTTTTTTTTTTTAGTAAGTATTTTGTAAAAAAAAAACACGATAGAAACCTAGATAAATACTATTTAGAAAATAATAATACGATAATACCGTGGTAATATGCTTGAATTACAAATAATTTTGGTATTACGTTTGTATGGGAAATTCGTCTGTCGCAGGGCTCTTAAGGCGGAACAACAGAGTTGCTTTCACATTTGAGTCCTTTTAAATAAACTTTCTCGAATCTGACGCTTCAGAACGTATATTTCTGGAGAACTTATATATGGACAACGGAAAGTCTGTTAAGTGCTTTCTTTCAGCTTGTTTATTTTAAGCTGAGCCCAGTTTTCACAACCTGTTTAACAAAGAAATAGAGTCAAGGGCATTAACAAACGTAACAGTCCACTTCCATTTCAAGTTACCAGTACAGTTATTAACTGAAGCTGATAACTGGAAAGATCACTTGGACAAGGTACCCAAGTTAGGTAAAATACCTGTGTCCATCACACATCTTGGGATGGAATGGAATCATGTATGATTCTTTTGGTAAATGATGTTACGTTTAGTTAAAACCTTTTTTTGTTTCCTGATTCTATCATCAATCTACAGTTTACAGTCTTGCATTCATATATCTCGATTCTTATTAAATTATTTATTTATTACAAACGTATCTTATCATTACAGGTTAAACCTAATGCAACATATAAGTCACATAAAATCATATAAGTCAAATTTCATAATATAAAATTAACAAGCTTCGAGCTTACCACGGGGCTAGATGTCGCTGCGTAAAAATTGTCCAATAATATTTATTTATTTAAAAAAAAAAAAAACTTAATTATTATACTTTTTTTTAGAATGGTCTAGTGTGTTGGTATTTTATACAACGGCAGCAATATATGCGGGTTATTTTAACTATTTTATCATTATACTCGTAATCCGCAGAAGAGCTAACATTCACATAATTCGCTCGCGTTGCAGCGTAAAATAAGCTTGAATATAATATTTGTTAAAACAACGCGCTTGCCGTGAAATTAAATTGAATCCCCAACCAACTAGCGTGTCCCTTGGTACGGAATCCAGGAGCCGGGTAATTTTATTCTCATACGGCGTTAACAGACAAACATTTTTATTTTATCACATGCAGTGGTTATTGTGCATTCGATATTTAAAAGTAGATATTTGAAGTTGCCGGACAAGCATGCTGATGCCTGATGCTGAAAGTATCAAGAAGTTTTCTCAGTAACTCAACTAAATTATACCCATGGTTCCAAAAGGTTAATAAATAAATTGAATTGAATTGAATACAGGTGTCTATAGGCTGCGGTACTGGCTTTCCATTTACGTTCCCACTGGTGGGGCACAGGGTTTTCTCTCGTGATGAGAGAAGAGAGAAAGATTCGACCTTTTTAAATATTTAAATGCAAGAACGCCATGAAAAATTATTTGGGTTTCGTTTGATCTCATTCGATTCCCATAAATATGTTGAGTTAGAGCGAGATAACATGAGAATCTTGGTTTCGTTCCTAGTTATACGTGCTTGTTTACTTATGGATACCACTTTACAAAGACACGTAATCACTTTGGCTGATACAAATCTATAACATAAAAGCCTTAAGGTTAGACTTCATATATTCTACTTTTATCATTAAACTGAGCCGTACGTGACGGTCTAAGAATAGTACCACATCGTCTCATCTTGCGGCTGGCTGACGGGTACATACATCGTTCGCAAGCCCGTCGGGTTAGTAATTGTGGTGGCCCTCCAAAACCAATAACGAGTTGTCTTGGGTAAACCTGTGCCCAGTTAAAAAAGTAGTAAATTTATTAAATAACTAGCGCGGTTTTGCCCGCGTTATAATAATTTCACGCTGTAAATATGTCCATCCCCTGTTTCTAAGCTAGTCTCCTAATGATTTTCAGTTAATAATAAATAAAGGTTAATCATTTTACTAAAAGGTTATGGAGAAATGCTTACAAATTTATTGTTTTTTTGGGCAGATTCCAGATATAGAACGTAGCTTGCAGTAGCTTTCCCATACAACCGATATATAAGGTCTAACCCTTATCAGGCCATGATCCAATCCAGTGATACATCGCATACAAATAACCTTAAAGTCCAACTCTGTCATAAAAGTCACATCTTTGTGAATAACGAGATAAGTTACAAAAAAGTTGGCCTTTTATGCTTGGCCTCACTTTTCCATAATATTTTATGATAATTTTATTTCGGGGTACATGCACACGAGCGCCTCAGCTCTGGCGTATTGACATGCTGAAGAGTTCAAAATAGCAGCGCTTTTTATAAAACAACCAAGACCTGGTAGACCAGGGTAGATATTTTTTTAAAGGGAAAAAAATAGTAGTAGGATGAATAGAAAAGGACGGGAATATGATAAAAATTAAAGGAAAAATAAATTACGGTCGATCTGAGTTCGGGAAATGGTAGGGGGGTGAGTTTTAAGGGTAAAAATGGTTTATCTCAATTTTCGGTAAAACTACAAGTCCTATGAAAAAAAGTGAATAGGCTTCCCAAAATATGTATGCCAATTTTCAGCGAATTAATGTAACCTTGCCCCTATTTTTGTGTCTATTTTGACTGGGCTATTATGCTATTATTTCAATTGTAGTTCCATTACATTTGCGGACGGACGAAAGACATTATTTTCTTTAAAAATTGAATGAGTTGTTTCGGTAAATACACTATTTTCAGAACATTCATCGCAGCACATTGTAAGCAAACTTCGTAAGAAAACAATGTCCTCCAATTTCTGAACTAACAAACCATTTCACTGTTGCAAATTGCAACACCAACTTATTTGCATTTTACTTTCTACAGTGTGGGCTAGGTGGAAAGGAGTTTTGTATTATTTTTGAACTCGATAAAAATAAAAATCACAGCAACAATTCGGTATGTTGTAAACTCAAAGATTGTGTTACGTGGACTATATATCACATATACTTTATACAATAAATACATAATATATGAGAAATCTAGCACCCGTAACGTAAGCTTCAAGCTTACCATAGGGTTAGATGTTGCTGTGAGAATTGACAAGGGTCTATCAGCTATAAAAAAATCAGGACTTCGTGCCCAGAAGTGGGACGTACTTTTGTTGTGTACTTGTGTTGATGATTAAAACTGGTATGTAAAATATAAGATCTGACTTATATATTTTCTTTGTCTCACAAAGCGAGTGGAGCTCATTTATTTCGAGTGTAAACAATCTTGGAGCGATAGAAATAATGTCATTAAAGTGGGGTGATTTCGAACAAATTGGAGGACTCTCGCCTTTTGTATGTGTTGAGAGCTACCGTTCCATTCTGAAGAGTTCTTGAATGTCCTGGTTTATTCGAATTTTAAAGAACTTGTAGGTAAATTGTGATTTGTTAGCTATATTATTGTGTACCTTATGATCATAGCTTTAAGTTCTTTATTGAAAATGTGGACCGGATAACATTATTTATTTAAAATTTCCTCCAAGAGCACGGTATTTTACCCCCGGTAAATATAGTCTGTTACTCGTTATAAATGAAGCTCTCTGTAAATACATAATGATCCAGTAATTTTGTGCTTTTCGTAAATAATTAAACACGTTATTCAAGCTCAGAATCTTTACAAATTATAAAATAAGATCAAATTTACATGATTCAAAATTTAAATATTAATTAAAGTAATAATTGATACCTACAGCATACAATTGTAAAGCTTTTGTTGGAATTAATTAACTTCAATTGACTTTTACCTTTACCAACGCTTTGAAATAATAATCTTCTTTAAATAAGCTAATGAGATGTTCGGATTTATAGATATTATTATTATATTATGATATATCATATCAAAAGTATTTTGGGTTCTTTAATATTTTTGAGCGCTTTTAATGGCAACCTTTGTGGCACAGCGGACAAAGGCACGCTTTCGGTGTAAGTATTGATAAAATATTCATTTAATAGAAATAACCTGATATAATTGTAAAAAAATTTGACGAGTCATACTTGTACACTGAAATAGTATATAAATTTGTTTTATTATATATATATGTATATATATGTATTTGTTTTAAGTGTTTTCTTGTATGACAATAAATTATCTATCTATCTATCTATCTAGTATCTCTTACACTAGCGAGTTCTACTTTAATTGAGAAGCGATAAGATCAACATAGCTTTTATTTCTGTATAAGTTTTACAATGTTCTCTGTTCAACTGAACAATTTCAAAGAGTTAACGACATCACTCTAACTAATAAATTCAAACGTGTCGTCAAAAGGGTAGAAAATTAGCTATAGCATTTAAATTGAAATACTGGCAGGGCTAACTCGATTTCTGGGGGTTGAACGAAGGCGGGCCCGACTGATCGCAACCCTCCTGTATGACAGGAAGTCAACTCTATGCAATTATCCGATTTCACTTTCGAGAGGTATGGCACGGGAGTTTGCATATTAAGCCGTTTTAATATTTAACATGTAGCTTAAGGCGCCACGGCGTCTTTCACTTTGGTTCATTTTACGCGATTAAAAACTAATATAATAATACTGTGTATTTATTTTGTTCCTTGTGTTTTTCCACCGCTTTTTCTATAAAAGATAAAGTATGTTATATAATGTTCGAACTATATTATTAAGGGCTTAATCAAATCCGTTCAATAATTTTCACGTTAATAATTACAATTCAATTATATAGTATACATATATTTCCTATTAAAGCCTTCAAAACTTGTATTAATGTGGCAAAGATTGAACCAAATCCGCTCTTTTAAGAGAGGCTTTGGTCCAAGAGTTAAGTGTTAAACACGTCGCATCTGTATGTTCATTGTTTAGCCCATCGCGAATTGATATAAATGACAAACAATTCTAGAACAAAACAAAGTTTCCAGGAATTTGATAATTGTTATTTAAAATCCAACAGAACTCGAAAGCAAATCCAACCAATTTTACGATGTAATTTAACACCTCAATCTGAACTTAACGAAACGTAAAATAGCCTAAGAGTTCAATTTTCTTTAGAATAATTACCTGTCCACCCTTTTGAGTTGATGACTGATTTTAAATCGTGGAGATTGGATTAGCTCTTGAAAGTTTCATGAATATTTTGATAGTTGGTAGATACAGCCATGAACATGAACAGACTTCATACCAAGACTACTATTGAATCTCATAAATATATGATTTACATTAAAAGTCTTTCAACGGAGGAAATTAATACTATTATATTACCAAAATTATTAAAATACTTATAAAATTGAAACACTAATAAGCGTCATATGTATATAGGCGATTATAAGCTTACCTTATAGGGAATATCTTACTTATTTTTAAGATTAATAAATATTTCACAAACGTATAAGCCTTAGTAAGAAAACATTAAGCTTATACAGTTTTCATAAACCTTATCAAGTATTTATCTCTTTGATGTATCCTTTATAGAGCCTTTAAAGCGCAAAATATAGTAAATCGACAGATTTCGCACATCCCAAAATCCAAATGTGCTTGAGTAAATTGTACAAAAACACTCTTTCTTTGATCTGTGACCTTTATAAATCAAAAGGAAAACCACGGCAATGTATTTTGATGTCACACCCTGAATGGGTCTCGGCGTAAAATATGATAGGTTAAATCTGACATAAAAATAGCATTTCTTCAATGTAACAATAAAACATGTAATGTTTTCTGGGTCACTTTTACAGGTTTTGTTAAGAACATGATGGATGAAACATCACTTAATAAGGACACATCTCTGCCAGGAAATATATTTTTAAAGGTTTATCTTATTAAAATATCCGTAAGACAAATGCATTTAGGTACATATGTACATATGAACGTGCCGTATTACCTCGTGCCTAGGAACATATTAACTTCTACATATGTATTGATCTGATAATGATAATTATAGAATGAATACCTTATAGACCATAAAAAATAAACTCAAATAAGTACCTGAAGAAATGCAGCTGTTAATGATCTCAAAAATACAAAATCTTCTATATCGATAACAAGGGAACTCAAATCTGCAATGTTCGAAGAGGACAAAGGCAACCAACCTACGTTCTAGAACAAAATTGGTTCACGTTTCTCGTTACCTCTCATTGGATTTTCTTTAATGAATTTGTGGTATTCTATCCACATAATATACAATTGATTTGAGCAGTGCTTTGGTAAGACTTGGCTCAGATACAGAATACTTCACACCGTAAAATAACCATCCATTAAATGCTTGGTTCGTGCCAAGATCCATTTGACCACGTAGAATTTAAGCATTGTTCTTTCACCAACGATGCTTCTACTAGACAAGATATATTATGACATGAAACCTTTCAAAACATTTGGGATTCTGTAATAAAACAATGCCTTGAAAGGCAATTACGGTGTTTACTTAGTAACAGTATGTTGACCTAAGTCTGAATCAGAACCTTGTGCCGAAATTAACTTTTGGATTCTTGTGTGGTTATTTGCCTTAATATAGGAACACGAATTAATAAATAATTATTTCAAATAATTGCTGGACAACTCACACAGCGACATCTAGCCCCGTGGTAAGCTCTAAGCTTGTGTAACGGGTGCTAGATTTCTGATATATGTACTTAATATAATACATAGATAGATATATTTTTTATAATTATACATAATATATAACCGGAACAAATATCTGCAAATAACTATAACTACTGAGTTTCGGTCATTTTCCCACGTTATTATTACAATGGCTCTCATAATATTGTTATCATCATCAATATGTTATAACTCAAGAACGGTTGGACCGATTCAAGTGTTTTTGGCTTGCAGATTATTAGAACATAGGATCTATTAAATTGCAAGCCCAGGATATACTTACTACAATTAATAGGTCAGTTCGTACCAAGGATATTGAATGTATGAATATGAATGTTGGATTGGCCAATCAGGATTCTTTTTAAATTGTCAAAGCATCGTGGTTGAAGCTTATGAATTGGCCCGTTGATTGCCAATCAATCGCCTCTTCGACTTAGTGACCTCGTATAAAGACTCGTCTAAGCATAATCTTCTATGACAGCGGGCTAACTATCAATATAATTCTGTTGACACCTATTTGATGAGGTCGGCTTATAAGTTCGTGAGATTAAATACAAAATTCTTGCTTTCACGCGAGCTTAAGAATTTAAAGATTAAACTAACGTTCATAAAACCGGATTAGAGCTTAGAGAAATATTAAACAAACAAAATTGATAAACATTTTATTGATGGAAGCATAAACATGTTTATAAATAAAATTTAATAATTCAAATTATTAGCAAAAAAACTGAAAAAACTGTTATACTTAGACATTCTATCCCATGGTATTTAAAACAATTATATCTTTCAAAAGTGATTGTAATTTTAAACTGATGTCAAGAATTTGTACAAAATTAAATAAACAAACAACTTGAAATCACTAATTGATTCTTGGAAGGAATGATTACGAACGTTGAACAATACTCAATGTAAACTTGTTTTTGTTACCAAGATCTTCAAGAGATACGTCTTAAATTTTCTGAATTAATCAATACGGCTGAAAAGTCTTATTACTCGTATAATTAGTTGTTGCTACAATTTGGGAAATAATTTGTAAAACAATGAATATAGTAAAGTAATCGAGGCATATGTTCAACAGTGGACGTCAGATGGCAGAAATTATGATGATGATTGTAAAGCAGAATTGGAAGCAATTTCGTATACTAATTATTTTAGCCAAGTGAAAAAGGTTGCTGCAGTAACTTGATTAAAGAACCAGAAACAAAGTGCAATTTATCTTAAAACGTGGTCTGAAATTAATTATAACTTTAGAATGAATTGAAGGCTGCTGTTCATCTTTCGTGGCCTCTGTATTTACGAACTGGTATCTGCATCGGTTAATTAGAAGTAGGTACGTATAATGCAATGAAAAGTTTAACACATTTTAAATTAGGGCATGAGTCTTTGACCTGCATCATGACAACCCATATAATAAATAAAAAAAATGAATATTGTTCGACAATTCACTCAGCAACATCTCGAAGATCGTGTGACGGGTGTTAGATTTCTGATATATCTTCTTATATATAAAAATCAATTGCTGTTCTTTAGTCTCGCTAAAACTCGGGAACGGCTGGGCCGATTTAGCTGAGTTTGATCTTGAAATGTTCGTTGTAGTCCAGAGAACGTTTAAAAGGTAAGAAAATTATATAAAGCGGGCGAAGTCGCGCGGGGGTCAACTAGTTATACATATATCACACCTAGTAACACACGGAAAAAATATTTGCAGAAATAACAAACTATTGGCCGCAACCACTTGAGTTGCAGGCGGACCATCCCCCACTTACCATGTTACCCCTTAGTCCGTTTGAAGGACTTTTTTTCAATGGGTGTACCGCAGGGATCAATTTTGGGCCCGTATCTCTTTTTAATATACATAAATCATTTACCCCATCTTGAATGATCACGAAATAGTGTTATTTGCTGATGACACCTCTCTTCTGTTTAAAATGAATCGACGTACCAAAAACTATGACAAGGTGAATAAGGCTATTTCGAAAGTAGTTTATTGGTTTAACTCTAATAACTTGTTACTTAATGAAAATAAAACCAAATGCATAAGATTTACATTACCAAATGTAAAACAAGTTAAGTCAGATATCAAAATAAAGGATAAAAACTTAGAATTAGTAAAAAGTACTGTATTTTTAGGCATAACACTAGACAGTAAGCTTCAATGGGACGCTCACATAGATAAGTTATCGAAAAAGCTCAGTTCTGCGGCTTTTGCTGTTAAAAAAATGCGTTATTTAACTAATGTAACTACATCTAGACTGGTCTACTTCAGTTATTTTCACAGTGTTATGTCGTATGGCATATTACTCTGGGGGAGTGCTGGATATGTACGACTTAATAATATATTTGTGCTTCAGAAAAGAGCTGTTCGATCTATCTATAAAATGAGCCCAAGAGAATCCTTGCGTGAAACATTCAAGGAAATAAACATATTGACAGTTCCCTGTCAATATATTTATACAGTCTTAATGTATACCCACAAAAACATCAATAGTTTTAATACTAGAAATAAGCAAAAACTAGCTTTACATATTACTAGGCTACATAAGGTTAATATATCTTTTAAAGGGCAATGTATACGCTTCTATAACAAGATTCCCAAAGAATTGCAAGAATTATCTATCACTCAATTTAAAAACTTGGTAAAAAAACTTCTTATTTCAAAATCGTATTATAAAATATCAGAGTATTAAGAAGATAAAACTGCATGGGATGAAATCCGCTCCAATATCTTAAAGAATAAAAAAAACTAACAGATTATTGTAATAAATTCAGATATGAGCTGATTGTTCTTTATGTTTCTCAATTCAGTGCTTAAAAAAATGAAACATATTTTTATGTCAACATTGTTTCCATTGTATATTTTTATTTAATGTTAAGTTTTAATAATGAATTGTATTTATTGACTTGTCCAAGTGATCTTTAGGATTTTATGGAAATAAATGACATAAATCTTTAAATCTTTAAAAAATCTAGAAGGCTCCCGTGGACAGAGTTGCGGTGGTGCTATTCCGAATTTTGATATTAATTATTATAAATGTCTGTAATTAAGGGGATGAATACAACTACAAAAATTTTATCAGCCGTTAGCCATTATGTTGCCTTTAATATCATTACCTTATGACATTGAGAAGGCTAAAGACCTTAATAGTTCTACAAATAAACAACTAACTCTAAGCAATAAAATATAAATGAAGTGAAATTTATCAATTTAAATATATTTTAAAAAACTCCGCAAATTGAAAAAAATTAAATCTCAGAGCTTCAAATGATTTATTAAATGTTTAATCGACTAGCTTATATTGAAAGTGTTACTATTCAAATAAATTAAGTATTCAATTTCAGTGAAGTGTTGAAATAAAATAAGTTTTACAAATCTTTCGATAGTCGAGCTTGAATACTTACTTGACTTTGAATTTATTAAATATATTTTTTCAGGGATTTTACTAACTAAGCTCGCTAAGGCTTGATACATAAATATGAAGATCACCTTGTTCATAAGTGAGACGTAATAATGGAATATTTTATCAGTAAACAGACCCATGAACCCATTATACATAGGTTAATCTTACCAAGCTGATTGGTAACGTTTGTACAATTCAGAGCACGTCGCCACTGACGACAACCACGACAAGAGATGGAATGCTATCTCCAGGCAGCATCAGCCAATAACAGGCGAAAACAAACGAAACAATCAGACGTCAACAAGGTGAGCACAATAACAGATAGGTGCGATAGTTTAGTAGACGGCGCACCGGCTGCTGCAAATTGAATTCAGACGGCATTCAGAGCCATTTTTTACCGCGGCATTCGTTCCATTTTTTACCACCACTGTGCTCAATGCAACTAGCAAGCAGCGAATTTTCCCCCTCATATATTCATTTGACAGTTTACGTTGTCATAAATATTATTTTTATGGTTCTCGTGCGCATTCTGCGAGTTTTATTTGCGTAAGTTCTTTGATACGAATGTTGAAGTTAAACGGTGTATTTCTGGAATTTAGGTCATCTTAACCATGAGTCATTAGGAATAGAAGCCATATAGAGTTAAAACGAATAACACATAAACTACAATTTGCCACATTCATTATTATTATGTCAGCTCAGTCATTCATATTTATATAATGTCAGCATAATTATTATAGAATATTTCTGTTGATCTTAACGATATTCGGTAAAATAAGGCAGTTTTTCTTAATATTAAACTTACGACTAATTCTACTACGTAGGTATTTTTATATTCAGCAATACAATGGCTTAAAAGCTCTCCCGCAAAAAAACACTACACAAATCAGTTTTCTTAAAAGCCCTCTTTGTTCCAAAGCAAAATTTAATCAGGATAGAAAGTTTATCGGGCCGCAGCAAACAAAAGGAATGACGTTTCCAATACTCGGCGCGTTGAGTCTTCCAATAGGCGGTTGGTCGTAGAACAAGGATTGTAAACTACCTAGAGACAGAATCGTATTTTATATTTGCCATAATTCTGTTGTTCTTTACTATAATCCAAATTTAAAGTCAACGTAATACCTACCTAAAACTAGTATTTTGTGTTATAATGTGACCCGCACGGGATGAGAAATAAATTAGATAAATACATTTTCATAACTATAAAAAAAAATCATACATATGAATGGAAACCGTGCTACAATTTTTTGTACTCCAATCCAAGTCAAAACTTTTGATTATAAAATAAAAACTATAAAATAAAATTATCTTTGAGTTTTAATGACTATAAACAAAATATTATGATTATTTATAAAAAAACTCATAATCATCATTCATATCATTACTTATAGTTCCACGCCTGTTACCGTTTTATATATTTAATTAAGTTTTAAACATATATTTGTAATACATTTATATGATTGAATAAATGAATGACTGACTTAATTTTGAGTTTCTTTAAAATCCATTTCTATAAGAGAGCATTTAGTCATCCCACGACGAAGAGCCATACGGTTGTACTCACAGCTCAAACTAAATGCATTTTTCATGTTGTGAGGACAACTTTTGCCGTGGCTCATATAATGCTCCAGTTCTCGTCCCATGCCTGTTTCTTTTACTTTAAATTGAAAATGTTTGTGGCAACTCCACTGTGCCTAGCAGCAACCTATAACCCGTTTTCATTTTGCACTTTAAAGTAGCTACGACTATGTTGAAATTCCTGAAAGAAAATGCATTTGTAAATTTATTCATTAAAGTATATACTATTTTGTTTTACATTCCGGTAGCTTTATTGAAATTTTGCCAAGTTTAAAGGAAATGAGTATTACTATTCCGTGCTATTATTGCTATTATACAAACGAATATGGCACGGTGAAATCAAACCATGGTCAGAAAATTATACGAATGGAAATTAAGCGAAAGACGTCTACTAACAAGATAGATGCTCTCTATCACTTCTCTCTATCTGCCTTTAAACAGACAATATCACTAGAAAATGACATTTAATGACTGAAATGATAAAGATTATATTTCTATATTAAAAATAAATCTACGTTACCTATAGTAGGGGAGCCGAAGAGGGGATTTCGGGATTTACTCGAGCGCGTCAGATTAAGATACTGGAGATAGCTAGTACCCAGATAAGTACCTCCACCAAATATAAAACATCTATCTATGTTCGAACGTGAATTATAAGGGAACAAAATTTACTTTTGTCATATTAGGCGCATTAGTTTAGATAATTGTCAGATTAAGATATGGTAGCATCAGAACATAGAGATGAACTTTATACATCTAAATCTGACGCTCTAACACCTTTAGAAATTCCAGATTTTTTGTTCTTTTTTTTGATAAAAAATGAGTCGCGATTTTTATTTTTTATAACTTTTACGTACTTCCACCCCAATCGTGTAAACAATCAGATTTACAAACGTATATTATCAATCATATTTCCTAAATTATTTTTAAGTATGTAAGTATTTTAAGCTGATTTTCAATTTATTGAATCTGATTCATAGAATCTATCACTAACTGACGCGCTTAAGTACGTCCATACAACAGTATTTTTTTAAATAAGTTTTTATTTATCTATGGTCGCTTCCCCCACTGATGAAACACATCGGTCTCATACAATTTTTTTCTTCTTATCATCTACCAAATGCAACCCAATATGTCTCTTTGACGCTCGAGTAAATCCCCATTTAGCATCGTCGCCTCCCGTACTACTACTTATAGCTTTGAAATAACGAGTGCGTTTACCGTCACCTTTGTAAGTAACAAAGGGAAGAACTAAGTAATTACCTTGCTCCTTGATAAAGTGTAAAAGCGGGTTATTTACTAAACCAAGCTGCGTAACGCACTGCTACGAGCACAAAGCGTAGCATCTCACTACGCCGTTGAATTTTGCTACGGCGTAGAAGTATTCGAGCTGTAAAGGTATATATTACAAGCTGGCACCAATTTTGGGTTGGTATTTGAAACGAAATGAAAATTGACGAAATCGTTGAATTCACCTAATTCTACTATGACGGTCTCTATAGATATAATCGACCTACTACCATTGACTGATAAATATGCTCATTAGGCATCATAGTACCTAATGAACGCAAACAAATCTATATATATAAAAGAAAGTCGTGTTAGTGCCTTCACTTATAACTCGAGAACGGCTGAACGGATTTGCCTGAAAGTTGGCAGGGCGGTAGTTTAGAGCCAGGAGAAGGACATAGGGTACTTTTTACTCGAATATAATGCGGGCGAAGCCGCGGGCGGAAAGCTAGTAAACTATAACATTAGACTTTCCTCTATTTCAAACAATTTAATCCATGATAATTTAAGGCCTGAACCCGAAGATTATTATTTCACCAATCTAAATTAACAATATTGCAAGCTCCTAATTGCCTTTTAGATATTATTACTTTAATATTTACAATTTACAAATTTTGTTAAATTAACAGAGCTACAAGTTGGAATACAACACTATTAACTTAAGATGAAGTTTAACTAATGCAGCTAATAAATGAACAATTCAACCGCAAAACTTCCGGAAGAAGCAACTTAGCTTAAAGGATGTGAAGTCATGTAGCTGATACATAGTACTAAATTGTGGTGGAAGCAGCTTGTATCGGTTTACGACTAAGTTTTGTGGCTCATTTGCGTGGCTTAACGGCTCTGCGGACGTTCTTATTAAAATCTGGCTTTATCATCATCTCCGTTTTAGTATAGTGTTCACATTTCGCTGAAAGTATTCAAATATTCTCTGTTGTTCATCGTATGTAATCTATCAAGTATAAGATATCTAGAACCTACCCGTAACACAAAATTTGAGCTTACCACGGGGTTAGATGTTGCTGTGTGAATTGTCCGGCAATATTGATTTATTTACTGTGTAGTAGAGTGACTGTGTCTTTCTAGTTTTTTAATGTTTGTTCACACTTTACAACCTACTAATCTCAGTTCTTTGCATCTTAGTGTGTCTAGCTTGCATTCATCTTCTTGTGTGGACGAATACCTTACTCCTTAAAAAACAATTTTGAAACCTTATTTTAAAACCAAATTTATTTAATAATATAATTACAATCAGTGCTTTAAATTTAGATGTATTTGTCACATTCATTCAGGTATATACAAATTAAACCTACCTTTTATTATATGTACCTACGCAGAAATAATAGGCAAAACCATTGAAATGATTATATGAAAAAAACATTCTATCAAATTGATTTCCTATTGATACACATGCTTTCTATACATTATCATGATTGGATAAATTCATAGCGAGTATAAAAGTAAAAGAGCAATATTATATTGAATCCAAACATTCAATCTTCCATATTTTATTTTTCCGTATAAATCATTAAGAAAACCGCAAGTCTGTTTCATCGGAACGCAAATTGATTCGCAGAATAAGGGCGCGGGTGGAATGCGAATTGAAATTGAAGAATATCGAATCCATAAAAACAATTTTACTCCGTCGTGTTGGTGTTAGGTTATTGATACACCGAGATCAAGATTTCAGAAGATTGTATCTTGAAAAAACTTGAAAAATCGATTTTATTACATAACGGAGTTTTTACATTATGAGCCAACCGTGTCCCACTGCTGGGCAAGTTAGATTTATTAAATAAAATACAATTTAGTTTAAAATACAATACCACTGACAAGTCATATAGTCATGCTTTTACGAAAGTTCATTCAGGCGCATTAGTGGTTTTATGATTTTCACTTTCAAAATTGAGAGGAGACGGAGCACGGCGGGACGCTCACTCCTCCTGATAGACTGCTCTTGTTGTGATCGAAACGTCAAGAGTAGCTTAAGTCCTGTGTAAATACGTGAGTAATTCCCGTTGTTATAAAATGAATGGTTTTATAAAATTATAACAAACGACTTTATAGATAAAGATAATACAATTAGTAATAAAACAACAAATCTAAGATAACTAATTTTTCATTTCATATATATACTTATACACTCCAAAAGCCGGGCCTGTCAACGTTATCGAAAAACAGGAAGTTTCCCAACTACCCTGCAAATGACAAGGGGTCAGCGAAACGCATTTATGTTCAGGGCCATTTCCTCAACAATACAGACAAAACCCAATTACGCTTTATATCGCTATACAATTATTTTGTCAAACTAGCTGATGTGCAAAACTTTTCCCAAATTAACTCCATTTAAGAAAGTGCTTCACGTTTTTGCTTAAGTACTTTTTTAACAAGGCTTACAAATTAAATGACGTTAAAATTAAAAAAATATATAATTTTCTATCATTGCGTCCTATGTCTAGCAGCAGTATATAAATCACTCTGCTGGGACACAGGGACTACTACTCTCTTGACGAGGGAGATAAGGCTTTAATTCATCAGGCTGGCCAAGTGCGGTTTGGTTTATGGTACATGTCCATCAAACTCTTCAAAGTTCTCAAAACATGCCTGTTACTCCACGATGTTTGCTTTTACCGTTAAATCATGTGTTTTAAAGCGTACAAAAAGTTTTTCATGAAGAAAAAGCTAGATGAGCTAGAGTATTCCACTTAGCCAACACGGTTCTTATAACTCGGTGAAAAAATTAAAATGTTAATGTTACAATAAATAATATCAAGAGGGACTGGTGTGCCCCTCTTGAATCTTCGACACCATTTCGCCGGAAACGTTGCGAATGTGATACGTGACTTCGTGGGATAGATCGATGTGGACTTGAGTTTCTGACAGAGTCGAAGGCAGCGCGTGTTCTATCAACGCGGGAACCAAACTTATTAACATAGACTAATTGCAGCAAGGGCAATAAGTTAACCTTCTAACCTGACCTTATCTAGACCTATGGGTATTTGGAACATCAGTGCTCATCAGTGAGATGTAATTTGTCTACACAATACCTATATATATATATATATATATATCCATATATATATTTATATATAGTTAGATTTATAGTTAGTTACCCACAGTTAGAATGTAAAAATAAATGTAGGTAACCTAACCTATGCTGTGCTTATTCTGTAAAAACAAAATTTCAAAATGTTTTGTCATACCAATAACAACACGCGTATTATGCTGCAACCAAGCACAATAGTCGAAATTATCAACGATAATTAGGCAAATTTACATTTGAAACTAGCGGTGGTACCGCAAGCTTAAATAACTATTGACTAATGGATTTCTATGGTACTATCGTACAAACAGTTTAGTATTCTGTGCATGCTCGTTAGGCCGTAAAACCTGAAGGTAGGTAATTATGAACCTCACAATGATTTGTATTATGTCAACAATTTTGTAGGTCAGTGGTTTGCAATTTAGTACGGGATTACAAATGTTCCAAATAGTATTTGGAATCCGGTAATTGAGTGAGGGTATAATGAAACTCCGTGTTGGTAAAGTCACACGAGACTTTTAATCCGAAGGTCTTGGGATCTAAGACCACCTCTGGATTTTTCTTCTTGAAAAAATTATTTGTGTTTTGAATCGTGCTCTAACGGTGAAGGCAAACATCTTTGAAAGACGTGTGTTGATTACTAGCAAACTCTTGGCTAGTGTACAAATATTTTATGATCATACAAATTTTTGTGCCGATGCGGGAATCGAACCCACGGCCTCATGCGTCGCAGGCAGACCTTCGGCCACTGCGCCACAGAGGTTAGATAGGAGTCTCCAAACTAAACTATATGTATACTGGCTGGGACGGGCGGTTCTATTATTAGACTGGCACCATACTGCCTTTTCAATGTTTGTAATGTGAAAACGCAGCAGCAAATTGAATTATTTATCTGACTTATTGCACCAGGGACGGTCGATTTAATACATTTATTGCACTGATTTCCTCTGTGTTTTCGGAATACAACTAGTACATCTTTATATTATTTACTTTACGAGTAGTTATTTGAGATTTCGGTCTAATGTATTAGTATATTTTTAGCACTAGCATCCGTAACACAAGCTTTGAGCTAACCACGGGGCTAAATGTTGCTGTGTGAATTGTTAAGCAATATGCATTTTTTTATTTTTCCCACCATGTATTCTTTAGATAGCCAGTAGTCTGTTCTTAAGAAACTCAATTCATCTAATTCGAACTCTCCGAACGAAACTTAACCGATTTAAGTTCCGTAAACTTCTCTTTTCGGACCGTCCTAACGTCCAAAACATTGCGTTTAAACGCAAAATAATCACATACAATTAACGCAGATTCAGACCGTGTAATTACAAGCGGGTTTAATAATATATCTTGCTTAATTGTCGCGAGTTACAACGTTTTAGTGTCACTAATGAGCTCACGGTTTCTTGGCAAGCACATATCTTAGTAACTAAAACAGAGCTTTGGCAGTTCTGTTTGCAGTTATTCGCTCGCGGGAGGGATATAACAACAATATTTGCTTAAGCCTCTGAATTTGGATGCAATTTTAGAGACTTGAAAAGCTAGAAGATAATATGGTATAAAGATCTCGCTTACCAGGCGGATAAGGGATCGCAGTGGGTTACAATAGTACGATAGTACCATAGAAACTGAACACATAACAATGCTGCTGATCGTCTTCTGGCTAACGTCTTATTCAGTCAGTTTGAGCCATTCGAGAACTAGATAAATATACGAAAATGCTAAAAATATAACTTGCAAAACATATTTTTAATACTATCGTCCAAAATCGCAGCAGTCAAAGTAAATCCGCAAACTCAGTCAGTCAGAAAATATTAGAGATCAGATAAAACATTGCAGAATGTTTCTATGTCAGAGAAATTGAATATTCTTCCACCATGAAAAGCCGAAAGGGGAAAAGTTTACGTTATGGACGATTTGCTGAGGCCATTTGGCAAATATTCGTGCCAAAGTTAAAAGAGAGTGACTTGTGTTACGCGGTAAACGGCACTTTGCCTTGCACTAAACTTTTACAGCTTCATAGACCAAACATATACTAACTAATTATTTACTTTCTTTTTTGCATTTCTGAACTGACTGAACTTATTCTCAGCTCAAACTGTCAACATAATTAACCCACATCACAAACAAACTCGACTTATATTTTGTATCAACCATTAGGTCGGCACGATATTACATGAAAGTATGAATAGATTAGGTATTAGTATAAAAAATAAATATAAATATCGCTGAACAATTCACACAGCAACATCTAGCCCAGTGATACGCTGGAAGCTTATAAACTGATATGGTTTACAAACTAGTCCAAAACACAAATATTGTTTGCTTCATTTTATAGCGATTAGCTTCTCCTCCGTTACCTAATATACCTTCCATTTAATTCCATTCTAATAAACCTTCATCTTAAATCACAGTACGTATTAACCTACCAATTGTTTTATTTCATATTTGTTGTTGTTGAAAAAAATAATATTTGTTTGTTTGTTTATTAAAAAAAACTGCATCAAAACCCTTTGCGTAGTTTTAAAGATAAAAGCATACATAGGGACGGACATACGGCGACAGCGATATAATTTTATACTATGTAGTGATTAAATAAATTCGAAATTTTATTGATATTTTCTTTTGTTCAGAAATATAATTTGATCTAAAATTTTACCAATGATTAATCACGAAAAAGCCGTATCGTCGATGAGATTAAATAAAATCTTTTGAAGAGTTAGTAACGAAGTATTTGAACAGCCAATTGTTTTGACAAATGAACTCCTAAAATTAAATAAGTTTTGAATTTGAATAATTGTCTTCAGAGTTTAAAATTGTCGACAATAAATCACAATTTTTATTGTTTAGACAAAATGAATGAACAACTTAAAACAGTTTTTACTATGATACTTACAAAATAATGATAATGCAGGATTTGAATCATCATCTGTAGCTTTAATCTTAATTCGTATTTTCACAAAAATACTCTTCTTGATTATGCTTCTTGAATATGAATATGATTAATTTCCTCGCGGATAGATTTGAAAAATTCTTTCAAAAATTGAATAGCATATTATCGAAAAGTATAATATGTAGATAACGAAGATAGCGAAAGCGAACTGTCGACAGCTCGGCTAGTTTTAAATAGTTTTATGGGGCGACGCGGGTAAATCCGCGGGGCGGTAAGCTAGTAATAAATAAATATCACTGGGCAATTCACACAGCAACATCTAGCCCCGTGGGAAGCTCGAAGCTTGTGTTGCAGGTTCTATATTTCTGATATACTTCATAGAATATAAGTAATGTTTTAAAAAAAATTGATTGATTGATGATGGATAAGATCCTCAATTCCAAGCCTCTCTCCTTTCTATCAGCAACTCCATAGTTTAGAGATTTTTCCGACTCATGTCTCTCAAGTTATTTGTTTACAGAACAGCAAGTAACTAGTATAGTTTTTGGCACACTTCACCAAATTTCGTCATATTTTTGAAGATGTCTTTTGTTGCCTAGCCTTTTGTTGCTATACCTTTTGTGTGACATCAGATATCATATTTGATCGCTATAAGATTTTCTGGAGCTTTATTAATACGTATTTCTAAGAATATTCTTTTCAGTTATTGAAAATACACTGAAAGGGAAACCTTTGAAAGTGATTGATGAAATCCTTCTCAAAGAAAACAATATTTTCTGTTCATAAATGCAAGGGTGCTTAGCATGGCATATTTGATGTTACAAGTCTTTGTTTTCTATGAATAGTTACGTGTACGGCCGACGATGGCTGAAATAATGATAAAATTATCTCTATAAAGTTATCAAAATTTATATTTTATTATTATGTTCTTCTTAAATATTAACTTCTTATATATTAATATATATGTTCTTCTTATATATTAGGTACTTAACGTTTATTTGTTTTTTTTACGCTGTAATTTTGAACAAAGAAGAGGTTTTTCAGTACCCCCGAATGACGAGACCCGACGCCTAAGAGCACCGTAAATTCAGGGCATGCGTATGAAACGTGTCTTATTTGCATAGAATAAATACAATGCCTAATGCAGTTTTTATGACCGCCGAATTTTTATGGTCATCTGTGAAATTTACTTTTAGGCTTGAAATGTAATAGATTTTCGAATATCATCTTCGAACGTTCTAAAAATATTGAGTTCCATAAAATAGTTGTATCTTTGATGAATTACGAAAAAACTTGGCACACATCAAATTTATGTAAATTATCCATTAATTTACATATTTTTTGACTAAAAACTTGGATCAGCATATTGATATTGATAAGAAGAAAAAAAATACTATTGTTGATGATTTTGTGCCATTATTTTAGTGTTCAGCAATTTACATTTGTAATCGATATTTATCAAATAACTAAATATTTCATCAATATCATAAATTCATTACCACATGATTTGCACACATTATAAAAGCTTATACGCATAATTCAAATTGGATTCAACTCAAATTGAATAAATAAACGTTGTCATAATAATAAATGAACCGTACAATTTACACAACGCTTACAATAACTCGATTGCTGACGTTTGCTCGTTATCCAAACTGGAGAATAAAGTAAAAATGAGACTCAAGAATATGCAAAGGAAAATGTGTAATATCTTTAGATCCATATAATCCTATATTGCTCTGTATTATCGCGGAGAGTTGAGATGCTGATATTATGGGAGGTGTAAGCTTGAGAGATGCAAAATGAGAATCTGAGTTCTTGAATATTTGGCGCGGAGTGTTAAGGCCAAGTAATAAGGTCTTATTATTATGGCCCAATCTCTCTCGTCAAAAGAGAAGTCCTTGTATGTGTTGCAGTAGGAACTTAAATAGGGGTGATGATGATGATGATGATGAAATGTTACTGTTTTTCTTATATGGTTGAATTTCTTTGTAGGATTTCTTTATGTTTTCGCACCAAACGCGTAAGCAACTTTCCATCGTTACTAGGAATTGCACCTTATATTAATTTACATTCCAATATACCAAAGATACATGTTTTATATCTAAAGACTCAACTTTTGATTTTAATAAACAAGTTCCTAGTTTTTTTAACAAAACTATAAGTTGTTTCTCCGCAGTGAAGAGTTACAAGTTTACTCCTAGTAAAACAAATGGCTTGGACACATTTTGTTTTGTATATTCTCTGCAATTCACATCCTCAACTTGTAACGGTTGTAAGCTTGAATGTTCCTAAAATAAACAGAGATAACCAAACAGTTCGTCGTGATAAGCCATCTACCACAATGCATCAAATATAATGGCATAATATGTTGGACGACTAAAGCTTGTCTTTTCTACGATTTTTTTCCTAGGAACAAAGTAACCAATCCTTAATGACTACCGAATTCGTTTGCAAATAAGGCTGTTCATTTTATAAAATAAAATTATTACTCGTGTTACCTAATATATTAAACGGTATATTGTGTAAAACTCGATAAGTTGAATTAAATAAAAGAATAAATAATAAAGTTAAAAATAATTAATAAAGTTCATTTGATTTTTAAAGCTTCATAGTTATTATGAAAAAGCAAAGCTAGTAACGTTAAGTAGTATGAGTAGTTGAATTACAAAACTTTGCAGAGTTGCATAGGACAGGAAATCAATATTACACTTGAGGGCAACTCTGTTTTAACTGGTCGCACCTAACAAACTTTACCCGAGGTTACTGAACTTGGTTAATCTATGGTAAGAGGTTAGGAAGCTACGATACTCGATATAAACGAAAAAGGATTTCTTTGGAGGTTGAACTTTGGAGTTTTAGCTTTGAAACCTTGTACTTTTTCACAAAAACTGTCGTCAGTTAACAAAAGGATTGAGAGAAAGTCGCTATAAAATTACGGCTCGTTATGATTTTGTTAGTTTACTTTTGGTGACTTATTGAACCGATACTTCAAAACCGGTTTGAACCCATGACATTCGGAATGGAAGTCGAGTTTGCTCCCACTTAAACACGGTTTTTCAAAATAATAGTAATTAGTCCAGATATTTTTAAGATTAGCAAAGTGCTTTGCTAAGCCTTCCTTTCAACAACAAAAGACATCTACTACTCGTTAATGCAACACGTTTATTATCTGAAACGCTGAGCATAAAAATTACGATATTTTATTACATTTGTATGAATTATTGCATATGTAATGAACCAAAATATAGTTATATCATAAACTAGATATTATTGAATTACAGACTTCAATAATAAATTAATGCGTAATTAACATTAGACTGAATCTATTCGTACGGGTACTGTACGAATAATTTTTTTTTTATTCGTACGGGTACTGTATGAATAAATTATTTTTTATTCGTACGGGTACTCTATGGTATGGTATGGGTATACTGGACAAACAATTTCTTATTGTTCGTACATAAGTCGGACGAATTTCCCGTTCCTCGATCGATCATTTTAAATTTATAGATTTTTAATGAGGTTAAAAAAACTACGTCGAATGCTGCCAACCGCGTGGAAATCGGTTAATTCATTCAATAGTTATTGCTCTTGATTATATTAAACTAGCTTTTTGCCCGCGGCTTTGCCCGCGTTTTATTAGATTTTCCCGCGGTTTTCCCTTCTCCGGTTCTAAGCTGGCTCCCCACCAAGTTTCAGCCAAATCGAATCAGCCGTTCTTGATTTATAAGTGGACTTACACGACTTTCTTTTATAAGGTCAGATGGGGTAAGAGAAACATACTTTATTATATATCAAGATCAACGAGTCCCAGCACCTTACCTAAACCAGCTACGTTAATATTGCTATATCCAAATAAATATTCGGTTCATTAGCTGTCTATGACTTTGATACATAATCTTCTGGTACCACTATCTTCAAAAATAAATGGCAAAATACTTTCGTAGTGCTAATGTTCCTCTTACCCCATGGTTTGGGGTAAGAGAAACACTTTTAATATCTATGTAAATATAATAGATATAAGCATAATAAAGAGACTCTGAGATTGGCAAAACTGGTGGCAATCGAGTATGAGCCATATTCCATTCAAATAGAGCTTAATTTACTGTTACAGTAGAAAAATTTAAATTTGGGGTAAGAGAAACATATACACCAAAGCAGAGATAAAAAACAGTTTTAAATTTTTTAATCAGCACAATTTATTTACGAATACTCGTACAAACTACTTAATAATAATAACTGAAACATTTTACTTCTTTACCTTGAATAAACATTTATACAACGTGTGACGAAATATTATGTACTATGGCAAAAGGGAGTGAATCTGGACATCGAGGGAGTCAACTTTTGTTCTAAGATTTTATAAATTTCGTTGAACAAACGTTGTCGATGTCCAGAATCACCCCCTTTCGGCATAGTACACATATTTTTTTACACGTGTATTTGATAGTAATATTTTGACCCTTTTGTCATCTCCATTCTAGCAGTGTAAATAGATAGATAGATAATATTTTATTGTACCACACAAGACAGAAAACAATACAGAAATAGATGCTAAGAGTTAACAGTATAAAAGCGGCCTTATCGCTATGAGCGATCTCTTCCAGGCAACCTTGGGATGGACTGGACATGTAAGAATAAAATAGACAGTGGTAATAGCAGCAGCAGCACTAGAAAAAGGTTTACCATTCCTGACATGGGGCAAGAGAAACATATGTTTCTCTTGCCTCGTATGTGACTGTCCCTCTTGCCCCAACAAAGATTTTATAGGCTAAGACTCGTATTATCTGTATTAATAGACCGTAATTACTTGGTAAAGAGTATATCTTACCTTTCACTTGTTATTGAGGTGAAAACAAACAGTCAAAAACAGCTTTATTTCACAAAGTTATACCGAGGCAAAGACAACGCATCCAACTCGTCTTCGCGGGTTTATGAACTGTCAAATTTGTTTTGGTTTTTTCTCGACACTGGGACATCGTAGCGACATCTATGTATGAACGGCGGAACTAATAACTGTAACTGTTTTATCGACAGAGCTACTCTAAGACTTAAAGCTTATAGTTTACGAAATATAGCCTCTCGTTTCTCTTACCCCGGTGTTTCTCTTACCCCATATGACCTTATATAAGACTAGCTTTCCGCCCACGGCTTCGCCCGCATTATATTAGATTTTAAAAAAGCAGTAAAAAGTATCCTATGTCCTTCTCCTGGCTCCTAAGCTGCCTCTCCACCAATTTTCAGCCAAATCTATTCAGCCGTTCTCGAGTTATAAGTGAAGTAGCTAACACGACTTTCTTTTATAATAATAAGAAGAAGAAGATGAAATAAAATGATTAAATTAATTGAACAAATTTAATTTACTTATTTTTAGTCAAGTTAAATTCTATGAAACTTTAATTGTTCATACATTTTCATAACATCAAAATTAATTAAATTATACTAAAACATAGAGAAAATTTGTTTTTTAGGCATAACTTAAACAAATATAAAAAATCAAAAACTCTTAATGGTAATTATTTACAAACAATTAATTAATTGGAATTAACAAATTTTGTTTATTTTTTTTTAATTTGCAGGTCAAGGTCTTTTAGCAATATTATTTTATCAGTTTGACTTTCCATCATATTTTTAACCTTCACTCGGTTAGCTACGAGATCTAATAACAATTTTTTCCTTTTGATCCTTAGTTAATCTTCTGCTCCGTGGATAGTGTTGAAAAAGATTTTCACTTTTATCGTGATTGTGATTCGTGTTAATTGATTTGATGATAAGATAGTGGCCAGTATCATCCACTCCGACGCTGAAAGTTGCTGGACAATTTTTCTGAAACGAGAATGCTTTTCTTGCTCCTTTCGACGTACATGCAAAATTTTTCCCTTCATGAATACAATAGTATCGGATGCTGTAATATATCAGGGACGCTTCAACATGCCTCTTGATTCCTTTTGTGCGACATCGTTAAATTGTCATAGCATCTCGATGATAAAAAAATGCGTACTCTTTATCTTCCACATCTTTAAATTTCTTTTCTAACGATTCAAAAGAATCAAATTTGTCACCTTCCTTCAATAAATTATCAAATTATCAGTTTTGGTCTTCCTCTTTGCCCTCTTCGTTTTCATATTCTTCTTCTGAATCTGAAGAATATATCATCAATATTAAAATTAAAAAGCAATTCTATGTTAAGAAATCTATATAAAAGAAAGTCGTGTTAGTTACTCCATGTTAGATATGGTATCAAAATTAAACTAAGTAGAATATTCCACACGGTGTAGCAACACCGATGTCGTTTGATTGTGTCAAGTGTGTTCTTGCATGGAATGTATGTGAAGATAAATAAATCTGTTTTTCTAATATATCAATTGGAATTTATCATCAACAACCTATCACTCCACTTATAACTCAAGAACGGCTGAACCGATTTAGCTGAAAATTTACAGGGAGGTAGCTTAGAACCGGGAGAAGGACATAGGGCTCTTTCAATTTATGCGTTTCGTATCAGACCGCTGCAGTGCCGAAGCGGTGCGGCGTCCGTACCGCGAACGCCCGACAGCAAGTACGGACGCCGCGCTGTTGCCGCACCGTGCATTTTGTATGAAAACAAACGACCGGCCGGGCGCCGTACAACAAACGCACCGCTTCGGCACTGCAGCGGTCCGAAAATTGATAGAGCCCTTGGGGTAGTTTTTTACCGCGGGAAATCTAATATAAAGCTAGTTAATATATATTTTTTATTAATTTAATAATTACTTACCCATTTTGTAAGATATTTTATACAAGCTAAATAAATTCAAATTGAATTATTTTATTATAAAAATACTTAGTGACAGAATGACAGAAAATCAAAGAGAATATAATCACTAGAAATATAAGCAAAATTATGATAACCTCCTTGTATTCACATTGGTGAACACAAGGAGGTTATCGAAACTTATTAAAAGAAAAGCTAATCATCCCAATTGATGTACGAATAAATAATAATTTATTCATACAGTATCCGTGCAAATAGTGACGTTCTTAAAAGAAATGCTAATCATCCAGTACCCGTACGAATAAATAATAATTTATTCATCCGGTACCCGTACAAATAGTCACTTCCTTAACATTAACTTTATGACAATTATGTATAAAAGGATTAAAAGGAGTCTAACGATTCTGTGTGGAATTGTGCGGTTTTAATAACTAATGATATAATGATTGGTTTTGTAGTTACAAATCATTTTTAGCTAGCTATACAAAATTAACAAATAAGTAGAACATAACTTATTTGTTATTTTTTTATGGCTTACACAATTTTCAACTCATGCCTAAGTACCTACTGGCATCTACTGAGGTTTCTAAATTCCAAAAGCATTATAAGCGAATTTTATTTAGTATAGGTACTGGTTTAGAACTGTACCTTTGGTATAAACACAATGATTGTGATTAAAGTAAGTTCTGCCTAAATCAGATCTCAAGTACATTTTAGCCTTACAAATACTGCACCCTAAAATGTTAGTGTACTAAACGGAAGAAGGGCTCAGAATAATAGCGTGAAATGCCTTCATAAGTACCTACCGAAGGGGTTAAACCAGAGTTTTTTGCCATAAAACACTTAAAACGCCATCTGGCAAAGATAGCAACCCTCATAAACACTATCAAAGACATAATTTCCCCGTGATATATATCCCGAATAATATTTTCTTTGTCGTGTCTTATGGAAATGATAAATAATTCATCATTCGAGCCTTACTTAGTCTAAGTACACCATATTTCACATGGGCCCTTCTGTGAATGCGACGTAAAATACAGCGTAGGTAATCCTATCCATTTGTGATTTATATCAGAAGAGGGTCACTGAGAAAATTTCATAAGCAATATATCATTGGGCGTATTGAGAACTATTAAAAAGTTGCGTACCTATATATGTGGCGAAACAGGTGCTCCTCGTGGGCTTGGCGGGATGTTCATCTGAGATTTATGAGGGTTTTGAAGACCCATGATAGTCAAGACATTTAAAAAGCTCAAATTTCATACATTTTTATGAACAATAAGTTTAAACCTGATTTCTGTGAGTATCGCTTGGAAGAGCAAATAAGTTGCGTGTTGCGTGTCTTTTCAAAGATAGCACATCTTTGAAAAGACTAACAAATAATTAAACAGTTTTGGCGTTATTAATTTCGATATGACATAATTTTAAATCGTCCGTATATAATATATAAAATTACCCACTTTAAGGGTTTACATTTACTTTTCGGATATTTAGGTGAGTGTTACAGCGAACGAGGTTCATGGCTTGTAGCTTAGTTACCTCACCACGACCGATTTTCAAGTTGGAGTTCCCCTTGAATTTTCAAGTTTTACAAGAAAGCTTCGTGGCTAAACGCTTCAGATTTGGTTAAGTTATTCAACGGAAAATCGTCCCATCTTTCAGTTATCGGGTCATTGCAAAGAAGTTTCTAGCTTAGTTCCAAGTTGCCGTAGAATGTTTGAATGCCAGTTGGAACGAGTTACTTGAAGACACAGTCTAGCAATTAGTCGCTTAAATTGCCATGTCTTATTCTACGAGCACACGTTTCTACTTTTCCTACATCCTTGCAACTTTATATGTAAGTAACATGGCAGGACAATATGTTTTTTGTAATATATATTATGAATTTAAATATCTTCGAAGAAAAAGAAGTCTTGAGACGTTTTCTATGTTACCGATTAGTATTTTTCTAGGTTATTTACTATACGAGTACCTTACTCGTACAATAGATGAGTTTGAAAAAAAGTATTGTGAAAGTAATTATCAATGTTAGCAACAAAATAAAGGATGAAAACCTCTGTAAGTAAGCGTGTTAAAACTTTTCATAAGAAAATACATAATAAAATTATTAAAGGCAAAAATGGTTTGAAATGCAAAAATGAAAAATTGACTGTTGTCAACATTTTTATAACCCCTAATCGTAATGAGCCATCAAAATTCCATGATTACCAACATCGCGTGATAATGATCGCACACGGAAGGGGAAATAAATTAGCTATTAAGCCTAAATTGAATCGTGCTTCTTGGCAGGTGGTGCCTGCAGCTATTTTTACAAACGAAACAAAAATATACTGATTGTATTTGTGTGATTATTCGTATTAATGATTCATCAACAAATATGCATCAACAAAAATCAATATTTTTTTGTAACAAAATGTTAAGATTTTTGTAAAGAACTGCAACCTAAGTAAGGCTGCAGTCTGCTGCTGGTCTCACAAATGCATTACAAAACTTTATGTATGTACATATATTTTATGAAATATATCAGAAATCTACCACCCGTGACACAAGCTTCGAGCTCACCACAGGGCTAGAAGTTGCTGTGTGAATTGTCCAACAACATTTATTTATTCATTATTAAATATTATTATTTTATACACGAGTATTTAAATTTGACAAAATTATATATCCATATGTTTTGCGTTGTTTTTAACAAAATAAACTTTTACCACAAGTTACACAAGATTTTATAAAGGGATTTTGCTAGCAAGATAAGTTAATAAATACATATTTCTCTGAAAAAGTAAAATAAACTAAATCAAGGTAATGTACGGTTTGCCGGCGTACGCAGCAATGCATTCAATCCATTCGTTTTGCTCTCAACAAAGAGTTCGACTTTAGTTTGCTTGTGAATTGGAAAAACGTTTGCAGCTTGTTTTTGCTTTCTGTTCCTGTTTATTTACTTTTACCGTCACGATGTTGAGTTCAAAAATAATACAGTAGGTACTTTATTGGAGTAAAAGAAACGTTTAATAAATCTTTGGGGTCGTTTTAGTGCGATAAAGCTTTCTATTAAAATGACAAAATGTGATTTTTTATTTATGCTTTTAAAAATACTTTTGTGAATGTGTTTAAAATCTTTTGAATATTTTTGTCATGTTAATATTAAAAACTGGCTTTCATAAGCTTTCTAAAAAGGCTGGGGAATTACTTCATAAATTTTACTTATATAACATTCATTCTATTTTTATTATTTTAAAGCTTTGCTATACGTATTTTTTCCTCGACTTAAATAATATCATATTTTTCTTAGTTTGAAGTTTGGAAACGTAGTATGAATTGTTCAACATTATAGGAAATTCGTTTTATTTTATTTAACAATAGATGGTCATATTGTGGCTTCCCGCATTATATAAGATTTTATCACGAATGTCTCCGCGGTGAAAAGAATCCTATGTCCTTCTCCTAGTTCTTAGCTGTTTAATTTTTCCAATCATATTCAGCTAATCGATATTATAAATAAAGTAGTTCATACGACTTTCTTTTTTATAAATAGTTACATTGGTTCAAATCACATATCCACAGAGTTTAAATGCAATACGGCTCATCTGTTCCAAGTTCGTAACCAAGTTTCTTACAAAGAAATACTTTGCACCCTCAGCTATTAGGAACCACTCCATTTCAGGTTTCCATTAACGGCGAAACTCTTCAAACAAGTATAAGAAATACGAGAAGGCTAATAAAAATCGAGCATAAAGTAAACAAATTTAAGCAAACCCGAAACCGGTCCCCTAAACCCATTTATGGATCTTTGAGCCTTTAACGAAAAAAGTTTCATAATAATTTCGTTCTAAGTAAAAAAATAAACAAACTGAGTAAAGAAGGTAATCAAAAGTTGGATAAACAACTTTTTGACGCTTACGCGGAGAGTGAAAGCTTCGGGAAATATCTTTATGGTGTTATGTTAAATCTTCGGAGGCCTGAAGGTGAGGAGACGCTCTCACTTAAATGTGTTACGACGTTTCGTAGGGAAAATGTATTTTTTGTTTCAATAAAAAAGCATGGTTATACCTTGTTGAGCGGATTTACAGGGATTTGACGGTTTGCGGTTACGCTACCCGGAAAATACGAGTGTTTTTGCTGCTGTTTCGAAATCTTAATTTCTGATGTTTTATGTTGAAAGCAGGCCTAAAGAAATGCGATACATAATGAAATAAAAAATTAAGGATCTTTCGAGTTCCTATTTATGCATTTTATAATTACTCACTTATTTACAAAGGGGTTAAAATACTCTTGACGTTTTGACTACAAAAGAGCAGTCTTCCGCAGGAGGAGGGAGAGCTCCGCCGTGCTCCGCCTCCTCGCTGCTCCCGCGCGCGGTTTTCACAGATATCATTCTTATTTATTTATCTACTATATAAAACTAAGTCGGGTTTTCATTCCTGACCCTATAACTCCAGAACGCACGAAACGATTTCCACGGGTTTGCATTCGTTGGAAAGGTCTCGGGCTCCGTGAGGTTTATAAACCTCAAACCTCACAGAGCCCGAGACCTTTCCAACGAATGCAAAACTTGCTATAGCAAATTGCGGGAAAGTGTAAAACGCGGGCGAAGCCACAGGGTGGAAAGCTAGTTATTAATATTTTTCTTATTGTTTCTATGCATATTCCATTAAAAACCAATTTATTTATTCCCTTTCGAGGCGTTTTAATGAATTTTTAATAACCAAATTTAGGTAGGTATATCTCGCCACCTACAGAATTTCAAGATCAATCAGAAGATATATTTTACAAATCTTCTCAAATTAAATATCATTGAAAAACATACGTTTTTTTCATCATTTACGGATTTAATCTGTCACGATGAAGTTTACCTTCATATTTTCTGCCTCCAGTTTTTACAAGTCACAAAAAATTAAGAAGCAATTTCGCGTCAAAAATTCAAGGGGTGAGAAAATAGCCTCTTCCTACTTTAATGGGCAATCGTGACAGAAATAAATTTTAATTTTCATGACGCCGCTCGAACCTTCGTGTAATGTTTAATGAAATGTTCAACAAGGTTAATCAAGTTGTATTTCATTATCCTGTTACCTTAATATCCATTTCTCTGCTTTTTTTTTGCATTTTATATTACAATTCTGATTTTGTTAACGGCAGATGTGCCGTTAACAAAATCAGAATTGTCACTGACAAGGCGGGTATTTGATCAAAATGATGAGAAAACTGATGAGTTGTCTCATCATTTTGATCAAATACCCGCTTTGTCAGTGACGGTAGGTCTTCTACGTATCTTCTTACCCCCGGTTCCTATAAACTGTCGGTAGGTAAAACGAATCGTTTTACCTACGGACAGTTAATTAACCACTCGACAGACAGCTGAATTGGAAGCTGACGTTCCGTTTCACTATAGCAATTATTAGCAATGTTTAAAAAAACATGAAAAACTCGAAATTAATTAGTCCTTAACGTAACTGACTCGTTAGTGGTTAGGTGAAAACGAGTCGTAGCTTCTACCGATGACTGTCCGTTGTTTATAGAAACCGGGGGTTAATCTGTCGATCCAGAAGAAAACACCGAACATCTCGAATGAACAAAGTCTACAAGTGAACCTTGAAAGAGATCGTTACTCCTAAAAGCTGAAAGCGGTCCAAGACGTATAAAAGAGATGCTATATAAAACGCAGCGTTATTTGTCTGTATCTCACACACATAAACGAACCGACTTTGTTCCTAGCAAAAGGTCGAGCCAGAATACTTATAAAATACGGAATAAGAAATTATTGATATGAATGTTTCAAATATTTTACATAGTAGGTATACGGAAACTCGTTATTAAATAACAAACAAACATCAGGTTTTTGAATAAGTCATGATTGCTAAATACCAAATAGGCGATCACGTCTTCAGTAGAGTTGAAGCTAAATTTGAGCAAGTACGGTTCGTCATTGTTTTATAGAAATGATTAAAACATAGAATAAAGATGAGATTAAGATTTTTTCCGTTGGTAATTTAACATATTTGGAAAATTAAAGCTTTTTACAAAATTTATATAAAACAACCTTGTACAAAAAGTCTAGAAGGATATTAATAAAAAGCGATCAAATTTGCTAGGAGAAAGATACAAATCCATAATTGACTGACCAAATACGGGAATTCTCCTAACCCCGGGCTACTCGCTTATTCTCCCTTACTTTGATTCCATCGAAACAATAAAAATAAAGCCTTCACCTCACATTACTTGAGCAATGAAGAACGGAGGCCCACACTCCACTTATGGCCAATAAACTGCCGCCGTAATTACCGTAATAATATTACAGGCGCATAAACGAGCATTATGCTTTAAAATAAACAAGATAGTGTTTTATCTTTTAGTGGTGTGATATATTTGACAAGATGCTATTATAATTCTACAGTTTTTGTTGAGCCGGAGTTTTTGTTGAACGGGACAAGTCATTATGAATTGACAAATAAGCCCCGAGGAAAAACACTTTTTAAGATAAATTATAGTAAAACATACATTTATCTTCAGTATCTTTGCGAAATGTAAAGTAAAAAGAAAGCATAAGAATAATCAGACTTGTTCACGTTTTTAATGCAGGGACTTCTCTCTTACCGAGAAAAATTAAACCTTAATTCACCACGTTGGCCAAGTTCATATTGTTGTTGTTACATGTTCTTCAAGCTTAACTTAAGTTATCTGGATATGCCGGCTTCTTTTTGATGTTTACTTTCATCTTTGTGCACGTTTAAATGGATATATATATACATTTTTTTAGAAAAAAAATCCAGAGGCGCTTGAACCGAAAACCCTCGGAATAAATGTAGAGTGTTCCACTTAGCCTACACAGCTTTTGATTGCAGTTTTGTTTAACTCAAAGTTGAATTGTGTCCGATTTCAGAACCCAGTGGAATATGATCGATGTTCTGAGTCACTTATGCTAGTCGATACACTGAACACATTTTGTTCAACATGAAATACATGGGTGGTTAAAAATTTACTAACGTAATAAAATTTACCAATTTACACGCGTGTACGACCAATAAAATTTCACTGCAATTTGATTTTATTACGTAGATATCCTCATTTTGTTGGTTAATAAAACCGTATTAAATTCGATTCTGGCTGACCTGTTAAAAGCAATTAATGTAGATCTATATCATAATGGTCTATTATTACCACCGATATTGACACATTGAATTACTTTGTTAGAGAGACTATGATTATGATCATTTCAAATATTATACGCCCTTTACATTTACTGAAAACATAAAGTCTTTATGAAAACTTGGCAATATTTTCAGTATTATTATTATTATTATGAGCCTGCACTGCCCCACTGCAGGGCAAAGGCCTCCCTTCCCTCCTTCCACTCTTCGCGACTTAACGCTGCGACAGGCCATGTGCGTAGGTGTGAGTCAAGTTCATCCCGCCATCTCATCCTGGGCCTTCCACGTGGTCGTCTTGTCTGTGGGGTCCACTCTGTGGTTCTTTTAGCCCACAAATCATTGGACATACGACACACATGACCGGCCCAATTCCACTTAAGGCTAGCGGCCTTTTGACCAACGTCAGCAATTTGAGTTCTGGAGCGTAGTATACTGTTCCGCGGTCTGACAGTTTTATATTTAAGATACTACGCTCCATTGCTCGCTGGCATACCCCAAGGGCGGACTTCTGACTTTGAGTCAAAGACCAAGTCTGGGCGCCGTAAGTCAGGATAGGAAGAATCCGCGCGTCAAGGAGTTTCCTTTTAAGGCATAGTGGTAATTTACCTTTCATTAGTTCTTTCATTGACCAAAAGCTCTTCCAGACGTAATCTGTGCGTCTATTAATCTCTTTATCTGTTCTTGCCTGGAAGGAGACATTTTGGCCAAGGTAAAGGTAGTCTTTGACGTACTGGATCCCCACTCCTCCCACGTCAACGGGGCGCTCGGTGCTGTTTGTCATGACTTTGGTTTTTGACATATTCATCGTTAGTCCGACCTCGAGGCTAGTGGTGTTCAATTCGTTGATCATCAGGCTAAGTTCAGAAGCTGAGGAGGAAAATAGCACGATGTCGTCTGCGAATCGTAGTTTGTTTAGCCTACCACCGAAGACAGTTTCCCTATCAACGCAGCTTGTTGATAGTTTTCTGAAAACTTCTGATAGTTTTCTGAAAACTTCTTTTAATGTGGCTGTAAAATATTTTCAGTATATATTATATTTTTTTGTAAATAAAAATAAAAATAAATTTGTAATAAAGAAAAACTTATTCACGTTAGTAATTTGCTTGTTGGGTTATTGGTGGTTTTCTCTATCCAAAAACATTTTAACTCCAAAATACTTTTACTTGTCATTGAAAAAAGTAACACTTAGTACTTATACTTATGTACCTATTTATAAATATATACATCTACACCGGCACCTTCTGTACCCCATACTTGGTCAGTGGTGTGAATTAAAGCCTCTCTCTTGGCAAGAGAGAAGTCCCTGTGTCCCAGCAGTGGAAATATTATAGTTTGTGTAAACAATGTGTTTCATGATAGAAGGCTACGCAACTCGAATGACGTGTGCGGCATACATGTACAATCGTCACTGCCCAGCGTTATTCGTCTCACGTCCGTGGTCGAATAAAACCAGAACGATTCCCTTGTCGATGCATTTTAATGGCTGCTTCCACGTTTTAATTATAAATGAGCTGTAGCCTCGGGGTTTGGCGCGATAAATGAGCTATTTTATTGGACTCTCCTTGGTTTTATGGAGATTACAGCTGACCTACTGGCATTGTCTATAATATTATGCGCATAAACGTTACAAAGGAATAGTAATAATAATGTTTCAATCAAAAACCAACAAATACATAGATCACATACTTACATTTATTTCTATAACCTGTAATAATATTTACATTTTATATCACAAAGATTTACCTCTAAATAACTTGTACTGTAACGTAATTATATTACATCATGTTGTAGGTTCGGTATTAAGAGAAATACCTTGTAACACATTATAATTTTGTTTTGTTAGAAATCGTACCGTGCATACCATTATAATATTTATATATTATATACCGTGTATCTACTCGTTGAGGCATTACAATTTTACAATTTAATAAGGCAATAACTGGAAATCATTAAGGGAGGCCTATGTCCAGCAGTGGGCGTCCAACCGGCTGGCATGATGATAATGATGATGAATTTTAAAAGGACACTTAGAAATGTTATTTAATAGCACAGAGAACTAATCTGCTTCTGTACATAAATCCGCTTGTTGGTTTGATGACAACCACAGGATAAGAGGAGGTTTTTACTTAAAATTAAGTTAATGATATCCGGTGACGGATAAGAATTTAAAGATTTTTAAAAATATAATGTAGTCCTTCAAATAATTGTAATTTTATGAATACATATTTATTTGACTGTACAAGACACAATAAGAAGAATAGAGTTCATCACTTTAGTACACGCAGCCACCCACTGTCGAAAACATAGCCTCGTTACGTATTTCAGTTTATTTATAGTTTATTACGTACGATGTCTTCGAAAGGTAAATAAAAGGACTTTTCCTCAAAATAAGTAGGTATATCTGAGAGTGATCAAAGGTGAGCTGTCCTATTTACGAAGACACTTCCTTCTTGGAATTCCTTTTCAATCAATATAATAGGGTTGTGTTTTGATATTGTCATTTGTTTTGGTTCTGAATTTAAACGGAAATCAAATAAATGGAATGGACGGTTCTCCTATTTTATTTGAAATTAATTTGCTTTAAACTTGATTAATTCACGAATTAAAGTATTTTTTTCTGTATAAACAATGGCTTTTGATTTATATAGAAAAAAAATATTCCGACGAAATGTCGGTTAGAAAGTAAAATACTCCATAATAATTATTCTCGTAATAACAGAACAATCGTCGAAAACCACAGCAGTTGTGCCAGACTTATCATTAAAATTAAGAACTCATCACCGTAATCCCATTATCAATCCAGAATAATATTCGAATATTGAATGCTCGTGAAATTTGATTGGTTAAATTAAATTAAACACGAATGAACGAGTGCAATTTTATTCATTACATCGTAATCCAACTCGGACTGAGCCATAGATAATAAAAAGCTATAGACTATAGAGCAGCGTGATGACATAAAATCTCTCAGGAAAATGGCAGAAGACATTCTCTTTACTTGAGAGTTTGCATAATAAAATACTTGTGGAAATATAACTCGACTAGCCAGAGTTAAGCAGGCAATTCGTATTTTGCTAAGTTTTCATTTCAGAAACAACGTTGACGAAGTTTGCAAGTGAAAATGTGGTTGGTGATTGGACCGCTCGGGAAGTTTTCTGAAGTTTATACGAAATATATCCAATAAGACATAGATATAGATAAAATAGATGTTTACATCTAGGTACGCAATAAGACAATTTTGATCAAATTTTGTTCATCGATCATTATCACTAACTTTTTTGTCGTTTCCAACGTGTTATACTAGTTCTCATTTTGTACGATTGATTCATTTTTAATCAACATTGAACTATATGACTGTGTTATAAGTATATATTTCGTGTTTATGTTACACAAGTAAGTAACTGCATCTACCATAGAGCTATTTTACTCGAGTTGGCGAACGTTTCATTGCAAATGTAGCCGTTACTTCAGTTGGTATAATATGTAGCTATATAGATATTCAAATTAAGTAACATATTAGTTTAATTCAATAAATATTTCTGTACAATTCACATATCAACAACAAGTTTTTTATGGGTACTAGAAATCTGGTATCTACCTAATATAATATACGTATCTACATTTTTTTTCGCAATAAACTCTGAGACATTCCTAATCTTTTCCACATGCTTTTGTAAGCGAAATCCAAATTGCATATTTACGTTCGAGTTTACTGTCAATATACGCGGTTAAAACGCCTCCAAACAACGGTTCTACGTCGCCTCATAATCCTTGCAGTGACGGCGAGCCGTGTCCACCGTCAGACCACGATTAACTTGATTTATAACACCGTAACTCTTCAGAATTAAGGAACGTAGCGGTAGGCTTAAATTATGACGTAAAGTTACAGAAGTTCGTAAAAATTTGCTGTTATTCCACCTGGAAGTTGAAAAAATAGTTTCGAAGGTGTTTTTGGGTATGTTTTAGTCTCTCAGCATATACAAGACAAAATATATATATGTATGTTTATGCTGAGTCTGTGACGAAAGGTTCGATTCCCGCCCCGGGACAAAATTTTGTACGATCTGAAAATATTTGTTCCGGGTGTTCTTGGTGTTATATATTTATAAAATATATGTAGGTATGGTATATTCTTTTTATTATATCAGAAATCTACCACCTGTAACACAAGCTTCGAGCTTGCCACGGGGCTAAATGTTTCTGTGTGAAATGTTCAGCAAATATTTAATAGTCCTATGCACTACAACGTCCATAGTATGAAACAATTCTAACGTTGTATAAATCATACGGTCTAACTTTTATAACACATCCATATTGTTAAGTTTTCTATGGCTACGAGTAACAAACTAAGCTCTGAACAAACATTTTCCCAGTTTAAAACTAGAATCGCCCAACAATGCTCATAAACTTATTCACCGCACAGTGTTTTATTATTATCACATTGTACGCTATCTCAATGTCATAGAACAAGCGTAGTTTATCAAGCTTTGCAAAAGCGCTAAGCTTCTAAAACAAATAGCTTTCAGATACTAAAGTGTGAGTTTGGAGTTTGTTCTAGAGGCTTATTTCGCAGGTATATTATGATATACTAGATGCAACAGTTTTGAATTTTTAAAGACACTTTACTTTAGTTGTGTTTTACTTCGCTTTCAGACAGGCTCTCTACTAATAGCATACTATGAGCATAAGTATATAATAGGCCTAGATACAATAGTTAATTGATAAATACAACCATATATGAAAAAAAATCTTTAATATTATAAAATTTATACAGCCTTTTTAAACGAAGTACCTAAACTAGTAGTCCGGGATCCGTAGTACATGGGAATCAAGTGATTACTAACAAGCTAATTTTTGGTGAGTAGCTTCGTTTCGATGAGACGTCCAAAGATATCCTATACCCAACTCTCGATTGTGGTAGCTAACAGAGATATCAAGGATTAAAAAAATCAAGGATGTAAAACCGGGATAACGGACCACGAAATTTGTAGGACAATATGTTATATCTCTAGATAATTATCTAAATTATATAAAAACATGTTTGTCCTACAAAACCTATGGTTTGATCAAAGAGTCCGCCATTTCAAAAATGTATCGAAAACGAGGTCAATTTAAATGATTACTATGATTACTAACCAGCTGATTTTTTGTTGTATACTTAATTAATATATATAAAATCTAACGGACATATTGTCCGACAAATTTCGTGGTCCGTTATCCCGGTTTTAGATCCTTGATTTTTTTAATCCTTGATATCTCTGTTAGCTACCACAATCGAGATTTGGGTATAGGATATCTTTGGTCGTCTCATCGAAACGAAGCTACTCACCAAAAATTAGCTTGTTAGTAATCACTTGATTTCCATGTACTACGGATCCCGGCCTATAGTCAATATCTCTGGGAGAACGAAAACTCAAAATTTTAGAATGATGTTTTCTATACAATAAAACTTGAAACTAGATATCCAAGCAAAATACAAAAATTGTCTTCAGGAAATTAAAGTGTGTGTGTTAAGTAAATAGCCAGCAGACTTTCAACCAAAATAATTAAATATCTAATAATAATATTAATGAAAACTGAACCAACTCAAAATATTCAACGGTACTTTTGTCTCATCTGCAAACGTCCAAAAGCTGAAATGACAATAATGAAATTGTAATGTCCTCAATAATGTTTGTAATTTCATAATTTTCCTTTAAAATACCCAATATTTGGAAACGTTTGTTTAATAATCGTTTCAAAGGTTCGTACACTTTGTTCAAACGCTTTCTGTAATTTTGGATGGGAATGTTTGAATTAATTTGAGATCAAATGATAACCTTCAGATAATTGAAATATAATGTCAAGAGACGACGAAATTACAACTATACATATATTAAACCCAATACACACAGAGCTTATCTTTAACATAGTAGAGACTCAATGCTCTTGACTTTAGAGATAGGCGATCATTTCCAATATTTAAATTTAATAAACTTTATGCAAATATTATATCAAATAGAAGAAAGAAAAATAAGCATAATTGAGTCATGGATCCCTGAATGTGATCTAGAAGGTATCTGCATAAAGAGGATGAGCAAAAAGTTTCCTGCTTACCGAGAAAATCCATTTCCAAGTCAAACAAATCCACGGTTTTTTGCGCACCGAATCCCTGACAGGATTTAAAACTCCCCATTTTCAAGCAATCATCACAAAGCTTCATTAATTCTGGATTCTAAATTACTATATGGAAGGTATTGTAATTAAAGCACAAAGGCTCTCATTATATTGATGAGTACGTTATACGAAGCGACATAATAATTTACTCAGTATAATATCTACACTTATAAAACAATGCGTTTGATATCAAAGGAAAATTAACTCAAATAAGCATAATTGATATTACTACATTGATATTAAATTCTGTAAATTATTCTGATATTATTTTTCAACCAATATAATACCTACTTTTCTACGAAAGTTTTCCAGTTTTAGCACAATGGTACATTGTGATATTTAATACAACATTAGTATTCTATTTTATAACAAAAAATACTCTAAAAACACTTCCTCAAAGAAAACCCTGCATTTTCACGTATCAAACACTTTTGATTAATAATCCCAGTGAGGAGACAGCGATATTTTTCCCACCATAAGTTACAATTCATTCGTCTATGTTAGCGTGGACGTCAAAAAATTGAACAAAATCTTGAAAACAGTGTTGTTGGTTCTATAATTTATGATGGATGGTGTTTTCGATAGTAAAGTGAAAAACACATTAAGGCTTTTGACATAATGAAAAAAAAACTTGTGAAAAATATTTCTCCGCGTTGATGTATTTTTCCAGAATATTTCAAAGTCAAAAACTTTATTTACATAGAAACACAAAGATTTACATGGACACGTTAGAAAATACTTATGACTATATAAATCATTTATAACTGGTTTATGTAAATTACTTATAAATAATTTTAAATTCTATTAAAAAAAGGTCTTGCATTGAAATATTTTACATGGAAATAAGTCTTGACGTTTCGCTTCACTGTTTCCCTCTCCGTGGTTTCCCTGCTATAAAAGTGGCAAAGCTCAGGTCTGTACAAAGGCTTCTCTTTCAACTCTTGCATCATCATTTTACATCATACATCAGCGAGCTAAGTAGTGCGACGTTATACGGGATTTAATTATGTAAGGATTAGAGAATTGAAAATGATAAAAAAAAGTGTTCTTTTATTCAACAAATCTGAAAACTTTAATTAAGTACATTTCATCAAAATATTTTGCTCCGATACGACTGTAATAAATAACTTTAAGTTAGAACCCGACATTCTTGGAGTACGGGCAATCCACGCTATGCTGACGATATTTCCAGCTCACTGCATTTGTCTCAGTAATGAAGGAAGCGAGACTATGAAAATAAATTGTTACTTTTTCACGTCCAAGACGAAACGAGACTGCTGATTTGAGTGACTGAAATCAGCCATCTTGCTTTGTGTATATGAAAAGTAAAATGAAAATTTAATGCATAGTTAAAAAAATTCTAAAATTTTCTAAATGGTCTTAGTAATGCGGTTCTGTCGCGAGTTAATTATGATAGAAAATAAAGTCATAAAATACACTGTTTGTCGTAAAATAATCTTTGTAACGGTCATATAATATTTTTTTATAGACATGCAAAATATATTTATAATTTTATATGTCTATAAAAAAATATAATATGGCCGTGGCTCAACACGTATTTAGCCAGTTTTGTTTTTCTTGGGATGAAAGTACATTATTCGTTGTACGAGTACAAGTCACATATAGATACGAGTGGATAGAGAAAATGGTTTGAAAGAACTTCGCAAACATAACAAAGTCATGATAATTAAATTCTTTTCACTCCATCGCATTTCGTGTTACAAAAGAACACACATTTGAGGCTCTTTGTAAACAAACAGACATTTGGAGCTCGAATAGGAAGAAGTAGCGTCACTAAATTAAAAAAAAGATTATTTAAAAAAAAAGTTAACACTTTATTTTTATAAAATACTTATTATTTTAACAATAAGAAAAATCCAGTCAAAAATATTTTAGGTAGGTATGTAATAGTTATACTGGCTTTATACATATATTTTGTGACATACGAGTTACCTAATAATTAAAATGACATTTATATTATGTATATTAATGAAGTAAGTATAATGAAATTAAAAAAACTTTGACATCTTTTAAATTTACTTTTTTACCATATCATTTACCTTTTTAAATCCACTAAATATTTAATGTTATATTTTTAATTTTTAAGCTATTGTATGCCAACATGTAGATTTTAAATGCCGAGCACAGACAATAATAAAAATAAATTACACTAGGTGCAGAGTCACAAATTATATTTCCGTACCCGAAGGGTGAACCCTATTTGTAAGCCTCTACAGTATATATACAGGGCGTCCCACGGCCATGCCACACGGAGGGAAAGTACCTTAAATATTGTAGATTGAACATTTTACTGAAAGAAGACATTATTTGAATTTTAAAAACAATTTAAACTGCATTCATAGATATTTAAATAATAACATGGTTGAACCGGGAGTCGAACCCGTTGCACCGAGAAAAATAATTATCCTATAGATTTATCATACCGATCGAAAGGACTCATCATAAGGATTATTTTTTTCTAAATAACATAGAGTCAAAAATAAAAGGAGGACCATGAATTTTAACATTTAATGTGAAATTCAGTTCAGGAAAGCTGGCATTGCCGTATAACAAACAACTGACATTCACCACTTGAGAAGTACGCATCATTTCCCTGTTATAATTTAAGTGCATGTTATAATGATAAAGAGATATGTAATTAGTATGTACCTGGTTGTATTCAACAAGTCGAGCCTTATCCTGTCCCGAAAGACGCGTAAACTATTTTCTCCATGGCAATGCGGCTGGCTGATTCCTGAACTAAATTTTCACATTGAATGTTAAAATTCATGGTCTTCCTTTTATTTCTGACACCATGTTAGTTAGCAATAAAAAATTCTTATTATGAAGCCTTTCGATCGGTATTATAAAGCTACAGGATAATTATTTTTGTCGTGTAACGGGTTCGACTCCCGGTTCAACCATGTAATTATTTAAATATCTATAAATGCAGTTTAAATTGTTTTTAAAATTAAAATAATGTCTTCTTTCAGTAAAATGTTCAATCTACAATATTTAAGGTACTTTCCCTCCATGTGGCATGGCCGTGGGACGCCCTGTATAATGTAGTATTACTTAAACTGTGCCTCAGCTGTCTGTCCATCACCGTCCGGCGCTATCTCATGAATGGTAAGAGCTAGAAAACTGGTTGTTTTGTAAAATGTGTACATCGTGTCTTTAACTTCACAACTAACATTTTATTAAATCTTGAAGATTTTTTTGTTTTTGCTAGACAAACTTGAGCTTGGTCTTCCTGTCATCAATTAGTGAAAAACCCATAAATTTCATTCCTCTATTCTTTGATAAATTAAGGTAGCACCAGTGCAAACGACCTTTACCCTTAAGCATATTTAGAATGAAGCATGTATTGTTAGCATTCAGCAAGTTTCCATTACTGTGGGGAGCAGTCGCTCACAATAACTCGTTTTCTCAACAGAACAATGCAATGTGTGCTCGCAATGTTATGGATTCAGCACAAACGACGGGACGATTTACCTTGTAAATGTATTTAACACTTTTGAAAAGCTCGATATTTTGTGTTTCTGTGTTTTGTAACAAGGGAATTTCTGATTGTTTGTATTCCTTTGTTAATGGGTCTGTATCCGTGTAAATTTCATACCTGCATTCTAAATAGCATTTTGTAATATCTTCAACAATACAAGAAATCTTAGGTTTGCGTTTTTCAAAATTGACTGAGCTCACGTAAGTCAAGCAGGTAAAATTCAAAATCTTCTCGATAAAAATAAAATTCTAGGCACGATGAAAAAGTCACGATGTACCAAAACACCCCTATTCATGTTCCCACTGCTGGGACACAGGGACTTTTCTCTTGACGAGAGAGATTAGGCGTTAATTCACCCGCTGGCTAAGTGCGGGTTGGTCACGATGTGCACAATTTATGAAACAACCCTTTCTAACTCTTACCATTCATGGAACAGCGCTGGAAGAATATGGACAGACAGCCGCTGCCGAGGCACGGATTAAATAATACTCTACTGCAGAGGCTTAACAATAATATTCACGCTTAAGGTACGGAAATACCAATAATTTGTGTTAGTTAATTCTATGTAGTAGTAGTATATGGTGTGTATGTTCTATTTTAAAAGTTAATCGTATGTCATATCGTATCGTAAGTTATATTAAGCACTTAAATCAGTAGAATATAATATGTAAATTGAAATGGTACAGACTTCCTGCAGATTATCATGACAAACGAGATACGGGCACGTTGACGCCAGTATCACTGACTGTTTGCATAATTTCCGCTAATCTGTGAAGGTTTGGGACTGATAACAAAGGACTTATAATTTATTTCCTACAGTTGGTCACATTTTATCAATTCAATTGTTATGCTTTTGAAATCGGATAATCACAGATAACTAATAACAACGAATTTGCTTTTTGCGCCACTTTTGTGAATGTCTGCGATAGGTACTATATAAATCAAATTTAAAAATATTTTAATCAAAATTATTTTAATAAGTTAGTTAAAAGCACTTTGAAAAAGATCTCTCCGTATAATAAATATAGAAACTGTAAACCAATAACACTATCTGTTCCCATGACACACGCTCGTATTACAACACGGTGTGGCGGTGATGCAGCCTGTCGGGTTGCACCACCGAGCTTAGTCATTGGATGTGTTAAATGATCCGAAAAAATTAATAATATTATTAATAATTAAAACCTGACAATACAAATTACATTTCTTTTATAATCGACGATCTTAAAACTTCTTTCTATACGACATTATCTTTATGATAAAACGTTCATAGAATAAAACTTATCATATTCCACATGGATACTCTAGGCCTGCGTAGGTCAAAGACATTTTACCACTGCGATGTGCTAATTAAATAAATTATAACGAGTTACTAAATATAAATATTTAAAATTTCACACAGAGTGGAGAATCTAGGTGAAGCACGAGTCCGGACCCAATTTTTCAGTTCTACCGTTGACCCACTTATGCATGTTTACTTGTGAAATTACATTTTCAGACGTCATCCCACTGAATAGAGTAAAACTAGGCCGGAATCGTGTCAAAAATTTCAGTATTCACTACGCAATAGTGCCAGATTGGTTCGCCAAAATGTATTCCACTCCAGAAGGAAATGTGATTATTTTCCAGTAACAAACCTATCATGTATTGCAGGTGTGGAATAAAAAGTCTTCTGAACTTTCCTGGTATTTTGATACAGAAATTATGGTTCCTTCCACTTATCAACCTCCTTAGATATTCAGCCATAATTTGTCTGGTATACATATAAATAGTAAACGTGAAATATAGGCAAACCTATAAAAGTATGAGACTTTTCTCAAATTTCGATCAAAGTTCTACAAGACTATTAATGCTCTTTGGTTAGCATAATTTAATGCAAATAAAAAAAATTCTAAAACATTGCCAATCCTACAAACTCCTAATAACAATTAATTCAGTAACAGACCTGCTAGAAAAAAAAAATGTTCCAGAATGAATTTAAAAAATAAAATATAACCCAAGTTCACATAGATAACCTTAAACTGCGCACAAAAGTCGCGTAAATAAGACCAGTATCGTGAATAATTTGTAAGGATGCGATTCACATGGCACAGGGCTCGAAACCATTTGGAGTTGACCTCTTTGAATCAATGATGAATCCAATTTGATCCAACCTACGCGTCGCCTCATTTGGTCCAGGTAAATACAGATTTAAAGTAAAACATGAAAACGGCCAGCGGTCAATTTGACCTGGATTTTCACCGCATGAATTTTTGCGTAGTTTTATCGGACATGTTTGAAATTTAGATTTGAATCCGAATTGCGATTTGTAAATGTAGTTTCGTTTTGTTTTGCAGGTTTATTTATACAATGAAAATCAATTAATAAATATTAAAAACACTTAGTCGTACATATACGGATTATCAGATACAAACATACAATCAAAATATCACAACTAAAAAAAATAAATCCGGACATCATTTCACACAGCAACATCTAGCCCCGTGGTAGGCTCGAAGCTTGTGTTACAATGAACCTTATTAGTAGATAATCAGTGAAAATGTTTAAGAGCTACTTGATTTATAGAAAATAATAATATTATATAGAAAAAAATAAAATCTTTTAACTGAGAAACAAGGCATTGAAATAAGAAAAATTTTATAAACCGGATATTCTTAGACCTAGCTCTTTGTATCTATTATTCTCGGTATCTTTCCTCGCTGACTGTACATAAAATTCTCTACTTCTGTTAGGAGAAACAAGCATCAGACAATAACGAATCCTTCAAAACAATTCCCCTGTGTGGCTCCCCATTTTGTCAGCGCGCATCAAAGCAGTCAAACGGAAAATTAAGGAAAAGCTGACGCACCAACCAGCCTATGATTTGGTTTAGTGTTGTAATGAGTCACCTCATAAATATAAGTAGAAATAACAATAAAAGGAAACGTTTCCGGTTTTCATAAAGAGCTGGGTAGTCGTTGGCTTTTACGCGAGGGTCGGTTAATGTAATGTAATTATATAGGTATCTACGTACGTAAAGCTATTAATGGCTCATAGGATACTCGGAAGCTTTTACCTCTGATATAGGGTATTAGGCTTTCAGTTTTATAGGTTTACCTACTTACAAATAAAAGACGCTCATCTTAATGTTTCCAGTAGGTAATATTTGTATAAAGATCTACAGAAAATTAAAAAATATATATAATAATGTTCATATAAAATAAATCAATCAATTATCATGAAAATCTAAATTTATCAAGTATGGTTGCTCGGCCCTGTTCTTCCAATTATCGTATTATATTATTAAGAGGTTTGCAGTAGTGAGTCTTATGAACTGCTATGACGATGATGATCAAAATTACTTACCCATGTAAAAGTTTAGGCTCATTTTGAATCGTTGGAAAGATTATGAAGTTAGATCAACCACACAGAATCTTAAAGGGGTTGCGTTCAAACCTTTCCTTAATCAAGTTGGGAAAGTTCACGACTTTCGCCGGCTAATGAACGGCGTCGACGACTCGCAACGTGTCAAATTACACATTCAAAGAGCGAGAGAGCTATTGCTATTTTGTAAGCGGAAGGAAGATAGAAGCATTTCAAGAAGAAACATATTTATTTTGTAAGAGGAAGAAATATTCTTGGAACATATAGTATTACTGGCTGTTTGAGTAATTTCAATCATCTTGTTCAATTTATCTCTAGTATGTTATGATTTAGTAACACAAGCTTCGAGCTTACAGCGGGGCTAATTATTGCTGTGTAAATTGTGCAGATTAATGCGCGTTACCCGTTGCAACCTATTGTTTAAACTGTTTACAAACTTCATAACTTTGAAAATTATTAGTCCAATCTTGATCTTTATTAATTTATTTCTTTAATTCAGTACTAAAACAAAAAAAAGCTTAAGGCCAACTCCTATATATATGTCTTGGACTAATCAGTTGTCGAAAGGAAACGAGGAAGGCGACCCTAGCTCAGTATTAGTGCGAAGTATGGGTTGTTATGAATAAAATATCTTTAGTTCCTGCTCAGGTTTTCTTCCCACATAACTCATTTAACTCTAAAGGTCTTTCAATTTATTCTACAAAAAGCTTGTACAACTCGTACAAGTACGAATTTCTTACGACTTTTCAGGTTAGCTTCCAGCATAAAGAAACCCAATTTTCTCTACATTCACTGAATCTTAAGCAAGTTGTATGATGAATAGAAAAAGTTTACTAAGATACAATGTTAAATTAAATTATCTCATGGTTACAAAAAGTTCAAGTTTCAACGGGTCGGCGGCGTATGAATTAAATAATGCTGGCTTTAGATAATGTTCATCTCATTTAACGAAGGGAAATATCGTTACGAAACCGGTAATTTCTGCTAATTTGTAAGAGTTTGAAGGACAAAGGTTTGGGTTTGAGTAAATAAGGTTCGTGTATTGCCCGTTTATCTCAATATGAGTTTGAAGGACATGTGAAATTCCTTATCCCGCACTTGGCTAGACAGCGTGGTGAAATAAGGCCGAATCTCTCACGTTAAGTAATAAATCTGACCCAGCAGTTGGAACGTAAATTGAGGTGTTTATGAACCAAAGAAATTATTAAAGAAATTGCATGGGCCATTGAAATCAGAAACAATTCATGACTTTACCATTGATTAGTTACTGTGTTGTATTACCAGAAGTGCAAACAAAGCGCTATCGACAGGCAATATGATCGGGCAATAACAAAGCCAAACTACTAGAGCCCCCAGAGTTATTCCTTTTCATCTATTTTCTTAGAAAGTCCGGGTTCAACTAGCAATAGCCACTATTGGACCGCCGAAGGCGTAACGGAACGTATACTTGAAAGAAAACTTAAGAAGTAATACACAAAGGAGGTTGTTTGTTAAACAATGATATCGAATTGAATTTAGAATTTATCAGATTGCTTTGCTATATATAGTTTTGTTCATTTCATTCAATTCAGTAAATCAATTAAAATCTATTTATGCTCTTAATTTTTATACTTGGTTTTTATTTTTATCCATACATTTATAAATAGAAAGACATGATCAAGAAAAAAGATAAAATAGAATAGAAAACACTTTATTGCACACCACAGAACAGTAACAATTAATTCAAACAAACTTAAAACTAAAACATTTGGCGTCCAAAAGGCGACCTTATCGCTGTGAGCTATTTCCAGGTCACCTATGTATAGTATGGACAATTATTAAATATCATGATTGTTTTCAATAGTTGTTACAAAATTGCACAGGATAAAGATTACTGATAAAATTGATATATCTCTTCTTCCTCGGTCCCTCACTGCTGAGGATCGCGACCACGTACAATCAGCCCCCACTGTGTACGGTCATATGCAGAGTGTAGAGCACGGTGCAAGCTGCCTTCACCGGCCTGTTTGATGGTGTCGGACCATCTCGTAGGAGCCCTGCCCTGTGCACGTTTTCCTTCCATCTTTCCTATGATGATCGCTTCTCCAGACAACGCCTAGAAGACCGCACAATGTGTCCGAAGAAGCTAAGAGCTCTTTATAATTAAAAAAAATATTTTTAAAATTGATATATGGGTTACTCATAATAATCCAAAACACTTCTAGTGCAGTTTCTCATGAAGAGAAGCGCCCTCACAGCTTCCTCGAAAAACCTCTCTGGTCTGTTGATTGGTCCTTGTTTATGCATCAAGCCCAGCCCGTGCAGCGTCGCGTGCCCAATCTCCGCGGGCAATGAGCATACTGGCGTTATCAGAACTAACTGAAACAAAAGTAATTGCGTCAAATGCCAAACAAAAGTAACTTGCTAGAATAAAGCGAAAATTAAGAAATAAATTCTTTATTTTTTTTTTCAAAATTTACGTGAGTTACACAATTCATTCTAGTGAAAGTTCTAGTGAGAACCGGTGGCGCGAGCACGGCGGGACGCTCACTCCTCCTGAAAAAGACTGCTCTTGTCGTGGTCGAAACATCGAGGGTGTTTAAACTCCTTTGTGAATACGTGAGTAATTCCCGTTGTTATAAAATGAATGAATTCTCTGTTTTGTTCATGTTATTCATCCATGTAAGTCATATCATCTCTGTATTATTGTATCGTTTTAGTTTTACAGAGTTTTTTCACTCAAACTTTCAAACGTTCTTATACATTGTAGAATATTTGTGTTTTGAATGTTTGGAAAGCAAATTTTGTAATAACATATTTTAGAAATACTAACTGTAACTGTACGTAGAACAATTTCAGTTTATGTAAGTGAATTTTCTATGTACCTAAATTCTTAATGAGAAAATAAAAATTATAAATATAGATGAGACAGATTCCCTTGATTAATTATTGTGGCGACTTCTATTACCACTATAAGATTATCAAAACAGTTTTTGATGATTTTTCAGAATTATTATTGAATTTAACGTTAACAAAACGTACATAAGTAAAACGAAGTAAAACGATGCAAGACTTATAAAACCTTCACAATATCCTAATTGAAATACGTTTATGTTTTCAGAACAATAGGATACCTATCTATTACATAAACAGAACTCTGTAAACTGAATTTACTTAACACAGATTTGTTTACCTTACGTTTGTTTCAAGAAAGAAACTCGCGACTCTTCGAGCGAAATAATTTACACACACGAAATACATTCTTTCGTAAATTATAAAAGTTACAAACCCGTCTCCCAGTCGGCTTTGTGAAAAACTGTAAGCAGCAACTCTCTAAAACTTCAGAGTATGTGAAGAAGAGATACGTGAAGTTGGTTCTATTTGCTGCAGCTATAGGGTCCTCTTCTCTGAAGACTAAGCAAGAGCGATGTTCAATGTACTCATGTCCTTTGGCAACTAAACTTCTTAATCGATTAGGACCTAAGGACAAAAGACACATATATGTAAATTACGTAACGCAGTCAATTTTAAATAGCCTTATGGTATTATTTTTAATAAAAGTGCAAGGTCATAAACATAACAACATCATTTCTCTTATCGGTATAGGTATAGGTTGTATAGCCGAAAACTTCATCAGTACCTTATACAAACACAGCGAAACAACTACGATTTGTCAAAATAAATGCAAAAATAAACAAGCTTTAAAAGAGAGTTCAGACTTGTGAGTTACAATACAAAAATATTTATTGTTAAGTTATTTACAAAATAAATACACATAACAATACAGTGAAACAACCTTATCACTTATTATCACTATAAGCGATTTCTTTCAGGCAACCGTTGGATGAAAAAATATTAGAAGATATGTAAAGCAGTGGTGTTAACTAAAACATGGCAATAATATTAATAAGAACTAAAACAAAAAAAGAATTAAATAAATACCGTGCAAGTTCAATGACTGATGTACGTACTCATTGAGAAATAGTCAAATACAAACGGAATCACACCATTATTCCAAGCACAGGGCCAATTTCTTGGAATATCTTTGGTAATAGCACCTAAAACAAACAACCAAACATTATTAACAGCGAGCGACGTCCAAATAAATTCACAAATTGTCTACAGCCAACCATTGTCCTGATCGCAAGATTGTGAAATAATTATGCTTAAATTACAAAGTAAAACAGATAAATTTATGTTCCAATTTCCGAGGCGGTTTATGTACAGACTCGACATTGGGTCTGATAACGGTTTTTATCGATTCTATTTATTTCGACAATAAAAAACGACATTCGTTTTAACAACCGTTTGATCAAAAATCTTTTTGTGTTTGTACATAAAATTTTACATGACGATTTCGTTTGAGTATTTGATACTCGTATTTGTTTCTGTCACCATGGAAAATTATCCCCAAGCAAAGAAATGTTTTAATTGAATATGTTTTGTATCACGTAAGTGGTTATCAAGAATTTCTATTAGCATAATAAATCATTTTATGATATTATTGTACATATAATGCAATCATAATGAACCTACATTAAATGGCACTACTTGCCACGAGTCTCTCCAAAAGAAACCATTGTTGTTCTTCAAGGAGATGTATGTATAATTATATTCACCACGCTTAGCGCTTAGTGAGAATTTAGAATTTACGCTTTCTCCCTCTTTCTGTCCGTATAAGAAATACAGTTCTTTTTTTTAACATTCATTCGTACAAGTATGGAACCTAACCTATCTATAAGAATGGTTCTGTGTTATATTTAAAAATGTTCCTTTACCGCGGTTAGCAGGCCTTGTCGGCTTCCCGCGTAAAGTTAATGAATAATTTCTCGAGCCAAAAGATTTTCCTGTTTCGCGTACAAAACAATCTTGTTGGTGTTTGTTTTACCCAAACCCCCGCTGTAAAACTTTGGAATATAAATTAACTTTATCCTTTTAATTAGCCGTCAGTATCGAAGAAATAGTAAGATAAGGCTTGACGTCTTGTAAATAAATTTTGATTAGCAAACCTCACGGCGATAGATAGCTTTCAAGTAGATAACTTAAAAGGAGAAGAAGCTTTTTAGTAGAGATTAAGTAAAATTATTGTAAATTAATAATCCTATGAACATTTTTAAATTACTTATATTTATTTTATAGTAAGATTATAATAGGTACTTATAGCTATACAATATAATCAATCATTAATTAATGATTTGTATACCTATAAGTACCTACTCAAATAATGATTTTTCTACTTGTAATAAATATATGCGTATGAAAAACCTAATACTTTCATTCTAGAAAAGTTGAACAAACGTTTATTCCAATAGAACCGACACTAGCATAGCGGTTCATTTCTAACGCAGAATATTATAATTAAACCAGAGTCTGTGTCTGATATTTCCGTCTTCAGGCAAGGAACGTTTCCGATAAAGTTAGCGATGTAAATTGATGCACAAAGAAGATTATTATCGTTAATGATCGATAATAATAACTATGCTGCATTTTCGACTTCCTCTGTAGTACTTGTAAGTAGGTACAAGTTCTGAAAGTTTAAGCAGCTCTAGAAGACAAAGCGCGTCTGCATAACTTTGAAATTGTAAATTTGTTCGATTTTATTGGGACAATTTATGCAAAATACGAAGAAAATGTATATTTTCGCTTTACAATGAAAATTTCAATAACAGGGTGGGCTACAAAACTTTTAAACAAAGGTTTCTAACTACTTAAGAAATTGAACAATGTTAGTAAAAAAGCTTATAACAGGTATTATTATAATTCAATAAAATAATATAACAAAAATAATTACTACCTAGTCAAATCGCGACGAAGGGGGATTATGTTTTTAAAAACTAAATCCAAAATAAAAGACGGACAATTAATTCAAGAGTCGATGTTAGACTGAATTTTAATATAAGAAATCTTTAGACTAAACAAATCCTAGCCTCGGAATGTTACACCCACGCAATCTGGGAGGCAGGTGCATTAACGCAGTGTAAGCACTCCTCATACAGGCACGGATACATAACTCCTCCCTCCTTTAGTTTGAAATCATCCGAAGAACAATTTTTCGGAGGAAGATTTCAAAGCCAAAAAGATTTTACACAAAGAAAAACATTTTTATATATGAAAAAGACACAAAACCTATAACTAAAACTAAATATAAGACAAGTTCCAACCCTAACACTCTCTGTGTTCGCTTTATTATCACTTTGAATTTCACTTTTTTCTAACGCATATGATAAAACTTTTGAATTTGTTAACTCAATTCCACTGAATTTCACTGGTTTCACTATTTTCGGCGTTAACAGCTTCCGATTTTCAGGATATGATGTAAATAGCAGGTTCTGATAAGTGAGGTTTTCTCCAATAAATCCTTCGAAATCGATGCGATGATATCCAAATGCGATGATATCCAAATGATGATGATGATACCAAATCGATAAATGCCAATAAGGGTGTAATGTATAATTTCATTAACACATATTCCTGTAATGTCGGCGTTTAGAGTAAGTTATCCAACGGTTTCTCTGGACTGCTTCTATCTCTACATCATCGAGTTTTAGGGAAATCTGTTTACCTTTCGTTATTCGATTACCTCATCAGGGCAAGGATCCAGGTGTCTTCAGCTGGTACAAAGATCTGCGCTTCAACATACTTGTAAAGGTAAGTTTTATCATCAATGGGCCGACAAGGAGAATTCAGCGAGATGGCTTTCAACTCTTTCACTAAAAGGTGTAAGGTATTTAGGTAATAATAATAAGGGTAAGGTTGGTTTAAGGTTAGGTGATGGGCAAAGGAACAATTTTATATTTAAAGTAAGTAATTTCCTTAACTAATGGAATTTATAAAACAAAAAATATCTTAATATTCTTAAAATACGATTTCAATGTCTCACAGTTTCTTGAATTTTGATAACAATTTCATTGTCTTATGTAGACATTTTTAAAATTTTGACAGGTTCATTAGAATTAATAACATATTGGTGCAATATTCATAATTTACTAAAATCTTATCTTAGCTTTTCAATCTCGTTCAATTTAGGACAAAATGATTTGAAATTTATGTTAAAATAATTTGTAAATAATTGAGATTTTATAAACTTGAGTTTCTTTGTTAACTTTACAAAATGAATTGTTAAATTGTGCGAGATTGTTACTCTTACAGTAGAGTTCGTTAATAATTTAATCATTTCGGTAACATAGTAGAGTAGTTTAAATTTCCATAGAACGCTGGCGAGAATTCAAACCTTTTATTAAATTGTCATATTTAATTGCATCATTGTTATCCAAATTGTTATATTTAAATATATATTTTATATGTTAATCTAATATAATTTTACATACAAGAGTAAATGAAAGAACCAACAGGATTGACAGACATTGACATATTTTTGACGATTAAATGGGATTATTTTCTACATTATTAGTATATGGTCTATTTTATTCAATTGTATGGAAACATTTATTTTAAATTATAATATTATTTATTAAAGTTTGTTTAAGTCTATTTAATTATTATTTTATATGAATATATTTAGATAAAATAACGCAGATGTACTTATGTTGAATCAAAAAAAATCTAAATTAATAAAAAAATAAAACTTAAGAAATTAAGCATAAAAAATATAAAAGGAATATAATTCTATCTCACTTCCTGAGGATACCAAACTCTTAAGAGCTTGGACAACAGGAAATAAGTAAAGTAAGTTTCTATCACTATATAGTTATAACTATTCAAGTTTAAATCTAAATCTCCCTAAAAAGTTTAATATTTTAATAACCAGCAAATTGTCATAAGACATAAGGGCGGTTATTTCACTAATCGGGATTAAGCCGCTGGAGCTGAAGAGCCAGGGTCAATACTACTTGGGTCAGCAGCAGGACGAATCTTTGGAGGACGACGCACATCTTTAAAGTTCTTATCTATCTTTCCTTTAACATTCGCTTTTTCAAACCTAGGCTTATCTTTACCACTACGCTCTCTACCTTCGATAAAGGTGTTTTCATCATCCCTTAGTCAAATTTAGTCTCTCCTCTATCATTTTGAATGTTTCCTTTCCTGTTCCCCATTTTATTAGTGAAATATTTGTATAGGTACTTAGGTCTTTCTGCTCTACGGGTTGTTTCAGATGCGTGGGACAAAGTTTCAGAATGACGAACGTCACCAATTGAATGCACAATTTTTTCAGGACCTTTTTGTGGTAGTAAAACATTTGTAAGATCCTGAATGTGTCTGTCAAGGTCGTCATTAACAAAGTCACCTACATTGGCCGTCGGCGATTGGTTTTCAATGATATCACCTTTACCTAGAGCGTTAATCATTATTCGCGAAAGCACGTTTGCGTTTGAATTTAGCTTCCCAATTTTAGTCTTTTGTTTAGTCATATCAAAGGGTTTGTTAATTTTAACCTCAACGGATTTATTTTGAAGAACAGTCGGAGCGTAACCTATCTCACAATTAACAGTTGCAGCTAGAGCTCTATCAACTTTACCAAGATCAATTTGGTCGGTTATAGCTGCACTATTACAAAGATCAACAGGAATTTTCACTTCTGACTGTGGTTTAACGTGCACTGTGTGTAGCGGTTTCTTATCGAGGTCTTTATCCGTGCCATAATAATAATTTTCCGCATCTTCCGGGTAATCTGTCAGCACATTAGGATAGAATAAGTTATTTGTGCGCGGAGTTACAAAACCGTTTTTGGGCGGGGCAGTACACATAGATACGTCGTTGTCGTAGACGTGTGTATTCCGCTGGTTTTGGTTTGGCGAAATATCAATTCGGAGTTGGTTGTTGGTTGGTATTACTGGATTTATACCCAATTTAAATTCTGACTTATTTGACACGGAAGGTCTAAATTCTTGAGCTTGGGGAATCCCAAATTTAAATCTTTGATTTTGTGGTGTAAAACCTTGAGTTTGGTTATCAAATCTAAAGCCTTGATTTTGAGTTGTGAACTTGGGGTCAATTTTATTTGTCAGGATGGCCGTGTTAAAATTAGGGTCAAATTTATTTTTCAGGATGGCCGTATTTAAATTAGGGTCAAAATTATTTGGCAGGAAAGCCGACTTAAAATTTGTTACCAATGGATTGGATTGCGTTGGATTTTGTTGTGTAGAATACTGTTGAGATAAGAACTGACGGTTCTTGTTATAATACTTCCAGAAGCTAACTTCTTGCATAACTATAGTTAACGCATCCTCCAATACATTACATCTGTTAAGTCTCACTACGCGGAGCATATCCTCTGGTAAATTAAAGAGAAACACATTTAACGCCATATTATTGTAAATGGTCATTTTCGCTTCTTTAAGAGCCTCATCTTCGATTAAATTTATTTTGGCTAACAATGCGGATATAACAGTTTGAATTCTGTGACAAAAGAATACATAAGATTCGCCATGTGAAATTTTGATATTTTCCAACTCTATAGCAATACACTCTTCTGACCTCGGGTCACCGAAATGTTTACTTAACAACAATTTTAATTCATTCCAGGTCGTAATATCCTGGCGCTCACTAATAAGGTGGGCGGCTTTACCTCTCAGGCGGCTTGTGACAATATGAAATACATATATGTCTTGAGCCGTGTCTACACACTCTGATCTAAAAGTTTTAATTACATATTCACTCTTTCTAATGAATAAGTTAAGCAATCTTTCATCCCCATCAAATTCAGGAATTAAATCAATGAACTCAAGTGGGATGGTGCAAGTTGGCTCCATATTTCAAAACAAAATTTTATCTTAATTACATCAAAAAAATTAAATTTATTACGGCACAATTATTTTATATATATTTAATATATTTATTTCATAAAAATGAATTTATGTATTTATTTTATACTTTTAATTTCAAAAAAAATAATAATTTTATTCACTTACTTAATCTAAGTCACTCATATAATTTCCCTAGAGTTTGTAAGGAAATTATAATACCTATCGATGCATGTATAGCAGTGACTAACTTAACTAATTACTTATTCTAAGTCACTCATACAATTTCCATAGAGGTTGTAAGGAAATTGTATTACCTATCGATGCTTGTATAGCAGTGACTAACTTAACTAATCTTAACTAATTACTTATTCTAAGTCACTCATACAATTTCCATAGAGGTTGTAAGGAAATTGTATTACCTATCGATGCTTGTATAGCAGTGACTAACTTATCTAAAAACTTAATCTAAGCCACTCATATAATTTCCATAGTGGTTGTAAGGAAATTATATTACCTATCGATGCTTGTATAGCAGTGGCTAACTTAACTAATTACATAGCTAAAGGAGTAGAACAGGGATAGGCAGGATAGTGAAGAGGTTTACTCACGGTTCACTTTTCCCCATTTCCTCCAATATTGAATAACGCCGTCTTTATTTTTCACAGATTTCCACTTCTATGTCGCGCGACAAATTTATTTAGGTTTTCTTGATATCGGTTAACGTTAAAACGCTCGCGATCACTTGTACTCAGACCGATACGAGGTCTTCACAGGCACAGGATATATCGCGCCGATATCCTACCGGCTGCGCCAGTCAAATCGCGACGAAGGGGGATTATGTTTTTAAAAACTAAATCCAAAATAAAAGACGGACAATTAATTCAAGAGTCGATGTTAGACTGAATTTTAATATAAGAAATCTTTAGACTAAACAAATCCTAGCCTCGGAATGTTACACCCACGCAATCTGGGAGGCAGGTGCATTAACGCAGTGTAAGCACTCCTCATACAGGCACGGATACATAACTACCTACTATGGTAATATAACTTTGTAATGGATTAAGTGGAACCGCTGGGTGGTTCCAACCTTAGAATAGGACCACTTCATCTCTTCTTGCGTGTGTCGTTAAAATATGGAATAATGGATCATAAGGACACACAATGTTGCAGCATATTGTATCAACTTACTGCGATAACCAATCCTCCTTGCAAGCGTGGTGAACTGGTGATTATACAAAACCCCCTACACGTACGACGGATTCTATTGGGGAGATGCGTGTTTAAAAATAGGACTTAATATATACTACACGTTTAAGGATACCCTTATGATGATGACGACAGGGCACAGGGTGGCAAAAGCTTCTGCAAAGGTGCTTACTGGAGCTAAGTGTAAACTAATAGCAAATGTAATTTACAACTCGACCCGTAATAAATAAGTTCAAATATCTAGATTTATCAGGATCAATACGACCTTAAGGTAGATAAATGACTCCTGTAAAGTTCTCCCCTACCAGATGGTGAAGTTAAGAGCTTTCTAAACTGCAATTCGTTAAGCCAACGACGGAATAATCGCATCTTTCTGCCACTTTGATTTGAGTTTGGGATTTGTTTGATAAATCCTTTTAATCTGATCTAATAATTGGGCTGTTTATATCCATAAAACAGCCATAGAAATTCACTTTCAGAACTATTCAGAGCAGAATTGTTTATTCAAGACAATGGAAACGGCTTACTAATAAATTACATGATATAAATCCTTAATCCCGAAATGACGAATTGTACATTTTACTTGAGATTTTTTTTATATTAACACATTTTATAGTTAAATTATTCCCGTCTGATAATCGCCTCGCAGATAACTACAGATTTCGTAAATTCCAACCTTAAACGAAACTATCATAGGACTAACCCCAAATAATTATCAATCTTGTTGGCTTGCCTTGAGTACCTTCATGCAAAATACAAATAAAAGAAAATATTTTTTTGCCAGACATAAATAACTTGTCATTATAGAATTTTAACTTAATAATATCGATGTCATGATCATGCATTAAAATAAAGGTAAAATTAATTTCCATTTATAATATAAAGGATATTATTTTTATTGAATTCCATCGAGCCGCATATTGCTCGAGTGGTGAGTTATGCCGTCCATACGAAATATTTTGTTGGAAAATTAATTGCATTTTAGACTTAAGCATAAGCGACGTGATTCGTGCAACAAATTGTATTTTATGCCACCTAAAATCTATTGTAAGCCAAATTGGTTTTTAAATTAGTTAGAAATACTATTAATGTAATTAATTATTCTGAATTTCTATTGTATCACAATTTTCAGATCAATGGGCTTTCAGCTAACCTCGGGCTCTGAGACAGGCAATTAATTATAACATGTGTAATCAAATAGACGAACGATTAATGAGCTTGTCAATCCCGCGTACGTTACAAATACATGAATAATTCAGAATATAAGTAATTTTACATTAAAAAAATTTAAGGGCTCCCTTTTTCCAACATTGTTGAAACAAATACTTATTAATAAATATTGCTAGAAAATTCACACAGCAGCATCTAGCAGCCCTGTGGTAAGCTCGAAGCTTGTGGTACGGGTGCAAGATTTCTGATATTTTTGATTATAAGTTCATAATTATGTATAGTGACACTCAGACACATAGACACTCGGAACAAATAATTTCATAGCGAAAAAAAATTGTACGGAAGCGGAAATCGAAATTGGTAACCGTTACCTTAAAGATTAAGTTTAAATCCTTTCTGAAAAATCTAGAAATAATCCTCTGATCTTGTTGAACAAGAAACTCTAAAGTGGCTTTAAACTCGATTCCAAACCTGAGACCTAATCTTCCGAACGGAGCGATTAAGAGGACAGAGGATTCTTTGAGTATTTTCATCATTTATTATATTAATCTCAATTTAATAAAATTAAATAAGTGTTTGAAATCCTTTTAGTATGCACTTTCTACTCCAATCTTTAAATATATGATTATTTGATACTGTCGTTATAATATGTAAATTTCTTTTGAAATTATTAAATATTTGATACTGTCGTTATGCCATCCTTTAGAATAAAGATTACAGCCATTCTACGGCCTCTAAGATCCTGACTCCGACCGCCCATTAAGACATTCTCCATCGCTCGGAGCGCACTCGATGACAAACTTGGATTTTTACGCGTCCCGAGTACTGAGAGCCTCTTGTATCCCGTGTTTTGAGGGTTTCGTGTTTTCAGCAATATAATAGGCTATTTGTGAGCTCATTATACGATGTTCCTTGTTTTGTAATGATTGGAAATATTGTTTGTGTGATCAGAGGGAGTTTTTGGATTCGCTGAAGAAATGTTGCAATTATGATGATAACATTTTATGGTGCTGTTTTGTTTTAAGAGAGTTGTTTTATAGGCTTATGCCACTCAACCCCAAAAAAGCTTCCACTTCAACCCCAAAACGTTTTTGAAAAATTACAAATGACAGAATTATAAAAATCAGCAAATCAGATTATAAATTATCAGTTGTTATAAAATGAATATAAAACGAAAAAGGCAAAATCTTAAGTTCTGGACACAATCTAAGTCCTTTTTCACTGTGCTGTGTATAACCTAAAACAGAGCTTGTACGTAAAACTGTTAGGAATTCCTTTTTCCCACCTCCCAGCCCGCATTGTGGCGACGCTCTAAGTGTTTGACTACGATCCAAATGCCGTAATGAACTGGAAGTGTCTTCCCGCACAAGCAATTTAATACTTCAGTTAATTATGCAGATGTTTCTAACTCTGCAGCTGAATTAACTTATCTAAGTGTTCTCGTTCTGCAGGTTCTGATTATATGGGATTAAGGACTCAAGATTTTGGCAAATCACTGTATGGAGCCTCCTGAGAATAATACAACCCCCATTCTGTGATATACCAACACAATGTAGATCTTGCTGTGTGAATTGATTATCACCATATCGGGCGTCGGACGTCCAATGTTGTTATGTCCAGACATAAGCCTCTCTATTTCCAAGTAATACCGTCGGATGCAGCTTGAATCCAACGCGAACTGGCAGCTTTGACGAGATCATCCATCCAATCTTGTTGGTGGACGTCTGACGCTGCGTTTGCCGATCCGTGGTCTCCACGAGAACTTTTTGGCCCCAAGTTGATAAGAATATGTATTAAAATATATAATTTCGCCTGATGCTAAAATTAAATCCAGCGTCTGAATATTGTTCTCCTTGTCTTGTTATGCATACGTCGATGTCAGTTCTAGTTCTCTAAGCTAGGAGCTTAGTAGTTAACTGGTTTAGGGGGCAGACTTTGGCTGTTTCTAGAGCATTCTCTTAGACATGCATAATAGAGAACGGCATCTTAAACTAAGTTTTTAAATATACATATCTATTAAATAGCAAGATTTTATTATTTAGCAGTATGGAATAATCTGTTTAAATAAATATTGTTTAGCAACACACCAACATCTAGCCTCGTGGTAAGATCGAAGCTTGTTTCGGGTGCTAGATTATTGGTATACTACATAGATATATACTTTTTAATATACATTTATACCTAAAACCCAGATTCCCGGATCTTATATTTGCAGATCGTAATTTATTTTGCCCTGAGACAGGAATCGATCATGCAACCTCTTGCTACGCAGGCGGACCTTCTAGAGGTCGTATACGAGTAGTTATTAACGAGCTATTTTCTTGTCTCCATTTCCATTGTTCCATATTTTCTGATATGATTTCTATAAGATTTAGTACCGAACAATAACAAGAACTTTATCTAAGTAAAGCATTTCGAATACTGTTAAATAAATCATAAGGCAGCTGCTCGTTCGAAATCCAAGTAAATTCTAGTTATAAAATACCACTTACACTAGCGCTTATGCAAATGCGTTGAATGTTTAAACCGATACGCTTTCCCAACAGAACGAAGAAGGATTACATTATAAGTTATGAGACAAGTTAGCTTGTAGAGACTATTATTTTTATCTCTGTATTGTATTGTACTTAATAATAACGTTCGCTTTCACACAAGGCACAGTGGCTTTGTAAAGAAAGAAAGAAAGAAAATACTTTTATTTGGGATACAAAACAAAATAAAATAAAACATACAAAATAATTAAAATAAAAATCACGAGTAAGTAATTGTTGTATTTTGTCTGAAATGATAAAAACTAATGGTTATGGGTATCTATTATTATTAGGTTTCACAATGGTTTCTACCTAAGAAAAGTTCTCAGAACTTGCCGGTTTCATCACAATGTTTGCCTTCACCGTTAGAGCACGTGTTTTTGAAGAGCACATAAAATAATTATCAAGAAGAAAAATCGGGCATCGGTTTGAATCCACGACCTTCTGATTGAAAGTCGAGCCACCCACTTCAATACGGCTCCATGCGCTACCCTGCAAGTTAGACACTGTATATAGGTACTTGGCTCGATTCATGGAAATAACAATATCTTGTTACATCAAGCATTAAACGTTTCAAATGAATCAAAACTCCAAATGTCTTTAGCGAACTAATTAGCTCACAGAAGCTGTTTCAATACTATTTTACCGCCGCTACTTTGTTTTTTATAGCATGAAACAAGCAAACAAATCAACATAAAATTTCAACAAGTAGGTACCTACCTAATAATGTATACAAATTGATTTTAGTTTTTGTATTATTATAATATTGTTATTGCGTAAAATATATAATAGCTTAACTCTGCGGCTTACGTCCCTAAGATTGTTTAATTATAGGTATTTTATTTTCTAATATAATTATTGGATTTAATGAATTATATATTTCTTGAATTAAATTTTATTGAAATTATTTTTATTAAGTTAGATACTATTATGTATACCCACATGGACATTTAACTATTTAATTCCTGACTTGATACATTTGTTGATAATAAATGAGTCTTTGAGTCTTTACTTTGCTCGGAAGACGGTTGACTTTAAATCTGACGGTCGTAAGTTTCGAGTTCCGACTCTCATGCGCGTTTTCCGACCCTTTTGCGGATTTTACTTCCCGAAGCATTTTTGTCCGCTATGATTTTGTTCAAATTATGTAGGTACGACCTTGAGCTTTATAGTATAAAGCTTTGAACAAGTAATTTGCTGCACACAATGGTTTCTACCAAAATCCTAATAATATAAGCGTTTATACGATTTCTTTGACTCAATCACTGAAACCATAGGAAAAAGTATGTATACAGACAGCTGTATATACATATTAATAAAAAAAAACTTATAAATCTCATTTACAAGGAAACTTTAACATTTTTCAAGTGTTATTTCGAACAATTGCGATAAACTCGACAAAGAGCAGAATTTCAAGCAGTTATCTTGCATTTATCGCCAAATATTTTTTATCTACAGGTACAGTAACGCAGACTTTTTTGTTTTACTGGCAAGAAATTTACTGTGGAATAACAATTTATAATCCACCATCCACCTAATACATATGTTTTGTTAAAAATATTAATTTAAATTAACTTTTTATGTTAAATATGATTGTACCTAAATATTAACTTCGTATTTTAATATAATATTGTGCATAATATGCATTATTATTTGAACAGGAAAGCTTGTGAAACTAGACAGGCATTAGCGATCTTTGCACCCTCAAAGAAGTAACGAAGACTGTGCTTATGCAATATTGTTTTATGTTCACCGCTAAAGGCTTTGAGTAAGACTTGTTTCCCTCTAAAGGCATATTTGGTTTCTGATTATTGAATACTAATATCAACCTTTAGTTTTGCCTGCGTTTTAATAGATAAACTAGTATACCTAGTGTCTTTATTATAAATCTACTATATAATTTTATAAATTCAAAACGAATAGTTTACTTAATTCAACCGTATATGTTTTTTTATGTTTGTTCGCTCGCGTATAACTTCGTCGATTGTTCTGCGGAGCTAATGTCAGATGCAAAGTTATTCGATTTTATATCTCCAAGACTAAATTACATATAAAAAATATTAAATCGAACTTCTGTAGAATTTGTACTCCTTATCACGTCTAGCTACTTTACTTATTTTTGCTCTATACAATACAATGTAAAAGCCTACTAAATCAAGCATTAATTTGTAAGTTTAACTTTGACATCATTCTACCCGTTGAAACCCTAATAAATTTATCTAAATATACATACCAACTGGCATATTTATATTATAATTAAAACAAAGTCTAAGCGTGCCACAAAAGCCGCAATTCTTTACATTCAACGTCATATTAAAACCTCAGGCTAAATTAAATTGTGAAAACGTCCAGTCACGCCCTTGTAGAGTGAAAAAGATAAATGGTTTATGCTAGCTTTGCGTACCATGAAATAAATTAACCGACGCACCGCGACTTTAACATAAACAAGCTTCGGAACCATTATGGTAGGTCTTTAGGCCGGAGACTTGACTCATTAAGAATCAGAGTGAAAGTTTGAGAAAATAGGTATTGAGAAAAGTGCGTTTTTTTTAATAATTGAAAATAGCTTTTTTATAATTCAAAATTAAAATATTATTACGTGAACGCGATATATGCTTATCTAACTTACTTTAAACACTAATGTATATAATAAGTATGTGTTGGTATTAAGATTAGGTTTATATTAACTATAATTAAGTATACTTCTTGTTAATTATGCTTAAAACATGATTTTAACCGCACTCAAACCCCAATACACAGGCAAACTACTTAGTTTGGGCTCATTGTAATTGTTTTAATTATAATATGAAAAACTACACTGTCATCTTGAATGGCTGTGTGATTGTAGCTACAAACTAGGAACCGACTCAGCATAATGCGAAATGTATTGGCAAACCCATACATGACGCGCTTGTCTTCCGCCGGCTACTATTATCACTACAAGGAATTTAAAGTTCAAGTTTTTATCTGAACACGAATCTGCTTAAATTTATGTCGATAGTTATTTACCTGCAAATGATAAATAATAAATCTATAATAATGGCAACATAGCAAAAACTCATTCATCACATGCATCTGTGGCTCGACAAAAACTTTCATTTCTTCACTAACTCAATGATATTGCGATTTTTCTTACCCTTGGGCGACGTTTCCCCTTTATAGCTAGAGTGGATTTTTTGGGTGTCGCTGGAAACTTTGTTCATAATGCGTAAAACTACGCAACTATGAAGGAACTTTAATTTATTGCATAGGTTGGAATAGTTTTTACTGTGCAAAGTGTTGCAAAAGTTGTAACTTTCGATTTATAATTTATTGAATTTCTTCTTTGTGCTACTGCTATCACCAGCCCGACTGAACGTCAACCAAATACCACAAAACCTATAATGGGTACTGGTTGTCAGACACTAGCCCAGAAATGGGATATAAATGAGATGACAGAACAAAGAGAGTACCTACAGAAATGTTTACGTACGAAATAAAACCGCAATATCAAAAGAACTTTATTGCACTTAAATAAAATATAAGGTCAAAGCGTCACATGCATTAACTGGGGTTACGCCAATGACTTTTGCATAAATAAATGATGGGACACCATACCCTTTTCAACCCGTCCAAACAAATAGAACAATTATTCGTCCCTTTGCGGTAGGCCGAGATACGTTCAAGGTTAAATTCTATATACTAGGGCGCACGATAGGGCTTGTATAAAAAATCTGTATCATTATTGATTATAAAATAAATTAAAAAAAAAACATACAGACAAAGGTCGCACTCTTATTTTCTCAAAACATTCATCTTTAACCTTAAATTTTTCTTTCAAATATTTTACATCTTGTCTTTCACAATAGGACTCACTTAACTTTCGTTAAGTAAGCATTTCATTTTGCACCTTTTATGAAAATAAAAGATGAAAAATTATGGAGATGGCTAATTCGCACTGTCGACTGTCTGCTGGCAACTCAGTTGATTGTTGTTTGGTGACAAGATAGTGTCATATTTATATTATAGTTTTAATAATTATTTTAAGCACACTTGGCTGGAGCTTGAAGCTAGTACCTACCAAAATTTAACTAAACACGTTTGAAGTTCGTTTATCTGCTAAAGTTTTACTAGAAATAATACCATACTAGTTTAAAATCTATAACTAGATTTCAACGGGCATTAAATCAAGTCATTACAATCGAAGTTTTTTTTTAATTTAATTATTTATTAAAGAAGACTTAAAAAATTCAGAGTAACGTGGCCAGTCTCAAACCACAACATTCTGAATGGATGTCCTCCCAACTAAGCTTACTCGGCTTTAATTGAGTCCTCTAATAATAACATCGACCTTCAAAATACCTTACGTGGGTGTATTAATTCATTACCTTCCTAGATTTCTGTTCAGTCTTTTAAGCCCACGCGCAGTTGTTTAAAATTTAAATTATTAATTGCGTGGCATTAAACAAAAGCTTCTAACGAAAAGTAAAACTGTGCTTAAGACCCGAAAACTCTTATGTTACATTGGCTATGTTTAAGTATATTCATATTCATTCATATTCACTTATAGAACATCACAGAACACTTAGTCACGTCAACATTATTCATTTATTCATTAAATTACTAATAAAGTACAACAAATTATTATTAAATTACAAAATAATATATAATAGAATTTGTTATTATAAAAAATTATAAAAATTTAATGACATGTCAAATATTACAGAAAGCAGTATAAATTCAATGAAATCATGTCTAGGAGTATAAGGTGCCAGGTAGCCTATCTGTAACTTATCTGCCAGATATACAAACTTTGGTTGCGGTATCCATCAGATATCTGTACAGTGGCCCTTCTTCTACCTAGATTTCAGTCAAGCCTTTTAAGCCTACGCTCAGTTGTTTCGAACTGAAACATTTAATTGTGTTAGTCGAAGAATTAAAAGCTGCTAATAAGGAGTGACACTGTGGCTGTCGGCCGGCACGTAACAAACTTTGTTTTTCAAACTGATTTTGGTCAAAAACGATGAATAATCAAATAACACTTGAGCAATCAGATGTTGCTGGGCAACGTGACGGGTCGTCATGAATTTATTCAGCTGTGACCGCTTTAGAAAGTTTTTGCTTTGTATTGTCTAGATTGTTCGGGTCAAATGTTGTTTGATAACTTTTAAAGTATCGATCATTGAGTTTGCATTTCGAAGAGTTTGAAATCAGCTATCTCTCAGATAACAAAACTAAGCACTGAAATGGAGAAACGAGTGCACTACTCGTGCATGCAATAAAACCGCACTGGTACTCGTAAAGCAAAACAAAACCGCCTTATATGACCGTATTGAGTGCATAAGATCGATAGCAAAATTGCTTTATTTTGTTTAGGTCCTCGTACATAAATATTTTGCTTCACTGGCTGCACTCTAGCGTAAAATTTAGTTGTATAAAGTTTCATTATCATCATCATTTCAGCCATTGGACGTCCACTGATGAACATACAAAGGCCTCCTTTAGGAGTTTCAGAAATTTCGGTTGGAAGCGGCTTGTATCCACTGCTGCTGGCAGATCACCAGATCGTCTGTCCACCATTACTTAGTTAATAATAATGATATATTCTTGTATTTACAATGGACTCTGTGTAATGACTCTCTCTAAATTTAGCACAATTGCCAGTGTTGTGTTTATTAATCTACAATTTTTTTAAATTGTTAGTTATGTGTGATCTCCATTTTGGCAATCGACTCAAAAATGATTTATATTCTAAACGCGGCATTTCTTACTAGATCTGTCAAAAAATTCAACTTTACAACCCACAGGTAACGGCTACGTAACAGAATTTTCAGCAGCTTTTTAATATTGAATGTTATTTCTTGTTCGGAAGAGATTGAATGTCGGCAAGTCTTCTGGGACGGCTGCAAACGCGTGACGCCAAAGGGCACACCTTGCCTTTTCACTTTAATAATAAATCACCCTGTAAATCGTGTTCGTTTAGTTGCGAGGTCACTCCACTTTCATTTCGAAGGATGTTGGTTTAAATTTAATCGTGTACTGGAATTATCGGAGTTTTTATTCGTGAAAGTTACAATACAATAAGATACACAAAAAATACACATAACAATACAGTGAAACAATGGGCGGCCTTATCGCTAAGAGCGATTTCTTCCAGGTAACCGTGGGATGGAACAAATATTATAAGAGAAGTAAAGTTTTGAAAATTTTAAAAACTTATGTGCTGTGTATAATTATACAAACACAGAGAGTTTACTTCTCTTAATCTATACTATCTCAGGAACCGCTGGTCCGATTTAAAAAATCTTTCAGTATAGGATAGTCCATTTATCGAGGAAGGTTATAGGCTATATTTTATGAAGAAAAGCAAGCGAAGCTGTTGGCGGTCGGCTAGTATTACTATAATAATGGTTGATGGTCTCAATCTCTCCTTTACTTATATGACACACGCGCTAAATTATCACATAACTTTGAAATATTAAACATTACAATTCTTATTCAGAACATAACTTAAAACCTCTTTGGATATAATAATTCTTGTAACTTTCGCCACGGCTGTAAAGTTTGCTTGTAAGCGTAAAGACGTGAAAATTGCTAACAAAGAGATTGTAAAATTAGCTCAGTTGTACACTTTTGCACGATGTTTGCACTGAATTAAGCTGCGTTCTCACTGGAGGTGCGCTAGTTGCGTGCGTAACGTGAAATGTGTTTGCTAAGAATTAATAGAATCACTTTATTTACTTAGGGTCTTAATCCTTAGTGAGAACTTAGGGTATCTTTATAAAAACAGCGTGAAGAATATATATAAACGTGAAGAATATATAAACGGGGTGAAGAATATCTACATAATTCATACAACCGTGTGGTATTGGCTAAGAATAGTTCCACCCCATTTCTAATAATAAAATTTCATTGTTCGCAATCGGACTCCTTAATTTCACGTTCAAAATTATGCTGATAGTAATGATTTAATTACCCATGAAAAGACCTGCAATCGGGTTTGAAATATCCAATGTATTAACACAAAATAGGTACGTACAATATGATAAAATCAAAGCTTTGTACCCGTCTCAAACAATGTATCTTCAGACTCGGATAAATGTCAACAGTTCGTGATTTGAATAAACCTGCTGAACTATAAGTTTCGCTTTGTGCTGAAAGAAGAATATCGATATTGTTATCATAGATCTACCAGCGTATATTATGTAAAATAAAACCTCATTTTATGTGTGAAACTAGCGACCCACCCTCGCTTCGCCCCGGCTATTTATTTATATACTTCAAGTATGATTTCAAAGAGTCTCAACTGAATTCAAGAAGAAGTTATTTTAATATTGAGAATCCCATCTTCAGTATGGGTGCTTTTGTCCAACATTGAACTTACAAAACCGGTCAATGCCACGTAGACACGTCAATGTACCTGAGTCCAGCTGAAAAGTTTTGTCCACACCTTTTGTTGTCTGGACACCTAGATAAGTGTTTAATGCATCGTTACCGTTAAGCAATATTTATGGCCTTTGTTGTATATGAATTTGCTACGCAGTCCAAAGCTATTTTATTTTCAAATGATAGATAAAATAATAAATATGTTTCTTTTAAGTAGGTATATTATTATCGATCTTTCTAAGTGTGTAATTGAGTCCACAGGTGATAGAAATAGTTTAATGTTTCATGACTTAACGACACAAAATATATAATTACTACGTAATTAATGATAAACTTCAACATACCTATCTATCAAAACTTCTATCTACCCTCTATTTACCAAATGAATAAGCTTTATTCCCTTGTCACATTTACACTGTAATTACCCACAGCCACCAATTTCAATTCACTTCCTGAAACAGCTAAACCAAATAAATTAAAGATCACTCAAACATTTCCAAGAAAGTTTCGTCCTAATTAAGAGACATAGTCTATTTGACGCGTAAATGAATTAACATCTAAATTGTTTCGTCCTCAAAATTTGCATCACAAAGAGTCGCGGCCATAATACGTTGCCAAAGACATTTAAACCACTGGACACGACATGCTAGGAAAACTAAAAAAAATACAATTATCAACTTTTTTGCGCGGTGCGGGGAGTAACATTTTTCTTTTGTTTTACTTTCACATTGTAGCGTTGACACTGTTGCACAATTGGTTAAATGATTACCTCGATTATCAATTAATCGAAAAAAAAAATGACCAGCGTGGAAGTCGGCTCGTGAATTTTTTTCTTGAACGCTAATTCCTTCGTTCATTTGTTTCATAGTATAACTGAAAGATCTATTATACTTATTTCAAACTAGTCGACCAGCCGGTTTGCTTACATGCTTACATTTTTTACGTTATCTACATAGTTTATATACCTACAATTTAACTTATAACCTTCCTCGATAAATGAACTATCCAATACTGAAATATTTATCTATCTATGTATGTATATTATATTAAGTATATCAGAAATCTAGCACCCGTAACACAAGCTTCGAGCTTACCACGGGGCTAGATGTCGCTGTGTAAATTGTCCAGCAATATTTATTTATTTTATTTATTTATTATTTATATAATTATACAAGCTTCGAGCTTACCACGGATTTAGATGTTGCTGTGTGAATTGTCCGGCAATATTTATTTATTTTATTTTATTATTTTTTCGTATCGGGCCAGCGGTTCCTGGAGATAAGCGCGTTCAAACAAACAAGCAAACTCTTCAGCTTTATAATTTAGGCATAGATCAATTAAATGTCGTTTGACCTAATTTGTGTGCTAGAAGGGTATAAAGAGCTAAACTCCGAATGACACGTCCCGTGGTTAAAATGTCTTTGTACGTTACGCTACCATGAAGTTGACAGGACTATAAATAATCAAGATGAGGGTTTCACACTTGCACGGAATATTATCTTGTTGATTTATTTTTCTCATTTTATAGATACTGATGACTTATGCTAAGCTGTACTGCTGTGTGAAAAATTGCCTCTGGTAGGTCTTGTATATTTTTTATCTGATTTTTTTATTTCAAAGGTATCAAAATAAGTTTCGTTTTAACAAAAATGATGGAAACTAATTGCGAGTTTAGTTTGCGACCTCTGTGACGCAGCAGGCGAAGGTCCGATCCCTGAGTTTGGGCATTGAATGTGTTAATATTCGCTGCTTCTCCGTAGCTTCGTAACTCCTCTACGCCGTAGCAACATAACTCTTCTACATGGTGTAGTTACATGTCTTCTATGAGGCAGCTTTAGAAAATCAACACAGGGTAAAAAAATTAATTATATCAGAATACTTAAAAGCCTGTCTGTCAAATACGATACCCTTAACATATATCTCATAAGATTTTCAAGTCAAAAACTATGTATAATACATATCAAAGCCTTTGAATCACGTTCTTAACGGTTCAACTACGTGACGAGAGTAGTAACGTGCTTATGCAAGTTACGTATTTCGATCAAATAATGTCGGGGCTTAGAGGGTAATTAATTAATTGAAATTCTATTGCAATAGGTATAATCAATGCTTTAATCAACATTGCTTAGATTCCATCGTATTGATTATTGAATTTATAAAGATTTGTGAGATCCTATTGATTTTAATCCCAGCTGAGCCTGTACTACATATACAAACATTTTATAATGTCGAGTTTTTGCGTTTCTAACGAACAGTATTGTTTATTTTCAACTATTTTCTATTTTATTTGACGACGTCTATAGACTACCTCGGTGGCGCAGCGGGTGAAGGTCTGCTTGCGACGCAGTATGTTACGGGTTCGATTCCCGCCTCAGAAAAAAACATTTATACAATCTACAGATCTGATATTTGTTCCGAGTGTCTGGGTGTTCTACATATACATATAATAAAAAATATCTACCCATATAACATTAAGTATATCAGAAATCTAGCACCCGTAACACAAGTTTCGAGCTTACCACGAGGTTAGATATGGCTGTTAATTATCCAGCAATATTTATTAATATATATGTATTTATTTATTTTATTATATCCTTAATTTGTCGCCAATCGCACCGAAGCAATACATTACCATCCCTACTTAGTAGGCAAACTGTATAAGGTAGGTAGTAAGGCGTCCACCACGAAGCGATACTCCTCCACCTTCATTATTCGCACTGCTAAAGTTTGGAATGCGGTGCCTGCTGCTGTTTTCCTGTATCAATCTGGGTTTCTTCAAGACAAGAGTGAATAGGTACCTTCTAGAGTCTAGACCCTTGCGATTCATTGTCGGCCACATTCACACATTTCATCAGGTGAGATTGTGGTCAAACTAGGGTCTATTCTAAATCTAATACTCTAAATACTCTATAAACGGTGCGGGTTAGTGAATGACACATGTCCTTAAAACTTTTCAAAGTTCTCAGAACATGCCGGTTTCCTAACGATATTTACCTTCACCGTTAGATCACGTGTTTTTAAAGCCCACATAATTTTTTCAAGAAGAATAATCCAGTGGTGCGCGGCGCGATTTGAACCCACGACTTTCGGAATATGTCATTAAATAATAGTACAACTAAATTCAGTCCAGTTAGTACCAATATTTTGACTTTATTAAAGAAACATTTATAAAAACGTCAAAGAAATAACACAATACATAAATTATAAATCATTTATTTTATTTATAACTATTTATTTACATAATGATTACGTCAATCTGACATCACTAGATTATAACTATGTGTTCTGCAACATGTACAACAGTTCATCCTAAAACTAAATAACGCTTAATGATAACACAACAGTAATAGAGGTTCGATGGGGTCGAATAGAGTCCTTTCTAAATAGTTATTTCACAAGACTAGGTTAACTCGTTAAGGTTTAGATAAGAGAAGGAAATAAATGCCAAAACTGTATTAAATGATTTACAAAACTAAACTGAAATTAAACAATATTATTTTGTTGTTAAAAAAAAATCGCTGGTTTACATTCATTACCAGATTAAAAACTATTCAAAATTAAGTTACGGGAGTAAAATACTATTAAATAATATGAATGATATAAGTACCTATACTTTTGTTCTTAACTCCATTAACTCAATATTAGGCGGTATTTTAAATGAAATTAAGCAAAGCTTTCATGCGTTGATAATTGATTATTACATATAGAAATAATTATTAAACAGTAGTTTTATATTTACTTACATACAGCTATTTACAATTAGGTAATTTAATACCTTCTTTATAAACATGGCTTAGCTTTGACTTACAAACTAGTCCATGTTAAAGAGCCAAGCTCTCTTTTAAAGTGACCTCACGTTTATAAAGTGGAAATATTTTTTACATAAATTTTGTTTGATATGCTTTTATCGTTATGTGTAATTCAAGCTGGATATCCTATTTGAATTTATAAATGATTTTTTTTTTATAAAAAAGAGATAAATACATATTTATTGACACTTATTTTTAATTACACAGGTTGTTGAGATAAAATTGGGAGATACGTTTATTTTATATTGATATCCATACAAATATACACATTAAGAAATTATTTAAAACAATTTTCACATCAAAAACAATAATGATACAACTATAAACTATTCTTAAAACAAGAAAATAAATAAATCGAAGTCAACTTATCATCTCGCATTAATGATGTTTTCAAAATGAGAATTATCTAAAGAGAGAGAAAGAATGTAGTTTAGAATATTGTTAACGTATGGCAACATTATGAGCAGAGTGGTGGGGATAGGCAGGGCTCGGTGCGCTGTCGAGCCGGTAGACTCTGCAGTAGGTAGCCAGTTGTTGTCGAGAACCGACTGTTCTATGACGTTGATTGTATCTGTGGCGACAAAAAATATGTTAAATATCACAAGTTTACCACGGGGCTAGGATGTTGCTGTGTGACTTGTCCAGCAATATTTTTTAAATTCAAAGCTTAATACAAAACATATGCTGGAAACACGATATATACGAGTAAAACATAACATAATAACGTTTTTTTATCAAATTTAATGAAAATGTTTGATTGAAAACATAAATTATAAAAAAAACGCTAGGGATATTTAGTAGTCTAACAGGCAACCGTTCCATGGATATAATAGTTGTATGAGAAAAGTTTATAAATAAATTTGTTAACTACTGACCTTGGCCGTACGTCGAGATGTCAGGAGTATAAAACTTTTGTTCGGCTGGTTGGATTGGCACCACAAAACCTATAGAAAGAAAGTAAAACATTTTTTATTCTAGTGCGGGAAGTATGTTTCAAACACATACTACGTACACTATGAACCTACTCTTGGATATAATATTTCTTTATCTTTATGGAAAAATCTTGTTTACATTTATTTGTTTATAAGCACTGTGGAATTTTATTTGTACTTTTTGTAAAAATAATTTACGTATTCTAAAAATTACATGTTATACGTTATAAATAAAAACACTTACGTGGTGGTGGCTCTGTGGTGGTAGGAGCCTGTGTCGTGGTCGTCGTCGTGGTGGTGGTTGTCGTCGTCGTTGTTGTGGTGGTCGTCGTGGTTATTTTGATCTCTATGGACAAGACCATAAGGGTTTTTAAAATTGTGCATTGAGCAAAAATGTTTTAGTTTATCGAGTTCAAGTCTATATTTATTTATAATGGTTATAATACGAGTACATGCAAAAGAATCTTTCAGACCATACCATGGATCAGATTTTGTGGTGTATAAAATGTCATGGCATGTCAAACAAATACTAGTGTTGGTTTAATACGAGTATATAGCTAAATACATAATTTTAATTCAATAAATAAGTAGATATTTAAAAAAACAAATGAAAATACTGATGAGTACCTATATACGAGTAGGTTAGGTATAGATAGATAAACTGTTGCAGAACAATACAAAGCAATATAACAAAGTAAGTAGCCTATTCCAGGCGAATCTCTATTAGCCTGCGGACACAAAGGAAATTAGAGACTTGTGTACTACCATACACGCCTCAAGAGTCCCTTTGTCGTTTGCACTTTAGGTATTTAGCTCATTTGATAGTACAATAAGCACTCATATTTTTACGTCGAGTCGTGTAGGCAAAGTATAGTTTGCTTGTAAAAGTACGTTCGTTTTACGACATTAATTTATTTTTTTATTATATTTTAGACATTAGTTTATAAGTTCTCATTTATAAGTGAATTGTAATTCTTAAATGAGCATAAAATTTTTCTTAAACCTGAAAGTGGGATCCGCACTTTGCCAGAGTGGTGATATATCTCTATCTCTCTCGTCAAAAAAGAAGTCTCACTATCCTAGCAGTATGAGTCATGTCATAATCACCCCTATTTACGTTCTTAAAGCTGGGATAATTTTATAGGCCTATAATGTTACCCTGTTATATGTATAGTGGTTCTACGTTTGAAATTATCATGATAGAAAAGGTTTTTATGGAAAGTTAAACAAAATGAATTTATCTCTTAGTGCTCTATCTCACATCAAAGTATTTCTTTAAAGAATTATTATTTTAATGAATAAGTTATTTCAGTAATGCTTCATCCTAGAGAGGTTTTCACGATATTTTGTTAGTAACATTATTATTTCATTTTCATCAATCAGACAGCATTTACATTATATTTTATTTTCTCACAAAATCAGAATAATTTACATACAAAGTAAAATATTATTGGTACTACAATGATATACTTAACTAAGTTTTTATATTTATGAAGCGGCGGGGCTTGAACCCAAAACCTTCGGAATAAAGTCGAGTATACTCCCGCTGCGCCAACACGGCTCATTATGTAAACTACAATAGGAGAAATATAACACACTGTAAATCTAAACCTAAACCTGACACCTAGACACTAAAGTTATTATACACCACTCACCATAAAGCCTTAGGGTGCCTTCCGCCTTGCCCATAGTGTTCGTAGCAACACATGTGTAAGTGCCCGCATCCTCTGAACCAAACTCAGACACAACCAGCATCGTCCTCACTTGGTACTGCGATATTCGCTCCTCAGAGATCTCATGCTTGCCACTGAAAGGATGAATTAGTTATAAAGTGAATGAAATGAGATTTAGCTTTGGTTTTAGCAAAATGTATCAAGGCTTCAGTTCCATTTTGGTTCGTTAGCTTTGTCTTTGAAATAACATTGTCTCTCGGTTGTTTGATATGAATTTAATACGCCTGTGTTTGTGGAAGGGAAACGTAGGCTATTATACTCTTAAAGTGTAAAGTGAAATAATGTTAAGTATGGAAAAAAATCGAAGGAAATATTAATGCTCAAATTATTTTTTTCTCTTGAGATGAGTGGTGTTTTTAATTAAATTTAATTAAAAATTTTATTGTTTTTACTTTAATTAAGTAATCTACTAAATTACTTAAACAAAACTATGTAATAGTTTCTGATGTATTATAAAAAAACTACTGGCTAAACCATCACGGTATAGTATTTTAGGCAGAAATAGCTTGCAAAGAAGACAAAATTTACATAAGAGTCTTATTTCAAACTATCTTACTCAATAAGAAACTACAAAAATAGACTTAATGGTTATATAACATAAAGTTTAGCGAACAAAATAGCTGAATACTAAACTAAAAATGCTGAACAAAAACGGAATGGTCCCAGTGGTACAATAAAATCGTAGAGGCAGCCAACCATTTCCGTTGAGATACCTATTAGAAGCGATAATCTACATTTTCCCCCAAACTTTATTATTACAACCTCCTATTAAGGTTTGGCGCAGGGAGTTAATAGACTGATCAACTGAATGGCAGTGCGGTTAGAATTTGATGTTTTATAAACTTGAAAACTGTAATTTACGATGGATTATTTTTATTATATTTTATTCTATTCATGACTAGCCAATCCGCCGACAGCTTCAGTTGCATTTTTTTATGTTATCTGCCTTTATAAAATAAAGAAATATTTTTAAAAAAATTTTCGCTGATTTTCATAAAATAAAATTATTCGATTAACGAATTATTTCCTCTACAAGAATTCACCAGATTTTCAACCTCAAAATTGACATTTCAATAATAAATAAATAAATATTACTGGACAATTTTACACAGCGACATCTAGCCCCGTGGTAAGCTCGAAGCTTGTGTTACGGGTGCTAGACTTCTGATATACTTAATATAATATACATACATAGATAGATATTTTTATTATACATATATAACACCCAGACACCCGGAACAAATATTTGCAGATCATACAAATAGTTGTTCCGAGGCGGGAATCGAACCCGCAACCTCTTGCGTCGCAGGCGGACCTTCGCCCGCTGCGCCACAGAGATACACACACACACCACATAAATACATTCTTTTTATTTTTAATTGGGTTTGAATTAATTAATTTTTATTTATTTTTATTCAGATTACAAAGGAACGCATAAAATGTCCAGAAGCGAAATTGATGAGAATGCAAAGTATTAAAATGCAGGCCATAAAACAAAATCTGCAATCACGCGGCATCGAAATACATTTTGGAGATTTTATCGCTTTTCCGGAACATTGAACATTTGCGAAATGTAATTTGTTTGCGATACGCATCTGTTTAATTATGTTTAACAGTCGCCAATAGAGTGACCATGGAAGCTATTTCTCTAGGGTTAATCTGTGACCTGTGTTATGTATTACATACATATTGCATAGACAGGTAGATACAGCAGTCATAGCAAAGGGGACTTAGTTTTGAAATAATAAGCTTCGTTAAGCTTTGCAATGATTGTACACAAATTACTTTACATATAAAATAAGAAAACATACCCAGATAGAATCATCTCTTCCCCGCTCTTCAGCCAGTAGTTGATAGCTTGCGGGTAGGCCTCCACGAAACACTCCAGTTTGGCGTGCCCACTTGTTTGCACACCGATCACTTTTGTAGCCACTAGTACTGTAGGCGAAACTGTAACAATACAGAGTACATTTATAAAAGTACTATATAATTGATCAAGTATCGACGACGCGGCTGTCTGTCATTCAGTATTAAAATTCGGGTTTTTTTCAAAAATCACTTGAAAGAATCTTGTAACTTCGCTTGTCATCTGATAATCTACATACATACTAGGTACTAATATAAAACAACACATTTCCTAAAATATATTCCCTGTTGGCTCTGTCCGTTCCAGATTTCAGATATTCAAATAGAAGGCAAAATATAAGAGAATTTAATCTTGTAGAAGATATTTTATTTAGCGATAAAATATATTCACTGCTTACAATTTTCCTAATCCTAACTTGTTTACATCATTCGAATAACATTTCAAGTCCGAATAAATAAACTATATTTTTTATTATAAACACCTTAATCTGTTAAGATCTTAAAGGAGCTTCTAAATGCGTCTTAATCCCAATTTGCAGCGAAATTCAAGCCTACAGAGAGAGGATTATCCCACACATAGAGAGTGCCAACTCATCAATGGTATAGACTAGTTTCAAGCAAATTGCAAGCCTAGAGCAAGACGAAGATTCGTCTCGCTCTCGAAGAGAAGATTATTTGGTTATTTAGCGCAGGCGTTTTAGTTAGTGATAATAGCAGTTTATTCGTTTTATCGCAGCATAAATAATTTAAACACTTTTATTTAGTAGATTAGATAGCTATAACTAATACTCGTAGTATACCATTAATACCTACTTTAAAGTTTTACTACACAAGAAGATATCGCTAGTGAATAAAGTTGACTAGTGTAAATTTACTCCGTTATAAATACGTGAGAAATTTCCATTGAAAGTGAAATAAACTTTTATGTTTGTTATCTAGACATTTACACTAGAGGTTGAAACATTGAACACACTTGCACGACACCATTATTACCACTCCTACCCAACATATTATTAACACTATTAAGCGTTGATGTTGATGAATACTCACAATTAACACTAAGCATTATCCTCTTGCTGACCGACGGCGGCACGTCGTTGGACGCGATGCAGAGGTAGGCTCCCATCTGTCGCCGCTCTACCTTTGTGAGGTTCAAAGTCGGCCCCATGTACATGTCAACTGAGAAAAAAATACATTCTTAATTCAATTTTAAAAGCCAACTGTTATCATTGACGTTGTGGCGATTCATTTCTGAACGGTAATGGTTTTATTAGATTGGTATGACGTATCATCATAACAACCCACTCTCGGGGTGTAGTATAATAACCAGGCCTTCGAGGTGGGTCTTCTGGTATTCTACATTAGCCATTATCATATTATTATAACCCACTGAATGCCTGTATTTATGTGTGAACGCATGTTTAAAATACTATCATCACTTAGCTTACTGTAAAATACTAGAAAAAAATGTAGGATGGCTAATTACCAAAACATTTGATTTTAGGAAAACATGCTAACAATTTAAATTGCCACAATTTGTTTTTTAATAAATCGACTGCAAAAAAAGCACAGTCATGTTGTTTATCAAAACAATAGGTACCCTATCAGAGAACGAAAATGTTAGCCCGAATTTCAAATGAAACCAGAATACTAGTGGAAATAGAGAACAAAACAAACGAAACTATGATTTATTTCTGACCTAACTTACACGTGTATTTTGGCATGCTCTATTACATAATTGGCGTTTAAATGCTGTGTTCTTATTCCTATGCTGGTTCAAGTCGTTATAACGGTTGTCATGTATTTTTTTTAAATACTGGTAAACCATTAAAAATATTTTATTTGGGTTTATTAAAAATATTCGTATCAAAAATTACAAAACAATTTTTGATAAAATCTTCATATAAAATCTTTCCGTGAATAGATCAAATATATTTTCAAAATGTGTTTTTGGGGAAAAGACTCTCTGAGAAATAATTTAATTAAAATCTCGATTGTTTGCAGCTTAGATGTAAATAATAGAATATTCTGCATTGTTGATTAAACTATTTGAACATTGTGACATTCCAGTTTATGAAAACCCAATGTCCCTTACTTTCCCCTCTCGGATTCTGTCAGCCCGCTGTAAAATTATTACGTAACTGGAAATTTCAGAACCTTAAATTGAGTAACTTGATATTCGAACAAAAGAGTAGCGAGTATAAAGCTTTGACCTTATGGTTCCGGCCTAAAAATAGTACAACTCACCTATTATATACCAGAAGAACTCTCGTTTTGGGTACATATTGCGATCTTAAATATGTCTAAGAAGAGGTGGTGATACGAATGAGTTCAATTAGTGTCGTGCCCAGCGGTGGGAAGTAATATAATTTGACATTCATCATCATAATCATTAGGTACAAGGTTTCCTCAATGGAACCCATTATTCATAAGATTATGTCATCGGGAATTTGGTATAATCAAGCTTTCTAGACGGGCCGCTAACCGTAAAAAAATGAAAAAGAAAACAAAAGTCAGTGTTCTTTATTTTATTACTGTTATATAAATCCTTTAGTCAGTTTAATAGCACATACCGGAAGAGATAGCAAGGCACCACACGTCCAAACTTAATTATAATTTTCTGAAAATCTGTGATTCCAAGTAGATAAATCTTAAGTTAGGTTAGACCGAAAGTGCCACTGTTTTGGCACCATTCCGTGTTACGACGTTTGAACAAGTTGGCAGGTGGACGCAGCGAAATATAAGCCAGAACTTGAGAACCAAAGCTGATGTAAACCAGTGGGTCTATTTTCTATTATTTATCATTTTAGCATACCTACGTTTTCCCAAAAGTTAGAAATTAATGCTCTCGAATATCTGAATACGAATTGAATCCGCTCTTTGCACCACAAGTGAATTTAAACAACGTCATATATCATGATCGTTATCAATTTACCTGTCGAACGTCCACATACGACATCGGTTTAAGATTTCCAATAATTTCGGTCATAAACTACGTCTAAAAAAACGTTTTACCAACAGATTTACCTTATTTCCTAAATAATTTTAACATAATAAACGACGTCTAAATTTGCGAAATATATCACAGTATGATTAATCGTATGTTCATGCATAAATTTATTCACCAACAGTATTTTCTTAAAAGCAGTACCTATCCAACCGAACCCTCTATTTTAAAACGATAGATTTATCCCCCGAAGGTACGATATGATGGATGGGCCACAAGCACCGTAAATCGAACCTGTCACAACCATTTATTAAAAACGGAGAAGCCTGCCCAATTTCATCTGCTACAAACAATTACTTTATGAATATTCACATCCTCGTCTGGAGAGGGCGTGGCGCCATTCATCCCACAACGTCGAAAATTACTGAGCCTATTATACCGAATGGATGAGTCGTTTACCCTCGAATACGTTGGTACAATTAGTACAGTTTCGTGATAGCATCTGTTGCCAAATGGAAAATAATAAAGGATTTTTAATCGTTATTCATCAGGATTTAATGGATAAATATTGAACTGTCACCACAAATTCGATGTCGTAAATCAAAATAATTTGTCAGCAGATGATGACAATGCTGCAGACGAACATTCATAAATTGCTTATTTCTTGCTAATAAGCAATTTGCGAATGTTCACTAAAGGATTATCTTTTTCTCTCTTTGGTAAACTGATTATGTTTACATTAGAGATGACAAGCTGTTGTATTAATAAGCTCTATTATTATCATTGCAGCAGCAGCATTCGCTCCTCTATTGAGTTCCCACTGCTGGGACAAAAGAATTTCTCATTTAATGAGTAAGAAATTTATTCTATGTTGCTTTGGTTTTATTTGAATTCACTTTAAATTACTGAAAACTTTGAAACAAATTAATAACACCTATATTATGCACTTCTGCAACTACATTATGGTGAATAAATTACACTATTATGTTTTTGCTTTATAATATTGTTATTCGTTGCACTAGGGGCAAATGAAATCCACATTTTCTCTAGGAGTGACAGTTATCCAAGCCTTAGAAATGGGATCCCAATTTCGCAGTTCGGGTACAGAACTCTGAAAGACTATGTAGTTACAGGTACCTTTCCTAAGCTCTCCAAGCTCGTTCCTCAGCTGTATATTGGTGCCGTCCTCTCTCCGCCACAGGATGCGAGGCGCCGGCCGCCCCTCCGCCGTGCACGACAGACTCGCGTCCAGCCCTTCTTGGGACACCAGGTCACTGCTGGTCCCCTCGTCTACTATGTTTGGTGGAACTGTGGACAAATTTTCATTATAAATGAATAACTCAGATTCACATAGTAATAAATGTTTATAAAAGTAAATCCTTTTTTATTCCGTCAGTTATTAATTATATTATAGGTATATGTTTATTGTATTTGTGTTATACATAATAATATTATGTGGGATGTGGATTTTGTTCAATAAATAAAAAAAGCATTTAACCCCGTGATAAGCTCAAAGCTTAGTGTTACGAGAACATTTTATCTGATTTATTTACTACAATAACATTCATTAATTATTTATACGTAAAAATAACCATAATACTCTAAACGAATACCTGCAAAAAAATACGTTTGTTCGTTGGCGGAAGAATCGTTTTTTTTTTTCAAGTATAAATTGCGTTTTTTTTGACCCTCAAATCTTATCACCATTTTAAAAACCGCCAATTCATCCTGCCCTAAGTTTTTCTCATTGTGTCAGCAATCTTTAACAGAACCTTATCTACATATTAACTCAATAATACATTTGTTGAATCAAATCTAAATATAGAAATACCCAATCTCTTAACACGCAAAATATTTTAATAGCATAATCTTCTATACAAAACATTCAATAAAATATTGAACAACTGAGAGTACATAAGTTTCCGAAAGCGTATTAAATCTTGGCAACCCTTAAATTATTAAGCAAACAAAGCTCTTTCATACAATTCTACAGAACAATAATCTTTCATCAAAACACCTTGCTACGCATAGCCTGTCACAGGCACACTCTATTATATACACTTCTAGGAAGGTCGTTGAGATGGCATAAAAGTCGGAAATGTACGGTATTTCGAGGATTTTGCTGATATATTCCGAGGCCACGATAATTATTGTGTACTGTAACGGCAAATAAAACAAAATATTTTATCGAAATAGATATCAATACTGATTGTTTTTATTTTCGAATCGGAAATCGTATTAGTTGGGACGACTATTTACGACGACGAATAAATAGATATAAGTGAAAACTTCTAGTTCACGAAATCAATTTAGAGCCAATTTGACTGAAAATCTTAACGGTGTAATGTACAAATTTAAATTTGATTAAAAATTTGAATCAATATCAGTACAAATCAATTACAGAAACATTTTAATGAATACTCGTTTATAATAAACTAGCCGACCGCCAACATCTTCGCTTGCTTTTTTTCATAAAATATAGCCTATAACCTTCCTCAAGAAATGGACTATCCAACACAAAGAAAGAAATTTTTTAAACCGGACCAGTGGTTCCTGAGATTAGCGCGTTCAAACAAACAATCAAACAAACAATAAAACTCTTCAGCTTTATAATATTATTAGTATAGATATAATGTAATATGGTTTACCACCATTATCTACCCGTGGGATGATGGATGATTCTGAAGCCGGATCAAACCGGTTACGAAAACAATAATGAAATAACATTTAACGTAAATCAGCGTTCAGGCTATATCTGCGTCACGAAGGAAATGTGCTGGTCGTAAATCAGAGGCGAGGAACAAAACACTCGATGCATTGTACGTGATGGCACGTCGCTATTATCTGTTATAAGGAGATCAGGTTTAAGTGCAGTTTTAAACGATTGTTTAGTTTTAAATTGATATTATTCATTGTAATGATTTTCTAGTGATGGCCCTCTAGTGATACTGTTACTGGGCTTACCCTATCTACAGTAGTAGAAACAAGTTTTAAACCATGCCTCACCACCTAAATGTGTAATACAGTTTGGTGACATGATTTAAAGTATCTATCATTTATAAGATTTGGGAGATAACAACCTTTTACCTGTTATCTCCCAAAGGAACCACGATCCAGGTTTCATGTTTGGGGGTTATTCTTACCTATGTTAGACATACACATGAAAGAATTTTCACGCTTGAGAATTAAAGGAAGGTCTGGCCATCACAGGCTCTTAGTCTATTATTCTCATATGTCAATTTAGATTAATAGAATAGAATAGAATAGAATAGAATATTTTTATTAAATTAAATAGTTATTTTACAGTATAAAACCAATTATAACTACCTTAAGCTAACTTATGTCTAACTAAAACTAATCTAACATAATAGAATATATAAACAACAAAAATACAAGTCTGAATACATGTTGCATATATAACAAATACATTACTAACTAAAACAACAATTTACAATATATAATTTCTTTAAATACATTAATACTAATATTACTAATTAAAACTAAGAAAATATGTTAACGATTTATGAACTAAATTGATATTATCGTTAAAAATATCTATTTGTTGATAATAATTTAAAAATGCATTCAACAATAGAAGTGCGCGTTGCGTCGGCGCATTGTTGGCGTGGCGCGTTCTGGTCGAGAGAGTGTCGAACAACCGGCGTCGGCGACGTACTCCTCTCAGGTAGTTGTTCGGGACATATAGAGACATTTTTTCTAATATGGATGGATTATTCACTCTGTTGCTCAACATTAGATAGTAATGCATAGCTAAATGTAGTTTACGTCTGAGCAGCAGAGTTTCAAGTCCAACCATACCAGACACAAACAAAGAAGGATAAAGAAACGGATAGTACCCATATAAACGTTTATAAATGTACCTCGCAAATTTTCGCTGTACTCTCTCGATCATGATAGAGTATTTGGCTTCTCGTGGATCCCATGCAATTGAGCTGAATTCGAGTTTGCTACGCACGAAGGCATTGTACAGCAAAATAGCAATCTCTACATTCTTGAATTGGGATGAACTTCTCATAATAAAGCCTAGAGTTTTGTTTGCTTTTTTGCACATTTGTGAGATGTGATCTCGAAAATTGAGCGAACTGTCTTCCATAATTCCTAGATCTCTAATGCTATTTACTCTCTCAAGGTTAGAGCCGCACAGTGAGTAATCAATTCTTTCTATAACTTGTCTCCGAGTGAAAGTAATCTCCTTGCATTTTGAGAGTTAGTATGAAAACAAGTAATTGATCACAAGGTTTTATTATCTTACGTCTATCATCATTTACAAAACATCAATAAAATTACAGTGAGTCCCCGTACTATTTCTACCTTAACAAAAAAGATGTTAAATCAATTGACATCCTATCGCTGCAAGATACACTGAAAAAGTCGTAAAGTTCTCTATAAAGCTATAATCTCAATGCTTCGTGAACCCTTCAGTTTGTAGACTACGTGCCTCACTTCCGCCCCAAGGACCTTTTAGTGCCAACTATTAAGGAAAATTCCAGCTAGAACTCGGCTTTGCTTGTTTTTATTTTCGTAAAATATTTTAAAGTTGCTTTGTGTTCATAAATAATAGTTAATACAGATAATTATTGCTGGGCACTTCTCACACCAAATATCTTTATCTATGTATTTGTGTTATACATAATATAACACCTAAACACAGCATCATAAAAAGTAGGTTTTAATTTAATGCAGAATATTTATTTTTAGACTATAATAGCCATCTATTTTTCATCCGTGTTAATTAATACATTCAATGCTTTTAACCCGTAACGTTACAATAAAACAGATGAAAATGTTTTATGTTTTAACAATTAGCCCAGTATACGATCATGTGTTTCGTTTTTAATTACATCAATGCATTAAACTACACAATCAAATAAATCAGATTGCGAGCAAAACTGGCAATATTATACGGCAGAGAAATAACTTGTAAGAAACTTCATATTTCGTTTATAACACTTTAGTCAACTTCATACTCCATAATCTACATTACTTTTGATAATTCGAATACCTACCCTTTGTAATCTGTAATAAAACGTAAGGTTAGTATTCTCGGCTTATCGCCAAGTAGGTCGACAATTCACCGAGTTGGCATCTACCATCCAATTCATACAATTCCGATATTTGCTTTTATATGCACGTTATAGAATTCCAGCATATTATTGTTTTCTCCGTATAACTTATTGGTGATCTCGAAAATGTGATATCCTATTAGTATTTTGGCAGTAATTTCATCTTGTCCTCAAGTTTCAGAACTAATCATATTCATTAATATCTACAATCAACATAGTAATTTAAATCTATTTGGAAAGTTATTTATCGTTTCTCTAAAACTATCGCTGTTAGTAACATACAAAACAGTAATAACAAATGAAACAAAAGTAGAAAAAGCAAAAAAATACCACGAAAACCCGACGCAAACATACCCCTTAATTTATAGATTACAAAAGTACACAAATCGCTAGTCATCATGAGCTCAGTCTTTTTCCTGGTAATAACTTAGTGAGGTCGCTATCTACTGCAGTAATGGGTTCCCACATGCTATTAAGAACATCCTCCAGCCCAGATGTTTTCCTCGTGGGTCCTGATTACAGCCATCTCAAGATAGATGGAACAAATAAACAGGGGTAATTGGCATATTTATGTACCTGAGCGACCTTACAAATAAGGGAACGAAATGAAGTGGAACAGATAAATCTGGACGATGAAAAGCAATGTAGGTATCAATCGATATTGCCTATTAAATAAAACTTTACCGCAATATTGTTCTACAGAATTTAGAGAATTTCTCCCTAGATCGACCCTGATGCATGTTATTTATTATTTTAGCCTAATTTATCTATCGCCTTGCTGGTCTGTTTTCAGACGGTTGACAGCCTCTGCTGTGTTACTAAATAGGTAATAGAGAGGTTTCAACTTTCGATACAAAACCCTTAAAATAAACCTGCGATAGCTTGTCTTATTGTCTTGACAGCAAATATTAGTACCTACATAAGCTGGTAATATAAATGTTTTCAATCTTCGATACAAACCCCATAAAGAAACAATACCAGCTATTGTTATTACTTACATGCGTATTTATAATCTATCAATAACTTTAAGGGTAACCTCCAATTATCGACAGAGTTAACATACCAAGAAAAATAGCCATAAAATCTTTGTGTACTGAACAATATTTTTTTGTAAGTATTCCAATAAAACACCAAAAATATAAATACGACTCTCGTTTCCCCGAAGCTTGGCAATTATACATTTCTGAGATTAAAACGTCAGTTCATAATACAGTCGCTTTATACTTACAATCTAAAAGGGTTCATTCACTTAGCGCGATTAAAAACCTGTTTCAAGATCAGAAGCAATTTTTCATGTCATAAATTAATTAAGATAACATTTCGCTTTGATCCTTTACCGGAAGAAATGGGCTACCAAGTCGAAAATACACAGAAGCGTATGTCATCAACATGCCACGAAAAATGCTTTGAATTTTTCTAACTTTATCGCTACGTTTTCCATCTTGGAAATAAAACTTGATACTTTCGGAGTCAAGTTTGAAACGTTAAACTTTATCTTGTTTTCTTGTAAAGGCAATAGTCTAGGTACATAAATGCAAGCTCTTTAAATTATTGTCACAGAACGTGTTTGTTTTGAGTTACCAATTGAATTGACAGTAGAGCAAGAGCAAGAGACGAATAATTTTACTCTACACAAGAAATGGAAAGTAATACAGTTTTAGTTATAATCTCAGATTACAAAACAAAACAGAACTCATAACACGTTTATTTCTGATTCTGACTATAGCTGCAAATTGAACTTCAAAATTTCTTACTTTCAAAAATGTTGTATGTCTATTAATTTTATTACGAGTAGGTACAACGGGAGTTAATCACGTATTTATAGAAACGTTGATAAACTCTCAATGTTGTGTCAATGAAAAAAGAATCGACTTGTGTGAATTTCGCGTTGGGATCATAATTATAGGAGAACTTTGGTACAAATTTCCAGTTTGTCCAAATACCATCCTGAAAATTGGTGTCAGCTCTCATATTAATTTTAGGTATCTATTAAACTAAAACTTACCCAATACATCTACACATCCGATCTGCTTCTTCATAGTGCTGGTGTTGATCTGGCACATATAGCAGCCTCGATCCTCCACCTTCAGAGGCCGTATGTGGAGCTGCCACGACCGCGGAGAGTCGTTGCTGACTGCGTAGCGGATGCTGTGCGTCACCAGCCTCGTGTGGAGAGTCAGTATGGTCTGGTCTTCGGCTCTGATCCACGCGACCTGTAGAAGGTAGATTTGAATGTTAGGATGATCTGCACTTTGTTACGCGTGAAACGGTTCACCCAGGTGGTTTCAGGGAGGTGGGCGGTGGGGGGAGTAAAGATTAGCTGTTTTCAATGTATAAAAAATATTTCTATTCGAACGTCCACCAACAAGGTGGAAAGATGATCTGGTGAAAGCGGTTGGCTCGCGGTGGATGCTGGCGGCGTCCGACCGTATAACTGGAAATCATCGTGGACATCCAACGGCTGAAATGGTGATGATTGTATTTTGTTTATCAGATATTTAGTATCCGTAATACAACTTTTGATGTTGCTGTCCGATAATAATTATTTAATTAATTTACTATTCTCAGTGCTAACACACGGCACTTGGCCGTGTGGTGTGATATTCCATAATAAAATACATCAATAGTATATTTATTTACACAACTGTCTATTACAATATTTATTGCCCGTATGAAAATAAATTACAGTAAAATGCAGTTTGAAGCCATACCGCACTACAAAATTAATTTTTTGCTCAAAGACTAAATGAACAGATGTTCCATTCAGCCAATAAAGTTTTAATTTATTTTAATCCACTTTGTTAAGTACACTGAAACAACAAAGTAACTGAGTAAAACTGCATTTTAATCGTTCAGTTCTCTGCTCAGCTGTATATTTTATGCTCAGAGATAATTGAGCTAACAGAACTTCTTTCATTGTCGACTTGGGAATGCTTGAGATTCTAACTAAAAATGTAGTTGAATCATCTATCCTAGAACAAAAACATATCGAACAGTAACAAATGTGTAAATATTTTCCCTGTATTTAAAGCTATTCTAGAAGTTCTATTCGCCAGACATTATTTAGCTATTTAAAAGACTAGAACTTTCTCAAAAATGTTATTCAACTAATAATTTGTTTTAGTATTAAATATCTCAAATTGCTTCCGATTCCATCATTTATTTATGAGTACACTTCACTTTCGTTCAATGTTTACGTAATGATTCGAAAATAACAATGTACATGGAACAGCTCGTTACGCAATCGAGATTAAACAGAAATACATATTTTCATTATAATATTTCTCTTTCAAACGCCCACACAAAGAGCTCACCTAATGATGATATTGTTAAAGAAAACTGAATTCACAAAGATCAGAAATCAAGCAGAATTATGTTAACTTAATCCAAAAGGTTCTGACTAAATAAAAATTTAAGACGGTACGGCAAAAAAATTAGTCTTTCTTTTGATCCGTTTGACGAATTTTAATTTAATATCACTCGCAGATGCGAGACTGAGTTCGAATAAGGATTATTCCGTTTTAAGGCTTCTAAAAGTAGATACATCTTACGCTAATATAATATAGTTAAGGTAATATGTGAAAAACATTGGCTAAAGGTATATTAATAGACTATATTTGAAAGATAATAAAAAAAATAAGTTTATTATGTTTTACGAAGGGCAAAATATTGAGTCGTAGAGCGTCATATCAGCGCTTACAAAACACTAGCACCCACTATTTAGATAAGATATAGGTAGGAAGATGAAGTGGAGTACCTTCGATCTTTTATCGCTTCAACTGGAGAAAATCGCCGCCAGGCTTCTTTTATTAAAGCTTTACATAAAATATGGTTTAGGTTAGATTTTATATAATTATCAAGTCTAATAATTTTAGGGGGATCCCTGAGTTAAAAAACGACGTTTAATAATAAAGTGAAATGCCAATTTTTTTAACTTTTACGTAATTTTTGCAAATAATTTTTTTCTATACATTTTCATGCATTTTATATACATTCTAGGTTCATTGTTTGCAATTGTTTGTCAGTATAGACAAAAGGGTCATTGTGCAAAGCAGAACCTTTTTCTAGAAATTCTCGACAAGATTCCTGTCAATGTCTATTCTTTTAAGTATTATTTATCAAAATTATGTAATCAATACATTCTTCGCAGAAGCATAGATCTCTCGAGTATATTAATACTTCCATCTAGAGACGCATTAAGGCGTTCGAGTGTGTTTCATGCACCAGTGCTTTCGATGTCGTCTCTATAATGAACTGGGAGAAATTGAAAGAAATATAGTTTTCTAGAGTTCGATTTTACTAGGTTTGCTACTAGTTTACCAATAAAAATAAAATAAATATTATTTGGAATAAACAACTAGGTGTAGAGATTTATAGGGAAGGATAATACACGCAGTAGTTAAAAAACTGTGTCGCGAGTATTAATGCCCACCTCCAGATGAAGGTACAGTTCCAAATTATTAAACTAATGATTTCTTTCAATGTTCCACGCTTTGAGGCAAGATAATAAATTGATTATTCTGATTGTTCTAACATGGAAAGTACGTAAGTTTTTCCCACAAAAGTAGGACGTCTGTGCATCGTCGTATTAGTCGCAGGCATCAGGTTACACATTGGGCCTCCAGTGGCGTCCGACGCGGCGGAGCGTTCACGCGGCGCGTCGCGCACGCATCGATGCTCGCCGACATCATTCTAGTTTTGCGGCGAGAGCATTTCTCGAATTATTGGCTCTGTATGTCGTAGTTTTGGAATTTTTCTGCCGATTATTTAGAAGTTATATATGTAGGTAAACGTGTTAAAAATTAACTATAACACTTTTCGGAATCCTAACCTAACCTATCAATTATTTTACGTAAATGGTACACAGGGGTTTGGGATATCCCACGACTTAAATATCAATCAAAACTTAAATCCAAAGAAATCCAATATTTATAGGTATGGATAATTTGTCAGTTAGTCACCCACGAAGAGATATAGTGGTAGTTTTAAGCCAGCACCACACGGCGGCCGCGGAATCTATTGAAACTCAGTATTCGTAGCAAGCATTGATCCAGTAAAAGGTTTACATAAACAAAGTTAAGCCTGTTCCCCTGAGTGCTGAATGTTGTCGTTACACGAACTCATAAATAATTTTGCACGATTACTGTAGATGTACGGAAAACTTATGTATAGAATTTAAAAAAGGTTTGTGATTGTTGTGAAAAACCTGAATTTATTTAGTAACGACACTCCTGTACAGTTAAAAACAAAAGAAACAGCTTTTAACACCTCTCAAACAAATAACTTACTTTTAATTAAACGATTTGTTTTATTTTATTTGACATTATCTATAACTGCAATCTTCGAGCTTGCAACATTGACAGATCTTCTAAACATTTACGTGAAGAAAAGTCCAGACATAAAATTTACATAACAATTTTATTCCATGATGCCTGGAAATTCAATAAAATGCACTTTCAAGTAAATACCTATTATGTAAATGGAAGCTGCGATTCCTCTGCATGATAGATGATTTCGCGTTCGGCGTACACTTTAATGTATTAATATTGATAACGTTTTAAGAGGAATACCGGAAAGCTGGTGTTTAACATTCTCGTAAACGTAATGAGAGGATTATGACGTACATTCATAACGTTCTTCAATACTTTAGGGTATTTCTTATTAGTGAATTTGGCCTGTTTTGACGCAATGGAAAATATTGGCACTTCAAATTATGAGAAATAAAGAAAATTATGTGATTACACCAAATTTCCAAGACCTTGTTTTTAGGGTAAATAAAAAAATCTTGGGGTGAAATTTGCCTTCTTTGTTCTAAATATATAATTACTATCTTTATACTCACAAAATTATCGCTGTAGAAGATTACGTAAACATCATGAGTAGGTTGACGAGCATATTAATATTAAATTAAAAAACTGTTTTCAATATTTTTTATCTTCTACGGGCTCAAACTAAAATTAATCCATAATCCCTATTGTCAATAATTACGCGATCGCCGCCCACCGTAATTAATTGTAACGGAACCCTCTCTAAACCTCTCTCTATAATGGTCCTTTCTCATTAGATCAGGGCAGATTACACCGGTAAAACATCCGTCGGGGAATTGTTGAGAGTAAGTCAAGAAAATTACTTTTTTTTAAACTTTAAGTCAAATTACATTAAATGTTTTGAATTAAGTACTCGAGAAGAGACGTGTTGACGTGTTGACGAGCACACTCGACTTTCAATTCGAATTCATATTTAATTGGTAAAAAAAATACTTCGTTTAATGTGTAATTCTATTGTGTTTTTATATTCATTAGTGTCAGTGAGTTTACGAAGGCCATTAACCAACATAGCATCTACTGACCCCCTCCTAGTGACATTGTATAACGTACGCGTGGCGAGCTGTTATTGTGATAATATCCTAAACCAAGGTTAAGACTAAAACGCGGATCTCCACCTAAAAGCATTATGTAGAAACCATCAAATCTGTCTCATTTCAAAAATTGCAGGATATTAACTTAGTATTTCCCTCGGGTCTCAGCACTGCTCGGCACACTGAGTCTACAGTCGAACCCCTATTAGGAGCAGCGTGATCAGCTTTTTCCTTTACAAAGAGATTCACCTGCGCTTGCAATTTCGCTCCCATGAGCTAACACGACTCACTCGTCATAATTTAAATCCCTTTACGTGCGTTTGTGAGATTTCCTTACGGCAATGGTTTCTAGGAACTCTCCTAGATTGTACGCTGTTTGAAATGCAGATCAGTATTAAGTATATCCGCTGTTTAAAATGTGGAGCCGCTAAGTGCACACTCGACTATCATTCCAGAGGTCATGGGTTCAAACACTCTACAACATTGCAAATATTGTTGTGCTGCTCTTAATTTCTCTTCTTGCAAAATATGTGCTTTGAAAACACGTGCTTTAACGGCCAACATCGTAAGGAAACAGGCAACTTCTGAGAACATTGAAAATGTTTTAAGGATGTGTCATTCACTTATCTGCACTTGTCCAGCGTGGTGAGTTAAGGCCTGATCTCTTTCGCCAAGAGAGTCCCTGTGTCTCAGCAGTGGGAACGTAAAGATGGGTGATGACGAATATAATGTGGTGATGGTCTAAGAATAGTCCATCACCGCATAGGAGTGATGTTTATGTGGACTTTTGAAACACAACCGGAAATTACTTATTATTCTTTTGTTTATTGATTACAGTAAGGCATTTGACACACTAAGGCATAATACACTATTATCGAAATTGGAACACGCCGGTGTACGCGGGCCTTTGCATGAATGGTGTAAAAATTACCTATTGAATCGGAAATACGTAGTTAAAGTTAATAATGAATTTAGTGACGTCATAAACGTCACTGAAGGTACCGCGCAGGGTTCAGTTTTGGGTCCACTTCACTACTTGACATATGTCAATGACATGGAATACGTAGTCAAAAATTGTCAGATATATCAGTACGCCGACGATACTTGCCTCTTGGCAGCCAGTAAAGATCTTAATACGGCAGTGAAAAATATGCAAAATGATTTTACTAAAATATGTCAATGGTCTCATGATGCTGGACTCGTACTTAATGCTAGCAAGACAAAAATTATTCACGTGCATTCAAGCTACATTAAACAAAACACTACATTTAAAGTGATAGCCCACGAGCACCAGTGTTTGCACAAATTTGCCGGTGTGTCTCAGCCTTATGCCTGCGTGTGTGAAGCGATCGAACAAGTGCAATATCATACGTACCTAGGCCTAATTGTTGATAACAGGTTTGGTTGGAGTTTTCATATAGATCGCGTATGTGAGAAGTTACGCGCGATTCTAGCTAAATTCTACATAATAAGATATAAAATTCCGTACAAAGTACTTTTGAATATGTATAACGCCTTAGCTGACTCAATAATAAATTACGGATTAACGAGCTACGGATTAACATTTAAAACTTACATTGATAAAATATATAACATTCAACTAAGACTACTTAAATCTATTATACCCAAAAGAATAAAACAAAAAATTAAAACAAATCCAGAAAAAATATTTAATTATACTAAGATATTACCGATACATGACAAAATTCAACTATGTCTCTTAAAAGATCAGTTTTTTAATGAAGATATTCAAATACCCCTAAAAAGTAAAATACATACACGAAAGATAACACAACACAAACTACTTATACCTAGATGTAACAATTTTTACGGCAGAAGAACATTAGAAGTAATTATACCTAAATTAATTAATGATTTACCACTTCAAATACGTCAAAATGCAACACTAAAAAACTACAAATATATGCTTAGCAAACACTTTAATGAAATGTATAATAATATGAAACTAGACTAAACCATTATAATGTACCTATCTACTAAGTTTACAAAACAGTGATGTATGGAGTCCATAGATATTAGTACCTACCTTAAAATTTTAAGTTTGATATTAGTCATAGTACATACATATATTAGTTAGTAAGCGAGTGTGAGTACCAATACAAACCTGTCGTGGGTTTAATGGTACAATATAGTTGTAAACTAGTTTAAGCTTATGAATAAATAAATAAATCAATAATACTCATTAAGCTCTAATTATAAATATTTCAGAGATTTACCGATGAGTATCTGCCTTGGTTGAAGGACCATTGAAAATCAGTTGTCATGGTAACCAACAAAGATGGGCCAACTCAAATACTCTCAAGCTCTTGAGCTTTGCACGGATTCGGAAGAACCCCTGACTTTATAGATAAATGTAATATTCAGTAAACAAGTGTTTGAGTTTTCCGATAAAAAGTTGAATAATGTTAAATTGTACCACAATATTCACCTTTAGTAACTTATTTTAATCCCGTATGACATTCGAATTATGTACATGAAGTTATAATAAATAAATATTGTTGGATAATTCACACAGCAACAACGTATGGAAAGATATTGTTTGTTAATAGGAAATTGATGATGGTATCTATAAAATTGTTATAAAATCATCTGTATCAAACATAAAATCCATTTTGTCATTGATTCCCCCAATGATTAAATAGCATCGTCACACAAAGTAAAAAAAAACAATTCGATTTGTCGGCTTTTGTTTGTTTGCGACAGAAGCAGATCCTGATCAATACCCATGAAGATAAACAGCTTATACACCAGGATAATCCAACAAAATCTGCGAAGTATTCCAGCAAACTCCCAAAGCGTATTCCAGAGAAACCCATAAATTCGTATAGACAGTGTCACGTCAACTCACTCCGTAAGAAACTTATGAATTATTACAATGCTCAAGGAAAAGAAATCGGAAGATTGTAATGAGATAACGCCTTGAGATGCAAATGAATTTGACGGATGGATGGGCACGGGACGCGCTGTCGTCCCGAGCCGAACAAATTGAAGTAAACGACAAAATTTCCGCCTTCATTTGCGAAAATACATCTGATTTTTTACAGCGCTCTTATTGTTACGAGCGCTCGGAATGTCCCGAAACATTTTGCGCTAGAAAGGAAATGATAAGTTTGACAAAAGGGAGTTTCTGATTTATTTTATTACTTCTCGCTTGAAACTACGTTTTGTTTTCAAGCGTACTGCATTTTCTGGTCTTCGCTAGTTGAAAATACAGTTTTCATTGTGAAAATGCACGGGTTCAGAAGTAAACTCTCAAAATATAATCTTGGAAACTTTTACGTTTCAAGCATCTCTCCCTCGAAGGGAATGGAGAAATAAAATTAAGAACATAATTTATAAATTCAAAATGAATTCCGGTACAAGTTTTTAATTTCGTTATTTTACCGACTCATCATCATCATGATATCAAATATTTATTTTCCTAAGCTCTATATTACTCTTCTTCGTAGGTTTAGGTTTATTTTAAATGTTAACGGTAATCGATCGGACGGAACAGCACCGTTAACCAGATGCTAAAAGAAGCAACATCAAAAACAAAAACTCCACTTGACACCTTAAAAAGCGCGACTGAAGAATTCAAACGTGATTTATTCACTATCACTTTGATTTCAAAATACATCTAAGGAAAACTGGGAAGAAATATTTTTAGTTGTATTATCCGATGATCCGCCTCCACTTAATTAAAATGTTTCTGGGTCGATTGCTCCGTAATCGCTTGACTCAGGAAGAGATTTCTGATCCCATACACAAGCTTGATGAAAATCGTTTCCACGTTTTTAACTCATCCGATTAGAAAAATATTCTGTTAATTAATACGGTCGATTTGGATTTTTGGTATGAATATAGTTTTAGTGGCAGAAAAGAACCTAAACTATTAGATTCGGAATTTATTTTATTTTTATATTTATAAAATAAATATTTTATGGAAAACCAAAAACTTATAATTACATTATATACACTAAGGATAATAGTAGCAAGCTTATTAGAGGTTTTCACGTAGGTATAGAAGCAAATTAAAAATCAAATAACTGTGAACAACATCTACAGGTAATCAAATTACACTGGTAATTAGCTTTAATTTTGCTTTTTATACTATGTTTTTCTGCTTGTAGGCAATATGTATGGTTAATGTACAACTTTGTCATTTTCAATTAAAGTTATTTATATTTAGCAACATACTACCAACAGTGCGAGTTTGGCCAGGCGGCAACTGAGCAGAGATTTTTTAATTTGATTTAAGTTTTGTAATTTACTCACTATCTTTATCTAGGTTTGTTTTACTTTAATGTTAGCTAGTGTTGTATTAGGTATTCATTAATTAATTTAGCAATGTTATGTGATACTTGTAGCAGTTTGTTTACAGTTTTTATCTTCTATTTTGGCATTATCCGTGAAAACCTAATAGCCTAAAGCTAACCTAAATAAGCTTCATGATATTATAATAAATTGTAAGTTTTTGCTTTTCCTACAAAAATAAACATTAATGATTATGATAATAAGATAAGCCAAGTAAATAAATAACCTAACAATTCAGAATAAATGACGCACACGGAAACCAAACATAAAAGATCGCTTAGGAATATTAAAAAAATATGGCAGTAAAAAGTTGGAAATTCACGAGTAAGTTGTCCGGTTTTCCTTATATTTTTGTGATCAATCCAATATTTAGATAATGTGGGTTGGAAACTTGAGAAGTCGACTTATACCCGAGGGTTCCTCACTTCGTACTTCGAGATACTTTGACGGGTTTCTCATGTTCAAATATAAAAATAATAGAATAACATGCCATAAATATAAATAAATAAAATAAATATTACTGGACAATTTTACACAGCGACATTAATTGTATTAGTCAACGTTACTTGTATTTGCTATTTGAAATGGCAATGGGCTGGCCATATACAGAGGAGAACGGATGGCCGATGAGGCCGAAAAGTTCTTGAGTGGAGACCATCGGCAGCGTCGGACGTCCACCAGCAAGATCGACAGATAATCTCGTCAAAGCTGCCGGTTCACGGTAAATGCAAGTTGCATCCGACCGTAATACCTGGAAATCATTAAGGGAGGCCTATGTCCAGATGGACGTCCGATGGCTGAATGATGATGATGATGAATTATATTTGATTTCTGATTCTTTTCCATCTCTATTCCATTAAAGTACGTTTTTTATATTGCCTATGGATGGATGGATGGATTGTGGATTTTATTGATTGTGCTCATTAACCGTTATTTTCACTAGTATATACAGGTTATATTTGATTGTTTGTCTTGAATATTTATATTATAGGCACTACAGTGACCTACATATTTATTAATGGGTTAAAGTTGCTGATCCTGTATAAATTTAAATAAAGTTACATATTATACTATGTATAAAGGCTATTATGGGCTTTAAAATATCAAAGACGAATAATGGATATAAAATACTTATCAAATAAATAAGGGCAAGTAAGCACCTAAATAAATTTTCCCAGAAACACTTTGGCATTTTATAAAGCTTCTAAATTATTATATTTTAGCTAACATTCTATTCTAAAATGTTTTAAGTGGACAAATATTTTCAACCCTGAACAAAACACCTACGTAAGTTCTGGTTTTAGGACTTGTAAAGGGTTAATACCCTCTGAGCAAGTAAGGTTAGTTTTACTTCCTTTTCAGTTGTGGTGGCAGGTTTTCCATAGGCCGCGCCCCGCGCGCCCCACGCGCCCCGTCTCTCCTCACGCTGCTGTGACGTCACGAACATCTTCCCGCCCTTGGAAGGAACTGCATTCTCTTCCAAGACATCTGCTTCTGCGTCGTCCTCTTCTGTCATCACAGGCAGGGGACAGACTCTGTTGACGGCGCGTCGTTCTACGCCTCAATATGTAATAAAGTCTGCAACTCGAGCTATTCCGTCTTCACCAGGGTAAATTCTTTGGACTCGCCCGAGTTTCCATTTAAGAGGGGGGAGGCTTGGTACTTTAAAGACTACCATATCTCCCTCCTTAAGGTTACACCTAGTTCTAACCGGCTAAAACTAGGTGTAGCCGCACTTCGGGTATTAGCCGTAACATATTATAAAACTTTTCGTTGTTATTTTTTAACTCAAGAACGGCTGGGATGCAGGTTAAGTTTTTAAATTGTCGTAGTAGCCCAGGGAAGGTTTAAAAGTTGAGAAAACATGGGAATAAAGCGGGTAAAGCCACAGGCGGGTCAGCTAATTATATATTTTCTACTTTTTTTGGTTATCTTTCTCATTATTTTCTTTTTCTTTATTAGTTTAATCCGTTCAAATTAAAGTATGGTTTCCATAGAAATAACCCCACCTTAAGGGCCCTTATACCTGATGGAAAATGGGAATGAAGCTATTTACCTTGACAAAGTTATGGAAGGTAAATCAACGCCTAAATACACTCAAGTTTAAACCCTCTGCTCTTCGTTAAGAGATTAAGGAATTTGATATTTAAAGTAAAGTTATATTTCTTCTTTACATAGTATAAAACAAAGTCACTGTTGCTGTTTATATGCTTCTATCTTTAAAACTACGCAACGGATTTTGATGCGTTTTTTTTTTAAATAGGCAACGTGATTTAAGAGGAAGTTTTAGAAGTATAATTAAGTACCCGAAGTGAAGCGAGGGCGGATCGCTAGTGTTCTTTTATTTAAAAACAAACAATGTAAAATAAAATTGTTAAGTTTTTTACAGATTTGGGCCGTATGATACAAAAAGAGAAGAACAGATGGGCAATGGGGCCTTAAAGTTCTCGAATTAGAATAAGGGCCTAGCGCCCTCACAACTAAGCAAACACGGCAATTCTTTAATGAAAATACAAGACTTATCATACATGTTTTACTTTTTTTAACTATTACTATTTTTATAGGACTACGACAATTTACTAGGAAAATCTTGAAAGATTTCACCGAAATAACATTTTCCAAACTATAAAAAGGTCTCAAATTGGATGGAACAACACAGATGTCCCTAAAAGAGCCCACTCATAATAGCCCTGAAATAACAGGAGGCTTGTATTGTTTCGCAAGTCAGCTCTAGGGAATAACTGATATAGAACGGAAACTTGACTTCACCACTTTCCTTTTAATGCAGTTTGAATAAATTGGTTGAGTTTTATAACATAACCTGTATAGCCATAACCTGTAGTGATTAATGAAAGCCTTTTAAGGATTCATCATAACACATTTTTACGTTCCCACAGCTGGGACACCGGGACATCTCTCTCTGCGAGAGAGATTTGGCCTAAATTCACCACGCTGGCCAAGTGCGGATTGTTGAATGACACATGTCCTTCAAACTTATCAAAGTTCTCAGAACTAGCCAGTTTTCTCACCATGTTTGCCTTCACCGTTAGAGCAAGTGTTATCAAAGCACATAAGTACTTTTTTTTAAAAGAAAAATCCAGGGGGTTCGCGTTCTGGTTTGGTATTTGGTATTTCAGATCTTTCGATAGCTCACCAGCAAATTAAAAAAGATGTGTTCAAAATATATGGACGTTTCTGTGTACGATAAAAGATGAAATGAGTTTCAGTTCTATGTAACAGGTAATTATTTTTGCCAAGGGAGATCCCTAAATGTCATTACTGGTTGATCGATAGCTTCCAAAGGAAAGAAGCTCGTTTGTCATGAAGGACACTTAATGGGTTTTCTATTCCGATGTTGTTTACTGGCTAGTTTGACAACATATGAATGACATGGTAGGTATAGCAAATTGCCTTTATTTGCAACATAATTGCGGGCAATATTTAAGTTATAAAGTTGTCGTGTACCTATCATATTTTGTTAGTAATTTTCTGCAATGCCAACATGGTAGTTCTGTCGGGAGATCAGCGTCACTAACTAGTTGAGATAGAACTAATTTATCCGGCATATAAATAAATATTGCTGGACAATATACACAGTAACACAAGCTTCGAGCTTACCACGGGACTAGATATTGCTGTGTGAAAAACATAATATAAATACATTATTTTATGCCAAATCTAATTATTCAATTAAAGTAAATCCTAATATATTGCTTTCAAAACAACTATAATAAATAAGTGTTTTTTACCATGTTATTTTCTATATTTAATTATACTTATATACCTTCCTCTGGAGTCACTCTACCTATTTAAAAAACTGCATCAAAATCCTTTGCTTTGTTAAAACGACTATGTTTTATACTATGTAAAGAAAAATTTACTGCAAGATATCGACTCAAACGAGGGTTTCAATCAATTGTTACAAACATAAAGTACATTATGACACATACAAACAAAGCTAATCAATATCTCCCAGAAAGTGATTACGGTCTTACTAAATCTTCTTACTAAAATAAAAACAAAAGATTTTGAGAATCTGTACCAAATCCAATTCATACAAAGTTAAGACCTACGTGAGAATAACCATTTATTTAATAACAGAAATAAATCGTAGAAACTCAATCATACTTCACCTCTTAAACTCCCCCGCAATAAAATTATAGTTCTGAGAAAATTTAATTTAATAACTTACAAACTACCAACTCCCTTTAGAACTCAAGTAAGCATATTTCATTAAAGTTTTAAGTGAATCTTCTCCAAGGACTCTTAATAGTGAAGACATCAGGTAGATTAAAAAGTATTAACATGGGTTGTGATTTTTTCTGTGTCATCTTTAAAACAATATCTTTTTTTTTTAATTTAAGGTCTAGTAGTAGATTTCCAACAGCTGAAATAATGATAATATAAATCAACAAATTACCTAAATATATCGCATAATATTTCGTTATATTCGCAAACTTTTATCCCATAAATGAACATGTTTTTCCAAACAATTTATTTCCGAAAGTAACATAGTAAAGATTGGGGACAAACTAAAATTATACTTATTTTTTATTGCAAAGTTAAAGATTGCGAAACTTTTAATACTGTATGATATCCTTTTTAACTTCAAAGTTAAAAGGTCCTTATCCTTAATAGAAAACTTACACAGCTTAAGTTCAGGCAACAAGTAACCTAAATAAACCTTAATGTTGTCAAAGTGAGCTAAAAGATTAATGTAAAAGATGCAGAACGTTTTAAGTTAATGCTTGCTTAGGCTGAGCTATCTTGCGGTGCCACGCTGGTTTAGGCGAAGCCGCAAATTGTCGCTCTTTTGCGCTTCGAATATTCTTGACTAGAATAAGCTGGACTTTAGAGATTTTCAACATTGAAAATAAAATATAAAAACTATCTGTAATGGGATTTCCCGCGATATTATCCATATCCATTCTAATATTATAAATGGGAATTTGTGTCTGTGTGACTGTTTGTCAGTCTTTCACGGCAAAACGGAGCGACGTATTGACTTGATTTTTTAAGTGGGATAGTTGAAGGGATGGGGAGTGACATAGTCTACGTTTTACCGCGGGTATTTTTTTTCCGTGGGTAAGCGTATAACGCGGGCGGAGCCGCGGTGCGGAAAGCTAGTATTATATGTAGACCTAGTTTTAAAGCTCTATAAAATCCTTACCTTATAATCGCCGATATCAGAGACAGAACACGTGAGGACCGCTTCGCGCCCCACAGGCACAGTGACGTTCTCAATGGGCCCCAGGAAGTCAGGCTCTGCCAGCAGCGCCGCGGTCGGCCCCACCCGGCTAAGCGGCGAGGTGGTCTGATGCCGCATACTGCTCTTCACCACTGTGGAAGGGAATCAATATAAGGACAGTTCACTAAACATCTGCAGGCCGCGTCCTACCGTAATAACTGGAAATCATTAGGGAGGCCTATGTCTGACATGATGAATGATGACTTCATGGTGGTAAACTCGAAGCTGTTAAGTATGTCAGATTCTATACGAACTCGATTGTGTAACATTAATTTTTACTGGAAATTTGTATTTCCTCTTAATGAAAACTAGATGTTTTTATACCATTCAAATTGAGATAATCTTTCTCACGTTAAGTAAAAGTATACACTTGACACACTGGGATACTTAATAATACACTAGACAGATATTTAAAAAGAAAACACCAAGAACACAATTCATACCAAATATCTGCAATTTGAACCCGCAACTTTCTGCGTCAAAGATTTAAAGACAAAAAATCTAGTTACCCTTCTAAAATATGTTTCATATCCAAATTCCACTATCAAATGTGTACGAGTATGTCTTGTGTTATCAGATCTCGCGTGACTTTACTGCAATAAAAGTCCCAGTTACGATCCCACTAATTCATAACTTAGAATGTGAATTGGGACGCGCGATATGCAAACCGAGGCCAGAAAAATAAAATTACGCTCTCCGAATTCGGTAAGTTTCTGAGCGTAACAAACATCAGTTTTAGTTGAGACAATAAATGTTGGTTTTGTATTACACGACTGTTGGAGAATGGCCTTAGTTTGAACAGTTTGGGCCGAAGAGGTATTTTATGTGTGACCTTATGCGGTTGGATCGGAATCATTTGGTGGCTTATGAATGGTTCTGGGTTGGCATATATGGCATATGGTCAAATGTTTGTTACTGTTGAAATCGGTATTTTTGTTAGAAGTTATTTCCTTAGTGAAGACTAGTTTTACTTAATGCCTTTGTTAAAACTAGAACTTACCACTGACGTATTTCATTTTCAGATCAAACTAATTGTCACTTAGAACTGTAGTTCAAACTAGAATAAAAGCGTTATATCTTAAAACAAGTTTTAACTGTGACATTTACAAATATTTTTGTGTGGTGAATAGTTAAAGTTTATCTAATAACTAGCTTCCGCCAGCGGCTTCGCCCGCGTAGAAATAAAAAGTAGCCTATGTTCTTTCTCAGGGTCTAAAGATTGTCTGTACCAAATTTCATCCAAATCGGTTCAGAGGTTTAGCCGTGAAAGCGTAACAGACAGACAGACAGACAGACAGACAGACAGAGTTACTTTCGCATTTATAATATTAGTAAGGATTATTATAAAATGCATTAATCTAGTGGATATTTTACTAGTATTGATAACATACGTAACTGCGTTAATATTGTCCAATCGGGGAGCTTTCCCACAACACATGTGTCATGAAGCTCAACGATGATTGGTTATTCGAAAACAAGGCTACGTAGCATAGCTCTAGTGGAAAATCACACAAATAATGCGGCTTACGGTTCATGAATATTTTATGTCATTCATTATTTCGTTTTTATCCTTGCATAACCATAAAATACATTGTAATACAACGTCAAAAATAATATTATATACAGCCGTTGATAGCAACGAAATCTAATACCCCTGTATTCACACCAAACCTAAGGAAAAATAAAATTTATGGCTAAGAAACCAACGATTGCAAAAATGTTTTGCTAAAAACTCGTCGCTGTTCGCGAATTTATTGTTATGAAACTATATTACCTACCCTTACAATCTAACCAAGGGTAGAAAGGGTTCGAAGGAAATTTACTCAAATATTGCTGAATAAATAATATAATTTTTGCCTCGAAGCTATTCGACGTCATTACGTTTATTCCCTCCATAACAATCTTAATAACATCCTTCGTTCGTCGTTCCTAATAACTCTATCACAATATTCGAGTATTTTTGGTAGTTGAATAGAAATTGAATATGTTCTACTTTGAGTTGTTGAATGTTACTGAATAAATAGTCGTATTCTTTTCAATTGCAAAAGTAACCGGCTTTTTTAATATTTGGACGGAATTTTGACAAGGGATGATTGCATTGTTGTAAATTGTAAATGGATTCCGTAAATTATTATTCCTAATTAATTTTTAGCCTATCATGAAACTACATATAACTTATTTACGATGATTATTTTAAGTTAACCACTAAAGTTAACCTCTAAGTAGAAAATTAATATTTAGTAGTAGTGCAGAAAATGATATAAGACTCAAAGGTAATATAAGTCATAATTAATCAATATCTCATTAATCAATATAACTCATTTGACCTAAAACTAGCATTATTACAAGAAGTTTACATAAAGGAAAATAGACCTACTCAACTAACTATGTACCTTCGTACCTTCCCTTTTCTTTTTGGAAATTGACCCTTTTTATAGTAATCGAGGGAGACCGTTTTCATGTGGGGCAAAGAGCGCAAGCCCGTTTGGTAGAATCTAATCTCACCTCTGATTGCCGATCGTTTCTCACAATTTTTACGATGCCATTACGATAGAAGGCGTTATAGTGTGAGAGGGAGGGAATTTTCACTTCGTATGACGTCACAAGCTGGGTTTACTCCGTAATTGGGATGCGTAGAGCCGACTAAGCCACGGCTTTGCTTATGATTTTCACTTTGTTTACATTCTGTTTGGAGCTACCGTGGTAATTAAATGACTTGAGTGTGTTGTGCTGGCATTTTTTTTATGTGAGCTCTTAGTAAGTCACAGTCCCTGTGATTCATAGGGTGAAAACCAGCGGTGATCACAGCTTTGTAAGCATTGACTATGATTGTGGAAGGTCTGAGACTGTAGAGGCAGGCCATTGTGAACCCATACTTTTCAAATCCCTAAGTCAAAATATCGTATAAAAACGTCATATAAAGTTATGCCGTTATATAAAGGGACTACGAAAGTATTTAAGAAATTCGCGGAATAGAAGTTGCTGTGTCATCAAGATCAGAGATTATAATATTGGCACTCATGGTAAGTTAGAAGAGTTTTAAATTAGCTGTATGAAATTTTTCAACACAAAACTGAAGTCTAAAAAGTAAGCTGTTTCTAGTAGGTAAATAAAAGAACTTTGGGCAATTCCATAAGTGTTTTAAATTATTTTTGTTTATTAAAAATATAGTATAACAATTCTTAAAACACATTTATTTTTTACTCGATTGGTTTTGGATTACTTTGGTCTTTAGAATGGCGACTTTAAAGGGATTTGTCCCTTAAAAGCAGCCTCCATTCTAAAATCCTTGGAACAGGAACATATTGAAAAGAACTGTAAAAAGAGCTTACCTCGCCAACTCCGACCATTTTGTGTAGAAAAACTCATACAAAATCAGATCCCCCGATCTCGAATAGCTGTTCGATGAGAATGGCCATCGAAGGTGCTTAAAACTGCCGAGCTACCCACATTCCAGCCCAACTAATCTAATTTCCAAGTTTGAATCTAAAGTCAATCCGATAAGATACATTTACATTCGGAGGCGATTGCAGTGACACAGACTATTACGCCGAGCCTGAAATGTGCCAACTAAATCCGACGAAACTCTCGAATTAAGGGTTTTGTGCAATTTATTAGGGTACAGGTAATTGTTGGGCTGACGCTTTTGAGCTGTTACGTTCTCGATAGGTAAATCTGATAAAATGAAAGGATTACGTTTTCAGTTTATGGGGTGATTATATGTGTAATGGCTCGGTGTAGGATTTGGAGGATTATCATCAGGTATTTGCGATCGATGAATAACGTTAGTGTTTATACATTTTATTTTGACGACTTGCGACGCTGGAGCTTATTCGATTTTGTCCCTAGGGTAAAAATAATTATGGTCTCCTCCAGTTGGTTGGTGTTTTATTACTGAACTAGCTGACCCGGCGAACTTTGTACCGCCTAACAGTCAAGTCAGCCAACAGTCAGCCATTCCCGTTCCCCCCCCCCCGTTTCCGTCCCCGTTTCCGTCCCCGTCTCCGTCCCCGTTCTCGTTCCCGTTCCCGTTCCCGTTCCCATCAGAATTTTTGAAATCGGTCCAGTAGTTTCGGAGCCTATTCATTACAAACAAACAAATATTTCCTCTTTATAATATTAGTATACATGAACTGTTCGGCGATATAATATTTTTTGTTTTTGTTTATCAGTTCTCTAGAGAACAGAGGTACTAACTAGTACCTGTAACTAAAGCTTTCTGTCTAGGGGTATGTCTGTAGAAGAAGGTAATTAGGATAAAATTAGGTTAATATGTTCAAGGACTTACTGCCAGACATCCAATAAATGCCAATCTTAAAATAACAATATAGTAATTTTACTTAGCTAGTTCACATAAAATCGCTTAAGACTTTATAACAGAATTACGGAGTTCATTTATTAACTGGCAAGAAAGAAAGAAAATTTAGGATAAAGTATTTTCTCATAAACGTGAATTCACCCCGAATATAAAAGTGTTTAACATTTTTTGAATTGAAATAAGATTCTGCACGCTAATGCTTTCCGCTTGTATTCTCAGATTATCTGGAAGAAATTGCTTTAGGTAATAATACTGTATTCATTATGTATTTATGTGACTACGTGTATGTATAATAAATAGCCGTGTTGGCTAAGTGGTAGCACACCCGACTTTCATTCCGAAGGTCGTGGGTTCAAACCCCGCCGCGCACCTCTGATTTTTCTTCTTGGAAAATTATGTGTGCTTTTAAAACACGTGCTCTAACGGTGAAGGCAAACATCGTGAGGAAACCGGCAAGTTCTGAGAACTTTTCAAAAGTTGAAGAACATGTGTCATTCACCAACCCGCACTTGGCCAGCGTGGTGAATTAAGGCCTAATCTCTCTCGCCAAGAGAGAAGTCCGTGTGTCCCAGCAGTGGGAACGTGAATAGGGGTGTTATGTTATGGTGTATGTATAATATATGTCACCGTCTGTATCGGATAATCAAGACCTGTTCCAGTGAATCTAGATATTTCAAAAGTGTATAAAAACAATCAACAAAACCAAACACACTATTTAAAATCAAACAAGAGTACAAACCAAACAGAAATATACAACCAATAAAATCCATCAGCCGAACATTTAACCCACTTTGAAGACATTCCAAAGACACCAAGAAAATATTTATCAGCCGCAATGAATAGCCACAAGCTCCTTTCGAATACCACTATCAATCAAGGGATAAGCCTTCCAGTAAATAGACGACACACTCCAGATTGGGCGATAAATAAGGTCGCAGAGAGAGGTCTGGCCATCGGAAAGAGGAAAAACTTGCTTGCATGCAATTTGTAACAAGCTCTACTTTAGAGTTCCGTTTTGTCCGTGTCTGAGTGTCGTAGGTATCAGGTATATGTGCATCTGTGTGAGAAACGTCGTTTTCGTCGAATGCATGCATAAGTTTTGGCACTAAAATGCACGCAACATTGCCAGCGAGATGACGGAAAGGAAATGGGTAGATTTTCTGCAGATATTTGTTTTACGTGTTAAAGTAAATATATCTATCAATGCAGTTAAAGTTTATTTCGTTTTACTTATTATCAAAAACCATAGGTATATTAATTTCTGTATCTACTTAGGTACAGGTCTAGCAATCCCTAATCTTAATCAATTAGTACTTTTAGTTCTCGGCTTTTCCATTTCGCCACCAAACCAAAAGTTAAATTACAAAGTTAATATTCAATGAAGTTTTTACTTGTTCCATTATCAACAAGAATAAATTACAATGCAAATTCGACCAAGTATTTAAATAAATAGAATATAAAACTGACAAAATTGTTAGTCTGAAACATGTTCGCAACTCTGGAATCCTAAATACGAGTCACGAAGCCCAACTTGATTAAAAATCAACATGACGGCCCGAATTATGTCAACCCTCCAAATTGAACGGACTCATAATTAAGTAGGTAGGTTTAGAAGGTAAGCGGCCCCAAGAGGCCATGAATGGTCCATTATTGGAAGCGTCATCTATCAAAGACTTTTGCTATCTACCTACGTTTTGTAAACGAAAAATCTGGGGCTTCTTAATAAAGTTTGTTCAGTTCATTTTATTACGAAATTTTATGAAATATTTCGATTTCTAAGAAAACACACGCCTTATTGATTCACAATGAACCGATTGACTTTATTAGAGATAGATTGAGTGTTGGATTTGGTTCGACTATAATTATTATCTAAACCAAATTAGCTTTTATACAGCTATAGGAGCTTTTTCATTTTGCCCGAAGACAAATGAAACGAAGTCTCCTTAAACTTTACGCCTTTGAATAAAAATAAAAGATAATTTAATCATCTTAAACTATAACTTATCTTATTACCTATTAATTAGAGGAAATTTTTGCAGCTTTTACGGTATTATGTATCATCGTATTGTATGGGAGTGATTCCTGATTTATTATTTCTCGAGTTAAAAAATTACACCGAAAAGTGTTATTGATTTTTATTAATTTGAAGATTACGTAACGTTTCATCACCAATGTAATTTTCCCCACTTACCCCTTGGCTTTTGAAAAATCGAACTTATTACAATCCTGTCAGATAACGCCGATTTCTATTCGATTGGAAAGGTTTAAAGTCCCCGAATCGTTCCAAAGAATGATTGACACGAGGATAAAAGTTGAGATTCGGGTACAAACGTCAGATTAACCTGGGCCTTTGAATTCTTGTTCAATTCACGAGGCCCTAAAAGCTTTTCAGTCCCAAATGTGGAAAAGGCATCCCTATTACCTCGTAGACCTTTCTATTTATCTTCCTACATTGCGCTGTGTGGATTTATCTTTAATGATCTACGGTTGACACGTGTCTAGAACAATTTCTGTTTAACCGACGATAAAACAGAGGCTTGAGGGAGTTTTAATAATCTAAGTTTTTTATACAGAATTCGAACCTCAATGCCATATTTTATCTCAATCTATGCATCATTACTTTTATACCACAAAGGAGATATCACATTACCATTAGGTTGGCCATATTAAGTAAATATTTATTTTATAGCTAAAATATATTTATAGAATTATTCTGAGCTTTGAAGAAAGGTTATAAGAGAAAGTGCTACAAGAAGAAATGCTCAAATCTAACAGCCAAAAGTTGGCGGTGGAGTTTAAATCAGCAATATAAAAAAGAAATACAAGTCTAATCTTAACTAACTCAATACAGTTTTAAAATATATCCTATATAGCAAAAAAACACAATTGTCTATTTTTAATTATTCCACTAAAAGGTAAAAGTTTTGTTACTATTTGGCTGACACGTTCGTGAATCAGTTCATAATCCGTCTTTCCGAGCAAGCGAGTGCCTCGTCTCTGGGGAACTTCACCTCCAGTTCCCCTTATTATTCCCCCCCACGTATCAGCGAGAGGGGGAAACCACGTGATTTATACCCCAATTCACGTGACTGACATTTACACCATAGTTCACATAAACTTGTTTACCTCCATGTTTTTATCACAAGTTTCATAGGTTTATGGACTTTATGGGATGGAGTTGCCCTCAGTTTTGCGTGGCTCGCAATTTGTATTGGATCCCTCAAGACTTTCGCAGTAAAATAAGCTTTCAGAATAAGTTTATTGTATATGTCTGCTCATAAGTTTGAATACTATTTTTACTAGGGTTGCGGCGTATAGCAAACCCTCATTGAGGTTTATCATATAAGTGTTATGGAGAGAACTCAGAGTTTTTATTTTTATGCTAATAGACCATTTTGACTGGACAAGCATAATGTATATTTTGGTAGAAATCGTTTCGTAAATAAGTACATATAGGTACATTGCATTAATAGACTAAAATAGTCATTAAGCAACTAATTTTTGTTGTATAACATAGACAAGCACTGTACGCAAAAAACAGAATAAGGCGGTGGCGGCGGACACTTTAACCCCCAGACAGTTAAAATACTAATTGTAGAGCTAAGTAACCGCAGACAAAGTGAAGTGAACCGCAAATCTCGACACTTGATCCCATGACAACAAACCTCATCATTAAATTCCAAAAGCTGGCACCAATTGTCGAAAAGGTATTTTGAGACAAGTTGAAATTTTTTACCAAAGCTATAATAATCTATCCAGAAACTGCTTAATTGGCCGATGAATATCGGGACATCATTTTAGGATCACTTGGCTCATCAAAAACTGAATCGGAGGCAACTTAAAATGTTATTAGCAAGAAAGGCAGTTTCGTGTTGTATATTAACATTATGCGAGGTACGGGTATACCAGCTCTCGAACTATAATCATATTATTACTATTCTACAGTGATATCCGGGCAACCAAATTACCTCTAATGATAAATACACATAATCAGTGTGCAATTACGTGAAGTATTGTTTAATCAGATTCAGGGCATTTGGGACCGCAGAGGATAATATTGTGATTATTATAACTTCTAGTTATATATGTACATTTTTATAATTATATTATTTATTTACACTGGTTTCCAGTGTGGGTTTTTTCTAATGAATCAAATGAAAATATTTGTATTTTATTATTAATTGTGTAACGAAACTTGTATGACGTACGTAAAATGTTTATTATAAACGTGATATAATAAGTACTTGTAATGTAATACGGCACTAGAAAATGCGGTCAAATACCGATGAAATAGGCCTGTGTCCAGTTGACTCCACACCTGACATGACGTTAATGAAATGATCAGAGATTTGGCGCGCTCCGCTTTTCGGCTCTATCCTCGACTTACCTACATACGTTGATCCAGCTGCCTTGAATTACCAATAGACTATCCATTTCGCTTTACACTGATCGCGTGCGTTCATTACGGAACTACGGCACTGATGTATAGCCCTCATTGTCGCAAACTAACAACAGTCCATTTTACTAACGACCGGCCGACCCGTCAGCCCCACAAAGAAGCTTAACTGCTACATAATGAGTTTTGCTTTAGGTAAATAGTCAGTAACTCATTATGGGCAGAACATAAAGTGAAATAATGTTAAATACGAAATTAGGACGCATTATAAAGGTAGCATTCCGTTTTTATCGCCAATGCTGTGAATTTATATGGAGTAGGTACTAACTACCGCAACTGATACGCGCGACCGACCGGTGGTAACCAAAATAGTCGCGTGGTTGTCTCGTCGCGGACTCTTAGAACGAAATGCTACGTTTGGGTAGACTGAAACAATAATGTGGTGTTTACGAATGGACGGTAGCCGAGTCGTAGCCCTGAGGATGCCCTGAGGATGACCTAAGTAAGAGGACGAAATGGTTCCAAATAAAAAATTATTGTTATTATTTAGCCGTACTGTCCCACTGCTGGACAAAAGCCTCCCTTTTTTCCTTGCACTCTTCCCGTTCTAGCGCTCCCTTAGACCAGGATGTTAGGTAAGCGTCAAGCTCGTCCCTCCGTCGTATTCTGGGGCTTCCAGTATATAAGGTTTTTTTATTCTAAATTTAATAGACCTTCTCCCCGAAGATATAAAAGGTATATTTCCCGTTTGTACGATAGTAATAATAAGCCGATAAACGAAAAAAAAAATGCCGTTATTTTTGCATGACATAAAGAAGAATACCTATAGTATACAGGAGGATAAATACGTTACTGAGCATAGGAATGGGACTACGAGAAACAGTTCTCCCTCGTGGTCCCATTAATGGGACAAAATCCTGGGACCACGAGAAAACAGCGTAAAAATCCAATATTTTTAATGAGCAACAAATTGAACGAACATTAAAATGTCGATGCATATTCCAAATTGTTTTACACAACTGTTTTTTTCATCTGGTATTTTTATTGCTGAATTTTAACTGTAAAGCTTTACCTATCTTTCGAGATTATAATTCCAGTGAATTTTGGTATATCAAAAGCAATAAAGGTAATTTTTTGAAGCTATTATAAAACTCCCGAAAGGATTAAGCTTTAACTTGAGGATTAAAGAATATTCTATATATTTAGGTAGAGATAATCCATTCTAAAAATGAACTCCCCTCCACAAAACCGTGATAATTTCAACGTGTGAGAGGAAATACTTATTGCATCACTATACTTGTGTGCGTGATACAACTTTACTGTAACATTGGCTCATCTGTCTGTCAAAGTGATACCGTTTGCTTATATAACCTGCGCAATTAAAAATGAGTTCTGTAAATGGCGGCGGGTAGGTATGGTACGGTTGGCAAAACAAGTTCTCAAACAGGCCGGCGTCACGACGAATTTCCCATACAAACGTAATACCAAAATTATTTGTAATTCGAGCATATTTCCACGGTATTATTGTATTATTATTATCTATATAGTATTTTTATCTAGGTCCCTACAGAGTTTTTTTTACAAAATACTTACTTATTTTAAATGAAATTATTTTTTTAGTAAAGTAAAGAGTTTAAACAGCTTTGCGTTATAAACCCGGCGTCGGCGCTTTTATAACGTCCTCAATGTGATCATTCATACGAACGCTTTTAAATCACTTTCGTCTCGTCCCTCGCTTTTGAAAGCCGTGGGAATGTTTTCTGCTAAATAACTAGCTATAGCGATTTGTGTTGCTAGAAGAAGAAGAAAGAAAAAAAGGACATTCTGGGTACATCCTCTGAATGAACAGAGATACTTAAAATAACAGTTTGTGACACTGTACGAAGATTTGACAAGTATACAAGATTTGACGAATTATTGGAATATTTCTACTAATACTCATCGTACTAATCGCAGCGCCGGCGTTTTTTTAATCGTGTGAATAATAATAAAAAGTTTCATACGGCCTATTACCAGCACTCTGCGTTGAAAATGCAACACTGCTCGATAAAAAAGCGTCGCGTTCTAAAATCGCCGACGTGTGAACACGTACTTGGGTATGCATAAAGCGTTCAAATAGAACATAATTATTATGTTCCATTTGAACGCTTTTTTAACGGACGTTAAAAAAGCTCTCGTGCGAATTAGGCCTGACTGACTATTTTTTTGTAGCGCGTACTTCACTGTGTGAGTATAGACAGCGATAGAGAGTGAGCGAGAACGCATGCGAGTGGACGCCATTTCTAAATATCTTTTTTATGTGCGCAGGTTATACGTTAAACAACAATGACAAAGATTTATGTGTGTTGTATCTATACACCTTTTTGCATGTCTTTTAACCTGATTTTTATGTGTGTGCAAAATAAATGAATTTTCTTTCTTTATGTACCTACCAATGAATATTCATATTCAGAATTCCCGGAAAAAAGACGATTACAAAAGACGGGAAAGCTTGATATATCATTTCTTTTATACGCTCTCATTTAGCAAGTATCATAAAAGCATACTGAATAAAATATCCCCATTGTCTGCAGCATTAGCATAGGTTTCAGCAAACAAAAACAACACTGCCATATATCATCATTTTTACGACTCGCAAAATTAACACCTACGAACTAACAATACAATAAAATCCTCGTAACAATACAGGGTTATAAATAACCTGTTTCATTACATCGATAGAAGTAACAATGGTTAATATCCTAGGGGAATGACAATAACTCGGGCGAAGCAGGTTCTGACATGCTAATCAAATTGTCTGCACATCTGTTGCAGTAGTGATGCGCAGACAATACGCGTGGATGCCCCTGGTAATGGGGTCGATACAGGAGAAAGATAGCCAGGGGCGGAGTTAGGTTGGCGCGGTCCATAGGAGTTTCCAGGTTCATCGCGTACCACAGATAGGGTTTATCTGTGGCTTACGCACAGAGGCCGGCCTCTGGGGGTTATTTTAGTGGGTCATCAAACAGATATCCCCACATAACCATGCACCCACTGCATGTGTAAATAAAAAAACGTTCAAACAGCAGTATCTAGCCCCGTGGTAAGCTCGAATCTTGTGTTTCGGGTACTAGATTTCTAATACACTTAATAGGTAGGTATATATTTTTATTGTATGACAAATACGTACCAAATTACCAATGATAATAATGTTCAGTATATAAATTAAATTTGATATTTCCACGACCTAATATTTCTCAGCCTAGATACATCTCTGTGCCAGGGGTCGGAGCTGATTTATCACGTGCTAAACGGATTGGTTGTTGAACTGCAGATTCGCAATATCAATCCCTAATGCCCTTTCACCCCCCGGTTTGAGTAACTTCCAATTATATCTCACTAATAGTGTTAAGTGGGGCTTTTGTCTCTGCATCATCAGATATCTGCATCATTTTAGGTATATTCTGTCTGATATAGTCGGACCGAGTCGAGTGGGATAGTGTAGAACGCGGACGAGACCGCGGGGTGGAAAGCTAGTATCTTTTATAAAAAATGCACTGTTTGGTTCACAAAATATAAAAGTGAAGACAAGTTTCCTTATCTGTGGTTTGGTTACTGTTACAGATTTAAAAAAAATTATTTATTTTGTATGGGCTACTATATTTACTTTACTTTATGCTGCTGCTAAGGACGAGGGAAGGGGTTTTTTTATGTACTGCGATCACTAACATGCCAATTAAGCATGTTGATCATACCACATTGAACGAATCGCCGAAATGAATTAACATATTCCTGTGTATTATCAACCAAAATATGCGAGCCAGATGTCAAGTTGAAACACCCTAGCTATTGTATGATTTCTACTAACGATAAGGAACTGAAACTTACTCGTGGAACAAACTAGAATCTTCGCTATAAACTAAAGTTGACCTTTTTGCCTTCTGCAACGAAAACCTTTTCATGCAAAAGATTGTAACGAACTCCTAACTTGTAATTCTTCGCAAAACCACAAAGAACGTCTGAGTAACAAAGTGTGTCGAACTTCTCAGTCTAAAGAAAAGTTACGGTAGAAATTATTACGTACCTTTACTTAGTAATATTTTGTGCCGTTTATTATGCCTTAGAAAAGCTAAATGTTTGAGTTATTAATTCGTAAAACTTGTAAGTAGGTTACCGTTAACGTTTCTTTTTCTCCTTTGTTATTATGAATTATGGAGCTGAAGGTACTATTTTATATTTTTTTACAGTTCATCGGATTCAGAAAATGAGTGTTCTTGTGTCTCGTTAACAGCGTCGAGTTCTATCGAAACGCCCACTCAACGTAAAGTTGCGATTTTCTGTCGAGAACTCAATTATCTATGGATTAAGCGACTTGGTCCAGGTGGAAATACCTAGAACAAGTGATTATGAACTAAAGGTTGGAGATCCTCTAAAGGGAAAATTGAAATTTATTTTGTACTTGACAAATATTAATTATTTTAAATAATAACTTCAGTTTTTAAAATCCTTAAATGTTACATTGTAAATGCTTAAACTGGATCTAAATAGCGTTGTGCAAGTTTCCCGAAATCTTTGCATAAATTCAAAATAAATAATTTTTGTTCATAAAATATTTGTTCTGTGCCGAAGAAAGTCAATAAATAATAATACAAAATAAATTGTACCTACCTAAATTCTGAATAATATCAGATATGTTGCCTATTTAAGACATTGCGTATATGTGGCTCTCTAACTTATACATTAAATTACTCGGCTGGAGAAGGAAAGTACGTAAAATATGCTCCCATATACATTAAAGTTTTTTCAAAGAAGCTATTTAAACATCAAGATGATGTTTAAAAATAGAACCGCCTAAATACGTAAACTATTTCACATTTAAACGTAATCTCCGTCTATTAAAGCACCCCGTGTTTGGAAGCCATATGTAGTATCCATAGCCACTCTCTCACTGCAAACACAATGCTACAAGGGCGCTGACGACTAATGCACGTGTGCAACGTAGGGTGGTGACACTTATCGATAGATTATATCCTAATCGATATCTAACTATTAAGTAGGTAGTGTATTTTTATTATTAAAAATCCTATAAGATCACGAGATACCGCGCACTTATTTGTTCTCATTATTTTGAATACCGTTTTATAAAATACTTCTTTGAAATATAAAACCTTCAAGACAAGCCAAACTCAAGCTGTTTAAAGCCTGGAATTTCCCCGTCTCGCTAAAATTATAGACACTTCCAACAGAACCTTTAAATTTAATTAAAACAACGCAATTCTCTTTACAATCTCAAAGAACGTTTCTAAAATAATTACAGCGCTTCCATCGCTGCAGTTTAAATTAAACTCGATAAAAACTACAAGAGGATTCTCATCACTATCAAGGTACCTATTTGGGCCGTCGCGTGCCGCCAGAGACGCGAAATGTGCAAACAATTACAAGGAGCTCTTTTTTGCGCTCCCGAGGGGCGGACCACAATGCCACTCTACGTCAACGACAGCTCCCATCCATTCAAACCCCGCAGATTCAGCCCACATCTGTTACTTTCACACCGCTCATAAATTACACTTTAATCACCAAACACTAGAGATATCAGACTCAATTTACTTTTTCAAATATACCTCAACGCAAATAAAGGGTGACGGCCGTAAATCTACTCGATTCTTTTGATAACACTCCTTTGTCAGAACAACCTGAAGGCCCATTTTTCTCTTAAATATATAAGCACTGGCAATCGGAAACTCCGCGCGGAATCCACTCGCTGCGTGAACCTATTCGATCTCATGCATTTAAATTCAGAATTAGTGAAAAGCCCACAGAGCGAGTTTTTTGCAGAAGGTAAGCAAGCTCCTCGGATTTCCTCTAATGCCGTTTTCATTGAAAACGTGATTGATTTAATGGTATACGATAAAGAAACATTTTTAGAGGCAAAAGTCGCTTTAATAAACAGAACCGGGGGAGTATCGCGGCGGCGTTTGTAATTTTGTTTTTCTTTTCGGCGTTCTCAGGTAACAATCAGCACCTTTCCGGTTCACAAAGGGCGAAGCGCGACAACATAAATAATCTATCTGAAGACAGGACGACCTCTCCTGCTGGCAGAAAAATGTATCTGGGATATAAAAGGATGGCGGAGGCTCGGTTCGTTACGTTTTGTCGCTCCCGGGGGAACCTTGCTGTGCGGCTAGTCGTGTGCTTGAACATGAATGTTGTATGCTTGCGTCACAACTCAGATTTGTATACACGGCCCGCGTCGGTTTACGGCCTGTTGTCCCACGTTGCCCAATAAAGGGCTGTGTTTATTGTTTTTCGTATTCCATTCCAATGTTTGTCGTAGTTTGCTATGATAGTTATGACCCTGGATTATTCCGCCTTTGTTCTACACTTTCATTGTGACTCAAAGATTTTGTAGAGAATAAAGACCCTAAATAAACTATTAATCTTGCGAAATCTTTTGTTAAATAAACCATTTTAGTTAATTTATTTGTGAAAGTAATTCGGGTACTTTATTGTTTGTTTTCTTAAGACCTTTGAGGGTCACCTGTGTCTGCTCAACCTTTAATGAAACCGGCATGGAATTAGGCTTTAGATTTAATCAAATTAACCTTCAAGTCGTTAAGTTTTGTTGCCATTTTAAAAATTGATATTGATATAGAATGCTAAATGACAATCTCTTAGATACAAAAGCACTTTAGTAAGCTTCTATTGATAAACAGTTGTGTTATTTCTACAATATACTACTGATATTCAGAAATTATTTCAGCAAAGACATTTGATTTCAGAAATAGCTATGCAAAATAGTTTTGTGATTTTAACAATAACCTATATCCCGAAACGTATTGACACAAGCTATATATTAACTGAAGCGTTTAATTATATTATTTGTAATCTAACTTTAGGCATGGCTTTCCAACAAACATTGCGCTGTTAGGAAAGCCTAAATAAAGCGTTCCTTTGTCTGCTATAATGTTGAATTAGATTGATTTATTATTAGATGATAACGTCAGTACATTTTATTTGACAACAAATATATTTTTATAAAGAGTTAGGTTCATAGTCAGGGATCCGTAGTACATGGAAATCAAGTGATTACTAACAAGCTAATTTTTGGTGAGTAGCTTCATTTCGATGAGACGTCCAAAGATATCCTATACCCAACTCTCGATTGTGGTAGCTAACAGAGATATCAAGGATTAAAAAATTCAAGGATGTAAAACCGGGATAACGGACCACGAAATTTGTAGGACAATATGTTATATCTCAAGATAATTATCTAAATTATATAAAAACATGTTTGTCCTACAAAACCTATGGTTTGATCAAAGAGTCCGCCATTTCCAAAATGTGTCGAAAACGAGGTCAATTTAAATGATTACTATGATTACTAACCAGCTGATTTTTTGTTGTATACTTAATTAATATTTATAAAATCTAACGGACATATTGTCCGACAAATTTCGTGGTCCGTTATCCCGGTTTTACTTCCTTGAATTTTTTAATCCTTGATATCTCTGTTAGCTACCACAATCGAGAGTTGGGTATAGGATATCTTTGGACGTCTCATCGAAATGAAGCTACTCACCAAAAATTAGCTTGTTAGTAATCACTTGATTTCCATGTACTACGGATCCCGGCCTATCCACTCTCCAACTCTCCAACACTCGATGTAGAGACGAACTCGACGCCTACCTAACATCCTAGTCTGAAAGAGCGCTAGAACAGGAAGAGTGAAAGGAAAAAGGGAGGCCTTAGCCCAGCTGTGGGAAAATACGGCTAAACTCTAAAAATCTTCACAATTAAGTTCTAGTGTCCACCAATATAAACCAACACGGCTACGCAGCAAACTATCTCAGTATTTCGTGCCAAAATTAGTCTTGGACACGTTTCACTCATATTGTGACATTCTCCTTTTATTTTCGCCTGAGACGTTGATATGGAACAAAATATTAGTCGCCCGTCAAACCTGCCACGTTTGGTGATAGGGGAAAACGCCGAGCTCTTATTTTTCTGCCAACACTGTGGTTTGACTCGTAAAACAACGATGCTTGTACATAAATTATATCTACATATACGTGTATATTCGCTACTACCACTGATACTACCGACTTAGAAACTTTTGCAGCAGCAAACTATCGTAAACATTTTATTGACGACCTATGTGGCGGAACGGGCGAAGGTCCGCCTGTGACGCTTAAGATGGGTTCGTTTCCCGCCTCGGGACAAAAATGGATCGAAAATATGATCTGCAAATATTTGTTCCGGGTGTTCTGGGTGTAATTATATATACCTATAATAAAAAATATCTATCCATGTATGTATATTCTATTGAGTATTCACAAATCTAACACGATCGATAATCTAACGAAACACAAGCTTCGACTTTACCATTTATTTTATTATTTCGAATAAGGTTTTTAATTAATATGACACAAAAACAGTTTGTACACTTTTATGTGCATCATGTGCGTCATCAACATTAAGGGTATTCAAAAATATATTAAATTATGGTATGTTTGTTTATGTTTTGTTCCTTTATAAATTCAAACACATTGTTTCTTTGAAAATTACGATAGCAATTCATAGTTTATTTTGAACACTCATGCATCAGCCAACAAAAATTCATGACTTTGTCGGCGAAACTTTGAAAAGTTTTAAAAAGAATTTCGCTCGAACACCTATCTCGTACTAGCTTGCTTGCAGTTTTCTCTCACGTATTTTTATAATTTTGCAGAACTACGAAGAGGTTGGCACTAACGCAACTATGAAACCCTTATAAAGTTTTTAAAGGCTTAAAACATGTAGTCGTTAAAACAACTGAAAAAAAGTATTCATAAGTCAAGTACCTATCTCTCATATCTTCACTAAAAGAATTTTAATAAGATGCGTAATCTCAATTTAGCAATCCTACTACTCGTATTAACAATCCGTCTGTGGCTTTGCTTTCGTTACTATGGATTTAATTAGGAATAAACAGCTAATATTGTAAAATAATCCATTTAACTTTCAATACGGACGTATATGTAACCTAACCTAAGGACTACTAAATAATATCAGTCATGTAAGTTGTTTAATTATTACATTTACTCACCCTTACAATATTAAATCTGACATACAAGATTACATTAAAAATACCGCAAAAAATACATCATCCCCAGATATAAAATATTACGCGGTCGACACGAGTTCATATAATAAATTACCGTGCAAATTTTACGCATTTCTTTTTAAACCAACGAGGCAAAGGAACGACTGAATTTTAATCTATGTATATAAAATCGATATGGCTGGAAATGGTGTAGAGAAAGCACAAAAATAGGAGAAGGAGATACTTTTGCAGCTCAAAAATATATATTTCAGCGGGGAAATGAATTATAAACTCTTCAGCTTTATAATATTAGTATAGATAGAAAAGCTAGTGTAATCACGCCTTAAGCGAACATAATGAAAATCTAAGCAATTTCGCCTGAGAGCAGACGATTCTCATGAAAGATATTATTTTGTCTGAAGACAGCTTGTTTCTACATCGTGTGCGCTTTGCACTCTGAGTTTACAGTTAACAATATGCATTACACTGCGCTCCATTTGATTTAATGCTCATGCAACATACATAGTAGAGACATACTATGTATGTTTATAGCTTGATTTATAAAAACAAAGAGATTCTTGTCTTGCAATGGTACAACATTCTTGTAGGGAATATATGTAGATAGTCCTATCATTTCAAAATTTTACTTTATCCCACAGGGCTCCATTGAATTTCTCTAATTTTGTGCAGTTTTTAAAGTAAAAAAAATTTGGAAAAGTAATGTGGACAAAACCACGGGTTGGTCAGCTAGTATAGAATATATTCAAAATGAAATAACAATAACCATTATTGATCTAGAAAATATGAAATCAAACGAGACGTGGATTAATTCCATTTAAGTAATATAGGTACCTATTAACCTTATGTAAGAAATGATAGTATGTATATATGTTACGGCTAATACCCGAAGTGCGGCTACACCTAGTTCTAGCCGGTTAGAACTAGGTGTAGCCACTTGCTCTTGGTTAAACCTAGTATTAGCCGATTGTTTTCGGGTAAAACTAGGTCTAGCCTTCATCATGCCGGCTACAACTAGGTCCAGCCATTTCCTGTTGGATAAAACTAGGTCTATCCGATATCACTCCGGCTAGAACTAGGTCCAGGCAATCCCTGTTGGATAAAACTTGTTATTCGTGTTAATCGTGTGATTTATAATTAAAATAACATTCTTTAAATTATAATATGCAACTACTTATTGTCTGTTGTTAAAAAATGTTACTGATTGTTCCTATTATATTAAAAATTGCACACTATGTACAGCCAATCCCTGCTAGATAAACTAAGACACGCGCCGCTGCTGCAGATAGTGAGTCACACTCGCTAGTAGACCTGCAGTAGATCAGCAGCAGAAGCGCGTGTCTTAGTTTTATCTAGCAGGGATTGGCTGTATATAGTTGTAGCCGGCATGCTATCGGCAGAGCTTTTTTAGATATTAAAAAACATCCAATACAGACTACAAACGTAGAGTGTTTTTTTTATTCTTATAAATCACATTGTAATAATTAACATAAATTATTAGGAGTGCAATTTTTAATATAATAGGAACAATCAGGAACATTTTTAACAACAGACAATAAGTAAGTAGTTGCATATTACAATTTAAAGAATGTAATTTTAATTATAAATCACACTTTTATAAAGTAACATAAACTATTTATTAGAATAACAAGTTTTATCCAACAGGGATTGACTGGACCTAGTTCTAGCCGGAGTGATATCGGATAGACCTAGTTTTATCCGACAGGGAATGGCTGCACCTAGTTGTAGCCGGCATGATGAAGGCTAGAACTAGTTTTACCCGAAAACAATCGGCTAATACTAGGTTTAACCAAGAGTAAGTGGCTACACCTAGTTCTAACCGGCTAAAACTAGGTGTAGCCGCACTTCGGGTATTAGCCGTAACATATACATATATATTATTACTTAAAAATTACCTCTACAATGTGTGAATCAAATCATAATTATGTACTGTTTTTAACTACACAAAAATAATTCAAATACAAATGCTTTTATAAAACATCAATTTCTGTCACTTACACGTACAAATAGAAATGTCACCTATTTAATAAATTACCTTTCGTGCTCTCAACGACACAGTCAATCCTCCAAAGAAGAACCGCAGCGTACACTGTAAGCAACATCTTGCGAGCCCCAGTACAGAATAACTCACATTTATGGGCCATACTCATATCTACCCGAATCGTCGGGAATGCCGTCTTTTATAAGCACTGGCAACATCACAACACTCTTGTTCTAGGCTGTCCCCAACACTACGCGATAGCGGCCATTTTGAATTTATTCTAATGTGGTTTGCTGTGATTCATTGACGCGGTTCTACCTGTAACAAAGAGAGGCAAAATATGTATCAATAAAGATAACTATCATTTTCATAATTTTAGCTGTCGGACGTTTACTGCTGGACATCTAGGACTTCCAGTTATCCTTATTACTAAACATATATGTTCGCTCACATAGCCACAGAGGTCTTCAAGTATCAAGATTTATATTTATACAACTATCGAGAAAAGCCTGGAACCAGAGCATAATTTGTGGTCTTTATCTAATGAAAAGTTCCAACGTTATTACAACAAAACTCTGTTCATTAGGTCCTAGTTACGGCGTGAAGAAGTAACGAACATTCATCCAAACACCCAAACTTTCGCATTCAACCTAAAGTGATTTAGTTTAGCTTGGGGTTCGAATGGAATTCATATTGGTCATGGCATAAAGGAATTGGGGTCAGTACCACTACAAATAAATAGCTCAGGCAAATATTAAATAAAGGAGCTCTTCTGTATGGAAACGGATTTAGTTTATAGCCAACTTGTCGGTATTGTGCTTGTGTAAAAACATTTTCTTTTACTTGTCCTCTGATCCCAGAGTCAGGAATCTCGGCTTTCAGACGTCATTTAAGGTGGAATCCTATTACGGGAATTGTACTGCTACTTGCGTGTACAATTTCATTTTATCGTAGCTGTAACCATGTTTTGTGCCTATTTCCTTTGGAAGGAGATAGGCCAATTACTTAGCAGGTCTGCCTAAAATACCTTGCTTGTTAAGGCTTTGTTAGATCTTGGAAATTCTAGAAACTTCCATAATGATCTTTTAGATCTGTTTCTGAGAATTTCGCGATGATTAAACTTAATTATACGGCAAATCTAATGTTACAAAATAAAAAGTTTAAGAACTTTTCAACGATCCGTTGATCCGACTCGTTTCTATGTTTTTATAAAGACGATTGAAAGGATATTTTAATCGAAAAAGAATAGATCTTTTTAGGATATTGTATTAGGTACACATCTGACGTGGTTGCACAACATGCAAATTGCTCGCCGGATTTGATTTGATTTGAAGCAAGCGAACTTTTGTACACGTTTTTCATGAGTTACAGCCGAATACAATCCAGGTTGAATTCGTATTCGCTTTGTAAAAGTGGGAACATAATTCAGTGATGAAATGTCCAGTGGAAGGCTCCTAAGTGGCAATCGTGACGAACCTCGTGAATGGAATAGGCAAGGCGAATGCGGTGTTATGGAGGAAATACTGAGTAAGTGCCGGTTGGGGCACTTTATTCTGCGATATATCGAGTGAGGCTTTTTGATTTCTTGTCCCGTTATGTGCCAAGTCAATTATGGTTTGATTGTATGAATGTGGAGAATATATTTGGATATACCCACTTTATACATACAATTTAACCATCTTGTGCATTTTACAAATACCTTGCGCGTGCTTATTAAAATATTCGTTCATTTAATAACCAAAATAAATCTCAATGTGAAGGATAAAGACTTCTCTATTCTTGTTATGTTTTTAAGTAAACACTATACTATTAATGGTTATTTTAGATTAACCTGTACATTATTATAATCTAATGTAAAGTTCTTGATTGAGACGCACCGAGCTTTGAAATCTTGCGATTATCTCGTACTCGTCTTTCATCGAGGCAGAAAGACAATGCACGCTCAAAACGTACAAATTTGCACCATAGTTTATGAATTTTACGGCAAAAGCACTCAAGGAAACGTACAATTTACGAGTACACCTAAGTGTACAACCAAGCGGCAGCTGTCCAAATATTCTTTCCTCCCCACGACACTATACTACTGACACTTACAATAGATTGGGCTTTATTTATAGCTTTTTAAAGCCCCAGGATTCTTCGGATTTTAGTCTGCAGTCTTGAAATAGTGTTTCTGTTAGCGTGTGTCGATTTTTCCGTTAACTTACTCTGGGGAAAAGACACATGACAATGTGAAAGTTCAGATAACTTCGTCTGTTCCTGTAGTTTTCCTTTATTTTTCCCGAAATCCAGAGAATGGAGATTGGTATGTATTTATTTTCAAAAAGCTAAGATTAATAATTCTAATTATAATAAAATATCTAAAGTTAGTTCCATCAAATACTTTTTTATATTATTATATCTTCTGGTACGTATTTACAAAAATATGGAAATACATATAAAGACTAAAGTATTAATACTTTTATTATTTCAGCGTGACGTATCTGTTTGTGTGAGAAATTCACATAAAAGAACACCGGATTGAAAAGCAAAGAAAGGGGATATTTTTGTCATCACATCGTTTTAATCCTAACAAAACAAATATGACGGCGGTAACACATGTTCCGAAATAAATATTTATGCTTACTAATTGTTTGTGGGTAAAACTTGTAAAGGAACGTTCTTTGGCTTCTACTGGGGTGTTAACTTATTCATATTTCATATCTACATGTAATATGAATAGATAGGTACATATAAATAATCTACATGTTTAATATAAAACTAGATTTTATAAGCTAGTTGCCTTTCGGGATGCTTTAATGCTTATATTAACCTGTTAAGGATTGCCCAAGACTACTTAATCGTCTCCTGTATTAGTGACTATATCTAGATTAGTCGCAAGTTTCCTCACGATGTTTCCTTTGCTCTATATATTTTAGTAGTCGTAAAATCGCGAGGTGCGTGGTTCGATCCTAAGTACAAACATCCATATAATTATTATTTTTTTCAGTTTAATAATATTTAATAGCGAAACTCAATACGTTGGTTTATTTTTATTATTTATTGTCTTGTTACAAGATATCTTACCTTTAAACGGTCTAAACAATCTCACAGTTCTTATCATTCTCGTAGGATCGTTCTTAGAAATAAAACGAGTCGGCGTTCCCAAGGGAGCTATTCTCGCACCGGCTGGATATTCTTAGATAATTAACTCTTTATGCCCAGAGACATCTGTTTACTGCTACTAAATATAAGAATGTTGCAAGTTGTCTTGATGGAAAGGTATTTGATACGGAGACAACTTCTTTAGTGTTATATTTTTATTTTTCTTTAAACTTTTTATTGGTTTTGCCATAGCTTAAAATACAGTATGTGGTGCACACCTAGGAATATTATATTAGACACTCATGGCTGTCGTGTAAACGACTAAGGGATTTATATACCAAAAGACCAATAGCCACTAGATATTTTAATGTGTTCTACTAGAAATATTATTTTGTAAAAACAAGTAATGTGGGTTAATAAGGCAATATTTGCGTCGCTAAATCATCGAACAAGTTGAAAACAAGCCTTTTACGAAATAGAACTTTATGCGTAGAAAACATTTTTTGTTTGAAAACATGTTTTGAACTTATATAAGTTCTTATCAAAATCTCAAGCTAACTAAACGACTGATGCCCAGCCAAAACATACTATCGAACTTTAAACATAATCGACTGGTACCTACTCACTAAATTTTTCTATGAATTATACAATAAGATAAAATATAAAATTTTATCAAATAAACAAAGTAAAACAGAGTTCCTTATGTAAATAAACCAGATTATGGGCAAAAGGCGGAAAATCAATGCGACTCAGCCCTAAGGGACGATCCATTTGGATTAACTAATGACAAAATAAAAAGGTATGAAATGGGTAGGAAGTTTTCAACTTTCTATTGCTACAGCATCTGATATAAGAATAATATTAATTTCAAAATAACCAGAGCTGCTTACAGTAAAATATTTTCTTCTAATTCTGCGATAAGTCTGCCAAAACACGGACAAAGCAAAATCGATCGGCTCTAAGCAATATTTTACCTCTTTTTTCACGAGACTCGCAAGTAATTACTATCAGAGGGCAAGTTAACCCTCGCTAATAAATATTGCAAGAGTTGATTCGAGAGCATAATGGACTGTCCCCTCCTGGTCCGTTATAAAAGTGCCTACTTATTTATTTACAAGTTATTTGGGGTTACGTGGAACACTTTGACGGATGTCGATGGCTCTCCAAATTGCTCTATACATATTAATAGGTTTAAACAAAAATCACTGTTATAAATTAAAAATGCTGCATGCAGGGGCTTGTTAATTTAAATTGAATTTTACGGATTTTTGTATGTTTGCGATGTTTCGATCTCCTATTGGGCGATAAAGCAAAATAGTCATACGAGTATTATATGTAGTATTATATGATATATCTTCAATAACAGGAGTCATTTTGGTTATCGCCTCAACAAGATTGAAGGATGATTCTGTTAAAACTGCTGGTTCACGGTGATTGCAAGTTGCTTCCGACCGAAAGAATCGAAAATCAATAAGAGAGTAGTTCAAGTCCTGTGACGTCGTACAAAGTACTAATAATGGAAGCGGGTCACTGCTTTCTGTTATACCTGCACTAGCCTTACGACCTTTTCACGGAATCATCATCATCAGTATAATCCATAGTACGTACCATTACCGAGCACGGGTTTTCCCAATTAAACCATTATAGGTGCCAAATCACAATCAATACCGTTTCACTTATATTTAAAATGTATGGATATGATTTTTGGATCTAAGTGTATGAATGGATATTTGTTACTCTTTTACGCGAAACATTTTAAACGGGTTTTAATGAAACATTACAATAATATTGTTCATGTTTTACATCAAATTAACATAACAGTTACGATTACCATTTAGTGTCCCACTGCTGCGAAAACTAACATAAAAGGTTTAAAAGTATTTAATTCATAAATCTAAAGAAATAACTATAGATCAATACAACATTAATTCCACTATAAAAAAAATCTATAGAGATAAATGTTTTTCCGATTAAAATAGTTTTTTCTCAAAAGACTTCAGCAGAATCAACTCTTCAAAGGCTCAATTCTATAATTGGATTGGTTTTGTTTACAACAAACAATTGAAAAGGGATTCTAATACAAAGATATTTGGATCACTTTCATATTCCGGATATTTGGTCATGAATACAAATCGTGATATTTATATCAATACCCCTTTGAGAGAAATGATACCCTTTACCTGCTAAGAAAGGGTCATAATGCCTTTGGGTCTTAAGCGAAACTAGGAAAGGGTTATCTTAAGATCTACCTTTACATAACTTAGTCAAGTTTGCTCCAGTTGTGATATACAGCGTTTATCAAAACAAAACGATACACGGTACATTGACTCATTACTGGTACCAATAGAGTTGGGGTAAGGGTATACGGGCCGCATTTCATCTTACAAACAGGAATTATTTTACGGTATTTAGTGTCTCTATCTGTGTGTTGCAAATGATAGATTCGAAACGTGGTGCAAAATCGCTATAGTTAATTAAGTCGTGATACCTTGTTTTTTTTCTGATCTTATCTCTCCTTGGTTTGATATTTATATCGGTGTTTCGAACCGACTAATTGAAAGCGTAATTAAGTGAGAGCAGGATTAATTCAATTAGTTTGAGCGATCCTGACTTGAAGTAGAATTTGTATATTATTTTCTGTTTATTTGAATCGATATTTGTAATTTTCTTAACCAATGTTTTTTTGTAATAAATATATACCAGATAAATATTCGCAGTATAATTTTTGAAATAGATTTCTGTAGGTTACTAAACTTATTTCAAAACTCTTAAAACACTTTTTAACTAAATAAAATCCTTTGTAAATCTTTAAATTCATTTATTTGAAACTAGATGTTTCAAACAAATATGTTTCAAGTAAACGAAACGACACATCAAAGGTTTCATTAAAATGTTTTTATTCTTTTTGATGAATTATTTATTGTAAGCGTACCTACTATATATTTTCAAATATTTTCAGCTTCTGTATTTGAATCTATAAATCAATACTAATAATTATATCCAGAACTTCTTTCTACTTTGACATTTAGGTAAGCCTGTTGATTTTGAACCAAGACCTAATTAGTTTCATTGGGAACAAGTAAAAAACAACCCCCCTTGTCATACAGGGAACTCTCTCTTGACGAGAGACTTGTCACACAATAAAAATGGGTTATTGTACATTTGCCAAGTTAATTCGTACCAAGTAGTGGCTTACCAAATACCAAGTAGTGACATTAGCTTGACAACCTGGAATATTACAAAGTCAGAATATTCAATTTTTTGGTATAAATATCATGTAAATTGAATTTCAAATTTCATGTTACCAATTCCTCAACCTTGTAACCAAGAACGCTTCCTCGGAAAGGCACATTTTTTTAACGCTTAACACATTCAATGCCCAAGCTTGACACCACACTGTGCCGAGTTACGATACGAGCGTGTGTCGTGGGCACAGATAGTGTAAAAAAATGAATGCTAGTTGCAGCTACTCGGTTATAAACAATATATCCCGCACATCTGGTCATCGGGGTTTATTAATATTTTGTATGATAACGTAAATTATATATAAATGTTAATGAGACCACTAGGGAGGGCAGTTGAACTGATGACAGCAAGCGCGGTAATTACACCGATTCCCTGAACGCGGCTTGTTGGTAAATAACGACTGTAATTGAATTCCGAATTCATTTGCCTTTAATTACTGTCATTGGATCGGCTTTTAATTTTTTTTTATTGTATTTTATCAGCGGAAACATCGATAGTTAATCGGCACTAGTTAACCTGATGTCCAGCGACAGGCTTGGCCGCATTAAAAAAACAATTTTCGTAGATCTAAAGAGGTTTTACTTTAAGGTTTTCAATATGTCATTAATCCATTTTTACTTGGTTCTATGCATTTTTGTTAAACATCTTATATTTTAAAATATATGTAGGTAACAAGCAAATATGTACATCTAGATTTCAACCTAGGAAAAGGCGTTAACGCTCCTTTCTAGATGAAACAAATGCTTATCCAGTTTTATTTCAATTAATTTCCCAACTGTCAAAAAATTGTAAGTCTCATAAATTGAATGAACAACATAGCTTCTAATACATTCATAGAAATATAAATCCTTTTCTATCTTTTTGGTTCGGCCGAATTGGATTGTGCGTCCCCTGCATACATGGTTGAAATGTTCTGAACCGATCAATTCCTCAACACTGGAATTCCGTGCCTTGAGGTTAACTAAAGTTTGCCATGTCGGTTGGTTTATTATTGTATTTTACGTGTCAATAGCTACTTTGGTCCTTAGCTTAACTAGGATCTGACATACTCGTATCCCAAGGGCATTTCAAGGTCTTGCTTTATATAAACCAAGACCATGAAATACTATTCTCTCTCTCTCTAAAATTATAAGAGAACATTTAAAATTGTACATTGTACATACTATAAATAAATACATAGATATAGCTACGCTACCATATAGTAAATAAATGCATGTTTAAAAACTAATTTATCAACGACGAAAGTAGGTATGCAAACTTTTCAAATAAAATGTTGGTATGTTTTAAATATTACTTTACAAAGTGACTAGGGAATTGGTAAAACTAATTGGTAGTGGGCAGAATATCAACATACTATCGAAATAGAAAAAAAATGAGTCTCTCACACCACGCCCCAAAAATACAGAAAATGACAAAACAACACTACTAAAGGTAACACTAATAAATAATAATAATATAATAATACTTTATTTATACTTATACTTTATTACTTCTCAAGCACTTCAAGAGCAAATTTCTTCAAGGCAACGTCTTAAAATATATGTTTAGGTTCGCGCATGATTACAATAATGATACTTACGTCAAAATTAGCATATCGGAACAGACCAACAGTAAATTTTTGTAGTCGAAGCGGACAAGTGCACCGTATATTCGGCAGGGTCTTAGATTTTTATGTGGAGAAAACTTCTTCCACCGGGCTTAGTCTGATTCCATTTCATTTCTTCCTGAATAGTTGGGTTTAAGCCGCAAAGATCATGTAAATGTTCCAAATTTCCTTCCAGCAATAAATTACAGATTTAACAATGTTTTAACTATATTTTTTATTCATGATGTTATTGTATTTAGATTTTGCTTCTTGGAATAAAACATAAAGTAGAAAGATTAAGTGTTTTCGGATGGACTCATTTTACCATGGGAAAATCTCTGCGTTAGAAATTTGATCAGCGAATCTACATATTCAGTCAGCAACACACGTGAACATAATTATTACCGAGGAAAATTTAGCGTTAATCCCACTGCTGGTACACAGTGACTACTCTCTTGATGAGAGAGATTAGGCCTTAATTCACCACGCTGGCCAAGTGCGGGTTGGTGAATGACACATGTTTCACTCAAACTTTTTAACATTCTAAGGACATGCCGGTTTCCTCGCGATGTTTGCCTTCACAGTTAGAGCATGTAATTTAAAGAAAAAATCATAGGTGCGCGGCGGGGTTTGAACCGACGACCTTCGCAATAAAAGTCGAGTGTGCTCCCACTTTGCCAACACGGCTCGTCTATCTACTCGGCTATCTCGGCTATCTACTCTAAGAGTAATATACGCTACCAATGCTACAACAATTTGGAGCTACCCATTCTAACAAAAAGATTGACTGACATCTCGAAGGTTTGTTTACGCAATCTAAAGGCGAACCTAACCCCATTATTACGCAAAGGTATGCATCCCTTTTCACATGTATCAAAGTATCCGATTTCTCATCTCCTTCCCAGACACTTGGAAGTTTCCACGAGTTTCATACAATAAATATGTAGGATTATTTAGCTTGTCGGAACGTAGGTACATGTTAACGCGCAAACATAATTGAAAAACTTTTGACACGGGGCTAAGCCTTCCACAAAACGATGAGTTGTAATCTACGTATCTATCTATGTATAGATAGAGAGCCGAACACGTGGAGACTTATGATGGATATAATCATAATCATAATCACCCCTATTGATGTCCCCACTGCTGGGACACAGGGACTTCTCGAGGTTAGGCCTCACGCTCATTAATTAGGTCACACATTAAAACTTTTCTAACTTCTTTTCTTAGAACATTTCCTCACGAATGTTTGCCTACATTCTTATAAGCACGTGTTTTTAAAACGCATATACATTTTTCAAGACGAAAAATACAAAGATCCTAGGCGGGGTTTTAACCCACGACCTTCAGAATGAAAGTCGAGTAGCTAACAAGGCTACCTGGATGGATAAAATATAATTATTTCAAACATAGAATAACTCCACAGTTTATAAATTATAGGCAGACAGACATCTTCCTAAGAAAAGAACTTCACCGCAATGAAATATATTTATAAACGATAAAATACTTAATATTCTTCTATTTGTCTTAAACTTACACAATTTCTTCAATGCTGAACTTTCCCAACATATCTCGCGAAGTCTTTGAAATACAAAAAGAAATTTCGAACAATCAGTCAATTGAAGCGAGCTCGGAGTTTAACTTTACCGAGTTTCTAGGAAATGATAAAGTTGAATATCGAAAATAACCACAATACACGTCTTATGTAAATAACGACTAAATTTGACTCGTGTTTCGTCTTTGAGCAATAAACCCAAAGGACGTCATCATCAGCATCCTTATGGTATTTAGTTCCCACTGCTAGGACACAGGTACTTGACAAGGGATTAAAGATATTCATGCACCACGCAGGTCAAGTGCGGGTTGGTGAATGCCACATTATGTCCTTCATATCCTATATTCATTTCTTTATCCCGTCTGGTTCACACCTGATATTATAAATGATATTAGGCGCAAAAGGAAAGGAAACTTCAATATCACCAAAAGTTCATAAAAACTTACCTACTTATCATATCAGATACCTACTCCTAAAATCATTTATAATTTTCAAATCGCTAAAACATTACGTAACTCAAAACTTAATTATTTACCTTAAAATTAGGAAATAAAAACAAGTCAATTTTATTATATTTTCCATTTTATGGTGCAAATGTTTTTCTTTTTGATGTCAGATATTTGAAATAAAATCGCTTTTACAACGTCCGTCGGTTTATAAACATGAAACTAAATGGCGGTATGGCGTCGTTTCACAAAGATGTTTCAGTTTCATCGTAAATAAAATAAATAAATTTATCTGACTTGAAAATCCACAATATGACAATTCACGTTTTATTTTAACATTTTTATTACATCTTAAGAATTTATGTGTATTTATGATTTAGTGATCTTTCAATTTATTTTGTGACCAAGATCAAGTTTTAATGGAAGAAATTTTCTAATTGGAAGATCGGTGCCCATTATGCTTCATAACCAGTAAATAAGTCTGACTTCTACTTACTACTTACGATGTATTCTTGTTTTAAAAAATTCGCGGGAAATATGTATTTTTCATCGTTCTAATTAAAATTTAAAAATCCTTACCAGTAGTTTTTCTTAAACGGTTATTATTGTAATTATCACTTTTTACTAAACAAATAAACATCTACATCCTAATACGACTTTAATCGAATTACAATTACCACAATAAAATGTATCTACGCAAGAAGTTTTACGCGCAACATCAAAAACCGTACCAAAGTTTAGCATCCAATTTGTTTTAGTTAAGAGCCTTGTGACTTTACGAAGTTTTGCGAAATTGGATATTTTATGCACCACGTGACCGGCGCGTCACGCGAATTCTATGAAAAATACTAAATGATCTTGATACTTCGTCGATCTAAAACATACAAATATACTAATAATTATTTTAGATCTGTAGAAAATGGCATCGAATAAATTCCATTTTATTGAGTGGATTTTTTTTCAGTTTCATTCCGAAATAATTATTATATTAATGTTTTTATTTAATTGATAGGTGTTTAATATATTTTCCTAAATTCAAAATGGTGGATATTTTTATTTCAATATTTGAATCAATTATGTTTTATCTTAATAATATCAATATTTATTTTAAATCTGATTGATTATTTGAAATCAATTAAGTAGGTACATAATTTTAAATTAAAACATTCATGATTAATAATTATATATATAAGAATAAAACTGAAAATAGTCTTATTGAAGTTAAATGTCCTCATTCATCTCATCTTATGGGCTCATTTTTAAACCGATTCTTCTGAAATTTGGTGTGTAGGTTTGTAATTAAATGTTTTTTTTTTGTCGAATGTTGGGACTTTATGTAAGTTCGAAAGTCTAAATTGAACGTACTAAATACAAATTCTAATTATAACAAAACAAATAAATTATATTACCTATATTTAAGTTGCTTGTTTTGTTAGATGGTATATTTGTGTTTGAATAAATAAAAGTTTCGTTAATGAAGGTTTTAATTATGTTTAGGTATTATTTTTGTAGTTTCGAACTTTATATTTATTTTTATATTTATTGGTATCCATTTATCTACATATGTCATACACAGATGTAGAATATCCATTTATCTACATATGTCATCTTGAATAATTCCCATTATATTTTTATTTTGATAAACTATTTATTTTTATTTTATTACGAACTTATTTAAAATATTTAATTTTTATATTAAAAAAAACCAACCCGCACTTGGCCAGCGTGGTGAATTAAGGCCTAATCTATCTCGTCAAGAGAGAAGTCCCTATCCCAGCAGTGCGAACGTGAATAGGGGTGTTATTTTATATACAGGGCGTTCCAAAATTATGGGCCATGAAGGGGAAGTACCATATATATCGTTGATAGTGAATTTTGCTCAAAGAAGACTTCATTTTATTTTAAAAAGTAAGTAATTTAATTAATTAATTTACAAAAAAAATGTTTCATGTTTTTTATTTGATTAAAATAATTAATTTCACGTTGTTCCTTTCTTTTAAAATACTATGTTACTTAAGCAGAGTTATTATTTTTTAGCTATTCTTTCGATTGGTATCATAAAAATAGAGTTTTTTTTTCTACATGTAAGTCGGTTCGATTCCCAGACAAAGCAAGTAATTTTTAGAAAATCTATGAATCCAGAATTACTAACTTTTAAAAATAAAATGAAGTCTTCTTTGAGCAAAATTCACTATCTACGATATTTAAGGTACTTCCCCTCCATGGCCCATAACTTTGGGACGCCCTGTATTTATTAGAAAGGTACAATTATTTAATGTTTACAATAAATAATATATTTATTAGAAAGGTACATTATTTATTGTTTACATATTGGATACTCGGTAAAAATAAGAACAAAAAATTACGGAATATTTTCTTTGTAATAAATATTATGGAAATCTATACTACAATTATCAAGCTGAGGAGATTGCTTGTTTATTTGTTTGAACGTGCTACTCAGGAACCGCGGGTCCGATTTAAAATATGATTTCAGTATTGGATAGTAAAATGATGAAAAAGGCTATAAAACATAAACTAGTAAATAACGTAAAAACGCAAGCGCAGCTGTCGGCGGGTCGGCAAGTTAGTCATAATCTAAAAAAATCATAGGCATAATTACATTTAGTCGTTGGACGGTTTCACCAAAAAAAGTTGCCTTGTTGTTTTTTAATTAGGATAAATAACTTTAGATATGCAATCCACATCCTACAGCATAACCTCCAAATAAATAAGGTAAAACAAGATGACAATGATGTGGTACAATTCTTAGGCCAGCAACATTTGGTACAATTCTTAGGCCAGCAACAACAATAATTGACCGTTATCAATAAAAATAACAATTGATCGTTATCAACGGATCAACTTATGTCGGTCGTAGTATCGCAATAACACATACACGCACACTAACAGCGTTTTTACAGCAATTGACAGTCCCACACACTGACATTTTACGAAATATTTCTATATTTTATTCAAGAACAACCGACATAGGTCCGACCTCGACAAGCGCTCGCGCGGTACTAAATGGAAAAAGCCGGCTGAATGAAAAAACTACTAAATTATGGTAGTTTTATTTTATTCATAAAAAATTACCAAAACCGTTCTACAAATTAAAATTAATATCATAGTTTAAGCAAATGTTGATAAATATTTTGATATAAATATGACGTCCCATTGATTTAGAACTTCGGAGTTATTGAGGTTTGTTTCGAAGCATTTTCGGTCGATATTAAATTCGGTATATCTTTAGAATAAAAGCATTTAACGAAAATGTACTCTACTCTAAATGAAGAATAGGATATACGTAACATAATAAAAAATAGTTTTATCGCCCATATTCATTAGAATCTACAAATTAGAGCTAAGAAAACAGGTCTTCGATCGTTTTTTACGAAACATGTATCCGGAGAATGATTATTACTCAATATATAAACAAGTTATCTAAAATGTTTCTTACTACTTTTGTAGAGGAGAAAACGAACTATTATAAAGATGTAATTGTAATATCAAACAACTAACGCAAACCATAGAATTAGGACGAGAAAACCGAACAATTTCGCGATTTCACGTAATAGGCCTCTTAAGTCCAAGTAATACCCTAGTAATGGCATCGTAAACTTTATCTTAACTTATACCTACATCAAACAAACTAACAATAAAAACTCATTACTTACTTTATCTGTGTCCAGTACCCAATTATCAAATCACTATCATCCAATTTCACTTAACATCCACTTTTAAAAATTCATAATTCGAACACTACGTAACGAACAGTTTGAATTCGCGAAGTTGTACGAAACGCGCGCGAATACGTCCCAGCATCCCTGCCCGCTGGATTCATCTAAAACTGAGTCCTGAAAGCTCAAGCTACATCTAACTTCAAAGTGTGATATTCCACGAACAACCAAAGGAAATACAACTTTACTGAACAGCAATAGAGATTATAATTCATTCTGCGCTTGTTACGTTTTTGGTTTTGGAATCAGAGATAGGGGAAGAGGCACAGATGCTTCGCGCATGCGTGCACACATGCGAGGAGTTTGTCTGTGTTGGTGTAAAGTCCAGTTACAATGTTTGAGTAGATGCCGGACACTTTTGTTGTGGACCGCCACACCGTTCGTGTGTACGAAGCTTTACATTTTCTTCTATCTAATTTGTTTTGCTCAACTAGGTACAACGTATATGGAATTGTCATCGCAAATGTTTAGGGAGGTTTTTAGGAATGGTATTATAATTCTTATTCCTACAACGAGGATTCCCTTAGGAGGATTTTGGGAATAACCCGATGCTCACTGTAACAAATGTCAATTTGGTTTATTCGCGGAGTGCCGACATTCGTACTTTGCCAACTTTTATAATATTCAATGTTAGTATTAGCGGAGTGCCGACTTTTCAAAAATTCGGTGCAACTAATCGCATATGGACGACTTTCGCATTGTGCCGACCTTTATAATGTTCAAGCAATTAGTAGCGTTCTGTAGACTATTACATTTTGTCGTCTATATTTTCGCACTCTGCCATATTTATGTACAGTCAAGAAGATATAAAAAAAACAGAAAATCAAAATATTTTATTTATTTAACTTAAATTAATATACAATTTTGTGGTTTGAGACTCTCTTTTGAGTATGAATATACTTGTGATAGAGACTCACTCTGCAACTCTTTACAAGTGTAGTAGAGAATTTAGTAGAGTTAAAAGAAAAAAATTACAAAAAATCTGTACTGTACAAACACAAAAAATAAAAATTAAGGCAATAAAAATATGATAAAGAAAATGATATTCTATCTTAGTAGTTGAGTTAAGTTGTTCATTATGCAGTTCAACGTTATTTTACAAATCGCACTTTGCTGAGTCTTATTAGACAAGTTTTTACATCTATCTTTTTTGATAAATAATCATCAGTGATCTTCTTTATACGGTCGTCTCTTAATTTAAACTTGTTTAATTGCTTTTTGGAAATTGGTAAATGCATGTTATTCATTCTTACATTGTAATCACAATGAACACTTTCATCTTTCAGGACTCTAATAATTGAGAAAAGATTAGGTTTTCTAGTGCCAACGATCTTATTTAATCGGGAATGCCAGCCTTCTACGACGTTCGTGGTTCGATGTGGTCTTCCGTGATAGCTCATGATAGCAACTGTGTCACATCTCATCCACTGTTTGACGAAGTAGTAAATGAAAATGAATAAAATTATTAGAATTAAACTAAGGACAGATATCGTAATCCAATAGTATCTAATAAACTTTTTACTTTTTTTAAATTCCCGCCATTTTTGGTTCCATAGATAATACTTTTTTTTTTTGGCGTTCAGCACAGGGCATTTGCCATTTTCCGTGTTTTTTTTTAAACAAAATTAGGGAAGCGATTAAAATTAAAAATAATATATCCGAACGCGAAATGAAAATAAAAATGATCAGAAGTGGTTTTAATAACATACATAACTTACTTATTCAATTTCTAGATGTGACCGACATCAAAGGAGTTTGTTTGAAGTAGGTATTCGTCAAAGGAGTTCATAATCACTAAAGATGAATGTATTCATTTGGTTGCGTTTTGATAATCTTCAATAATCTCAGAATTTTTATGTACCTATATTAATACAATAAAAAAATATATAATTTACCTATTGTAAAGGTTGGTACTTAATCTCTGTAAAATAATAGTTATATTGTAACTTCACACATGTCATCTGATTTCAAATTCGTGGTCCTGCGTCCCTGACGCTCACATGAAATAGCCCTTAACATTTTTTTACTTAATTGTACTTTAGTCGGCATTGTGCTTTACTAAGTATCTAAGTTTGTAATAGTAGGCAAATTACTCATAAAATAAGCAAATTTATAAAAAGTCGTCGATATGCGATTAGTTGCACCGAATTTTTGAAAAGTCGGCACTCCGCTAATACTTACATTGAATATTATAAAAGTTGGCAAAGTACGAATGTCGGCACTCCGCGAATAAACCGTCAATTTCGATCATAGTCTAAAACGATAATAACTAATTAAGTATACGGTCTTACATTGCATAACAGTCATTCAAATTCAATTAAATTTTATAACATTAATACTGTTGATAGTGGTAAATTATACCACAATGTTTATATTCCACCAGTATTCTCAATTAATTAAATACTTCAAACCAATACTGGATTTGCTGAAAACCAGATTATGATCATTAATTTGTGATTTAATCCGATTGTTTTCCATTATTGTGGATAGATATTTGATAAAACGTGGCTTCTAAGAATATAAATGTTATCTGTTCAGCAATAATAGTGATAAGTTAAAAATAAATATCTCGAAGATCTTATCAGGGACCTTTCAGTAGCAAAGGAAGCAATTGATTTGTCATAATAACTTATTTTTCAATGTCATCTCCTTTACGTTGCTTTGCCTGTGTTAAAGGAATATTTTTTTGCCGCAGGTGAAAATATTTAAAAATACTCATAATGTAATTGAAATCGGTAAAATAATTCTTCACTTCAAGAGTTGTATTAAAACTATTAAAAACCTATAGGTAATAAGAATTAAAAAGTAATGATGTTTCTATGTTAAAATCATCATTTTTCCGTCGTTTGTCATAGCTGGGCAGAGTTCTTTTTTTTAATGTTCAGTTTAGACGTGAGTTATTTTATTTTATAAACAGAAATTATCACGTACGAATAAAAGAGTTAAACTCTCGACGTTTTTATTACAAAAAGGGCAATTTCTTACTTTGTTATATTTCTCAAGAGAAATTAGCGGTTCGCCGTGCTTGGTATCCTCGCTCGTCGTCGTTTCTTACTCTCGTCGAAACGTCGAGAGTGTATAACTCCTTTGGAAATACGTGAGTAATTAATAAGTACGTGGAAAATAGGAGAGGCATAGTATAACAATAGTTTTTATCTTAAGAGAATTGTATTACGACCAAGCTAATAGCACGTTTGGTACTTCGAGCTGCAATACTAACATGACGTAAGCAGGAACTTCATGGATTATGCAACAGCTCAGTGTACCGTACTATTGGGATTGCCATGATTGCAACAAACTGAAACATGCATACAATTTGCAACTATAAATACGAAACAATCAAGATCGATTTGTTTGTTTGGGCTGGAGCTTTATAGGGTCAATAAACAAAGCCTGTTGGCTCTTTGGTGGAGAAGTTATTATTTTTAGAATTTTATTTTTGGTTTACCCGTTTAATCAGGAATTCCAGTGTTTTATTAGTAAATCGAAATTCGAGAAGCTACGCAACATGTTTTGATATTATAACTCCTCAGAGCTTTTTTGAAATCAGCTGAATCCAAGGTGGACTGTCTAGGCTTTCGAAATAACTAAAAATCTGTAAGGGAGGCTTATATCCTGCCAAGGATGCTGCTTTGATGATGATGATGTAATCGTAATACTAGAGTGAAATTATAAATGTGTCGTTATCTTGTGGACAAACCGCGGGTTTGTTTGCTAGCGGTTTTTGCAAGATATTTATATTTTTTTAAATTATGTAACTATTATTGTGATTTTGTTTCAATAAAAAAATAAATTTTGCCGCGGGCTGAAGCTATTATTATCTATTGAATAAAATATTGAAAAATTGAAGTTGAAAAGTTAGAAAAACCAAGCCATAAGTGCTAGTTCTAATTGGCGTTCTATTTCAGTTTTATGTTCCTGTTTCAATTTATCGGTAGTTTTTGGTTTTTCAATAACAATTTATAACAATTACCGTGCCGGACACAACATAATCGTGGTGATGAAACCAACAATGAGTTCTATTGGGGAGACTTGTGTTAGATAGATAGAATGATGAGTTATGATGAAATAATAATAATACAAACAAAGTTTGATGATATTCATCTCATCATAAGCCATTATCACAAAGTTTAGATCAAAGAAATCAATCTGCGCGTGGAATAGAAGCATTTATGTTTCAACTAGCTAACCCGCCGACAGCTTCACTTGCATTTATTTACGTTATTTACATATAGTTTAAATACAGCCTATGATTATATAGCCTTCCTCGATAAATGTACTATAAAAATCTAAAATAATTTTTCAAATCGGACCAGCGGTTCCTAAGATTAGCAAAATAAATGTAATTCTTAAAGGTTAAGTATATCACGGGCAAGTATATTAAGTATATTATTATGTATATCGTTACAACATAATCTTCGCCTTTAAAAATATTTACACGGACAACATGGTTTAAAAATATAAAAGTATCCCCTTTTATTGATTTAAAATGTTTTAACTTTAGAAATCTAAAAACGAACCTTCAAAATAGCCTCATCTTTATTCACCCCCCAAATCCAACGCCCTCTACCAACTGACAATATCAATTCCCAAAGCATTTTAAATTAAATAGAAGCAGACTGTCAAGCCATTCTGGATCTGTTCTCAGGTGGATTCAACGACTTCGATTATCCGTTTACAAAAGTCCCAAGCTCAATTCTCACCAAACTTGTTTAATTAAAGTTTTCGCACTCTTTTTCCCTTTAGGCGGGGAAATAATCCCTGGTTTGGAACATTGAAGGCTGTAGAGTAGGTATTTAATGTTTTGATTTTATATATAGTACATATATGTTTTTACTCGGAATAAGCATTTTAGTGTATCAATTTTTGAAATTCCTTTCTTTTGATTTTTTACATCTTAAAATAGATCAGTTTAATTAGTAATTTTCACGGTTCGGCAAGAGCAGCGTCGGACGTATACCAACAAGATGGACAAATAATCTGCTGAAAGGGGTTGGCTCGCGTAGATGCAGGCAGCGTCCGACCGTAATAACTGGAAATCATAAAAAAGAAATCTGGGCCTACGTACAGCAGTGGATATCCAAAGGCTGAAATCATGATGATGATGGGTTTGTAATTTTCGGTTTAAAAATAAAACAATTGAAAGGTGATAATATCATGTCCCATTTGTATTTTGCCGCTCAATGCCCTCAATGTCCACAACACGTTAGTCCAAGTTTTTGTAGGCACTCAGTATTTGCTTTCGAATTCAAGTTGAAGTTCCAATATGGCGTAAAGTATTCTTGCATTCGCGTCCGGAACAACCGTGGACAACTTTCACAGATCTGATTGTAAACTTCTGCATGAGGATTGGAACTTAGTTTGTTCAACAAGGTTCCACATTTCAGATGTTTTCTTGTGTGATGAGGAGGTTACATTATTAAAGTTGTTTATTTTTAACTGTAGTTGTACAGTAACTGTGTGCGTGGTTGTAATAGTCTCCTCGTTTTTCTCTGTATGTCCTTAACATACGGCAAAAAATTCTAGGGTCACCAACATATTCATAGATCATAATTTGTTGGTTGCTTGTTTTAGAGCACTGGCCCTAGAACACTTAATTTAAATTGAAAGAAATTAAATTAATCCTAGCATTAAAAAAAATCACATACTTACGTTAAATAAACCGGGACTTACTCGAATATTTCTTGACTGAAACTTTGTTATCTTATTATGGGAGTTGACAATCAAAATAGTGCATCACCTATTTAAATCACAGTTTTAGTAGGAAACATTAATATATGAATTATCACACTGAAAAAAAGTATGTGTAAATTTTCTTCAATTTTACTGAATAACTATATGAAATGATGATGTTGATGATTCAATAACAATACACTATTTCCCACAAGAGCTAGTTCACTTTAACTAATTTCCGTTATAGGTTATATAACCTCTTCAAAATCCATGTTAATAGATACTCACCTCTTTGAGGAGCCGCTTACAACCTGTCAAGGCACCGGTACGTACGTCTTTGATAAGAAACTTCCTTCACTAGTAAACTACTTGTCTAATCTACCCACTTCCTTTATGAAGTTACCTTACACGTTACTTGAATTTTCGTAAGTTATAAATTAAGTTGCTTGGATACAAGATTTTATGCAATACAATGTAGATATTGCATTGCCTTATATTGCATATTATCTTGTATTTTTAGGATGAGTTCGATCAAGACCAGTCTTGGGCAGGATTACGGCATAGATTAACAGTTGTAGTCGCTGTATCATTTTTTTTTTATTTTATTAAACGTTTTCTTTATGTATACTATTACTATTATCGTACTATTTTAACAGGGGCACCAAAGGCAACTGTGTGAATTCCCACCGATATTTATTTATTTATTTTCACTTAGGCTGTGATATCGTGTGTTCATTCTAAACTTTTTCAAACTAACATTTTATTATCGATTACAATTTGTGATAAGAGGTTGTCGACATGGCAAAGTTTCCAGCGCCGCCGGTGTCACGAAATCAACTTAGACCTCAGGGCTGGATCTTACCCTTTGGGAGATTTTGGTACAGCACAGCTATATGTGAATTAAGTAAGTATTACGCCGTGTAGCATAAACACCCTTATTTACCCATTAAGACATTGCTGGGACACAGGGACTTCTCTCTCCAACCCGCTTGTAGCTCTATTCTCATAATCCGAGCGTACTCTAAACTTAGTCAACGGGTTTGGTTACCTTTATCAACAACAAGTCTGATAAAAACTATTTGACAAATTACAGGTGAAAAAACAGATCTTATCAGCGATGGTTATCTATTCTTTGAAAAGAGCTTAGTTGGATAAGTGGTAGCTCACTCGAGTTTCGTTCTAAAGGTCGTGGTTTCAAACCGCGTCGCGCTTTATCGTCAAGAGAGAATTCCCTGTGTCCCAGCAGTGGGAATGTAAATAAGATTCGTTTCATTATCACCCCGACAGTGAAACGAATCTTTATTTTTAACGGTATTCAAGTCGGGCCTTATTACATCCCTGGCTACCGTGAAATGTTCTCTAAAATTTTCCGTATTAGTTTGATAACGTGCTTCTCACATTTCGTTTCGTGTTTAACATAGAAATAAGATACAACCTTCAGAAGAGGTAATATTGATTTATATTCCATGAAATACTGATTATAAGTCTAGTAAAGTAACTCTTACTTGCGTAACAAAGACTGTCGTATATTCTTCATCACCATCGTTGAGATACCGATTGCTGTAAAAAAATTTTGGTGTATATGCCATACAACGCATTTTTTTTTATAATTTGTAAATAAGGATAATTATAAGGATATCATTTTCTTTTTTTCAGGTACGGTAAGTTACATTCCAAAAATCCTTTCTGTCCTTTTTTGTGTGAAAAAGCAATAAAAACATCCTCCATTCATCAAGTCTCACAAACTTTCACGTTTAAATTCGTATCGAATGATACTCAAAATGAAATACAAAATGATTTCCTGTCGCTTATCATAGTCTTGATCGATTTCGAGTTTATTCCAATGCAATACCAGTTTGTTATCAACTTCTGTCGACTGGTAATAAAATTTATCGTTTCATTTGTCAAACGGGAAAAAATGTAACGTCAGGCCATCAATGAAATGTGAAGTTCTTTTGTTCCAGTAATTGTTCATCCACAAAATTGGCAATAATACGATGCAATGTACCGACAAACTGTTCTGTTTTTATATAGTTTTTGGTCCTTTGTTTGTTATTATGTACGTAGTTCTACATAATATAGAAAATGTTTCGCGAAATTGCTGTGTTCAAAAAGTTTTTTACACAACTGATTTCGGTTTTCACGTGAATTGAAATTGACTACTCGCACATAACTATAATTTATTACACTTGGATATAAAACTAAATATTCCAAGTTATTCATCATCAAATCATAACAGCCTATACGACGCCCTAATACAAGGCACGGATCTCACGAATAGATGACATTATAGGCCTTGGGAGATCTGGTATAATCACCACACTTACCAAGCGGGTTAGTAATAGCATAAAGTACTACATAGGTATATTTACCAACTTTGTAGCAATCTAAAGAAATTTTATATTCAGCCAGGCGTTATGAATTTTATAGTGGCCAATAAAGTTTTTAATATTAATAAGGCAGAGGTTTTACCACCTGCCACTTTTAAGTTACGAGGTTGACGCATCAAATTGCACCAGATGTGGTACTAAACGGATCAAATTTTTCTCTGAAATTAAAAATTTGAATACTACCTTGTATGTATTCTATTATTTGGAACTTTGTATATTATTATAAGAGAACAGTTTAGACCAGAACCACACACCTAAAATTAGTACCATTCCAGCCTACTCATAGATGTCGAAGTGATTATATATTAGTATATTCATATTCGAATCCCGCCTGAATCGACAATTGTTTAAACATTTTATATTTTGAAAAAAAAAGCACCAGCGATGAAACGCTATAGGTATGTATAGACAGAATAAATTAGGACTATAAATATAAGGTTAAGGATTGGGGAAAATATCCAAAAATAGAAAAGATTAATATTTTCTTTGCATTGAATTTCCCATTTATTTTCTAAGTAAATTCAGCCTTCTAAGTAGATTAAAGCCAACAAGGCAGTGGGATTAAAACGTTATACATGATACTTACATAACTTCTAGTTAATAATGAAGTTGCTTATATTAACTTCATGTGGAACGGGAACTGAATGGTCCCCTTATCGAGTTTAATTTACATAATACCTACACGGTGACACACTGTCGACGGGAAGCTGAGTAGAACTGCAACTCCGACATCATTTGACTGTAAATAATGTATAAAATAGAAAGGAATAGAAATCTAGCACTCGTAACACAAGCTTTAGAGCTTACCACGGGGCTAAATGTTGTAGTTTGAACTGTCAAGCAATATTTATTTTTTTTATTTATATTTTGACGCAGGCACCCGTTTATCTATACTAATAATAAATCTGTAAAAGTCGATCATGGAGTAAGATAGTTTGTGTTGAGATATATTGTTTAATATGCTCAATATATCATATTGAAAATATCATATCTAAATTTTTTCCGTATGTAGGTATGTTACGCCATAACTCTTAAACCAATGATCCAAATTTGATGAAATTTGGTAGATATACATTTAGAGGTCTGGGACACAGGATAGGCTTTATTTAAATTCTTGCTCCAGTTATGTAAAGACGTGGCCCCCATACGAACATGGACGGAGTCGCGGGCACTGCTATCCATAATTCTCAGTTGCCGTTCTACCGTCGATATCTGCTCTACTGCGGCAGATTATCGTAGTATAAGCCGACGTGTTCTCCAGATAATAAGATTCTACCTACGTGACACAAAGACAAGAGATATTGGCAGAATAGACGACTTGTATCTATAGATGGAAACATTTTCCAATTTAGCTTGCAACCCTGATTAGAAAATAACAATAATAATCTTGAACAATACAACAATTTCGACAAGCTTCGAGCTTACAACAGAGTTAGATGTTGCTGTATGAATATTTATTTATATTTAGACCTTAATGTTAAATATTTACGTAAAGATTTCAGAGGTAATCCGGAATGATGATGATGATTCACGTTATCGAATAATGTATTCAAGTGTTCGTGAAAATGTTGTACCTAATGATTATTACATTATGTGGGTCGACTAAAGTGATACTTGAAAAGTTGAAATACCATTTCCAGGGAACGGTGAATCACACAAATTGTAAAGCATAAAATAGTACAGTCAGCTTAGTTCGTATTAGATTGATATAATTATTTAGATTACTATAATTCATTTATTAAATTATTTTACACCAGAGCCAAGCTATGCTCTACGTTTGATATTCGCCAATCAGTACACTTCCTGCAATTATTATTTCGTGTAAAACTGATAGCAAAAATGGGCGCCAATAATATAGAAAAGGCGACGTTACGACGAAGATGCAGTTTACTTTGCATTTTACCGTCAGTCTTTTGTTGCAATCCAAAATGTAGGTACGCAACATATTCTATACAAATAAATAAAAAGTATAAAGTTATATCGTATACGGTTAGGCCTAATGGTAGCAGTTAGTTGAAACAAGTTATTGATTTTCTTGGTATTGGTTCTGTCTAAAGTTTGCTTTAGAGTAATCCTCGTAAACTTTAGCCATTAGCAGTTATCCATAGACAAATATACAAACTAGAATAGTGTGTATCTTCGTTCTTATTGTTAGAATGCCTTGCTTTATGAGCAAACATAAATTAAAATTCGTTTCAAAACAGCAGTAGTTTCGTTTTTGATAATGGTGTTGTAGATATTTGCATGAATTCATGGCCCGATAAAATAAGGAAATATACCGAATTATCACGTCAAATTCGAATATGACGAATATCGTTTCTCAACACATCTGGTTGAAAATAAAACGAAATATACGGACATAAAACGGGTTTTCACAAGGAAAATGTTTGATTTAAAAGCTACTTTGAGTGAAAATAGAAACACGAAGTCTATTTGCTTGCTTTTCACACAAGTAACGTTTGATGTTTAGCCAAATTTTGGAATGTTCCAGTTGGCTTATTCGGTGTCTTCTACCTTAGGGAACGTTTTTCACGTATCATCCGCAGACGTTAAACTTTATTTGCTATTTATGTATTAAAAGCGCCCTTTAGAAGTAAAAAGTAGAACTATAAACTTACGACGAACACATAATCAGTTGGTCGGAGGGTTTGAGCAGGCAGTTCCCTGCCTACGTTTTTTTATTATATTTTATTAATATTAATTTATTGTTAGTCAGTATTATTATATATAGACATGAGACTTAATATTAAGATAATATTAAGTTTCATTGCCACACCTTATGTAAGGTGCATATTGTTTATGATTGACTAAATGTATTTTTTTATGTTCGCAATAAATAAATAAATACTGAATACTATCCAATTATAGGTAGGTAATGTTCTGGCGGTAAAATTATCTTACCTGTCCTATGCCGGCAATAACTAACACAAGTCTACAAGGAAACTGATAATTTCTATGATGTCAGAACAAGGTGCATCAATCAGATTTTCCTTGATAATCTGTTTTGCCATGTCAACTTTATTAACCTCGTATTAAGGGTCAATTTGATAATCACAAGTTAATGATTTATCAATGCGCGATCGGTGCATGATTATCTACTCGATAACAACTAGCAAACTTGTATATAAACAGAATGTTGCATTGTTTTGTTACATTTTATAATTATTCTCAAAGAAACACTGTTTACTTGATATTTAAATTAAAAAGATGAAAGGTAAGGAGTATATTTGATAATTATTCCATTTCGTAAAAAAAAAATATTGGCTGAATAAAGTTATTTCTATTGACAGTAAACTAATTTTTGTCTTTTTTTTCGTATTTATTAAATTAGTCTAAATTGATCTCTATAATGAGTAACTAGCAAGTCGATAAAAAAGTTTTCGTGCCAATCATTCCATAGACAATCCAACTTATCCACTATAACTTACTCATCATAAACCCTCAGGTCTAGTGATATTCCTCGCGACCGTGGCCGTGGCACTTTCCGCTCAGCCAAGAACGATTGCCGACGATGCCATCGCCATCTGCTCACAAGACAACTCCGACGACATCCTCCTCCCCCACGAAAACTGCAACCGCTTCATCAAATGCAACGGCGGTGAACCAGTCGCTTTCGAGTGCCCAAATGGACTCGTCTACAATATTGCTGCTAAAGTCTGCGACTGGCCTGCTAACGTTATCTGCGGAGACAGGAATATAATCGAAGGTAATGGCAGCGATAATGGCAACAGCAACGGTAATGACAACAACAATGGGAACGGCGTGTGGCAACCAGAACATGGGTACGATGACCCCAGCCAAGCCTCGGCTATCTGCGACGCTGATGAGTCCGATGGCATCCTTATTGCTCACGAGGTTTGCAGCCAGTTCTATAAGTGTTTGGAACGTAAGCCCGTTGCTCTTAGCTGTCCTTTGTCTCTGAAGTACAATCCAAAGCTGGAAGCTTGCGATTGGCCTCAGAATGTTGATTGCGCTGGCAGAGATTAAAGAAAGGATGTTATCATCAGATTATCATAAAGCTACCTAAAATTAATAATCGATTGATGTTGCGAAATAAATAATGCCTATAATAAAAAAACACCTATTTTTTATTTTCCTTCCTTACCTTGCATATCGTTTATCAACTATGGTGGCAACCTGCCTCTGACTGGGGCTTTTAGAGAGAGAGGAAGGGAAAGTACGGGCTAGATAAAAAAATTAATTAATTAAAAGTCTTTTTTATCACAGAATCACTTTTCCTTATTGGTATTGGAAGTTTTGGTCGCATAAGTTTTAACACCAAAACTAATATTTAAAGGTTGTTGAAATGAAAAGCGAACAGTTTTCAACTAATTAAGATTATACATAGTCACGTAATTTCTACTTTTCTATCCTGTGAAATTTTCACATAAGTTGTCGTCCAAATAGTAAAATGTGATTTTACATAAATTAAGATTCTAGATCAAACCTAACACAAAAAAAAACTACTAGAAATTTCCTACCACAAACACTCAGGTTGTGGAATGATCTTCCTTCCAAGGTTTTCCCAAAGGACTATAGCATGGGTTTATTCAAAAAGGGTATTCTGAAGCATTTAAAGGGTTCGGCTGCACGCAGGTAACATCTCTGATGCTACAGGCGTCCATAGGCTGCGGTAAACGCTCTCCACTAATGGGCCGCATGCTTGTCTGCCAACTTGGTAGTATAACAAAAAAAAACACTTTAGCATATCTTGAACAAAAACTCAATTAATTCTGGGTTTGGATTTAATTACATATTTCTCAAACCACTGGACTTAGAACATAGTTTAATCCGTTTCCGACCCAGCTTGAGGATACAAATGGAATAACTATAAAGTTAGCAGAACTAGCATTTCCCGATATGTGAGATACCTACGGGTTTACTTTATTACAGCCATTACTCAGCTTCTGGAGCGGGCACCTGAGCTCGTTGCGAAATCTTTCTGCATTGCAGCGGTACAGAGAAATCTGATGAATTCCGATTCAGTCATGAGATTGTCTGACTAATTTTTAGCCTAGGCATTTTGGTTTTGATTTTATGTACCTAGTTATGGCTCAGTATGCGGAAATATCAGTGCTGGATCTATTACCTTTTATTTTTATTTTATATTGAATGACTCACATAAGCTTTCAAAGGATCTTTGGACTCTTTCATCTCCGCCATTTTTGAAAAACCGGATACCCGGTTTGGAATAGGAAATTGAAACGGTCAAGTTTGATTGAGGTTCATCCGTCAATGGCTTTCAAAGAATTATTCGAGCCAAATGGTTCTGATTGTGGAATCTGTATAATCTTGCAATTCGTAACCACGATTGCTATTAGAATGCTTTATTGTCTTTAAATTTGTAATCTTTGATAGGTAATAATTTACAAATAAAACAAAATAAAATAACCAATCTTTGACAGAGCGAGAGCAGTGCTACAAGTCAAGTTTTTGCCAGATTTTCGTCAAACTTGATACAAATGTTCCGTAATCTTATAATGCATCACTTCTCTAGGGCTTTTTACGATAGGGAGGGGAATGAAAGCAAAAAGCAAGTAAGTTTGCTGTGGGGTTATTTGTAGGGAAAATAAATACCGAGCGAACGAAGCGTCACCATTTCGGCTATCTTGATCATACGACGTCTACTCACGAGGTTCGTTCACTAGAACGTTAAAGTTTTTAAATTCTTCAGCAGAAAATCAAAAGCTAAAATGATAAATGAGTGGCCAAGTTTCATTGGAATCCGCCATTGAGTTGGAATCGCTGAATAATTACCAATAGCTAATTCCGATGCGAAAGTTCCATTGCAATAATTAAACGATAGCGTTTTGCAGCAAGTATGCCAGCCATTGTGGAACTTTGAGCGTCTTGCTCAATAAAGCTAATTACGTGTTTTATTGGTCGGATCTGACTGAACTTCCGGTTAATTTTGATAAATTGAATTCAAAGTTGAATGCAGGCGGTTAATAAATTGGTTGCATTAGTTGGACTCAGTTTTGAGAATAAGTTAAAATCAAAATCGAAACCTTTATTTCCATATAAACACAACGATTTACATTTTACATGGACAAGTCAGAAAAAACTTATTTTTTTATAACTTGTCCAAAAAATAACACTAACAAAATAATATTTATTCATTAAATTACGAGTATTTACAGAAAGTCTTTTCACACTTGTAAATTACAACTTTTAAATTAACAAATAATTATCACTCTTTGTCGAGAAGTTCCTGTGTCCCGGCAGAAGTAATGTAAATAGGGCTTCTTATGCTCAAACTAGAACTATTGAACTCATTAAATATAATCATCGTATATATTAATAAACAATACCTATTATTATAAATGTGTGTCAGTCAGAAAATAACGGTTTACCAGTAAGAAAGAAATATAAATAGGAGGTATATTACTTACCTACCGGTAATCTAATTACGCACTAAATAGAAAATAAGGGGTTATTACTCGCTATTTTGTTTCTATATTAGACTTTCATTATCTGTTGAGACTGAGAAAATGCTATAAGACAGATTAGATTGGCAATATCTTATTTCGACGAAAAACAAGCAAAACATTATTATTTAGATTAGGTAGGTATATTAAAAACAGTAGCTTTATTAAACTCAACAATGTTGATATTGTTGATTTTTTGCAAACTTCTTTTTTTTATAGAGTAGGTATGTATATTTATACTTCCCAGATGGTATCAAAGTCGATCCTTAAGAAATTAGTGGAATTCTTAAATTTTTTTCGAAAATTTTATTGATTGATTATTGATATTACAAACCTTCTGTCCTCATTATTGGTACAATAAGCAAATAATTAATTTCCACCGATCCCTATTTACCTCACTTGTTTCTAAAGCTATTATTCTCTAAGGTCGACCATTTATCGTCGTAAAATCCCAAAGATCATTTAGAAGCCACTTCAAATTAATTATAGCCGTATTGCTAAGCTATCAAATACTTATTAAAGCGTGTAAAAATTAATTCTTGGCATAAGGTAGGTAACATTTTATCGGAAAAACAGTCAAACGCGCTTGTAATAGCTGGTTGATGCTAATCTAATGGGCCATTCGGGGAGTTTTACCCGATCACACGGGGAGCGGCGCGAATTGAAGTAGTTTTACCCTATGCGGTTAATGCTAGAAGAATAATTGAGTAGACGTATTGTTTGGCTATGCTGTTCAGTAATACTACAAGTTCATCATCATCATCAGCATCGCCAGCGGAGCTACACCCACTGTAATGAGGGTGATATTATAATCTTTAACTCTTTATAAGAGTATCGTCCTATATCTAAGCGAAGTCTTACTTTAATTTTTAAATAGGTTTTTACCTAACACGGTACTAAATAATGAGAATGATGTTCTTCAGCGTATACCAAAGATAACTTTGTCAATAACAAGTGTGTGTGTGCACTAAATACTCTGAAATTTAGTTCACGACAGAACGTCGAACTGTCCGTAAAATGAAATGTACTTCAGGATATCAGCACAAGGTAGATTGGATAGTCCCGTAGTTAGCTGCTAAATTAATATTTCACTGCGATCCCCTGTTGCGGCTAACGTCAGACCAGTTAATCTGTCACAACACAAGGGTCAGCGGCGGTATTCTAAACGTCGATCCTGGTCTGAAATTTTCATTTCCATCGGACAGTGACGGACAGCTGCGATAGTAAGGCCTCGGGTACAATATCTGTGTTTTGATCAATCTATTTTCAATTTAGATTGGGTTGCTGTGGGCTAGAGAGAAAATAATCTGTATTTTTGAATGGATTTGACATGTTACGGACGAAGGATTTTATAAAGCTTTTAATGAATTGAGCTGGGGGTTTAAATCTACTGGCTTTTGTAGGAATCTGTTGTTGTACTTTGTAACATATCATATTACTTTAGTACATATGAAGCGCAAGATTGACTGCTTATTTATATCGATTGTTGATGTTGCCTTTAGTTCAACTATTTGTAGGTACTTATTTTAGTATCTTCGTCGGTCTTGTACAATTGCCTACAATTGATTAATTCGACTAGGGGTCTAAAATGGTTTAAACTGATTCAAAGAAAGGATGGTACAGCAGTGTAACTATTTTCTCGACTTGACGATGGCCCTGCCGAGCCCCCGGATGTTGCTGCTGACACCGCTCAAGGTGCCGTTGCCGCTGCCGGTGTCACACTCAGGGCATTGGGCAGTTAAATTAAATGCATTGTACTAGAGTTTTTCATATATAAATGTAAAGTTTTTCAACTTAGTTACCATTTATCACTGTGCACGTAACTTTAGTCGAAGTTATGTCACTGGACATACATATACCTATATTATGACGGACGCGCTCCACGGCTTAGCACCGATCGGCCATGTCGCCTTTAGAACAGTTTTATTAAAATGACACTTTTTCGACAACATGACGATTTAGAAATTCTAACTTCACATGAACTCTATATCATAATTTCAGCATTCGGACGTCGTAACAGTCCCCTTATTATACATTATATTTCAGGTTTTTATATTCAACGGACAGTCTGTAACTGAAAGAAGAAAGAAAATAAATTTATTTGCAACAAAAACTAATGTATGTTTTTGTAGTTTTATACGTAAACTATATCAAAGATCGTGCATATTGTATGTAGATAATGTATGTTTGTCGCTTCAAAACGGTCCTTACTGAGGATTATGGAAGCTGCTGTAATCTTTGATAGATTTGAAAGATGGATGATCTTTCATTTATAATGTTGTTGATAAGTCAAATATATTGAACATAGATACCTACTTAGTACACAGCGTGAATTAAATACTATAAGAAATTATTTCATTTCCTCATTAATAACAACTCTTAAATATAATATATTTACAATTATAATATTAAAGCAGCTGTAACAGTCCCGATAAAGTATAATTTTCTAGCCATAACCGTGCCAAACGTTCGAATAGCGAATAGGTTTTGCCGGGGCTAAAATGCATTTTCTTCTGCCCTTTAAATTCTTTTCTCATTTTATCGAGCGCCAGGTCATATATCGTTTTATATTGGACGAGGTTATTTGTACCGGTCAGAGTTAGCTAAGTTATTTACGATCGATTTAATCTATTATTCTCTGTTAAGCGATATTAAAATAATTTTTTTATTATACACAAATCTTCATTTCACGTCTAATTTTAATCGTTATTAAACTTTAGTGATTATTCATCTTAAGTAAGATTATTTAGCAATTAAATTAGCTTCCTCTTTCATACAATGAAAAGTAACCCATCCTTACACGAGCTCCACAATAATTAATTATCAAAGAAGCTTAAAACCCAAAGAGAAATAATAAAAACCACATGTCCTCATTTCTAAATGCTAATCACCGTTGAATTACAAAAGGATACGTGTATTTTAATCCAGACTCCAATTGTGACGCTCAATGGAAATGGATATGGTTTTAATATACAATAAAAAAAACAGACTTCAAGCTGCCTCTATAATTTTTTAAGAATTACACCAATTTCTCAAGGATAATCATATGACTTTTCGTAAGTTTAAATAAAAAGTCAACGAATTAAATGAACATCGGAACGCTTTGTGTCGATAACTTTCAAGCAGAATTACATTCATCGTTCTAGCAATGGGAGATTATTATTACAAAGGCTTTTCAGGTTTCCCACTACAATAGTCCCACAATAATTGGACGGTGGTGTTAAAATCTTGACTAACTTCAGAAAAAATATATACCATCCCCATCTGACCGTAGATGTTAATTGAAATGTTGTGAAAATTCAGGCCAGCAAAAAAAAAACACCAACAAAGAAGCGAAACCCCCCAAATGAAGTGGCTTGTAGGTTTGCAACTTGTTATAATTCCGGCGAGATCCGGATTTAGCCGGAGATATCCGCTTTTTACCTGTTTATACAGTGCTACGAATTAATTAGGAGCAATTCATTTGCACCGCCGCAATTTCATTTTTGTACCCAAAAATTTGGTATGATAAAAAGTTGACGCTTCGTTAAATGACTTTGATTAACATATTTTTGTTCATTTTGTCTATTGCTGAAAATAAGAGTTCCGTAACAGCTAATTGATCTTATTATAAATTGTTTAGGAATGTCAAATAACCATAATTTAGTAACCTACTAATCCAATCGCAGTATGGTTAACGATTTCGTAAAGTGTCACATGCAGACAAAATTCTATTTCAAAATGCCAGATAGGGTACCTATTCCAAATTTGGTTTAATAAATTACAAACAAAACACTCCTTAGATTCTGAACCCATCGTCATTTTTTGTCTTACGGGAATACCGGAAAAGGAGGTAGAAATCCGACTTTTAAAACAGGGCAACCCTTCATATACCGGGTTACAGGGTGACCGGAATGACTCTGGTCTCTGAGGGATCGTAAAAGTCAACGCATGCATTTAATTTTGTGAGTTATGTATATTGGCTACGTGTACGCGAATGTTCTGGACTTTTCTACCCTAAATTTTAATTATAACGGGAAATTTTAACTATGCGTGTAACATTCATGCAGGCTTAAAATATCTTTAAAGTTTATTACTGTACTTGACGTTTTTAAAATTTAGAAAAATATTCGAACCAACCCTTTGTTTGAATTTTTTGTTTGATTAAACTGATGAAAAAGAAGGACTAGCTTTATGTTTTTGACAAAGAAGAATCATTAAAGCGCACCCTCGTTTAATATAAACAGACCTCGAAACAGCTTACTAACTTCTAGAAAATACAATAAATTAAGACAACGAACCTTTGTGCATCTTGTTGTATAAAAACTTAGCAAAACGTTTGGTATTCTCCGTCCAAGTAGCTATTCCAACTTATGCAAAATACTTTTACTCAACTGAGAATATTATATTAAAATTTAAAGTCGAACCTCGTTGCATGTTTCTGACTCGCACAAGAATTTCTGTTATTTTCGTAATAAAACTTTGACTGAAGTTAAATTAGATTTATTAATATTATTCTGGGCTCGTTTTACTCATCTTTGTGCAACTATGTGTGAAGTATTACTAAACTTTGCGTTAGACCAAGCCAGCTTTAGGATTAATTTTTATAAAAGTTATGTAAGGTCAACCGGGGCAAATGCGTGGTATTTCTCGATCACTTCAAGTTAGAGCCACATTGTGATCAAATGTATGGCATTATCCACTTTTTAAAACTGTAGTCCAATATTATGGCTATTTCTGCACAAAGTTCAATCAGCGATATCTTCCCTGGAGCTTTACAGATGTTTCAAATTGACTATTTATTTAAAATGGGAATTTTAGATGCATTTGCCCCGCTTTGGGAAAATGCGTCTTTATTGAATAAAAACTTTATTGGTAAGCTTTTCGTGATAATAACTAGATATAACTTTTTGGTTCAAATTTCTTTGCAATAGTATGATAGTTAAACTAGTCAAAAATAATAATTGACGCATTTAGAGACAATTTAGTAAAAAATGGGGAAATGCGTCTATATTTTGATAGACGCATTAGCCCTCTGTTGAATCCAGATGCTGTCAACATTTTATTTGGGTACGGACAAACTATCAAAACTCAACAAAAGTCTAAAAATAACAAATGTAAGTAATACGATGGGACGATAGTAGACAAATTTCTACGCGTGAGATTTTGATTGAACCGTAGAACAATACAGATTGTAACAAAACACAAATTTGAAGGCTACACCGCATTGTTTTAAAATTAAAGTTAAGTATATTCTGGCTTTTGTATATTTTCAAATAATAATTTGACAAAAACGATATAAAAACTTCCAATAGACCAGATTTTTTTTGCATTTAATTTTCATATTAAAATTTGCCGACATAAAAAGGTTGACGATATATGTTTTGGGGGTAAATGCGTCCCACAGTCGCAATTGCCCCATAATAGCAGACGCATTTACCCCAAGAAATTAACCCTAACCTTATGAATGGAAACATTATTATTTCTTTAAATAAAGCTATTTCACTAAAAATAACTGTCTGGGTAGGTAGCCCATAGTTTATTCCTTACAATGATTATTGAATAAAATCAGTTAATTGAAGAAAACTAATGACTAACATGGATTTAGTAACTCGCCTCACGCAGTCAAAAGTTGTTCAGAAACGTGCAATTTTTTAAATGGTCAATTACTCGAATATGTGAACAGCTACGCCATCCGCACGAACAACATGTTCTGTATTTAGTTCAAACAAATGCAACTAGATGACAGAAGTCAACGTATGTTGAACAGTTCTCGAATAAATTCAAAAAAACGCATTTTCCCCATAGACGCATTTAGACTGGTTGACCTTACCTATTTATTCTAAACTTATGCCTTATATTCTTTTCTGTTTTTTATACGATAGTAGATGGAGATTCAACAGCCCTAACTTGGTGGCAGTGAATTTAAAGTTATAGATTTACAACTTTCCTGAAAAGCCTTTGTAATAATAGTCTGCCATTGCTTGAACCATGAACAGAATTCTGCTTTGAAAGCGATTGACACCAAGCGCTCAGCTATCCTGCAGATGTCGTCAAAGTTAAAAGTTATTTAGGCATTTAATTTCATAAACAGGCTCAGCATCCCTCTTTATAACTTTTTAACTAGAGAACTACAATTAACCATAACCACCAAAAGTATAAACCTACAATACACCGATGACCAATAATGCGATATATAACCGAAGTAAAGTCAAAGATTTTTCGATTCTAACGATATATTTTCTAAGTAGGATTTACTACTTCAAAAAAGGAAGGCACCAAATCCCCGCTACTTAGCAAAAATCTCATCATCTCTTAACAGAATCGCCTATAAACTTGGAAGAGCGTAACTTTGAGTAGGCCCTTACCTATTCTCTCGCAACATTTGCAATATTCCAGCTTACATTTCGTCTTACCCTTCCAAAACTAATATTACCTTATTACAAGCAAAACATCTTATAACTTGCCGCGTAATGAACAGTTTATCGTTACTTACTCGAGGGTTATAAACTTTACAGCCTCCCTTGAAATGTCGTAAAATTCTCATAAGATTTATGCTGGTACGTTTTTACTTAAAACCACTAGATATGTAATATCTACTTTATATAATGGTGTGTAGAGTGAAAGCTGGTAATGGTTTTCTTATGTCATGTTTAGGCAATATTCTAGCGCTGTTATCTCTAGGGGAGCTTGAATAGCTTACTGGTGTGATGGTGTAAGTGGTTGAGGATCGATTGCCAATAACGGTAGGTAACTACACTACTAATCTGGCTCAGAGCTTTGACTGAAGTATCTCTCCGGGGAAAGATAATTTTGATTACTTGGGTTGTGTACCGAATCTGTCACTTCTTTGGATTTTCCCGATTTGCGCGATCCGTGTATCGGCTGTATTTGTTTAGGTACCAGTTACAGTTATAAAAACACTAAATTAACTCACATAACACTATGTTAAAGTAATACTTATTTTTATTGGTATGCTCCCAACAAAAGAAACAAAACCTTACAAATATTGTAAAAATGAAAGTAGATAGGTACTGTATGAAAATCACCTCCATCTTCAAGAATATTTTATGTCAGCTCGGCAAAAAACAGGCCTTTTACGCCAATTTGCATCTGAATAGCGAATACAGTTCTCTGACAGAAACACGAGTGGTTCGGCCACGTTTTTTACGGATCCCCAAAGCCTTGATTAACATAAAATGTTTGTGGAACCCTGGAAACCTCAATATAAGGGCTGAATGACTTGATGAACTGGATACCTCCATAATTTCTCGAAACTATTTGGGTTTTGGGAACTTCATTTCTTATTTTTCGTTTGTGTGGATTTTATCGGTGTACCCCTCATATGATTGGATATTTCATAAAAATGCTATCTTATTACGAGACTTTTCTGAATTTAAGCTCACGAATAAATTAAGTTTGAACGAGCTAATTCGAGTTTCCCCGGAGATCGCTTTACACTGAACAGTCAATGATATTCCCAGATTAAACTTCAGTATTTAATATGTCTTTCAATTATGCCGTTTAATTTTACAATAAAGAGGGAATGTTCCTATAAAATGTTCGAGTGGGGCTCTGAACGACTTTAGGTGGGTCTTTTTGCGCGAAATGGCAAATCCTGCGGCACCCTATTGACCCTAACCGTAGCTTTGAAGTTAAACTTAATTAAATTTGCCTTCCTTATATTATAATGGGAATTTGCATCAGGTGGAGAAGCTACAAAGTGAGTAATGGAATCATTGACTAGTACTTAATTCACTTACTGCGGAGAAATGGAAAATGAGATTGAACTTGATTTACTGACAACGGATGAGAACTTTTAGATCGGTTTCTATGAATAATACTTGCGAATAAATAAACCAATTTGTATATATCTCAGAATATTAAAGCTAGTCGGTCAAAATTTATATTTTAAACTGTCCATATTTTCAATGAAAATTAAAGACTACAGACTACGGACATTTTATCCTAAAAAAACCTTAACTTTCATTATAGACCAAGAGCCTGTGATGGCCAGACCTTCCTTTAATTCACAAGCGTGAAAATTCTTTCATGTTTATGTCTAACATAGGTAAGAATAACCCCCAAACATGAAACCTGGATCGCGGTTCCTTTGGGAGATAACAACCTTTTACCTGTTATCTCCCAAAGGAACCACGATCCAGGTTTCATGTTTGGGGGTTATTCTTACCTATGTTAGACATACACATGAAAGAATTTTCACGCTTGTGAATTAAAGGAAGGTCTGGCCATCACGGGCTCTTAGGTTATTAATAAAGTAAGTAAACATTTGTTACGTAGTTAATTGTTAACACTAAAATATTCCACCTAAAAATATAAAAAGCTTAATATGGTTACAACTCCAACAAAATAAAACTGATTCCGGAAGCAATTGCCTTAATTCAAAGATTTATTGCGAAATTATCTCAAATTGGGAAAAGGAAGTAAATCCTTCCTGGGTCGAGGACTTACGGACGGTCCGACAGTCGTATCTTTTTAAATTAGCTAGCTAATAAGATATTACTTGCGTCTGTACCACTAAATGAACTTTGATATATTTATGGCTTCTCGAAGGTATTAATGGGCAACTTTTGTCTGAGGGAAATTGATTAAGGATCCGTGGATACAGACAGTATTCTAAGATATCCAAGTCATGATCATCATCATATATTGATACAGTATAACTTGATGAATGAAATTGATACTGCTGCTCGTCTTCTGTTATTATAATAAACTAGACGAAACGCCGTCAGCTTCACTTGCGTTTTTTTTCGTTATCTTCACCATAACACCCCTATTTACGTTCCCACTGCTGGGACACAGGGACTTCTCTCATGACGAGAGAGATTAGGCCCTAATTATTATATTAATATCTTGATAAATGTACAATATATACTAAACTCTTCAGCTTTATCGGCAATATTATATAAACTATATGTAGACAACGTAAAACGCAAGCGAATCTGTTGGCGGATCGGCTAGAACAATATAAAATTTCGACCTCTTATTCAACCTACGTACCATCTTATGTGTTGGTTGTTATTTCTGTTCAGAAAAGCATTAATTAAGAGGCAAAAGGTGGTACGTTATAACCAAGAACATAATTTACACTTGTAAAGGATCCTTTGTGTGGCTATTAAGTAACCCATATCACGTTTCTTTGTGTTGGTGATACGAGTGGCCACGGACCGTGAAACAAATTAATTTCGGCGCACAAAACAAATGTGTACTCGTTATCCCGTGAATTACAGGTACAGAGATAAAAGTTTCAAATTCCAATGTTCCGTTTTAAATGTAGAATTCGGCCGTTTACCATGTAGGTCGCATTTAAGTAGAATGAACGTAGCGGTCAATGACAAGTTTGCTTTTGATAAAGCTTTGTTGCACGAGATACGGTGAAGATTGACTGGCGTGATTACATCATCATCATACAACTCAATTTACATTTATCTCAGTTTCGGTTGAGCGACTTGCCATTTGAATACAAATAAAAATTAACAAATAACAAGTCACTTAACCAAAACTCTAAGAATAGTCGTACAGGGTGAAATACATTTTAACGTAATATACATAGTATTATGCTATATCAGACATTTTTAAACAAATTACATCTGGCACGCTTCCATAGAGAAGTCGGAACAGTTTAGTGGTCAGATAAACAAAATAATTAAGTGGTTATGGTAATTCAGGGCGTATTTTCCCGAACTGGGTGAGTGGCTAACCGAAAATTGAATTTTAGACCGAAATAGATTGCAATCATCAACTTAAGGGCCCAAGTGTTAGGGGACTAACTTGATTTGTACGTAAATATGATTGTATGATAAAATTAAGAAATTAATATTGCTGGAACATCTAGCCCGGGGTAAGATTAATTTAATTAACTGTGTGTTGTGTTACTTATTTAAGATAACTGATACAATAATTTATAAGAAGAATATACATAGATAAATCAATATTCTTATCTAATATAATATATTGTTTATTATACAGTAATTTATTAAAAACCAAAGAAAGTATGTATTGCACATGATTAGAAGTTGGCCATTTGATTACTTAAAATAAGTTGTAATTCTATTTAGTACAGCTTAAGCACCTTTAATTCAGTGTAGAATATCTATTTTAAATTACTTTTTCGGCTAATTCCCTTATATCCAATATGCAGCTCTGTTCCCAACACTAATATGCAAATGCTCCCGGAACTCGATGCGTCGCTACAAAATACAAGCAACTCCCCGTCGAGAGCTTAATTTTGTTTTAATTTTAACTTTAAACTGAGTTTAACTTGAATTATGAATTACTGAAGTTGCTCGACTAATATGCACTAAGGCTACGTGAGCTACTGAAGGGAGTTTCTATTGGGTGCATTTAATTTACCGGGAAAGTAACCTAAATATTTAACAGTTGGTGTCCGTAGACACAAAGATTTTTGGTTAATAAAGAATGAATAGGTTAGAAATGGAAGATTGCCTTTTTTATACCATTAAACTTTTTTTGGATAATTTTTGTGACTAAAATTGTATGTACTGTATTGTGGAGAAAGTAACGGTTATTAGAGAATGCATCATTTGTTTCAAGATTTTCTTCCGTTACCAACACCTTTATGGTTCCGTCTTTCATCAAATCTCATTTTCTTGATGAGTAATTTCGCCGTCACCATTAAAGTGATGTTGAAAATCAACACGATGAAAGATCACAATTCACAACTAATTAACCCATTTTAACTCATCAAAACACATCAACATAACATCAAAACCAATTTGCTTAGCTCTAAACACCAAAGAGGCTTTTACGGCGGCGTGTTAATACAACATTGTATATATTATGAAAATTTCCTCTCTGATGATGTTTTCATGGCAAATAGAAGCTCAAACAATGTGTCTCAATCACGAATTTGTTCTGAGAACTCTTGGTTCAAAGGATACAGCCACATTTGCAAGGAAAACAGGTTTCATACTGTTCTTGAAACGATTACAATTCTATCGAGTATTGAAGTAAGTTTGTAGTGTGGCGCGGGTTCTGATTGGTTGCTACTAAACGTTGATTGTGCCTAACAGATAATGTTATCACCTTTAAACTGGTAGGTTAATGGCGGATATTCACCACTTATGTGAAGGGCTACAAACAGGAGAGATCGTGTTAGCTTGCGTTATCTAAAGCGACAAAGACTTTTTACACAAAAAAAAAACAAATTTTAAATAGAAAAATTATATATAATTGATAAAATCGTACGTAAGTAGGCCAAAGCTACAAGGCAAAAAACGATTGAAGAAATAGACTTAAGTTCATTTAGAAGTAAATTGGGACCAGGAACTGTAATCCCCAGCGAGATAATGGACATTGTTTGTTTGTTACCTCTCCACAAACAGTCTAACGTTGATTTAGTTGATTTGATTGGTTGCCTATTTCAATACAAGAAGTAAATAACGTTTCATCATCATCATAACAACCCAAATTAGGTATTCCATTCTGACAAGGCGTGTTGGTGATCGCAGTTTTGGAGATCGCAAATTGGTATAGACCCTACCTACAAAGGACCACACTGCTGCCCGTCTTCTAGTATAAACAGTAAATCCCTTAGTCGGTTTGACAACCGCAACTAGTGTGGTACTATTTTTATGCTGGCTCTACACGGTGAAATGTATATAACTACATAAATAGAGCTGATAAAATTTTGTGAAAGTATGGAAAAAGCAATGGCTTATAAACTTATAAAACTATCATAGTTATTAACAATTTTAAAACTTGAAATGGATGTTTAACATTTATGCGGTTTCAATATTTTGGCGCTGTTTCAAGCGCCATCTTCACATAATTATGTAGAGACTCTAGACTCTAGAGAGATCAAGTTTCAATTTCTTATAACTTGTTTTATTACTCGTAGATCATATTATTATTAATTTTATCCAATGCCTAAGTTCTCTTAATATTAGGCCGAAACTTAGTCTATGTACTCCACCATAAATACGTGAGAAGCCTGTTAGAAGGTAAAAACTGTATTAGATTTAATTTTCGAAAAAACGGGAAATCCTAGATTCTCATTGTTGTTAGTGGGAGCCCAACAATTTTTCCAACAACTTCCCAGCACGTGGGTCATCATCAGGGCTAGGACACATACATAAATATTGCTGGTCAATAAACGTTCATAGAATTTAAAACGTTTATAATTGGAGCTTGAAACTAAGTAAGGAATTCCACAGTGAGACCTCATACTAAAAATACTGGTTGTTATAATAAACTGGTTTACCATTGAGTATACAATCATAATATCAAGCTCACATCTAAACTCTAACTTCGCGATACACAAAACCGAAACTTGTCTGCAAAGTGACAATTTCACGGGAAATAATTGAGCAGTTATGCTAATTAGTACACGGTGGAGTGACGCTAGAGCATGTCCGTTATGCAAATTCCGACCCTATCCGATAAAGCCGATAGTACAGGGTGAATCTGACATATCCCGCTATCCACTGAAATACAGATCCTTTTTAAAACTATGGGTTTGGTCAATCCGGCAGGAAGTCAATACAATTACATAGTTTTGAGTTCGATCTGCCGAACGCATGGATTTTTAAAAAATGTTTTTGCTGTGTATTTTTGTTTGTTTTGTGATATTATTCAATTCGTGTGAGAATATTATCGCTAAAATTAATGTGTTGAACAACTTGGTAAAAATCATCTTCCTCTTGCCCTCTTCTTACACTATGTGGGGTCGGCATAGTGTTAATTACTTCCATTTTCCTCTGGGAAGCCGTCACAAGTCATCCTTCACACAGCTTTCTTTCACATTCTTTAAAATAATATAAATAGGTAATCTAAACGGTATAAGTAAGGTTCAGCCCTTACATGCCTAGCGTCCCAATTACATAGCCACTTTCGTTACAGCCGCGGATAAGCCCTATCGTCTCACTGAGAACAAAAGGAAAAGTTGTATTAACCATAGAAAAGTTTAACGCTAACGTTTTAAACCCTCTAATGTCCTTGGAATTTTAGTTTTCAACTAATATTACTAAACATTTGTATTTCAGAATAGCTTTTAACCTATGACTATCATTCTTTTCTCGTTGCTTCCCTATTTTGAAACGGGCGGAAATAAAGGTAGGTACCTATACCTAAGAATCGATGTATTGCATGAAAATAACTTGAAGACTGAAGAAAGGGATGAGAATTAAGCGCTAATAGATAACCATTTAATTTTTAGTTTATGAAAAAATAATGCATAAATTTTTCATACATCAAAATATATTTTAAGAAAACCGCACATAAATACATAATGCGTAATTGACCCTTTTATGAAGAAACTAGACTTATTAGACTTATTCTTATTCTCTTATACTAGTCTCAGACTTAAACAAGACTTAACCTGATTGGGTCTTTTTAATAAAAAATTTAACGTTGTTTTTTACAACTTTGCTCTGGGGCACTGGGACACTGGAAACTCTGGTAAGATAATCCTCGGCAGTCTCTGACAGGTTGCGGTCGGTTTTCTTTTGTGCCCATTATTTTCGGACTAATCTATAGGATTTTCCTTTGTATTTCCTCTGCATCATAAATTACTACTACACCATTTTTAGAATTAAGAGGAAGTCTTCAGTTAAAATACTTATTTTACCGTTGCTACTTTTAAAATTGTCTATTATATAAAGCTTATTAAGCCATAACGCTTTATTATTTTTTTCATGGTGTTGTGTAATTAAAATAAGAAAACTACTTTGATAAGTTTGATTGATGTTTGTTACTATTAAATTAATGAATTTTAATCAATCAAACTTATCAAAAACGTTTTCTTTTTTTAAAATATGAACTTTTTACCACGGTTAAACACGACTTTCCGTGACATACCTTATACATTTAAACGGTATCAAAGCCGCAGGATAAAATCTAGTAAAATCTCCAACCCTACATAGGTAGGTAATAATCTTCTTTTCTCTTCTATCTATCTTTCGAAATATAAAATGATTTTCAAAGCCCTAACGCGGAGCACATCTGACACAGCGAAGAGCAATGTGAGATATTGTACGTTCCGCAATGCATACACCTGTCAAATTTACCTTCAGCCAGTGCACACGAGGAATACAAGGAGTAATCATAGACAGATGTGAACACCCTGATTATCAACGTCAGATAAATATATAAAATAAATAAATATTGTTGTCTAACTGCTGTCGTAAGACAAGCTTCAACCTACGAAGCTAGATATTGCTGTGTGAATTTTGTCCAGCAATATTTACATAATATAGCCGCGTAGAGGCTCTACGCGGCTACGCGTAGTTAGCGTAGCGTCAAGTGTAGCCCTTCGATTCGAACTATGTTTAATAACCATTGACGAGTTTATACATACTAAATTCTAAAACCCTTATTAATTTTTAAACAACATCTTATCAGACTTAGATTCAACGCATTCAACAGACATTGATACAGTATGTACTATTACGGCCAAAGTTATGCACATTACTTACGAAATAGAATCTCGTATTGCAAGACCGTCGAGAAAATCTTAATAATGAAACATTTCGCGCCTCTGACGCCCCAAACATTCCTCTTGATGTTTCCACGTCCTGTAAATCACATGAAATAAGCCATTAGTGTAATTTATAATATTGTATGAGCGTCGTACATCGTAAAATGTAACGCACTTCCACAGCAGTTGGGCAAAGCTAATGGAAATATATGAACGTTTTTATGAAGGCCTAGAGCGAACGTTTTCGGTAATTTTTTCACACATTCTGAATTGTCTCAGAGTCAATGGAGCAGATGGGTTTGCGTCGTAAATAAATGGAAGAGTGGAAGATTTTAAGTTTATTTATATTCACCGATCAGATGATGAGTATTCATAATGAGGAGAACGTAGAAGAACGCGGATGACCGACCCAGCCAGAACAGCGGATTTGGTCTTTGATCATGTTCTCGAGTTAATTAAGTTTTGCTTAAGCTAAATTTTACCCACTATACGAGATAATTAAAACTCTTAAATTGACCAAAGATTGAACCCGGCTGTGAATTTTAAAAAGTATACCTGAGACTTTTTTAGTACTTACCCAGGCATTATTTAACTATTCTAAAATAAAAAAATAAATTTAGAAAATTCTATGATATGTAGGTATTCCATGTCACTTAAAAACATAAAAATCCTATACAAAACTACTATACTTATAAAAGTATCTATAATACTTATCAATTCTTGGAAGCATTAAGAATTTAAGTGCTCGATTAAAACGAAAATTAGATAATGTTTGACATACGAGCGTTTCTTTAGAGTAAAAAAACTAGTAAGTCTCTCATTTATCATCTTCGCTAGAGTGCCCCGGGTGTAACTCATGCTTGCCACGAATCTACAAGAAATTTCACTAGTAAATTCAAAAATCCTTGGCCAAGGTAAGAAGTTTTTAAGATGAATTCGCGCAGCTTTGCCTGCATCACTTTGATATTTTTATTTATAAAAAAATACTCTTAACAAAGAACTTAATTTGTTAACAGAGAACAGCAGCAAAATCTAAGGAATGGGATGAGGTAGTACAATTCTTATGCCGGCTCTACTATGCCCAAGCTATTTATAAGTCTAGGTTAATGAACGGATTAAATTAAAAAAAAGTTTTTTTAAATACAAATAGAGTATCATACTGCTTTAAACATAATTACGTTTATATCGTTTTCAGATAAATCATGGCAAATTTACAGCATAATTGTAAAATTTTCTTTATAATATTGAAACCTTTACAAACAGATTTACCGTATAACTTTGTGTAGTTACGTAAATATATCAAGAGCAGAGAGCGGGTCGGCACACGTCAGAAGTTTGCGATGCAATCTAAGAGGATGCGGAATTAATCGCTCCTTGTTCAAAATCCACTTTAATTCACATTACGGTACTAAGTGCTTTAAAAACAACTGCCTTGAAAGTTTTATGTTAAAAAAATAGCATATGGTTTTTAGCTAAAAAAAAATTACAAAACAGGAGAACAAGAAAAAATATATTTACCTAGTCTATTTAATGTACGAGGCGATCAAGTGAACTGTGGTCAAATCTGGGAAATAAAATTATATTCGCGCGGAACTCAGTTCTAATGGTAATCGGGTTGTGGCTAAATTGCATTTGTCTCAAAACTGCCACTGGCTTGCAGCTTGCGAGCTTCTGATTCGAATAAACATCTCGTGTCATATCTACATGGAAATTGTAAGGATGTGTTAACGAGCTTTGCTTGAAACTTTGTGCATATGTTACCTTGAAAGCCATCCGTCGAAATTTGTTTCCTGAGTACAAGGATTTCTTGTCTTGATTAGATTATTGTGTTGTGTTTCAATCTAGTTTATCGCATGGTAATAAAAAAATCATTTATCTGTGCCTTGGAGTATTTAGTAAAGTTACTCTTTGAATAACAATCAGCGAGGTTTTTAATGTTGAAATGTATGTATGTAGTATGGTAAATGTGTTTTAATCCCGAGGATGTCGGTTCACGAATCACGATGCATTCTTCATTCTGGAGTATTGACAATCCATTACTTTTTTATCTTTAGCTTTTGATGCGTTTTAATTAAATTGCCGGTTGGTATCACTTTTCAATTTTAATTATTGATGAGGTGGATATTGCTTCAGGGTGTGATGTAAAGGATTTATTTAAAAGCTGGTTTTACGTTAAACTTTTACGTTTTTGTTATGGCACAAATTATATAATCTAGAGTAGTCACTACAAAAATCTGATACAATACATCACGTAGGTATTTTTGCTAGTGTACGGTGAGTTTGTACCTAGACTAGGATAGAAAGTACTCGTAGTTAACAAAATCACAGCCAGAAGCGTTACCGGTAACAGCGTTTTCCTGTTTTCCCAACACTTGTAAATTCCACACGTACCCCAACTCGTGCGAACGAATACATCTACTGTAGTCTATTCCAAATGGATTTAGGAGAATAGCAATTTATTTATTCGGTCCTTGTTTATTTAAAAACAAATATGTATGATATAATAATATAGCTTGTATGAAATCGGAGTTCCCTAACACTGACTCCACAAGATAACAGTATAAATACATTCAATTTAATTTATTAGTTTAAAACTAACCATACTTTATTAGTTTAAATAACATTTCATACATGTAGATATTTTATATTAAAAATTCGTGAGGTGTGTCAAAAGATGTACAAATCTTAGTTAGAATAGATAAAAATTTAATCGTATTTCGAAATCGTAAATCGAATTTAGTAACAAATCATAATAATCGAAGCCCCCTTATATGATATTACCAGTAGATCAGCTTAGCTTCAAAAACTGGCATGAGTTCGCCTCGCGGTGCATATGCCGTTCATTCGATTACTGCTCATCTACGGTCCGCCACGCTCGCTAGTTCGGTAAGTGCTTGCCGAGTTTACTTCCACTGTACCGAATTGTTTTCAGCTTTCAGAACTCGACTATTCTATTATTAACCTTAATACGTATATAGCTTGACACTATTTGACACACCGCGCAACACATACAAAACAACATTTGAAAGTCGTTTAGGTAAATTAATATTTTATTGTAAGACAAATCAAATCATTTATTTGCGTATTTTTGACAAAGAAAGCATTTAATTTTATTTAACAAACATATTATGTTAGTCTTACATTACATAACATACCTACGTTTTAGTTGCTCTGGGGTAAATCTGAACGCTTGCATTTTTTGTCGTCATTATTTAAAATACAAGTTTTTTCTATTTATTTTTAATTTATATTTGTGGCTCCAAATAATCCTTGCTGTTCTGTTGGTAAGCCAATACATATGTTTTAAATAAAGTTATTGTACAAATAACAACTCCCCTTACTAAATAGATTTCCTAATACGCTCTTAAGAGGCGAATGAAAACCCTTTAGTTGTGTGAGAAGTAACTACCTATCCTAAGTACCAAACCTTTCCCTTTGAGGCTGTCGAGGAATCTCTTCAAAAGAGTCACGTGCGAAGAACTTTTTTTATCAACATTTTGGTTTCTACTGAATAAAAGTTTTCGATAAAGAGCTGCTAACGAGTTCTGACTTTAGCAGTCATGTAGTAGTTGAGTAAGTTTGCACTGTTATCTAATCTGTGTCTGACGAACCACAGGGTTTACTACACTTCACTAGAAATTGGGTAACCAGCAAAGTTATAAAGTAAAACAAAACTTCACCTCTATCTGGTAGTCTGTCCGACCTGGTACTTTGCGTTTCAGCGCGATTTCCACGTTATAAACTATCTCTATCCAATTGAAGTTGATTTCAATATGAAGGAGTAATAAATATAAACAGATACACACGCTACGCTACGCACACATACAAACTTCTGCATTACATATTTATATAATGTGGTAACACCAGTCTGACCTAACGAGTTAATTATAATTGCAGTAGGTACCTAGTTATTTATTTCCTCAAACAAAACATAGAAGGACTTTTACTTAAAGTATCGGCAAATATCTAAATGCGTATGTATGATGGCGATGTTACAGATCTAGGTGGCTAGATAAACTTGATTTCTTAAAGGAAGAAGAACAGAAAAGAAGAAAGAATTTTTTTTTTATTTTTAGTTACAATCCAAACTTAAATTTAAACAAACTTAAAATAACTTAAAAATAACACGCTAGATATAGATTGAAACTAAAAACTAGGAGACGGCTCAGCATAAAGCTTCCTGTTTTTAAAGGAAGAAGAAGTTCGAACCTACAAAGTTTGCTGTCTTAATCGGTCACATCAGATTGTGTAACACGCGCCTTATGGCTTTCGGTGCGGACGTAAGATTAACAGTTCCTAATGACTTTCAAGCTTCAAAAAGAAAACTTTGTTGGACTTTCCTTATGACTAAAATTGTTTTCTCCCTGTAAGGATTACTGGGTAGGCAGAAGACGTTAATTAAGGAGTCAGATTCTCTGTTTCATACTAAATCTCAAACTACAAATAAGTTAGATACAGTTTTTATTTACCATTCGACGCTTAAGACCTAATTTCACCACTCTCTGTTTATTAGTTTAACATCCCATTAAGTAATTAACAGTCCATCAATATACGTAAACTGACAGTGATTAAACATAACGGGATGTTAAACTAACAAACAAAGAGTGGTGAAATTAGGTCTTAATTGTGTAAAACCTTTGCTTTAAAAAGAGAAAATATATTTTGGAGCTTAAATATATGAACTAATAAATAACTTAAGACATAATATTGTTCTTTGTTTTTTTTTTATGTGCAATTAAAAGACATCACTTAATTTTCAGTTATATTTTCAAAATTGTTTTAACTTTCTCATTAAATGTTATTATACTTGTGGTAGGTACATTTTTTTTGCACGACTGCAACGTCAGAAACATGTACCTACATTAACACGTATATTACCTATGTATTTTAATTTAAAATAAAATAGTAGGTAAACAGTAAAATTAACTACAGTTTAATGGTGTTATGTTTCATTTTCAGCGTGTACAAAACCATAATTTTGCAACTCCTCATTATTTTGAGATCGTTTTGTGGCAAGTGGTTTCGAATTGTACATTAATTGAAATTTATGTCAGTAACGTGGTTTATGAACGGTATTATCATCATCATCATTATTATAGACTTTGTACATCCACTGTTGGGTTAGGTTAATCAGCATATTTAATTAACTTAGCACTTGCAATAGTCTACATAAGCCTTATAAGTTTTCAAATGTTGTATATTCCGTATATAAAAATAAATAAATAGATATTGCCGGACAATTCACACCGCAACATCTAAGCCCGCGGTAAGCTCGAAGCTTGTGTTATGGGTGCTAGATTTCTGTTATACTGAACATACTAAACATAGATAGATAGATATTTTTTATGATACATAGGTATAGAACACCTAGAAGCCGAAACAAATATCTGCAGAACTTACAAATTTTGTTCCTAGGCGGTATACGTACTCTAATCTAATAGGCGCATTATTCGAATTCGGATGTAAGTTCGGTCCATTAGTGAGGTTCCTTTAGTTAGCAGCGGGCTGTCTATAGAGCTGCGGCGCCAGATACCGCATAAAGCTGGCTGGAGCTGCAGCAGACTTACTGGAGTATTAGTGTGCGCTATCTCCCGCTGCAGGCGTTTAGGCATTATCATTAATGCTTTCCATTCGAGGTTCTTGCTTTGGTTCGATCTTCGGTGAGGCTTCGGTCAATTTGATCCGTACGAGTTTGCGCTTGAATATTTTATGTGATGTCTGTATTCTGAAACCCTTGAGCATAACATTATCGTTAATAATAAGTTTGTTTTGTGATTTAGGTAATTATTGTCATTTGAGTGAAAAGTTTGTACACGTACCTACCTACTTATTATATGGTTTTCTTATTCGGACAAATTGATCCACACAGTTTATTATTATGTACCTATAGGTAATGAAGTATAAGTGGAGCGAAATTCAATGTAAAATGCTTATAAATAAACCACAAAAGGATCTTAACTCCGCACTTGAAGATTTGCAAAGATTATTTAATGAAAAAGATGTTTCAGGTTGAAAAGGAATGTTTACGGAACTCTTGAATGCTATCAGTTGTAGGTTTGAGTAAAACATTTCTTCTGGGATTAAAAATAGCTTCCCAGGTAGCGATAGCGATGGATGGTCCTAGCTCGTATCTTGTCGTCGAGAAGATCTATCGCATTAGTACCGTGAAATTGAATGCATTCGCGTCGCGGTGCACCTATTAGGTTGTGACTACGCATCACAGGATTGTGTGATCGATCAGGTGAGATGTAGGTGCCTGATCTAGGAAACCTATTAATTTTACTAAACCCCAGTTAAACCCAGAGTTAATTTATATTTATAACTAGCTTACCGCCCGCGGTTACGCTCGCTAATATTTTCCCGCTGTAAAAACGTATACCTACCCTGTCCTTCTCCTGGTTCTAAGCTACCTCTCCAGCAATTTTCAGCAAAATCGATTCTGCTGTTCTTGTGTTATAAATAATGTAACTAACACGACTTTCTTTTATAAATAAATATGATTACGCTAATACTTTACCTCCGGATTTGTTTGCATGATTGAGAACACTACCAATAGAGACTTGCAATAAATGATTTTAAAAAATTAACTCAGTTAATCAGAAAAATAAAAGTTAAATAGGTAAATAATCGGTAAGTTCACATCGAACTTTTGACACCTTTATTATAGATCGCGGTAGGTTACTATCCTACGCACCTATATGAAACACTAAGCCCTGTGAAATAGGTCACAGCTCATAGCACTGGGTTATCGAATAATCGGGGTCGACTCAGTGAGGTAGGCTTATTTTATCAGCAGTCTTTGTCATTCATCTTTCCGACCAGATAGACAATGCACTGGATACCACACAGAGTTAATGGATCAAGTGAACTTTGGCTATTGTCTGTCTCTTCCGTCATTTCAGGCATCGGACGTCCACTGCTGGACATAGGCCTGCCTTAAGACTTACGGTCGGACACAGCTTGTATCCACCGCGAACCAACAGCCATCACAATCGTCCATCTTGTTGGTGGAAGCCCGACGCTGCGTTTTCCGATCCGTGGTCTACATGCAAAAACTGTTCGGTCCCATCGGCCATCTGTTCTCCGCTATGGCCTGCCCATTGCTACTATAAAGGGCTAATCCGCTAGGCACTAGTTTATATTACACTAAAGAGTTCCGAAATCCATTCCTCGCTCGCAAATCTCGCAATATATAAATGCTGTTCCGCTTATACAGTGCAAGCTAAGCATCTGGCACACTGACTAGCGCTCAGACATCTAGATAATGAATCACGAAAAGCCGATACGAACCACAAACATCGCTCTTATTTTCTCCCTATCTAAGGAGATTTTGTTACCTATCTACAAATAAGTAATTTACAATTCCAATCCGTTGAGCGCAACTATTCATCATTTAGATTTATAGTCCTTTATCTGGCCGATCTGCTTTCTTGTTTAATTAATGGAAGTAAGAAAATTCCTCGTTTTGGGTTACTTCCATGGAAACTGGTATTTATCCTGAAAACAGGTAAATAAATAAAGGTGTTTTCAGGTGATACCTTACCAGCGAGCTGGTAAAATAATAGACGAAACTCAACGGCGAAAGATGCATTTACCTACGTACAAGTTTTCAGTTAGGCCTTTGATCAGTTGAACAATGTTGTTCAGGTTTTTTAGACACTTAGTATGTAAGAATTAAGTATTAAAAATCCTGTCTGCTGGTTACCTACCCGAAGATGTTTTGCCAGTTCTTGGGCAAGTCACATCAATTCGTTTTCCTAGAATCTTATTTTCGTTTCTGATAATGGGAGTAACTTAAAATAGACTCAAAACTCTGACGAAGACTTTCTTGTTTTATCGTCAAACCGGTGTTCTGTGTAAATGCGCTCAAGGCCATTTTATTGGTGGGTTTATCGTAGGTTCCCTTGACAGTTGGCGACATCCTTCGACCCTTGTTGCGGGAGGGTAATGAACTAACGGAAATCCCTGATATTTCCCAAGATTCTCTATAAGTACCAACCTAAAGTAGGTAAGTCTATAATAAGATATTTCTATTCGACTAGTGACTCGATCTAGTTTGAGATAATCTACAAACTTCTTTAATGCGTTTTAAAATGAGTTGTAGGTAGGTAAATGTTCGCAAGTCTTGCACTTACAACTTACCATATGCCATCAACACCGTATGTATGTACCACGTATGTACTATCTAGACTTCGTTTTCTATAGCGTGATATAAATAGAGATATATGTATCTAGGTATTTTACCTAAGGAATAAGTTAAACCGGTTTTCCTTACAGTCCCGGCCGATTGAAGTTACGAAGATAGGTAAAAAGAAGAAAGTTTGGAAGCGACGAAAACTTCCCCCAATTTCCATTAAATATCATTATCCAGGAACTCTCAGGAACCTCGTAAACGGGAAAACTTGTAATCACAAATAGGTGTGATGATTTGTTTTGGAGGGGACTTGATGGCGCATCGCCTTTAAAAGTTTGTAAGGACATTTTCGAATCATAAACTTCAAGAAATTCATTCTAACTTCGTAGCAGCCGTGCCGGATTTACTATGTCGTACAAGATCTCAGCCTTATTAGCTAGAGCAAAGTTTGATAAAACGACAAATTTATTATATTTTACGGATTTTAAATATAAGTATTTTAAATTACCGTAAAACACTCCAACATTGCCACCGAGGGTAATTTTGCCCGAAGACCAATTTTTAAGCAAAACTTTTAATAGCAAAAATATCTGAATACTATGGAAACATTTATTGACTTTGGTAGAAAATAGGTTTTGTGTTTAGCACCACTGTCTATTGGATGTAACGCTAACGTCACTCAGTAACTTGTTGGAACTCGTCAAAGACAGAGTGTATTTTTGCGGGCAAATTTTGGTGAAAATTCAAAAGTGGATTGTGCGTGATGAAGAAAACACAGATGAGTTTAATTTATATTATGTTGTACAAAAAACTTAAGGTATTATTATACCGTTATTGTCACTGATGCAGCTCTTGTATAACTAAAGTTATAAAGGTGGGCAAAGTTATCTAGTATTTTTGCGATCTACTATTGACAACATTGCCCGCAGTCAAAATAAGCTTAGGGTTGACACATCCGAGTTTTTTTTTTTTTTGCTAATTATTATTATCTTGATTATTTAGATAATTTATTTTTATTATTTCTTAAAAGCAAGAACAAATCTCGAATTCGTCAAAGAAAGTCAAGACGAAAGATTGGAACCAGAATGTATTCAAAATAACACGGAATAAATGTTAATACTTGCATGTGAATCTGTTGAATCAAACATGTTACTTGAAAGTTTTTTAAATAATTCAATAGAAGATAATCTTGTTTTTTTATTAACATAAAAAGAAATAAAAAGTCAAGAACAGTTTACTGAGATGTACCAACCCTATCACTTTACTAAAGGCGAAAAGCGAATTGTATGGAAAATGCTAACAAGGTCAGGGTAATTTTGCCCAACTAGCCTAACATGGATTTTGGTAGGAAACCTGTCATGGATTCGCTTTAGTTTTAAAGTAATGGCCAGTTTTGGTCATAATTCTTCTACAGGTTTTGCTGTCAGCTGATTAGAGGCCGGAGAGGAGATATTTGCGTCAAAAATCAACGTGGGCAATGTTGGCAATAAGTCGAGATAACATTGCCCGCCTTTAAAAATAATAAAATACTTGATTTAATATTGACGAATAACAAAATCTAATAAAATAATACATGCAAAATATCCTATAGTCGCAGATGCGAATAGAAAATACTTGTGTCCCCATACAAAAAAATAACAAAAATTGTAATTATTCGAAAAATGTGGGCAATGTTGGAGTGTTTTACGGTATATCTATTGGAATTATCCTGTTAGCTAACTTACGTATAAACTAACTTACTTATGATAGAAATAAAAAGATAATACAAAAAATAACATTCATTTTAATTTAATTAAACATTATTTCGCAAATGCACATAAATGCTGCATTACAAACTTAATAGGAACCTAAATATTTTAATAAAAATACTAACAAAGGTCAAAAAAATAAAAGTGATATGGTATGAAAGATGTAAAAAGTTGTCTTACAAAACTTTTTAATGGAAATATTCCTGCTATTAGTATATTTATACTTTGGTTTAAATGTTCCAAAGAATTAGTCTAAGTGCAAATTATTTCTGTAACTTTATTTAAATTATAGCCAAAACGTACAGAAGACAGAAACGAATCTAATAATAATAACTACTTACTTAATTTAATTTAATCCTAAGATTTAATAATAAATTATTGTAAACAGCGTTGTTTGAAGCACCTTGAATTACTATCTTTATAAATACACATTTAAACAATTTATCTTACTAGAAGGCAAAATGCCAAGATCTTAAACAAATACTAAACTCTGCTATCTTACATAACTACAGAATATTATTTAATTATCTCCCACTGCAGACTGAATAACTTTTATTACAATTTTATTGACACTATTCAACATAACTTCTTCTTTTATGTTGTGGCGAACGTGACTGGCTATAATATTGGGAACTAACATAACCTCAAAACGTATATAATAGGTTTGAATTCTGGTTTAGTAAATATAATAAATTTATCCATCACGTCATGCTACAATGAAATTTTTAGAATACTTAGATATTTTATCATGTAACATAATGTAAAGGAGTTCGAACATTTTTATATTAAGTTTACCTATAAGTCCGCCATTTTTTATTTTTCCCCGTTTCATCACGGGTCGTAGAATCACGTTATTTTCAAAATGGCGGATTAGTAGGTATACCATTGATGTTCGAGGATTGGTGATATTTGATCCACAATTAACGGCTTTATGTCATTTTCATTGAAACGCATCCCGCTGCATCTTGCGTGTTTGTGTATCAATACAATTCCTTGTAATTATATAATTTTCTATCCAAACAATCACAATACAATGTACTACATAATTTACCTTGTGACACACTTAAAACGAAAATAGTTTCACGCGCGTTTTAAACTGTATGAGATGCAGCGGGGAGCGTGATAGTGAGTCCCAATTAATCTTAGGCCATTGTTTAAGAAACTAACTTAACAATTAAATTTGTGCGAATTTATTAATTTCTAACTACTCGCATGGCACTATATGAGTAAAACATACAATATTATCTAGTAACAATTTAGAAATTCGATTATAACACCTATGATTATAAATACTAGAACATTTTGCAGACTTATTGAACCTATAAATGGTAAAACTATTAATAAGTACTAGAATTTCTAGTTAACACAAGATAAGAAGTGTAGATAAGTTATAATAATATCCCTAAAATTATTTTCGGTATCGATAAATTTATCGCGATCTATAACATAGGGTTGCAAATCTTCAAAGAGTAACTATAAAAATATATATAAAAGTCAGTTATGTACATACATAGTGCTGGGGCCATCTTCTATAATTATTTTACAATATAAGGAATAAATAAATAAATATTACTGGACGTTTTACACAGCGATTTATAAATATATAAATAATAATTATATATAAATCAATAGGCAACATTGTGAGGAAACCGGCATTTCTAAGAACTTTGAAAAGTTTGAGGAACATGTGTCATTCACGGTTGGTGAATGACATTATCTGATTGCGTTAAAAAACCGTATATGCTTTTTTATGTTTGTTCGCGGATAACTTTGTTGTTTATGAACCGATTTGAATTATTCGACCGAAATATTTCTTTGTTATAAAGAAGAAATTTCAAAGGAAATAAGGGTTTGGTGATGGCAGACCAGATAAATCGAGAGGAACGTTAAAAAAAAGGACGGCCTCAATCTCTATCGTCCAGAAATAAGTCCCTCTGTCCCAGCAGTGGGAACGTAAAGAGGGATGATGATGATTATTATTAAGATAGCCCCAGCAGCCAGCATGTATATAACTATCTATACCTGTTTGTTCAATGTGTAAACTGACAATTTCCATAACGTTTCAACAAAACTATGGCAGTAAAATCTTGTAAAACTTACATAATTTGACATCGCTTCAAACCATTAAATTCGTCCTACGCCTCGCTATCCCACTTTTCGTGTAGCTTCTTCAAATGTTCATAGGCCCGTTTAGTGATGTTCAATCTAGGTTCAATTTCCAACAAACCGTTCTCGCCGATCAGACTGAGTCCGGCTAAACCTAGATATGTATGCATAGGGTCGGTACAAGTGTCCGGCCATTTGGAGAAACCTCCGACGACGATATCTTGTGTGTCATAGACGTATTTTCTATTGCTGCCGAAATTCGTGAATCGTAATGTGTCCAGTATTTTGAGGGACGCGCCCACCCAGAAACTGTAGCACGTGTCGACGGGTTTGTTCGGGCGACCTTGGAAACCGTCCACTTGACGGAATATCAGCCAGCGCTTTAGTCCTTCCACCTGAATATGTTAAATAATAATTAAGTGAGGCGGTGCATACACGAAGAATAACATAACTAAAAATTAATTTGGTGATATTGGCTTAAATAATCAATCATACATAAGTCAAAGAGTCGTTCGTCAACTCGCTCCAAAAATTTTGTCCCAACTGGAGCGAGTTGACGAATCGTAAATTAAATATTATTTTCGTTCTGCAACTCGCACCATCCTTTGTTTCCATTGAATCTATGTGACGAGTACACTCATCGAAACAAGCGGATTCTAGGATCAAATAATTTTAGTAAGTAGGTAGTATAGTTGTTATGTTATACGATAATTTAATCCTATAATCGAACTGTTGACTTATTATTTCACTTTAACAATTTTTTATCACAATCAGCGAAGAGACGTTGGAACGCTGATTCCTCCTGACAAAGACAGCTCTTGTTGTACCTAGTCGAAACGCCGAGAGTAGTCTAAACTATTTTACGTGAGTTATTCCCGTTGAAATAAAATGATTTACAAGGTACCTACGTTTAAAATATTTTTTATCTCTTATAGTTAAAAAATATTCCTAATATACGGCTGACATGATGATGACGAAGTATGTATTTTGTCCTAAGGTATTAAATGGTTATCCTTGAAACAGTTTAACTTATAAACTGATAGGTGTCTAGATGACATTTGTCAAAATGACAGCTGTCAAACTTTAAACTGCCATAACTCTGAAACGGCTTGGCCTAGAGATACCCTACTAAGCTCAATCGACAGGTGTTAGAGGAAGCAACATTTTCGATGACAGCTGTCAAACTTTAAACTGCCATAACTCTGAAACGGCTTGGCCTAGAGATGCCGTTCAAAGCTCAATCGAAACGTGTTAGAGAGGGCAACATTTTCAATGACAGCTGTCAAACTTTAAACTGCCATAACTCTGAAATGGCTTGGCCTAGAGATGCCGTACTAAGCTCAATCGACAGGTGTTAGAGGAAGCAACATTTTCGATGACAGCTGTCAAACTTTAAACTGCCATAACTCTGAAACGGCTTGGCCTAGAGATGCCGTTCAAAGCTCAATCGAAAGGTGTTAGAGAGGGCAACATTTTCAATGACAGCTGTCAAACTTTAAACTGCCATAACTCTGAAACGGCTTGGCCTAGAGATGCCGTACAAAGCTCAATCGACAGGTGTTAGAGAGAGCAACATTTTCAATGACAGCTGTCAAACTTTAAACTGCCATAACTCTGAAACGGCTATTTTACAGTACAGCTACACTATTATTGATAATCATTGAATTTCATTATGTTGACTTATGTTAACATAAACATAGCTTAATTCTTTTGTCCTTGGAGAAGTCCCTGTATTCCAGCTGTGGAAACGTAATAGTACCAGCTTGAGTTAGTACCAACTAATTAGCGGCTCATCCACTAAGGTTCATTCCTTCCGACTTACCCCGTCATGCAAACTGTACAGAAAAGCGACGGGATAAAATAAAACACGACGGGAAGGGTCGCCGTCATTCTTTCTCGCTCTTGCATATGTATCTGTTACTGTAAAAGCCTGAACTGCAGTAAATCTTAAGATATACCAGTAAAACCTAAGATCTACCAACTCTCATTGGTAAATGTCCGAAAAAGTTTGCGATTCGAACTTTTACCACCCATTACGTTGGTAAATCTTAGGATTTACATAAATGCACGGTAAATGTTGAAAAACAGTTTATTTTGAATGTTGATTTAAAATAAAAATAATTTGTGTAAAAACTTTTGCAGTTTTTATTTACCATATTTATTAAACACAACTAACGAAGCTTTATTAATAAGCTTTATTATATTCTGTGAGAACCGATGACTACAGAAACATCTATCTACATTTTGCACCTAGATGTGTATTATGAGTAAAATTTCACCCGAGCGAAGCCGGGTTTTCATCTTACATAAAAAAATATTGATTTTGAGTCGACAACATTATATCCGCAAAATTCGGATTATGGAGAATTTCGTCAAATTTCACCCGAGCGTAGCCGGGTTTTCATCTAGGTATTTTTTTGTTTCTTTATGTTAAGCGATTTTTACGATTCGTCAACTCGCTCCAGTTGGGACAAAATTTTTGGAGCGAGTTGACGAACGACTCAAGTCAAACACTCCAACAAGTTACTCAACTTTAAGAGCCCCCGCAAACCACTGACTTTCTATCGGCCGATAGTTTGGTCGGGCTTATAATCAGTATGAAGATGTATGCAAGTCCGCATAGGTACTACAACGATTTGGTATCGGCCGATAAATAAGTTTGATGGGCAACTCAACTGCGTTCAAACTGAACTATCATCAAACTATCGGCCGACTGCTATATTAGAATGGAGCTCCTTGCAAGCCACACTGACCGATTGTTTAGTCGGCCGATGGTTCACTTCGCTCCGAGTTTTGGAGCCGGAAGGTCGAAATTCGATAAAAAGCGAAAAACTTTTTCGGGTAATCTAGTAATTTTGAATGCATCTATTTTTTCTTAACAGAATACTTTTATTTAAGTAATCTTTTGTTGTCATTGCATTCAAAATTTCTAGATTTTAATTTTTTTGAGTTTATGGCCTGGTTGCTGGGGGATGAGGATGGGGATGGGGATTAATGGTAATGGGGACGGGAACGGGGTCTTGGGCGGGGACGGGGGCGGGGGCGGGAATGGGCATGGGGACGGGGACGGGGACGGGGGCGGGGGCGGAAATGGTAACGGGGACGGGGACGGGGACGGGGGCGGGGGCGGAAATGGTAACGGGGACGGGGACGGGGACGGGGGCGGGGGCGGAAATGGTAACGGGGACGGGGACGGGGACGGAATGGCTGACTGTTGGCTGACTTAACTGTTAGGCGGTACGACGTTCGCCGGGTCAGCTAGTTAGTAAATAAATGTTCCACATACCTGTGTGTCAGTGAGGCGGTGCATCTGCCCCATGAGGCTGAGCGCGGCGAGCGCGCAGAACGTGGTGCCGCCGTGAGACTCCAGCTCCGGGCCTTGCGCGATACCGTAGTCGTAGCCCTGGAACACATCATACTTTGTATTCGATGTGTTAAATAACACGTTGAATGCGTTGGCTACTAATGTGTAACCTAATGCACCGCCGGGCTGCACAAGCGTGGGCCCGGCGATGCAGCTCGCAGAATTAGGCCGTCGTGCGTCGCACAGTTGTGTAGTAGGAGTGTCATGTTTCAAAATTGAGTAACACTATTTATTTTATAACAACGGGAATTAATCACGTATCGTTATAAAATGAGGAGTGTCATGAGCGCTGATAGTGTTAGGTGGGTATTTAATTTTGAATATAAAATTAAATACCCACCTAACACTATCAGCGCTCATGACACTCCTCATTTTATAACAACGGGAATTACTCACGTAATAACTAAGGAGTTTAAGCACTCTCGACGTTTCGACCACGACAAGAGCAGTCTTTTTCACGAGGAGTGATCGTCCCGTCATATTTGCAAACCCTTGCATCGCCATCTGCCCGGCTCCATTGCAACAATCTAAATATTGTCCAGCAATATTTATTTATTATTGAACCAAATTAACTCCAGTTAACGCGTTGTCGTTTCTCCTCATTTCTGATTCGATCCCGTGGCGTAGAGATACACCGAGCATAGCCCTTGTCATAACTCATTAAGTGAGACCTAATGGTAAAGCATCATGTTTCTGATCCGTATGATATCACACCCACACTGATTCTACTTACAATAGAGTTTAGGATGAAGTTGGTGGTCTTGTCTATGTCCATGCCGGACCAGTCGTGCAGGATGTAGCTGATGCAGGCGGCGCAGTACACGAACCGCATGTCCGACTCGCAGCCAGATATTGTGGCGGAAAAGTTACCCTCCTCCCTTTGCAATGCTTTCACACCTGAAATTTATAAACATTTTTTTACTTTTTTTTTAATTGCGAGCACTTAGAACAGCCGGAACAACGGTACATATGTTAAGCACCTAATTTCATCAAATTCGGTTCATTGGTTTAAGAGTTATGGCGGAATAGATACATAAATACAGAAAATAATTCTAAAAATCGTCAAATTCGTTTCAGTATCATATATTGAGCCTATAAACACAATATTCCTAAGCACAAACTATATTACTCTATGACCGGCCTTACCACATCCTTGACATGAAATTGATAATGTGCAGGTTCCCACCACAAATACTCTTGCGGAAAAATCGGCTACTTTTACGTTACGGTGTGGGACAAAGGGAACGTAAATAGGGGCAATGATGATAGTGATCGTTAAAATAGTTTTAGATTTATGTTTTGTATCTATACAAAACAAACTGATACAAAAAGTGGACAACATAAAATATATGCCCTAATGCTAGCTTAACCTTCTAGGTAGGTACTATCTATCTAATATTCTTCTAGCTATCAAAATATGTTTGTAAGCGCTGATTATCAGTTTAAAAACAGCAAAGTTATGGCAGGAAAAAAGTAATTCAATTAACTCTTAAAACATCAATCATAAAAACTTTATTGTTAGATCATAAAAACTTTAATCTTTGCTTAATTGTACATGTAGCCTAGTGTAAACTATATTATTACATTGTGCGATGAGATGATAATAAAGAATTTGAATTAATTGTACTACGCTTCTTACTTGTGTGTGATTTTAATGACAGTGAAGTTAATAATCATTGTTATAATTATAGTTCGCTTATTATCTGGCTATTAACGACAAAAATGTTAGAATAGGAGAATGGGTTATAATAGTGTTATTGCTGTTGAAACCTTTTTCTTGCCCAATACAAAATATGAAGGACAACAGCGATAAAGCACGAATGGTTGTTTGTGGTTTGTGTTTGTGATAATAAAACGTTGCTACTTCGCAAACATACGAACAATGAAATGTTTGAATGAAATACAGTTCATACATAAATCATGTTCAAATGTTCAATGTTCATTATGGAATATATGACGACTGCTGTGGTGCAGCATGCGAAGGACCGCCTGCGACGCAAGAGGTTGCGGGATCGATTCCCGTCTCGGGACAAACATTTTTAAGATCTGCAAATATTTGTACCGAGTGTCTGGGTGTTTTCTTAATAAAAAGTATCCATTTTAGTATACATATTCTATGAATTAAATCAGAAATCTAACAGCTGTAACCCAAGCTTACCACGGGGCTAGATATTGCTGTGTGAATGGTTCAGCAATATTATTATAGACGTTGTCGCTAAGAACGGAATCATTCTTTACCTTGGAATGGAATTCCTTGTCTCGTGTAAGTACACAGTTCCATGTTCATTGAAATAAATGTATGTGATGTCTCGTACCTTCAACCATGGCCTTCCTATTGACCCTGGACAAGTCGTCGGCCAGCGCCACCAGCATGCTGAGTCCCGTGTAGGTCATGGCGAGGTGTCCGCAGCGGTAGTGCGCCGACTCAGGGCACAGCTCTATGTTCAATGACGACGACCCTTGGAAACCGCATATTGACATGTCTCCCGCTGAAAATATCATACAAGTTATATAGTTTAAGCAATCCTTTATATGGTCTAATGCTGGGATTCAGGGATTAATTTTTTTACGAGAGAGATTAGGCCTTAATGTGCAAGAGACATTAGGCCTAGACTAGACTATGTTCAATGACGACGACCCTTGGAAATCGCATATTGACATGTCTCCCGCTGAAAATATCATACAAATTATATAGTTTAAGCAACCCTTTGTATATTCTAATGCTGGGATTCAGGGATTTTTATTTCTTTTACGAGAGAGAATAGGCCTGAATGTCTAGACTAGAGAGTCCAGCAACATCTAGCCCGTAGTAAGCCTGACGCTTGTGTAACGAGTGCTAGTTTTCTGGTATATGTACTTAATAGAAACATAAATAGATATTTTTTATTATAGAAAGAAAATACCCAATCGAACTTACAGCCTTCGCCCGCTGCGCCATATAAGTTGACGATTTATGTGACAATGGGAACAACCATTCTAGAAACGTTTATTTTTGGAAAATGTCACCAAAAAAGAATTCGGTGGTGGCGCGAATTATATGGGGGACCGATTATTTTATTACAAATTCGTAATTTCGTACATAAAGGAGAACTAAAATATACTTATTCTTATGTTGGGGTGAAATATAACATTTCAGTTTGTGATTTTGTTGAGCTAAACGCGCTAATCTCCGAAGATTTACTAAAGTTGTTTACAAAATAAAAAAATATAAAACAAGGGCCTAACTACACGCAGTTACAGCTAGCTAAAAATTCTCAACTTCATTATAGATGTAAAGAACTGTATAATAAGGTATATATTTTTTATCAGTAAGTACATTCCTCATATCCGTATAGGTAGGTAATATTACAATGAGTATATTTTCAAGGATAAAAAATTTAATACCTTTAATTCTTCAGCACTTTTAGGTAAAATAAGATTCAACCGACATAGTACATTGTTAATTATATATAAGCCTGCCTAAACATGAAGTCGCTACCTGAATTAAAATTAATGTTATTGCGAACATACGTGTTGATAAAATATGCAGTAAATCAGACTTGTTTCCGTCTAACACAAGGTAAATATGAAATCCCAGTCTTATCTTAACATTGCCATATTCGTATGAGCACATTTTATTAAGCCCTTGTACCTATCTCGGAACATTTTTTCACTATCATCACCGCTATTTACGTTCCCACTGTTGGGACACAAGGACTCATCTCTTGGCGAGAGATATTAGGATTTAATTCATCACGCTACTATTTCTAGTAGAACTATTAAGGTATTTTTATTTATTTCAGCATCTTTCAAAAGGAAATATTCGTGTCACTCCCCACAAAAATGGCGCTTAAACAGGGAAAATTAAACGCCTAAATGGAAAACTGACAAATATTTCACTCAAGATTAAAAAATTTGAAAAAAATTTTTTAATAAAGTAACTCTATATTATAGTCATTTTAGTATAAATAGCCATTGAAATGACATTTTCACAGACACACCCAGACGGCATGTTATACAAATACACCAAAGTTCAATAAAGCCATTAAGTACATTTTCTATTGTAAGGTGACCCCAAAAAGCAAATACTGCTTTATTCTGTTTACATTGCAATATTCATGTTTATTTATGAATAACATTATGACATTGCTTAAGGGAACATTGTGTGATATCTCATACTGCACAACCAAACAAAAATATCATATCATTTTGATGTAGTGTTGGTTAACCACAAAACACGTATTTCGTTCATATCTACAACTAGCCGATACGCCGACAGCTTCCCTTGCGTTTTTTACTTAATATACTTATAAGTATTTAATATAACAAAGCCTTTGTCTATAAATGGAAATACTATCCAACAATAAAAAAAAACAAATCAGACCAGAGTGGTTCCTAAGTTAGTACATTCAAACAAACTTTATAATACCAGTGTAGATAATATTGCCATGTGGTGCCTGCCCTTGAAATTTACCACCTTATATACATACATTATGTACTACAAGAACTATCTATCATGAAAATTAAAAATGTATATATAAAATTTATTATGTAACTTACAATTACACAATATCAGAGAAATAAGATACATTTAGAGGTGCATGGTGTGGTTTGAACCTAAAACCTTTGGAATGAAATTCAAATGAGCTGCCACATAGCCAACACCACTCTAAATGATTGTAATATTAAAAAGAATTATTTATTTATGTACCCCAGCAAAACAACAAAGATAAATTCCAGTAAGACACACCAGGCATACAAACTTGTAGTAAAAAATTTAGATCACTAAAACTCTATGTGTTAATAAAATATAATGTAGAATTAAATTGTAGAAGTTTTATTTACTATGGTGATCTATTAAATAAGTGATATTAATAGTTAATTAATTATAATAAATAAAAATAATCCTGTTATAAGTTGAAAAAAAATATTGACTTTTAACTTACTGTTTTTATTTGGGTGCACTTGAAGCCTGTATATCCATTCAATGATCCTTGATTGTAATTCGGGACTAATTGTTGATATTGAGTTCAAAATGTCCAGCCCAGCTACAGAAAAGTATGCTATTGTCATTCTGTAAAAAAACAGTTAAATAAATAGCCCAGTCAATTTAAACATTTCAAGTTACATAAAGTCCCAACAAGCTGGATTTCTGTGAAATTGTTCAAATCATAATTATAAACAATGTCTAAAAGATCCCCATCATTCCACGTTAAGGAAAAAGTTTTATTCAAGGTTAAATGTCAAAAAAATTAGTTTTTCGCGATTTTCAGCAAAACGGTAAGTTTTATCATAAAAGTACCTAGGACAAAATTGTAGATTATGAAATTATCTATCAAAATGTATCAACACTTTTTTCTTACAAGCCACCGTTTCTGAGATATAACGGTTCAAAAAGTTATCCAGAAATCCAGCTTGTTGGGACTTTATGTAACTTCACCCTCATTTTTATGTATAAATTGACTGGACTAAAAAGCATAATTATAATATTGTGGCAATAATACCTTTGATGATAAATTTCATGTAATAAATCAATATCTTTTACCAGCTGATTTAGAATAGAATAGAATATACTTTATTGCACACCACATAAATAGAAATATACAGAACAAACTTAAAACTAAACATTTGGAGTACAATGGGCGGCCTTATTATTGTGAGCAATTTCTTCCTGGCAACCTATGTATGGACCAATGAATGGGAATTAAACAGCTCTTCTGCTTAACTAACACCAAATAAGTTTTATAATAAAAATCTTGAAAATAGAGAAGTGAAAGTACAAAACTTTCACATTCAAAATTCAATAGGTACACAAATGTTGAAATGAACCTTTTATATTTTATTTATAAAAAATATTAAGCCAATTGCAAATTTCCATGACTTGGTACTATTTGTTTGTCTGACGATTAGTAGTTAATTCGTTATCAGAAAATAACAAACATTTCTTGGTAATAATTACTGAAAGCAACCTGTAGATAAAGTTTACCTGGTGCAATCATGGGCAGATAAGGATGATGGCAGCACATTAAGAAATCTCATAAAGTATTTTAAATGCTGCCGGTGAGCAAGATCCTTGTTTTCTTCGAAATTCATTTTTATTTATAAAAAATAAAACAATACAACAAACTTAGTAGTTGGTAGTTTTCCTAGGAGAACAACTTGTCGGAATGGTTGAAACTATTATTAATAACTTAATTTTGTCACTTTTATATTATGGTTCACAGAACAATTTTAAAATAGACTAAAATGGTCAAACTGGAAAAACAACCATCGCACCGCACACTGCAAATAAAATTGCTATTTTTTAGACAAACCGATTGTCAAGTGATAACTGACTAACTGACTGACTGTCAAAAACATCTGACTGTGACAACGACAGATTAGACAGTCATAACAAAAGTAACCATAGACAAAATTAGTGTTGGCCCATTTATTTTCCCTTCAATAATTTTTTATGTTCTGCAGGCCATTACTTTGAATATTTTGTATTGCATTGAGATTGGAACACATTTCGTGTGAAACCCATTATATATCACAGAAATAACCAATGAATTAATGTATCCAGACATACTACAAAACTGCCAATAAGATTCTTACATCCCACTTGATCTCAATCATGTAATAAAAAAGTTCATAGCTTGATTGGTTAGATGCAATGATTTATATAAATTATTGGTTAGATGTAGTTACGGTGAAGTCTGAGAATTTAATTATTTAATTCATTAAGTTTTGGAAATAATTGTATGTTTCTTTTCACGAAAAATCAAATAAGTTTGGGCAAAATTGTCTCCAATCCATACAAAAGAAATTAAAATGTTAAAGTTTAATATTAAAAGAAATAATATTATGTTTAGAAATATGTAAGTATGCATAAAATACAAGTTTTTACTTATAATATTTAAATTATATTAAGCCATTTAATAGAAGTGATTGATCGATTTATCTTAATCTTCTTTATAAATAAAAATGAATCGCCGTTCGTTAGTCTCGCTAAAACTCGGGAACGGCCGGGCCGATTTAGCTGGTTTTGGTCTTGAAATAATGTTCTTAGTAGCCCAGGGAAGGTTTAAAAGGTGAGAAAACTATAGAAAGCGGGCGAAGCCGCGGGCGGGTCAACTAGTCTACCAAATATAATCTCAATATTTTTATGTATAAAGTTTTATTAAAATGATAGATAACTTTCTCGATGAAACATCGATTAATTTATGAAACATCGAAAATCTTTATTATTTTGACATACCTAGTATGTTGCTCTATAGTAATCTATGGTCTTTCTTTTTCATGGCTGACGTCCGAAACGGCAGACCGCAGTCATGAAGGTTCTTGTTTATAATTTCGTATTTTTACACAAACTAAAGTATAAATAATGTTACTGTGTGATTTGTGAAATACCTAGCCGTAACACTGCAAATTAGTATTCAGTTTTCCCTTTGAGATCCGTAAGATAGTGTTGGATAAAGTTTACCTAGTCGTTCGCAATCAACTTTTCATGCCGATTATAGTGCCTTGGTTTTAGTGTTATCGTCTATTCACATATTATATCTCCATGCACGAGCACATTTAAACTCGAAGTTTATACTCGAAGATAAACATGATATCGTGGTGTGAAAATTTTGTTTGTGGTGTTTATAACCTCAACTTGTTTTGTAGCTGAACGTCTCCTACCCGGCAACGGGATGTCAGAAGTTATTCGAAGTGGTGGACGAGCACAAGCTCCGTATCTTCTACGAGAAGCGCATGGGGGCTGAAGTAGACGCTGAACTACTAGGCGATGAATGGAAGGGCTACGTCCTCCGTGTTGCTGGAGGCAATGACAAACAAGGTTTCCCCATGAAGCAGGGAGTGCTGACCAACAGTAAGTATCTACTATAACTTATTGGATTTAATTTACTTAGAAAATAGAACTTTGATGAAAACTTATGTACCAGTCTGAGGGTTAGTAGTCCTATAAACATGCTCTGAAAGAGTGCATGGCCATAGAATTTTGTCTGTTCCAATTTGTAATCAGCTGATAGGTATTTTATATGTTGTGTTAGTAAGAATAATAATAAAACTATAATTGTACAAGTGTAAGTGAAATAGATTACCCTGATTGCTATATTTACTACCTAGTCTTGTGTCTAGGAATCATGAGAATCAGGGCATAATAATTAGCAACGAGCAGAAGATTCAGATAAGCTTGTCTGTCTTCTTTTACAAGGTGCTATACATTTCTCTTTCTGCTGCTATAAGACTGCTGCTACTATAAGTTCTAAATTCTCATTAATGTCCGTATACTTCAAAGAGAATCAATAGATTTTAACTCAACTATTAATTTTTATTTCAGGCCGTGTCCGTTTGTTGATGTCTAAGGGCCACTCTTGCTACAGACCCCGCCGTGATGGTGAGAGGAAGCGCAAGTCTGTCCGTGGATGCATCGTTGATGCCAACCTCTCGGTCTTGGCTCTGGTCATTGTCCGCAAGGGCCCCCAGGTAAATATTCATTGAATGGCTCTTTATGATATTATCCCAGTTCTTACTGTTTCTCACATCGCCAAATGTGTGTAATTATATGCTGCTGGGTATATTATGTTGGTCTGTTTCTAAGCTGCTGGATGTATTGTTCATTTGCAGAAATAGACCAGACATTTTATTACAAACTTTAAATTAAACCTTAAATATAATTATTTTAATAACTGAAACTTTTTATGACTTTATTTTTATTTATTTAGACAGAGCTAACAACACATTATAAGTTATGGAAATGAGGCTTATTCTGTGAAATATGTGCCTTTTATAGGCTAGCACAACACTTTGAGAAAATGAATACAAATATCAGACAAACAGTATAAATAATGCAGTAGATTATAACTGCAATGACAAATAGACAGAACAAATATTTTTGACAAAATCATATGAATCTGAATCAAACAAATATAGTCTTTACAGCAAACTTATATTTACAGGAAATTCCCGGATTGACCGACGGCAATGTACCCCGCCGTCTTGGACCTAAGCGTGCGTCAAAGATCCGCAAGCTGTTCAACCTGACCAAGGAAGATGATGTCCGTCGCTACGTTGTCAAGCGCCTGCTGCCCGCCAAGGAAGGCAAGGAAAACGCTAAACCTAGATATAAGGTAAGATTTCAAACAAAAATAAAATATTGAAATAATTAAAAAGCAGGTGACGCCGCGGGGGGCTCAGCTAGTGTTCTAGTTAAAATTTTTATTGACCCCTGATTTAATATTGTTACCAATTGTCTTAAGACATGGAAACAGCAGCATCAGGGTAAAGTATATTTGTGCCGAGCAGAAGATTCAGACACTATTGTTTGTCTACTTTTACAAGGCACAAGACAATTTATCATAAATTATATATACATGATCTTTTATCTTGTTCCCAACTTGTACATGGTTTTCTCTTGATTTCTAGGCCCCCAAGATCCAAAGGCTAGTCACGCCCGAGGTTCTGCAGCGCAGACGTCACCGTCTCGCACTCAAGAAGAAGCGTCTGCAAAAACGCAAATCCGCCGAGGCAGATTACGCTAAACTGCTTGCTCAGAGAAAGAAGGAGTCCAAGGTAATTTCCTACAGATTATCCAGAAATTAACAACAGATAAAAATACACAGTGTGCAATTTTATCTTAACATCTTTATAGTCAATTATTTAATAATATAACTAGATATGTATTGTTATCAATCCTCTTATGCACAGTGAATATCATATCACTACAATTATTTGTAGTAATCATATTGCACTGTTAGAATAAAGGCTGTATCTTACCCCTCGATTGCGATAAATACGAATCGAGATATTAATACAGCAACAAGTTGCTTTGCAAACAAAAGATGATGTAGTTTTTATAAAATCAGATATTAATCAAGTATGTTGTCCACAGGCCAAGCGCGCCGAAGAAATTAAACGCCGTCGTTCAGCTTCCATGCGCGATTCAAAGAGCTCTAGCACAAGTGCTCCCCAGAAGTAAGATTATCTTTACAATAAAAAAATGTAAAATCTATTATATTTTTCATTTTATAATTACTTACCTATCATATTATGCTAAAAAGTTAAGCTAGGTACCTATTTTTGTGAAATGAGGAAATAAGAGGAATATTATTTAACCTAGTTTTCTATCTATGATCTGTGGAGAAAAGTGTAACTACAGTTGGATTTATAATCCTGGATATTTTTTGTAAACAAAGAAATGTCATAATGACAACCTCAGGGGTGGACATCGGCTTTTTACCGTGGTCCATTCTTAGTAATGGCGCGCGGTTTTGCTTGTGCGTTAGATCATAGGTTACCTAAAAATTTCCTAGGAAACTTACTACTCACTTCAGAACACTCAAATGTAGGTCCATTCCAAGATGATCTAGCTATGAGATAAAGGGTCTACCGTAGATGTGGCATCGTCGGGACTCGTTTCCCTGTGTCCATAAGTAAAACAACGTACAATTGCACGAGTAGTGAAAAAATTTAACTCGAGAAGGGCTGGACCGATTTAGCTGAAAATTGGTGGAGATGTAGCTTAGAACCGGGAGAAGGACATAGGATATTTTTTACCACGGGAAAATATATAATTACGCGGGCGGAAAGCTAGTTTGACATAAATGACAGTTCTTGTAAAAGGTCAAATCTTCGCACTTTACTATATCCAATGAAAAGCAGCATACAAAAGAAATAATTTATTTGCAAAACATTTTAGTAAACCACATGACCAAATCGGACTAATAACAACTAGTATAAAAAATTAATTAAAATAAATTGGTAAGTAGGTACGAAATACGTACAAGCAAACAAAATACCTATATAAAAAGTTAAATATCACGCAAATTTTGAACTTCAATCCAACTAGTCGGTCTAATCAATTTCATTTTTTTTGGGGAGTTTTTAACAGTCCAAGGCCCACATATCTAGCCATAACTCGTAAGTAAGAAGGATTTAGTTTCTTTCGTTTTTCTAAAAGCGATTTGAGTAACCTCCTAGAGGAATCGTCAAATATTCTTTGATAGTCAGAAGCCTGTAACCAAAATTATACACGTTAGATTTCAATCTCGAACTTTTAGGACATGTTGATCACTAAATTATTCAAACTTAGATAAAAAATATCTTACAGTGGTTTTAGCTATCCAGCACAACTCCTCCAGAAGAGTGTCCTGGTTTTCAACCGACGACGGCAAATAATTTATACCTTCATACTAAAATAATAAAAAATATAAATAGGTATCTATATAAAATTAATATAATAAAAATAAATATTGCTGGACAGTTCACAGTCACACCTTGTGTTACGGCTGCTAGATTTTTGATATAATACTTTAATTAAATATAAATAATAAAAATAAATAAATATTAATAAATATTACTGGACAATTTTACACAGCGACATCTAATATATTTACCTATTGGGTTAAGTTATTAAATAAATGAATAAGAAAGGCCACCCTTAAATGGACAGATTGTGCCGTCCCGAGCCGGTAAACAAGCAACTAAAACGCCCGCATATTTCCTCTTACTTCAAGGTTTTTTATCGGGGTAAAAGGTATAGGTAATCTTACCACTCGAGTCACATTCATTTGCTCCCTTTCTATGACCTCTATCTCCATATCCAGTTCGTTTGCTCTCGTGATTCTGTTAACTGCAATGCCTTGTAGCAACACAGGTCTGAATCGCGCGAGTTCCGGCGTATCTTTCTTGTTCACTAATAACAATACTAATAAAGCTTGCGCGGGATTTATTTCCGAAATCCAGTTTCCCATCTGAAATTATAACTTGTGTATAGAATGAAGATGCTTTGCCTTTTGAGCAAGTCTTACACCTAAAATATTGATTCGGATTATGTTTTATAAACAGTTTTCTTTAGCGATTTATTCAAACTTTCTCAACCTTATGATATTCTTAACGTACCTCTTTTATAGACGATAGTATTTTGTTATGGGATATCTTATCGAACACACTAGAAATCTGCTTAGTTGTACCAAGCGCTTGAAAGAATTCGTCTACATTCGTGATTTTACTCAAATTAGTAGAGTTTTTTTCTTGAATCAGATTAGATGAAGAACGACATTTACGATAGAGCTTTACGTAACGCTTCTTTCTTATTTTGCTTGTCTGATTCACAGCCTGACTATCACGTTTTGTATCTAGCACTGCCAAGTCTACAGACTCTTTTTGGGCATTCAAAACATTTCCACCAGCCTTGAGCACATTTTTATTCTTTACATTAGATAAAAATTTCTTGACATCTATCTTTAAAATATCTTCAAGACCTTCAGAATTTATAGTTGTTAAATTGATGGTCATATTATTGTCTGAGAGATGATACAGAACTTTGAAACCTTCATTGAAAACTTTCTTACGTAAATGTGATAAACTTTGAATAAAAACATTTAAACTAAATATCTTGTTTGGTGTTAATAAATGTTTCGAATCTGAGTACACTTTTAATGCCATGCAGGTATTGGCAGCACTCTTAGAACATCCCTTCTGCGTATTGGATATTTGCGGTTTACCCAAAGTATTAATCAAAGGTAACGTTGGATATGCCTCACAATCGAACGAATCGCATCTGGATAATTTCGGCAACATCTCCGCTCCTAATTTAGTATGTGACGCAAATTTAGGAACTTTAAATTCACGTGTACTTTTTACTTTTGGAGGATATAGTCCTGTCAGTAATGATCGTAGTATAAACGTCATTTGTATGTGTTGTAAAAATGGTATCGGATTAAGAAATTCTTGAGCATCGGCGTGGATTTCTGATATAGTCGATAATAGTGTTGGTGGCTTGTCTAAAGTTATTCTTGGGTGTTGTAATGCTATGTTTGCTTCTGCTAAACATAGATTTGTCATCATTTTAGGAAGGATAGAGCAAATCTCGGCCGGTAGCATGGAATTCACAATAGAGCATTTACATTTGAACTTCTTAGGGTTATCCCCAACACTATCAAGAGAAAACACAGACTTCTTTGTGTTATGGAAAGAATCACTTGTTATAGCGATATCGAACTGCACCAAGATATTTGTCACACAGTGTTTAACTGAAATCTCATTACAAGTCAAAGATTTTATTTCAAGTGCAGGTAATTTACTGTCATCAAATCCTGGTATATTTATGCGACCCAGACTCTTCTTTTTTATGGTGACCTTTGAAATAGAATGCATCACGGGATCTGATCCTATGGATTCTATGGCTATAGTTTGTATTTCAGCTTCTTTTAATTCTGGAACGCAAGAAGTAGGTAGGTAAATATCACTACCTATATAAAACAAAGTCGCTAACGCTGTCTGTCTGTCCAGTGTGCTTCAATCTTAAAAACTTCGCAGAGGATTTTGGTTATTTTTTTAAATAGGTAAAGTGACTCAAGAGGAAGTTTTTAATTAAGTAGGTAAGTACCCAAAGTGAAGCGAGGGCGGGTCGCTAGTTTTATATACAAAATACATGAAATTGTTCATACCAACACCTAATTATAAGGTACCAACTCGATATGAAAATAGTAAAGTACCTATATGAGTAACTAGCTTACCGCCCTGCGGCTTCGCCCGCGTTTTACACTTTCCCGCAATATTCTTTGCTATATTATAGCCTATGTTACTCGGGGATAATGTAGCTTTCCAAAGGTGAAAGAATTTTTGAAATCGGTCCAGTAGTTTCGGAGCTTATTCATTACAAACAAACAAACAAATCTTTCCTCTTTATAATATTAGTATAGATATATGTTTTTGTTCTGTACTTACCAACATTTCGTTTCCGTTTTGTTCGTTTATTAGAATCGTGAGAATAATAAACGCCTGTTTTAATCTTTTTGATCACATTATCAATAAACTCACTTGACCATGATGTCTTGGCCCATGACTGATTTGCCGCTAAAGGTAACTTTGTATTTGTTGTAATGGGGATACGAGGCGATTCTTGCCTCGATTTCACCGGTTTACGTACCATTGGGCTATGTTCCCTTGTTTGTGGTATTTTGATAACATATTTCGTTTTCGGAACGGAATTTGTAGTTTTATCTAAAATTTGAGGTGGCGAATTGTTGCAAAACAATTTTAGCATTTTGTCTCTAAATACATGAGCCGGTGTAGGTGTCATTTGTATATCGTGGTCTGTATTTACAGCTGCTTCTCTTGACTCTGAAGTTTCACACGAAGACTTTCTTTTTACCTCATACGCCACGACTTTATCTGTATGAACTGGTGTTTGTGTTACCATTCCCCTATTAGTTTTTTTCGGTTTACTAGTTTCTGCTGACGCTTCTATATTTCCAATCTTGCTTTGCAAGCTGCTATCCGTCTTCGATATAAGTGTATTATTTTTCTTGATTACTTTTCTTTGCCATCGCTGCATGAATGGCCAGATATGCTTCTTGAGGCCATTGAATTGAATAGGATCAGTATTCACTATTTCAATTGTAGAACTAACTTGGTCTTTGCCAAGAACGACAATCGGAAATCTCATTCTAGATATGCGACGTTTTATATCTGCCTGTGTTAATTTTGGGATAGCTGGTTTAGGTCTTAGAATTTGAGGCGAAGATGGAATTTGACGTTTATTACTATATAAATCCTTATTTATCTCTACTAACGTTTTTTCATCGAAATCAGTAGACGGTCCGCTGTCATAACTAAATTGTCCTAAAATAAGGATAAAAGTAGGTACATAAGGAGGTAGGTATATCTACTAAAATAAATCAGAATGGCATAAACCTAATTTTTGTTGGCGACTCTTACCTCTTTCGCTAGTATATTTGAGGTTTGATGTCTCTCTGCTAACACCTGCCTTACTGGAGCCGGAATATGCTGTAGTTATGTTTCCGCTTGAAAGTTGATTTCTAATGTCATAATGATTAAAAGGGCTACCGAATGTGGTATAATTTGGTAATTTGTTCTGTTCTATATCACTACAATCACTTGAGCGTGGCTTTGTTTGATTGGATTTAAGTGCCAATAATGTACGGGTTTGTTTTGGTGGTCCATTTTTAGTATAATTTTTTGTTGAAACTCTATTATTATTGGTGATGGATTTATTATTTTGACTTCGGCAAACAGGCTTAAGAGCAGCTTTTGGTAAATTGTTGCCTTTGGTAAACCGATTGTTGATTACTTCACAAATTATATCACTGTTATTAAATTTCCGTCCTTTATCAATCACAGTTATTCTATCATTACTAGATGATTTCGAATTACTTCTCGGAGATTTACATTCCATAACGTCATAACTAGATGTGATGTACGCAAATTCTTCTGTCTCCACCACTCTATCAACAAAAAAATTACGATGATAATATAAACATTATGATGTTAGCCTAATAAACAATAAGAGTTGTCACATTCCAAATAGGTAATATGAAAATAAAAAGATCTTACCGAACATCTCTCTGATTTCGACGCGTCTTGCGGCCTTTGCGTCTTTTTGGTGCACATAAATTATCGCTTGAGATAGGAGGAGATGGTTTAAAATGAAAACGATTAATGTTTCTGAGAATTGTCCAAACATCGTGTGGATTCGTTTTATCATCGCTTTGTTTTGTTTCTCCGTTTACCTTGGATTTTCGTCCTCTTTTCTCGTCAGCGTAGGTTTCAATTATATCAGTGGAACTACATTCAAGGTAGTTCGTATGAGAGCTGTATATCGGATTTCTATCGTAATAACCATATTTTGGTTTTTGCTTGCGTGTAATTGGATTACGGGTTTTGATCTTTTTACGGTCTGGGTTAAAATATTCATTATCAGTCATATCACTGACTGTACATTGTTGAGACATTAGGGCTGAATCATTAGGGAGAGTCAATACGGATTTTTTGGGTTTCCGATTGGAAGCTTTTGCATTTTTAAATTCATCAGAGTTAGCTTTGTAAATATTGACAGCAAGTGGAAATGAAGACTTTCGGGATGCAAAGTACTTTTCAATTGGTATTGGCAATTCGTTGTGAACGTTATCACCATTGAGATATGGAGATTTTGAGTCTGTCTTTTTCCAGCATTGATTTGTAGACCGAATAGAGAGTTTCATACCACATGAAGATATTTTCTGAAGCCGTGTCTTTGAAAAACTTGAGGATTCCAACGATTTGTTATCACTTTTAACACCCGCGTCGAGACAGACCTCAACTGAGGTGATTGCCATATCACATGAGAATTGGTATACTTCGTACGCGAGACTATTTTTATTCTGGAAAAAATTAAGTTACACAAGTCGTTAGTAGGTATTATTAACAAAATCTAAGTACCTATGTAGGTAGTAAGTTATAAGCTTTATTTAATGTTTTGTACCTTCTTTTTTATTACGTAGGTACAATTTAAATGTTACGTAGATATTTGTAGAAAATTACATGTTAGTAGGTACATACTTACAAATTATATTTTCTTAAATCATTTTAGTTGCCTTAGACTTTTATTCAAGTTCGATCTATTCTATCTAAAAGTGTTAGCGACACCATTACCACAGAACATCTTATTACTACGCAAACGACTCATAAGTAGAACAAAAACTACACTGACACACGTTCAGTCAGACAGTAAATGTTTACTAGAAGGTTAGGTATATTTTCCCTAAAAACCCTAAAAATCAAAGATCGCGAGTACCTATAGCACTAAAGATCTAGTCGATACCCTTTCTATGGTTAGCTGGTCTTGGAGATTCTCTACGTCTACGTGATCGGTAGAGCCTAGAGGATTAGCTTGGGGAGGGCATTAAAACGCGTAGGTAGAGCAGATGGTCGAAGGAGCGTAAAGAGAGTTATATTTTCCCCAAAACCCTAAAAATCAAAGATCTTGAGTACCTATAGCACTAAAGTTCTTTAATGTTTAGGGTCGATACCCTTTATAAGGTTAGCTGGTCTCGGGGTTTCTCTACGGCTACGTGATCGGGAGAGCCTAGAGGATTAGCTCGTTTAAGTGGTAGTGTAGAGGCCATTAACGCGTAGGTAGAGCAGATGGTCGAAGGGGCGAAAAGAGGACAGAATACATATATGGTCAAACAAACGCCACCGGCAAGGACAGATGGCCTCGTGAACGCTGCTGGATCACGGTGGATGCAAGTCGCTTTCTGTCAAAATAACCAGAAATATTTGCAGGAAGCCTATATTCAGTTGTAAATGTCCGAAGGCTGAAATTATGATGATGAAACTATTATTTGCAAGATACATAGGTACATTTTAGTAAAAGAAATAAATTTTGAAGTTTGTAACTAGGTACTTACATAGCTACTCTCACTATAATTTCGAAACACAAAACCGAATTGCTTTTCTTTCCCTACATCGATACAAATGTATAATCAAAATTTATTTGCGAATAAAAACAATACGAAAGATTCAACGTCATTGACATGAATGAATCGAAGATGACGTTCAGGAAGTATTTCATAATTTCTACCTATTATAGACAAACTGTAATCTGTAGCTAGGCGGCCAGCTACTTTATTTTAGATTTTTTCAGGACCTCCTTGCTTGTGGCTCGTAAGTAGAGATGTGTAGGTGCCATGAGTAATGCATTACGCGTAATGTAGCACGACCGCGTACTGGAACAGTACCTATAGCCCGACAAAATTTAGCATGACACATGGCATTACCCACTCCTTCACTGTCCGTGGGTACTTTAGTACCACAACCACAAACAAACGTAAAGAAAGACCGTCAACTGTTCATGGTACTAGAAGGCCACAAAAACGTTTCACCCTTTTGTTTTCAAATTTCTGTTTTATCTATGGCATTATATTGCTGCCTGTCGTATTAAATGTCACTGTCAATAATTATTCTAATCTATGGTGAATTAATCTATGGTATAAAAAAATAATTATAAAACAAAAAGTAAAAAAAATCGTACAAAAACTCAATTATTTATTTATTTATTGTTTGCATACATGTAATAATAATGTTAAGCTAGGTTAGTTTGTTGCTTATAGTAAGTACATGTTTGTACCCTGTAGGGCGCAGCAATTGATTGATAGAATAGAATATATGTGATAAAAACTGGTAAATTAATTAGTTATTAATTTATTACATTTTATCCTTCAAGAATTCGTCAACAGAGTAGTAACTTTTAGATATTAGGTATTCTTTAAGTTTACTTCGGAAAACCGTATCTTTTTGAAAGTTGATTTTTAAATACGCCAATATTATTGGTAACACAACCATAAGCCTGGAGACCCCTTTTTATACCATAGGTAATTATTGGGGTTAAGTTTGAAGGGAAATCAACTTTGTTAAATAAAGGTTTAATAAAAATTTAAATTAGTTAGCAAAGAATAGCGCGTCACGTCGGGTCATGTTTAGAGTACTGCGTACTGATATAATGCTATATGACGCGGTACCAAATGTCATGCCATATGGCATGACATTAGAGAGTACTGTTTTGCGCATCTCTACTCGTAAGAGAGTGTGTGACATGCAGCTGTATAAGTAAGTGGAGGAGCGCCCTGCGCCTACTACCTATTTCAAAATATATTGAGAATACTAGCGGTGCCCGCGACTCCGTCCGTGTTTGTATGGGGGCCACGTCTTATCGTAACTGGAGCAAAAATTTAAATAGTCATGTGTCCTACAGTCATAGGTACCTACAGGAAAAAAATCATCAAATAGTTTCAATATGTATTGTATCATAAATTGAGCCTTTACACTTAAGTTACTAGTCATAAAAGATGTTTTAAAAAAGCAATAAGATAATTAAAATTTATCTAGTTTTCTATTGGTCCCTTCGCTAAATTTGCCAGTGTTGAGTTGCTATTTGTGTGATCGCCACTATAATAAATGGCCAAAATCTCAAGTTTCCTTCTTCTGAAATTTTGGCCCCTCAAAATGTGTACAGTGACAAATGACACATAGAGCGTTGACAGCGCTGTCAATTTAATAGTGTTACTAGCTTTCATTGACTGCTCGGTCGTTAAGGAACTATAACACAAGAAAATTCTATACTATACTATACTACATAACACAAGAAAATTCTTCGGTTAGTTTTTGTATGTTAATTTTTTTTAAAGAAGATAATTACTTTGATTATTATGATGTATTAATTACAATTTAGGTGAATTTTCATGAAAATATCGTGGAAATAATTACTTTGATTATTATGATGTATTAATTACAATTTAGGTGAATTTTCATGAAAATATCGTATATTGTGTTGTACTATTATGTAGTATAAAAATTAATGAAGACCGAAATGTCATTGAAATCGAACCAAACTATTGTAGATTTCAAATGTAAATTTCTCGAACCTTGGCAGTTGGCAGATAATTGGTATAAAAATTTGCATACAACATACTTTTAAATTGGGTAATTTTTAGTTTAAGCTGGCAAGTTAATATTGTAGGGGAGGTTTTGTTGTTTTTTGTGGTTTCAGACGAGTGAGTATATTGTTCTGTGTTTCAGAAATTGTTTTGATCAGATTTTCACACCGTAAAATTTTTATTTAGTTTTATTCGGTAGCTAAAATGTCCTCCGAGCAAGAGATAATCCAATACAAACCCTTTCAATCGTTTGTCAACCCTTCTTTCTGGCACGCGCTGACGGAGATAAAACTAAATGTGGATAAGTTGAACGACACTACTAAACAGATTTACGGCCGTTTTACGTATAGAAATGATATTGGGACAGTCTTTGAGGTAGACAGCACTTCATTCAACAGGTATACAATACATTACCTACATTATTCAGGATATAACTTATTTGTATTATAAAAATAAAATAACTAGCTTCATCCTCTTTATGCCCATGTTTACTTAGCTTTCAAACCTTCCTTGAGCGAATACTATAATTTCAATACCAAAAGCAAATTTGCTTGAGTTATAAAATTACTATGAAAAGTGGCATTCGTTTTTAAATTCTAAATAAAGGTAGATTGCTATGTTTCATTTTTAGTTCAATAATTTTGCTTCATACCGATTAACAAAGTTAGCAAAGAATTGTGTAATTTTAGGATTTAATTAAATATTTTACAGCTCCCCTGGGGCAGAAAACTTCTATGTAAATGTAACAGGAACAATTATGAACAAAAATACTATTGAAGACTTCAAAAACATTGACAAAGCTGCATTTTTGAACTCAGTGGGTGAAATGATATGGGCTGGTATCAAAAACAAAGTTTGGATTGATAAGCCATCCAGTTTACTGAACTTTTTCATTCTATCATTTGCAGTAAGTTCTTTTGAGTAAATTCTTCAACTTCATATTAAAAAGGCATATTGTAAGTTTGATTATTGAAATAATAAATAAATAGTGTTTAATAATTCACACAGAAATGTTAAAATATTATGTCTTTCAAAGCAAAACAGATCCCATTGAGATAAATACCAAAGCCATAAGTCTCACTAGTAATGAATAAATAATAACAAAATAATCACTCTTAATATGAACTATGTGATTCAAATTAGCTAATGTTTCAGGACCTAAAGAAATTTCACTACTACTATTGGTTTGCATTCCCTGCCCCGAACCAACCAGTGTTACATGTGACAGAAAAAACTACAAGCATCACAGCACATTTCAGCAATAAACAACTTGAAGAACTCTCACAGAGTTACAAATCCTTAGACATGTCACAAAGGAGTTTCTTTGCAGTCACAAAAGAAGATGATACCGTCAATGTTTTCACACTAGGAAAAGTGTTTCAAGCTGATAAAATAAAGCAGACTGAATTGCCAATTAAATTAGTTGATACTTATTTTGTATTTACTGATCCCAGTGATGTTGGTAACCCTGGATGGCCTTTAAGGCTGTTTTTGGTGGCTATTTTAGAACATTGTCCATTTCTGACTGATGCAGAGATCAAAGTGGTTGGATTAAGATGGAAGTTATCTGGTGGTGTTGAAGGCAGTCAGGTGTTCAAAGTTAAATTACCAAAGGTAAGTCTAATAATATTGTTGTAACGAAAAATTGTGTAAAAAGTTTAGTTCCTATGTTTAATAAAAAAAACTAGTTAACTGTTAGTAAATATTTAATTGGGTATAACAATATTTCATTATGTTAAAGAACATTTGCTGAGCCCATCCTAGTGTATGATTGTTACTTACATAAAAGAACTATCCTACATCATGATTGCAAATAAATACTATAATATATGTATATATAAATAAACACTATGATTTATACCTTAAATTTATGACTGACTAACTGCCTCTAACTCATTTTACTTAAGTATATATATGTATAAAAATATTATATTAGTTAAAATGCTGTTATTTATTCATACTTTTCTTGTTTTAGGAAGGGCTTACAGACATCACTGGTTGGGTAGGCTGGGAGAGGAATGACAAAGGCAATTTCGGACCCCGACTAGCTAATATGGCGTCTTCAATGGATCCAGTGAAGTAAGTTAGTAACTTCTACTTGATATGTCTTAGTAATAACCTACCTAGTTAGAAATGAACCTTTCCTAAGACTTATTGAAAAACATAAGGAATAATAGTTTGATGTTTGGTATGTTTGTACGCGCTAATCTCAGGTTCATGAATTCAGTGTTGGATAGTACATTTATCGAGGAAGGCTTTATAATAAATTATAAGCATGTACATAAACGAATAAAAACGCAAGCGAAGCTATCGGCGGGTTGACTAGTCTTGAATAAATAAACTGTTATTTTAAAATCCATTCTCTAGATCTAGTTTTACGTGATTAGAGTATCAAACATACATGCCAACATTCCTACAAACTGTTGCATTATTAATTAGGTATTTATTGACCTCAATATTGTAGATTAGCAGATGCATCATCAGATCTGAACATAAGACTGATGAAATGGCGCCTAGTACCGGATTTAGACCTTGATGTGATGAAGAACACGAAATGCCTGCTGCTTGGAGCTGGTACTCTCGGGTGCCACGTCGCTAGGGACTTACTCGTAACTCTAATTATTTATTTGTACTCTTACTACACATATAAAAGTATTTTCGCCCGCTTTATTCACTTGTTTACTCACCTTAAAAATCTTCCTTAAAATTTTCCCTATAATTTCGCATTGTTAAAGCGCCATCTTCACGCATATATTGAAACTAATAATTATCTCTAGGCATGGGGATTCCGCCACATAACGTTCATAGACAACGGGAAGGTATCCTACTCGAATCCCACGCGACAAGTTCTATTCAACTACCACGATTGTCTCAACGGTGGGAAGAAGAAAGCAGAGGCGGCTGCTGAAAGTCTGAAGAATATTCTGCCTTCTGTGGTAAGTAGGTACCTATTTCATTAATAGCAAACATAACCATGTCAATATTTTCTTGGTAATATCTAGACTCAAGGATGATGAAGTGTTATTATATAAGTTTCACATATTGTGCCTGAATCAGATTAGTATTTGGCTTCTTTTGTTTAAATATAATATACATTTCTAATTTTGTGTGATGGGTGTTTATCAAATTACAAAATTATATTGCAAAATTATATTGTTAATTATATTGTATAGAAATCGGTCCAGCCGTTTAAAAGATTTGAAAGTTGTATGTTGGGATTAATAAACGTACGTTCCGAATAAACATTTGAACTATAAAACGTACATAAAAAAATTGCTTTATACCTAATGGAAATTTAATCCAACCATACACATCGATAAATATAATATTGTAATCATTATAATTATCGTTTCAGACAACACAAGGCTTTGTAGCACACATACCAATGCCAGGCCATCCGATAGGAGAATCTCTTAAGGAAGAAACAGCGGACAATATAAATCTCATAACAAAGGCCATTGCAGAACATGACGTCATATTCCTACTGCTGGATACTAGGGAGGCAAGATGGCTGCCTACCCTATTAGCTGCTCATTATGGAAAGGTAAATCTAACATAATGTATCTATCTATGTAAAAAATACTCACTTCGATTGCTGTGTGAATAGGCATGATGAAAGATATTGAAATACTCTTCCGTTATGTGGGGACACATTTAATATTTACGAAAATACTTTATCTCGTTATTAAAGTGAAGTCCAACGAAGTTTTAAGCCATTTATTCAATGTATTTTAATACCGCGCGAAAACAGTTGTAAAGATTTATTTAATCTAGAATGAATAACCAAACCTTTTCTCTATATTATTTTTGGGAACCATTATTATTATTATTATTTTTTACTGTATGATTTTCAGATAGCGATTAATGCAGCTCTCGGCTTCGACAGCTACCTAGTGATGCGTCACGGCGACGGGTCCAGCGCGGCCGACGTCTCGTTGGACAAGGAGGCCATACCGGGCGGGCAGCTGGGCTGTTACTTCTGCAATGACGTCACTGCACCTGGGAATGTTAGTATTATTAACTAGGTAAATATGTAACAAACTAAGAGCTTTACTACTGATGAGGTCCCAGCTGTTGGGCTATTTGTATTGCTTTCCTGGTTCAAGCTGTATCTAGAGAACGTAATACGTTATCACATTGCACTTTTTTAGTCTTTATCTTCCATAGCTACCAACACCAACAGAGACAGATAGGTATTGTAAGGATCACAATATTTATTTCACACACACACAACTTATCTATTATTACAGGTTACACCCAATTCAATAGAGAAGTCAATTACATAGATACAGTAAAATCTAAATTAAATTATCAGAACAAAAAAGAATATACCCATAAAGCGGCACTTAAACAAAATGTGATATAAAAAACTTATACCAAGCTCAGTTGGAGCTGAGTAAAAATCCTATAAAACATAATTACACCATAGTGCCCTAAAAAGAGAATTAGATAGTTAAAATGTTGTTGTTTTTTCCAGTCGTTAAAGGACCGTACTCTGGACCAGCAGTGCACGGTGACGCGGCCCGGCGCCGCCGCCGTGGCGGGCGCGCTGGCCGTAGAACTGTTAGTGGCTCTGTTGCAGCACCCACTTAGGTAAGGTTTTCCATTTTTTCAATATAATTATAACCTTTATAATATGTACGAGGACGAGCGACGTCCTGCCTGCTACACAAGTAGTTACTAATTTGGTAACCGCCTCGGGACACGTATTTTCTATGATTTTTCAATTTAATAGCCGATCCGCTGACATATTTTTTTGGATTATCTATGTAGTAGATACCTAAACCAACAGAATTGCTTAAACTATACTTATCAGACTGGCACCCGATAGCTTGGAGCTTACCTGCTTTAGTGACTATAAAATAACAATAATAAAGAAATCTATTTAAAAAAATTAACATTAAAGATTTAAAAAGTACGAAAAAAAAATAATATTTATTTATATTTATATTGTGATGTTTCATGATCTGTTTCAGAATACAAGCACCAGCTGTCTACAACATAACAAGCGACATTCCACCATCCCTACAAGGCGTTCTGGGCCCCATTCCCCACTCCATAAGAGGTTTCCTCCACTCATACCAGACCGTGGTACCGACCTGCGCTAAGTTCAAGCAATGCGTCGCCTGCTCGGATATAGTAGTTAACAAGTATAGGACGGAGGGAATGGACTTTCTACTGAAGGTGTTCAATAGTGGGAATTATTTGGAGGAAGTTACTGGGCTGACGGATTTGCATTTGGCTGCTGAGATGACTGATGTAAGTACGACTTTAAGTTACAAATAGGCCATCTGGCATTTTATCTCTAATTTTATTATTGCATTTTACCGATAAAAAAATCCCCTTTGTATATGAAAAAAACATTATATTTCAGGTCATGACGCTTTCTGATGACGACGAGGAAGAATGAAATATTTTATCAATATTCATGGGATTGAATCTTGACTTGCATAGCATCATTATATTCACGGCTTTGCATTTATACCAACATTTAAGCAGTAAAACATTTGTTTTGCCAAATTATTATATATTTTAGCGGCTTTAAATATTGTGATACTTACAAGTTAATTAACTGTATTAAATAAAATATTATCAATATAATCATGTAGGCATTGTTTTTCTTTCCAAAATCTGAGGATCTAAATCTTCCTAAATTATAGTAATGCATAATTTGGGAAGCTTTATATATGTCATTAATTCACAGAGACATAACTTTAGTCAGTCGTGTGGTGCTAGGCTAAGAATAGTACCATCCAATCTCTCGCTCTTTCATCAGAAGACGAAACAGCATACTGTGTACTTGTACCTTTACTTTTTTTAACTTTAATCACCTGGAAGCGTAATAAATATATCAAATATCCAAGAGCTATAATGGATCCTACCTACTGGTAAGGTTTGTGCCCAAGCACGTTGGTAATCTGTGTGCCCAAGACAATATGGATTTTATACAATGTTAGGATTTAATGAAACATAAGTCAACTACATACAAATTTATTTATCTACATACATCTAAGGTTGCATTTTCAACTGCACAGCTGTGTACTTAGGTTTAGACTTAGCCTCGATGACCTTGACAGGTGGCGGTGGTCGAATCTTGCGTCCGTGACGACCTGTCTTACGCTGCCACAGACCGGAGCGAGGGCGGTTACCTAACCAGCGGTTACGTTGTGGGGATCCGATGGGCGTTGTCCCGTGGTGGATGTTTGATAGACGACCTGGGAAAATAAGTTTTTATTTTATTATTATAGACGAGCAGATTAGATGCTGAAGGGTCTATGTCACAGTGTCGGAAGGTACAGTCATTGGTTATTTCTTGTCATATGAATTTATTTGTGCGTAACCAGTTCAATTCTCGGGCATTTCGTGTTTCAAGTACCCAGAGAGGAAAAAAGGCAGCATAATATGTCTTCAGTTTTATATGACTTTGAGTGTTGCAGGCAGGTTCATAATTATTTTATGTATTGTTTTTAGTGTTGTATTGTTTTGTAACATCATCTGACTCAGAAGTGGGTTCCAAAACTTAAAGCATCTGGAATATGGCCATTGCTTTGTTGATTTGGTTGAGCAAAACAACAAATTGAACTAACATGTAATACCTACATTACATTTATTAATTTAGTAAATTTGCGTCCACAGTTGACTTTTAATGTTTATTTCATATACTTGCGGTTTCTTAACTTACCGACAACAGCCATACAATGCTGGTCAAAGCTGAATTGTTTCTTTGATGGCATTTGAACAATAATACGATCATCCTGCTTACGGAGAATTGTGCCTACAGTTCCAGCAGCATGGATGTATGTTGCCCCTTTGCCTGAAACACAAATTCAATTATTATTTACAGCGGCTTTATCCTGCATGAATGTTATTCTGCTGTATATAACTTTGTTATTCAGTTTATTCAATTCTGTCAAGTTTCTTATGCATCAAAGAGTAAACAAATTATATTTATTTACACAAACTTTCATGCTTAAACTATAGTGTGATTTTACATACCTGGTTCCTTTTCAATGTTATGAACTAACGTCCCAGCAGGCAAGGCTCCTAATAGATAAGCATCTCCTTCATTAGCTCTTACTGAAATTTAAAAAATAAAAAAATAAATATTGCTCGACAATTGCCACAGCAACATCTAGCACCGTGGTAAGCTCAAAGCTTGTGTTACGGGTGCTAGATTTCTTATGAAAATAAATAAATTGTACAAACAATGAATGGTTTAATACCTGGTATTCTTGGAAGGTTCCTAGATGACTTAATTATGTCACCAGCTTTCATGTTTTCAGTAGCCAGGATATATTTCAGCTTGTCACCAACAGCAACCAGAGCTATATGAGCTGTTCTGCATCCATCTTCTAAAACCTGAATATTTATATTATATTTATAATATAAATATTTATCTTAAAATTTATAATTAAGTTTCTTTATAAATATTTTGTGGTGGCTGTAATTCTCTCTTTATGTTGTTCATTGTCCATGTCCAAGTATGGTTTAACATTTAAAGGAAAATTAATGACTTGAAGATGGTTCTTGACTGAATAACATCTGCTCAGAGATTATATATTTTTCCTAATCATTTCATTCTCACCTCTATAACTTTCTCTTCTTGTGGTGGGCCCTCTACAGGACCATCTCTAAGCCAATCAACCCAATGAAATTTGTGTTTAATACCTCCACCAATTCCTTTTGCTACAACTCTTCCTGTAAATTAAAATAAGGTGTATTAACTTCATATATAGCAAGGGTTATGGTATAGCCATGGGTTTTATGTATGCAGAAGAAGCATGTGGAAGTATAATATTATTTATTGTGATTATGAACACATAAGTATTTAATTGTGAAAGAGTATGACATGTCTTGGTATTATATTGAAGTTATTATGAATGTATACCTATTAATCTAGTTGTTATTCATACTTGTATAAAATGTTCTACTACAAGACTAAAATAAGTTAAAAACTACGTAGTTTTAAACTACAGGTTTGGTAGTTTCCTTGTCCTATAAATGAATTCGTGATTGAAATGGATTGGATAAAAAAGGAAAGCTAGCATACCTGAGACAGGGTCTCTACCAGCAAGGTTGGTGACATCTAAAGGCTTTACGGTATATTGCTCGGGATAATGTACTATTCTTCTGTAGCTTTTACCAAATCCTGGCTTAGGTTTTTCGAGTGGAGGTTTACTTCCCAATTGAACTGCTGATACATGAAGAGCTCTTCTTGAAAGGAGACCCGATGTTATAGTCAGATTACTTAACAAACGGTTTAGTGCCATTTCATTTATTATTTACTCTTTAGCTCTCAGTAGTATTTTTAGTCATTTATTTCGTTTTTTACTAAGATAATTTACCCAAAGGCAAAATTATAACCTAAAATAAATGTTTTCGTTTGTTGACATGACATATGTAATGTTTACTTGACTTGGCAAAGTTGGCAAAGACATTTAGAATTTCAGACATTTATGACAATTACCGCTTATGTGCTGTCAGAGGTCCCTACAAGAAGAAGATTTTACTATAGACTTTGAATTAATTTTAAAGATTGGTAATCAAGTCCATTAAATTATTTATTTTGATTGATCACCCTATTAACCTACTATGTTACATGCACTTTTAAATGATTTACACAAAGTTTAAGTTATCTAAGAGAATAATCAATTTTTTCTTAGCTTAAGTGATTGTAGCTAAAAGATTCGCAGCCAAGAACATTAATGACACCATCGCTCGCCCTCTTGCGGAAATTTTCTCCCTGATATAATTTCGTGAATGTGGCGTGTGTTGTTTGGATTATTACGAGTCGTAAATAAAAATGCCTAAAATTCAGTAATAATCATTAGTTGTAGTGATATTTGTCCTAACGGGAACAACAAGCTTTCAAGAAAGTATACCTCAAAGATAACAGTGTCTCAAGAAACGTGGTATAATCTTGGTATTTTATCGTATGTTGCACGCCTGCCTTGAGATCTTGAAGAAGACAAAAAAATTACGGATATTCCGATGGTTTATTGATAATGCAGTAAGTTCTTAGTTATAATTATACTCGAAATTCTTTCTTTTATCAAAAATTCTTGTTTATAAATAAACAAGCTCAGGTTAGCAAGCAGTTGTGGCAGGTACTTGTTACGATGTACTAAACTGGAATTCGTAAAATCATCAATGGCAATATTACCGCAATGCTTTACCATGATATTGAATTTGCAGTTGGTAACGTTAGGTTATAACTTATAACTCTAGTAAAAGTGTGATATTTCTTGCAGATACAGACACAAGTCTTCCAGCGTCTTATCACAAACTCTCGCGATGATGAGAAACCGCAATAGTTCTTCCGTGTGCTGAATTTGCCAGTCAGATACTAGGATAATGCTTATCAGAACCGCAGTTGACAATTAGCATAATGAGTCACAACCTGGCTGGTATGCCGCCGTACAGGCTGCCTGGGCCGGGGCTGGGCCCCGCGGACTTCAAGCCGCCGATGGACAACCCCACACCTCCAGCTCCGGCGCCCAGCAACCCTAAAAAACGGAGGAAAACATCAAATGCCAACAACACCCACACACCTCAGCCTCAACCCACTCCTCAGGACCTCCTGCCTCCCCCTTTGACAGGATATGGAGACACAATTGTAGCATCTAACCCCTTTGATGACTCACCGACAGTCTCACACAACGGCCCAATGATGAGCTCCAATGGCCCAATGATGAGTCAGAATGGCCCCATGGGAATGATGGGTCCTATGCATGGTATGGGAGGCCCACCTATGAGACATATGAGCCCATTACCACACAGTATGAGCCCAATGAATCAACAAATGCCACCAAGAGGAATAAGCCCCATGGGAAACATGAGTCCTATGGGGCACATGCCACATGGAGGGATGTCACCTATGGGTGGTCCCAATATGGGAATGAGCAACCACAGTATGGGACCTGGCATGGGCCCAAGTTCAAGATCAATGGGTAGTCCAATGAGCCCTATGAATTCAATGCCTATGGGGTCCCCTATGTCTTCAGGACCTATGGGGAGTCCCATGAACATGGGATCTATGGCTGGAAGCCACATGAGCAACAGTCCCATGGGCCCACCAATGCACAGTCCGTTAGGAGGAGGATCTATGAATGGACCCATGAATGGCCCCATGGGTGGTGGTCCTGGTATGAATGTTCCAAGAATGAATGGACCAATGGGCCCTAATTGTTCCAATGGTTCCATGGGTCCTAGTAATTCCATAATGTCATCAAATCCAATGCAAAATAGTGGAATGGGGCCAGGGCATTGCGGTCCTATGAGGCATGGAAGTCCAATGTCATCTGGGCCAATGGGTGGTGGTCCTATGGGTGGAAATGGACCGATGACTTCAATGGGGCCTGGACCACCTTACTCTGGTAACCACATGGGTCATGGAGGACCAATGGGAATGGGAGGCAGTGGATCTATGGGAATGGGCCCTGGCCCTGGGAATATGGGTAACTGTGGGCCACTTCAAGGGATGAGTGGCATGGCCATGGGAGGTCCTGGAGGCCAGGGTGTTGGACCTATGGGACAGAATATGGGCATGTTTGGACCAAAGCCTATGCCAGTTAGTGCTGGGAAGATATACCCACCTGACCAGCCAATGGTGTTTAACCCACAGAACCCTAATGCACCACCTATTTATCCTTGTGGAGTTTGTCACAAAGAAGTGCATGATAATGATCAAGCTATACTTTGTGAATCAGGATGCAACTTTTGGTTTCACAGGTAATTCATTTTCTGATTATAATACTTTTGTAAGCAATATTTATTTTTGATTGATCTATCTCAGTCTTTATTTACTCAATTGTGCTGTGATGATTTTAAAACTGGTATCATTTAATTTCAGGGGTTGCACTGGTTTATCAGAACCTGCGTTCCAGTTGCTAACGGCAGAGGTATATGCAGAGTGGGTTTGTGACAAGTGCCTGCATTCTAAAAACATCCCTTTGGTAAAGTTTAAACCCTAGCAACGCGCAAGAACCTTGCTAATACTGCCTATATCACCTGGAACACATTAACAATTTTATTGTTTATAACAAGCACTTGAAATGCTTAGAATTTATCAAGGATAGAAGATAGTGAGTTTTCTTTATAATGTATTTTTGTGTTCCATAGGTGACAAACCCTCCTAACATCACAATTATTTATTTCATTTCATCAACTAGAAAGACTTAAAAGTTGAGAAAACCATATTGTTAGTTTTGCTCATGCAAGAACATATTCCTGAGGGCTATATCATAGTTTGATATAACTTGTGTTCTTAGTTGTGAATATTAGTCATGGCTGTAGTGAAATCGTGACCTCGTTTTCGCCAGAATCGATTACACAGTATGATGTACCATGGTGTTGATAAGATCTCATGTTGGATAGTTAAAGGTATTGACAAATTATGGAATTGCACTATAGAATGCACATTGATGAAATTGCAGACGGTTCTTATTGTCTAGTCTGTTTGATTGTCATTATTTAATTGTAATCTAAGGTCATGATACCAGCTCAGACAGTGTTCCTAGCTAATGAGCTAGGTTTAATAGCAATGGCTACTGTCAGTTATAAACTTTGAAATTAAGCTGTTGTTGTGATGAAGTAGCATTATCTGCCTTGTTAAATATGATTTTATAGATGAAGTAAGCAGATGTCATTTAGACTTAGAACTCTGCTGAAAAGCAATAAGTCTGCCCTAGGAGTTCTTGATTCTTAGTGCTTACATGTTGTGTATAATGTAAATATTTAGGTAATTCTTGAAGTGGTCCTTCCTTGGGAGCATTGTCGCTCGCATGAAAATAATTGTTTTTAAATTTCATTGATAAATTGCGGTAGCGAGAAGAAAGCTACCTACAGAGTATGAATAGCGTCTTAAAACTTCCGCCTTATATGTGTTTTGAACTACACTTTGGTGTAATTTATACAAACTTAATCATTACAAACTTTGTATGTATTTCTATTCAATGAAGTTTATCATTATTTTTTTACTAAATAGCTTTATTTCGGTTTGTGAATCTTTATGAAAATTCCGTTTTCATGATATCATTTAAATGTACTTATTATTTTGGTGCCCTAATTTTTGCATGTAACTTTGAGCGCGTTATGTACTTGTATATAAACATGAATCCATACGCTTTGTTAAATATAAGGGTGTTAAATGTGTTTGTCAATTTTTTAACTTTTGGAGATTTTTTAAAGTAGGATGTAAATAAATAAGTACCTAGGTAGAGTAGGTAGCTTAGTGTGAATTGAGATTACCGATAAAATTGGCTCCAAATGAGTGTGCGGTTGTGAATTTGCGTGGTTTGTTTCGCAGACCTTACATATAGTTACATGCGACACAATGTGTTATATAAATATATTACTAAGGCGCTAGGTATATCAGTAATTAGATAATGTTAAACCGAGTCTTACACAGTCATTTTAAGTAAGTCATTTAATATAAAGCCAGTACACGCCACAATTAAGGAAGATATTCAAACAAAATGTATTTAAAAATTGAGGCCTATGTTTACATTGATCATGTAACATTTTATGACGATTTATTGAAAATGTATAAATTATATTTTTTTACTGAATACATTGCATAGTGCTGTCATCACAGCCGATTTATGTAAACGGAATTTGTATATAAATATTGAGTACATGTAAAGATACACTGCCTTAATAATAATATGACTAATTTATATCAGCTGAAATCGCACTTTTAACTCAAACTTTGGTTGTGTCTGTTTATAGTAATGCAATGCTTGTCAAACTGATTTAGGCATATGATATATACATATTGACTAATTATCATTTTATAATATTTTTTTATCGTTAAAGTTTTGACGTTGTGCAACTCCGTTGTGAAGTTTATAATTAGTGCATTATTTTCAGTAAAGTGGCAGGGTGGCACAGTGCCAAGCCATCATACTGTATCCAAGTAATATGTTCACGGCGAAATCATATATTCTTTCTTATTTCTTTATGTAGTACTTAATACTGTAACATCATTTTTTTATGAATTAGGTAAATAGCAGCATTTTTGTGTAGACCTAAGTGGAATGTTTTTATATTTTTGTCGACTATCTATATCATTTACGAACCCATGACAACTAATTGATTTAAAATATTGAATATTTAGATCTTTCCCGTGTTTAAAATGCTTATTTTGTTTAAATATACTTTTGATGTTTACTGTAATCTTGCTTTGATATTTTTATATAATATTTTGTACTTACATCAATCAAATCTTATCAGACCAAAGTATAAAGAACTTTAATAGTTGATAGCTATGCCAATCACAACCAGAAAGCACAAATGTTCCAATATTTATAAAATAGAGAGAGAAAGATATGATTTAGAATATTTTTTTTGTAAATAAATACATTATTTAATATTGGTGAACAAACAATTGCCTGTACAGTTAAAATTAGTCTAGAAATAAAGATAGGTTAATCTGCTAATGTATGTAAGTAATAATTTTACTTTGTGGACATCACAAAATTGTCAAGGCGAGATCTAAAAACACCGCATTAACTACGCGCACTGTTAGGTATCCTGATCGAGGGATTTATTTGATAAAAATAAAATTATCAGTAAAAATTTATAAAGTCGCGTTTGTAAAGATGATGGTACTCGACATAAATAACAATAAAAGATTTTCGACTAATCAAAGTAAACATTAAAAATAGGACCAGTTAACGGTTTTAGGTACTATTTCAGTGCGCGCAGAAAACTCGAACTTGATACAAAATAACAAATCAGTTGGAAATTTATGACAAGTTGTTATTCTCAATTTTATCAAACTATTGATTAATTTTACAATGGTCTTAAAACTTGTGCATAGTTTATTTTGTATTATGTGAATAATAACAAGCAATAATAAAGTTGTTATTAAGATTTTTATTTGTCTTATCTTTTACTTTTACCCGAGCCCTGTTTTATACATGTTTTGATAATTTGGTTCCTTCCATTTGGGTAGGCTGTACAACTATAAGTTACCTACTCAACATTACCCATACCCGCGACCTATGATAAGATAAGGCGCTGCGGGTGAAGGTCCGCCTGCGACGCGGGTTCGACTCCCGCCTGGAGACAAACATTTGTTTCGAGTGTCTTGTTGTTTGTTATATTTGTATATTAAAAAAATATGCATGTATTTGCTAAATCAGAAATCTAGCACCCGTAACACATGCCTAAAGCGTACCTACCTACCACGGTTCTAGCTAGATATTGCTGTGTGAATTTGACCAGCAATATTTATTTATATAACGTTACTTAGCACGAGTATAATAGTATACCAATATACGTTTCAGCGGATTGTTCTAATCATTATTTCACTTACCAGGCGGTTTAGTTAACGGATAAAATTGACACAACACCGCGAGAAGAGATGGGGTGCTACTAGTCTTAGGCCGGCACCATATCGGCTAGTATACTACTTATGCATGTAGGGAATCATACCTGCGTAAAATATGGCATAGATATTACATTAGACTACCTATGATAGGGTATTGTTCTTGATAATTCTATCATCATCATTTCAGCCATCGGACGTCAGTTCTCTTTATATGGTTTGCCCATTGTTACTTATAATAGGCTGGATCCTGGCTGAAATGATGATGACTATTCAGTCTTATGACTATAACAAAAGACAGATATGTGCATAATGAGTATTATTTTTATTGACTGCCATGTCATTCTTTCTAAGTAAGCTACACATTGGAATATAGTACATACTGACATAAGTTTACCAACATTATATTTTATTGATCTCAAATGGTTAATTGGAGAATTATACTAATACAACACTGCATTTGAATAAAATATTAGTAAATTGTTCATAATCTCAAACAATGTTGTATATAACACAAAAGATGTACATAGAGATGTTTTGAGTAACACAGGAATGCCTTAAAAGACAAACAACAAACAATTAAATCCTATTTGCTAAACATACAGAATATACCTACACATCACTAATACAATGTGTCCAATAAGCATGTTATTCTAGTGTACTTATTTCAAGATAAATATGGGGCTTTAAAAATAATTCCCAGTTGTACATACTTAAGTAACATTTTTTTTGCATTGTACAATTTGTAAATAAATAAACATTATCTTTCACAATCAATATAGAAATGCTAATAACATCAATTTAGATTTTTCAACACTATTACAAATAAACTTAAACAAAACATACTGGGGTTACTGTTGTTTAACATTAAATATAATAGTTTTTTTATAATAATTTTTATTAGCCGAAATCCATGCTTGCGGCCATTAAACCCTTGCTTTTCATTGCTTGAATTACGGCCGTGTTCATAAACTCATATTCATAATCTTCAGGTGCAGCAAACTCCGCAGGCCCTAGGTTCACATTTCTATTCTCATGAACTGGACTCCAAGGCCCATAGTTAACAGGTTCATCTGAGAATGTGCCGTAAATTCTTTCGATCGAGGTTTCAATCAAGTTTGGAGACCTTGGTCTTTCAGAGGGAATTTCATAATCATCTGAACAAATACTGGAGTCTGAATCACATGCAGATACTGGCACATCATTGGAAATATCTAATGGTGTGCCAGTATCTTCAGCAATAGCTGCATTATCGGGTGCTATAGCAGGGGTAGGGACCCCCATGTGTTGAAGTCCGTGAGCATTGATTGCCATCAAAATTCCTTCGTTCTCAACATTGTCATCATTAGATTCAACATCATCATTCATAATGCGGGCCATATCTAACTCTAGAAATCTTTCTTCTGCTGGCCCATGTGAATTCATCCATGATTCCAAAACTCGGTTTATGGTATTATCAAAACAGCCTTTGACAGTCTGGAAAGAAAAAATACAGTTAAGTACAAAAACAAATGGTATGGTACCAACATTTTTTACCTACTATAGTTAAATAATATGTTGTATTTACCTGAGTCGCTTGCCACCGACTAATCCACTTATCTTCCTCCTTTCTCATCTTTCTAGCTTCTTTAACAGTGATGTGAGCTTTACTAGGACCAGGCTGTTCCCTGAAATCTTGAGAAGAAGCAGTAGAATATTCTTTGTTGCCTTCTATTTTGGAACTCAGTAACATAGTCTCAGCGAGGGATATGACAGTCTCTAAGGGCATTGGAGGCATTATTTCTGTGGGTACAAGTTCCTCAGAGTTTTGGTCTTCATAAGCTGGTATAATTTCCGCCAAAATAGCCCTTTTTGATTTTGAAGATATTCCTTTATTTGATGGGGCTGTACGTGTTTCACTCAGGTCGGGCGTTGTGTTCGAAAGCGGAGTCGATTCATTAACTTGGTTTTTCAAGTGATGTTTTCCTTTTATTTGCCAAGGAAATCGAGCTTTCTTGTGTGGGCGATCAGGTTCCAATGATGCGGCGCCATTTTCTCGTTGACTTTTGGAACAATTTGCTTGCGATCCTCCAGTATCCATAATTTTTGTTGATATTCAACTCTCAAGTAATATGAACACAACATTTAGTAAACAAACACTGACATCACTAATTACGACCATATGATTGACAGTGGTCGTAATTACGTTGTTTTTTTGTCTTCACAGTAAGATCGATCAATAATAATGATAGTCTACAACCACACTTTTATTAAAGCTGAAGTCCTTTGCTGTTTAGATAAGAGCTTTCGCTAAAAATCTCATTAGAACTCACAAGATTACGAAATGTCACAAACTTCCTTTCTCAACCCAACAAAATAATTCCTTTCGTTTCTTTCCCCTCTCAGTGCTTACTTACCTCACCCCTTCCTTTTTATGTATCCCCTCTTTTTATGATAATCGTACAGAACCAATGGAATCCTTGCAAGTCACAACCTTTGTCTATGGTTCAATCAAGTTCCGTGCTAAAATGGTTAACAATAAGCGGGAAAATTGAAATTTTGTATTTTAATTAGAATTATTTTCTGTGGTAGAGCTTTAGCAGAGAGCAGTTCTGAGGAGAGCAGGCATGTAAAGCTTGAGTTATATTCACCGGACAAAAAATTAGTCCCTGGTTGTATATTTATAAACAAGCTAAATATGTATCTTCAACTAAAATTATATGCAATAACATAACACATGCCTCAAGTGCCCCACAATTTGTTAAGTTAAAAATATAAATTGATTTATAATCATTTTCGAAAAGTAATTTTTAGACAAATGTACCAAACTTCCTTCTTTTAATGAATTTGATAGCTACAAATTATCAAAATCGTTCGTGATGACCCATGAAAATTAAAATAGATATCTTTGGCCCACCGCTAGTAAAATGTAATCCGTAAGAATGCGGGGTTTTGACTAAGTAAGCTGGCTAGGCTGTTTCCTAGTAACTTGTAAGTAGCCTATTTGTAGCCGGACGTCCGGGCAAGATAAAATTTTAGATTATGAGACCTATTTATTTCAAGTCGCTTTACGTCTTTATTGTCCTTTGAGGAAATGAAGAAGTATTTACTTTACTCCAATTTTCCACGGGAAAATCCATTATACCTAGGGCAAAGCCGCTGGTTGAAATCTAGTTAAGTTATTTTATGTTGCCAATAAAAGATAGGAACATAGTTTTTCAGTCAGTTCCTTTATAGGTTGCTGTATTTATTCGTACATGTGCTTCCTTCATAGGCATCCATGTGCTAACCTAACTTGGATTACTTAATTATAAAAAACTAATTTAACTAATTTATGACCTAAGATTTGTCTACCTACTCTGTATAGTGATTACCAAGAGTTGAGACAAATTAACAAATTTAATTATCTAAAAGTTACAAGAAACAAACAAGTACCTAGGTAAAAACAAGCTAAGCTATCTACCAAATTTTTTTTATTTAAACCTACCGCACAAAATTTGGTATAGGCAAGTAGGAACGTAGTATCTAACACCAATACTGTTTAAGAATGGATTATGTAATATACATTAATTATGTAGCTAATTAGGTAATCACAATCAGTTAACTCTAAATTAATACCAATTATTCTATTGGTCGTCGCCGTCGCTTCACCAAGTCCATTAGGCGTGAGAAACACTCATCGAAATTCTTGTTACTCCTTATCTGTTAGGACTCCCTATTGAGTTAATCATCGCACAAAGAGGGGATACATTCCCGGCTAGTTAATACGATGATTGGGTTGACCAGTGTCCATGTCCAGTCGCTCCCAGTCCCTACCAAATCGTCGGCCGGAACAAACCCGAAATCGATTCAAGCTGAGTTCATTACAATTTCAATAGGATGAAGGTGAGTTTGCATTGATTTTTGTTAATTTTTATGTAAAAAGTGAAATTATTCTGGAAGGTTTTGTGTAAATAGATATGTTTTATTTTGTATTTTATTATGTTTAATTTCTTACCGCGCTGATTACTCAGAACGATACATGCCGGTAGAAAATGAAGCGGTTTGTGAGGAAGTGAATTTTCTGTGACCAATTAAGTAGGTGCGTAGGTATACTATGAAAATATAAATAAAATAAACATTGACGTCAGCAGATCATACATCTACCATGTGCATCAACGGAAATCGAATCTTATGCTGGTAGTTCTATCGAGCTTACCAACTATTCCGCTGACGTCCTTTTAGAACAATAGCTCATTTGACCACGAGTAGGTATTCTACGTTTATACTTGTTAAAATATTGAATGTTATTATTCAAATTCACTTTATGTAGGTATTTGAACACATCCTAACACTATAGAGCTAATCTAAAGCGCTACGCTACCACGCCGATTGGTAAGCCCAAGTGATTATACTAATTCCCCAAGACCGTATAATCATTCAAAGGCAGTTTTCAATCGGTCTTCTTTTAATTTTTTTTTGTATTTTAGGGCACACTTCTTTTGTGCGTGTTGTGTGTGTACCTGGCGTGTTCGAACGGAGCCCCACAGATGACAGACGCCCAGCTGGAGCGGACCTTAGCCGACAGGAATATGATGCAGAGACACATCCGGTGCGCGCTTGGAGAAGGTCCTTGTGATCCCGTGGGAAGACGACTTCGAAGTAACTATAAAAAATATTAATATTGCTGGACAATTTACACAGACATATCTAGCCCCGTAGTAAGATTATAACCTTGTGTTACGGGTAGTAGATAATCTGATAAACTTAAATTTATATGATATTTTTACTAAACGTAATATATAACACCCAGTACACCCGGAACAAATATCTGCAGATCGTACAAATTTTAGTTCCGAGTTCGGGAATCGAACCCGCAACTTCCTGCGTCGTCGTAAACAGACCTTCGCCCACTTCGCCACAGAGGTCCCAGAGCACAAGTTTATTGCTTTATTCAGCCCACTGGTTGAATAAAGAACGGCTAGTCCACCTACAGGTGGACTAGCCGTTCCTCATTTAGGTACTCGTTTGTTAGACCGCGACAACTACCTTACTTTCAACTTTTTATAAAGTGCCGGGATAGGAGTTACCAGTGGGATGCAGTAATTTGGTACAGTACAGTGACCGACTCTACTGCCCTTCTGGTAGGTATAGGAGTCCTAAATCAGTTTCACGTCATCCATGCGGAATGAAAGAGTGCAATAAATATTCTGTATTCTGTGTGGAACTAATCTCAGGCCGGCACCGCACGGCTTTCTGCAAAATAAGAATTAATTTAAAGTTTTTCCTCATTATTTGCAGCTCTTGCCCCACTAGTGCTCCGGGGCGCGTGTCCTCAATGTTCGCCGCAAGAAACCATGCACATCCGTCGAACTCTGGCCTTTGTACAACGGAATTATCCTTGGGAATGGGCTAAAATTGTACGGCAATACGGCTAAACACTTATTACAAACGAAATAGTTTGAGTAAATTCATGAGACAGACTTCGAAAATCTATAGCTGGGTAATGACCGTCATGCAACATGAACATTTGTGGAGGAACATTCAAGGAGTACGTATTATTACGGGGTTAGCAGTCTAGCTAGCAAAGATATTCTCGTTTTGTTAATTATTTATTTATTGAGCTTCCTAGAGGAACGTACTACAGAACGTAGCATAGTAAATCTTATAAATAATAATTTGTGGTATTACCTACATTCGCCAATAAAATTGTACATTGAATAAATTAACAATCAGGTAGATACTTATTGTACATCTGTTGTCTTCTTCAATATCCTGGTGTAAAATTATAAAATTGATAGAATACGAGTCACTGCTTTTACTTTTGAAGTCTGTTAGTGAATGTATTAAAATGCTTTAAAGTACTCAGATAAGTTGACAGTTCAACTGTGAAATATGTTATGAATAGAATAAACTAGAATAATATTTAAAAATCAGAAAGACTTCACACACTGCCGTTTGTTAGATGTAAGGCAGTAGTTTTAGTAATCTCTATTTATTAAGAGGCCTATTACGTGAAATCGCGAAATTGTTCGGTTTTCTCGTCCTAATTCTATGGTTTGCGTTAGTTGTTTGATATTACAATTACATCTTTATAATAGTTCGTTTTCTCCTCTACAAAAGTAGTAAGAAACATTTTAGATAACTTGTTTATATATTGAGTAATAATCATTCTCCGGATACATGTTTCGTAAAAAACGATCGAAGACCTGTTTTCTCAGCTCTAATTTGTAGATTCTAATGAATATGGGCGATAAAACTATTTTTTATTATGTTACGTATATCCTATTCTTCATTTAGAGTAGAGTACATTTTCGTTAAATGCTTTTATTCTAAAGATATACCGAATTTAATATCGACCGAAAATGCTTCGAAACAAACCTCAATAACTCCGAAGTTCTAAATCAATGGGACGTCATATTTATATCAAAATATTTATCAACATTTGCTTAAACTATGATATTAATTTTAATTTGTAGAACGGTTTTGGTAATTTTTTATGAATAAAATAAAACTACCATAATTTAGTAGTTTTTTCATTCAGCCGGCTTTTTCCATTTAGTACCGCGCGAGCGCTTGTCGAGGTCGGACCTATGTCGGTTGTTCTTGAATAAAATATAGAAATATTTCGTAAAATGTCAGTGTGTGGGACTGTCAATTGCTGTAAAAACGCTGTTAGTGTGCGTGTATGTGTTATTGCGATACTACGACCGACATAAGTTGATCCGTTGATAACGATCAATTGTTATTTTTATTGATAACGGTCAATTATTGTTGTTGCTGGCCTAAGAATTGTACCAAATGTTGCTGGCCTAAGAATTGTACCACATCATTGTCATCTTGTTTTACCTTATTTATTTGGAGGTTATGCTGTAGGATGTGGATTGCATATCTAAAGTTATCTATCCTAATTAAAAAACAACAAGGCAACTTTTTTTGATTTTTTTAGATTATGACTAACTTGCCGACCCGCCGACAGCTGCGCTTGCGTTTTTACGTTATTTACTAGTTTATGTTTTATAGCCTTTTTCGATCATTTTACTATCCAATACTGAAATCATATTTTAAATCGGACCCGCGGTTCCTGAGTAGCACGTTCAAACAAATAAACAAGCAATCTCCTCAGCTTGATAATTGTAGTATAGATTTCCATAATATTTATTACAAAGAAAATATTCCGTAATTTTTTGTTCTTATTTTTACCGAGTATCCAATATGTAAACAATAAATAATGTACCTTTCTAATAAATATATTATTTATTGTAAACATTAAATAATTGTACCTTTCTAATAAATACAGGGCGTCCCAAAGTTATGGGCCATGGAGGGGAAGTACCTTAAATATCGTAGATAGTGAATTTTGCTCAAAGAAGACTTCATTTTATTTTTAAAAGTTAGTAATTCTGGATTCATAGATTTTCTAAAAATTACTTGCTTTGTCTGGGAATCGAACCGACTTACATGTAGAAAAAAAAACTCTATTTTTATGATACCAATCGAAAGAATAGCTAAAAAATAATAACTCTGCTTAAGTAACATAGTATTTTAAAAGAAAGGAACAACGTGAAATTAATTATTTTAATCAAATAAAAAACATGAAACATTTTTTTTGTAAATTAATTAATTAAATTACTTACTTTTTAAAATAAAATGAAGTCTTCTTTGAGCAAAATTCACTATCAACGATATATATGGTACTTCCCCTTCATGGCCCATAATTTTGGAACGCCCTGTATATAAAATAACACCCCTATTCACGTTCGCACTGCTGGGATAGGGACTTCTCTCTTGACGAGATAGATTAGGCCTTAATTCACCACGCTGGCCAAGTGCGGGTTGGTTTTTTTTAATATAAAAATTAAATATTTTAAATAAGTTCGTAATAAAATAAAAATAAATAGTTTATCAAAATAAAAATATAATGGGAATTATTCAAGATGACATATGTAGATAAATGGATATTCTACATCTGTGTATGACATATGTAGATAAATGGATACCAATAAATATAAAAATAAATATAAAGTTCGAAACTACAAAAATAATACCTAAACATAATTAAAACCTTCATTAACGAAACTTTTATTTATTCAAACACAAATATACCATCTAACAAAACAAGCAACTTAAATATAGGTAATATAATTTATTTGTTTTGTTATAATTAGAATTTGTATTTAGTACGTTCAATTTAGACTTTCGAACTTACATAAAGTCCCAACATTCGACAAAAAAAAAACATTTAATTACAAACCTACACACCAAATTTCAGAAGAATCGGTTTAAAAATGAGCCCATAAGATGAGATGAATGAGGACATTTAACTTCAATAAGACTATTTTCAGTTTTATTCTTATATATATAATTATTAATCATGAATGTTTTAATTTAAAATTATGTACCTACTTAATTGATTTCAAATAATCAATCAGATTTAAAATAAATATTGATATTATTAAGATAAAACATAATTGATTCAAATATTGAAATAAAAATATCCACCATTTTGAATTTAGGAAAATATATTAAACACCTATCAATTAAATAAAAACATTAATATAATAATTATTTCGGAATGAAACTGAAAAAAAATCCACTCAATAAAATGGAATTTATTCGATGCCATTTTCTACAGATCTAAAATAATTATTAGTATATTTGTATGTTTTAGATCGACGAAGTATCAAGATCATTTAGTATTTTTCATAGAATTCGCGTGACGCGCCGGTCACGTGGTGCATAAAATATCCAATTTCGCAAAACTTCGTAAAGTCACAAGGCTCTTAACCTTTGTACTAAATACCTTCCAATCTTAATTGATAATAAATTATTGTAACTACTTATATTGAAACACTTTTTAATTGCTCATACTTAGATAACAATTGGACCAACTAATTAATACCTACCTATCTGGGAAAATTAATTACAGGTAAACCTACAAATATTATGGCACTCCTACTCCTACAAAAACTACAGGTATGCAGTTAAAGATAATATTTGACTGTATTGGTAACAGCAAAATGACGATGATGGGGATTTTATGCAGGTAGGAGTCACAGTGGAATGGCGTTTACTTACAAATCACTTAGAAATTAGGGTTTTGATGTAATTAAATAGAAGTTAAGCGGACTTCATTGGCCTTAATAAACAATGCATGCGTTATCATTAAATTGGCACATTTTCTGTGTTTATTTACATCCTAATTTATTTGTATCTAATTACCTATTTAAGTCGTATTAATTATCATGACATGTATTAATTAACCCAAGCATAACATACAAACATAGCAGAATGTACCTAGGTAGTGGTAGGTATTCAGAATTACGACAAGTTCGCTTCGAAGAAAATCAAACTGAGTCAATAAGTCCTACAACTCGTCTCTTGTCAAATAGTTCTACGAAATACTAGTTTTCCTAGAGCTTGCTCAATCAGAAATAATGAACCAAATATCCAAATAAACACGGATACTCAGACTATTGTATAATCCGCGACATATTCCTAAAAAAACTTAAAATAAAACGATATGTAGCAATTAGTGATATTATTCACAAGCTGGCTCACGTAACGACAATGTAAGGGGGGATTGTAAATGTTAAGTAAGAGGTTGCAGCACAGAGCTCGCTGCCATTCACGAACTAACCGCAACCGTACAACGCTGTGTCGTACTTACACCATAAAACATAGATCCGGGTCATAGACTACTGGACAAGTAAAAGTGACTACTCGGAAAATGCAGGTATGTACCTAAGTGCGATGCAATTTCTCCAACTGTGTTCTGCCCTTTGTGATGACGAAATCACGAAGGACGGCGGGTGCAAGAGGAAAACACAGGTTTACTTAGGTACGTTGTTAAATTATGACACGATTGAAACATGAATTTTCGCTATAACACTCAGTAATTGAACACTAGTCAAATATCTATGACCTCTACTAAAAACTTTTTTCAAAGTTTCCACATGCGATTTCCTCACGATGTTTGCCTTCACCGTTAGAGCACGTGTTTTTGAAGCACATAATTTTTAAACATCCATTTATTGCTAGTTTATTGGCTAAGTGGTGTTTTTGTATGGGTGTAGTATGTGTAACCCTAGGCATGTGTTATTCTGATTATGTAAACAATATTGTTAATTTTCATCAATGCCATCCAGTAGTTTTGCGTGATAGAGCAACAAACATAAATCTTCACAATTTTCGCGTTTATAATATTGGTAGGGAATTTATACCTAGAGTAATGTTCCTACGTAAAGGTAGAGCATTACAAATCCTATGCAATTAAAACAGCATAAAACTCCGTGTCCCACATTGGTAAAGCTACTCAGCATCAAGTAGATCTGCATAACACCTTCCGATTTGCTTAACCGGTCCTCTAATTTAATACCATTTAGAGCGGATTTAAAATCGGAAACAAACTGTTCACGGTTTTCCTTCATTGGAGTCTTTAAATCCTTTTTTTATTATCTGTCATATTATTACTAGCTGACCCGTCTACATCGTTTACATCCGTCGACATCGCTTGTGTGCTATCTATATAATATATGATGAATACATATAGGTACCTATTTAATTTCACTATATTCAATTTCTATACTTATATTATCAAGTCTTCAAGTCCTACCTACTGGTTTTTTCGATAAATATGCTATAGAACAATAAATTTAAAACAAACCAGCGCAGCGGTTCCTTGAGGTTAGCGCGACAAACAAACTCTTTAGCTTTATAATATTCGATTGCTATAGATTAAATTTGCATTTGAAATATCATAATGCATCTTCACCAAACTGTAAACAAACTCCAATATCTACTTCAACATTTAATTTTGTTTATAATTTTCAAGACGATGGCAGTCTAACTAAGGTTTGTTTTATGCAAATTATGGAAATAAATAATATATGACTATGAATGACTATGCCAAGTTCAATGGAAATATATTAGTTCTAGGCCGAGAAATATTGGAGCCGTGTTGGCGTTGTTGTAAGTGAGAGCACACTTGACTTTCATTCCGAAGGTCGTGGCTTCAAACCCCGCCGCGCACCTCTGGATTTTTGTTCCTGAAATTAGTGTAACACTTGCTCTAACGGTGAAGGCAAACATCGTGAGAAAACCGGCATGTTCTGAGCTCTTTGATCATTACCTATCACTTAACTTTAGTAGCAAAATCTAAAAATCGTCAATATTAGTTTCATATTGAGCCTATAAACATAATACGAGTATCTATAAAAACAAACTAACGTACTCCACGACCGACCCTTACAGATTTATTATAAGTTGAGATAATAACAAAATATATTGCTAAACTATGATGATAAATTATGAAGAGTTGGACAAAAGCTTCTGTAAAGCTATTAAGTGGCATTATCTATGAAGGTATTATTCTGCGCATTTATTCCATGAGGTTGGAGGTACATCATTACAACAAAGGACATTTACTCATGGTCATTAAACTTTGACAGAAAGGCCTTTTCGACTGCCCGGGTACTTATAAAATGACTTATGGTGTAAACCAAACCAGTTTTCGCTAAACAAAAAGTTGTATATTCAACTGTTTAACACTCCAGCGAATAAAGGGCGACAAACAGCCTTAACTTTTGCTATGGTGATAATTGGAGAACATAAACAATGCATTTGTTTGAAATCGTTACATGGTCAAAGTTACATGGTCAATGGATTTACCAATGAATTAAGATATAATATTCTGCCCCTTTAAAATATTCTTTGTAAGCATAACTTAACAACGGAAACATTTGTGGTTTTACCTTTTTACATACAATGGTATGTGGTTGGCTTTGGTTATTATTAAATACAATATTATTTATTTTAAAACTTTTTCCTCGATATTGAGTCGTGTGGTCATTTCGTGGGTTCTCTGAACTTATACTTACCTACTTAACTATTAAAAACTAGATATTGCTTTGTCTAAAACCGCGAACTTACCCCCGGCTAGAAGAACCTTCTGTGATTTAAAAAAAAGATTTATGTCATTTATTTCCATAAAGTCCTAGAGAACACTTGGACACATAGAATAGGGCATACAATAGGCTATTTATTTGGCTGGGTGACCTACCTGCAATGGTACTAACAAACAACCGATCGCGACACCCGAAGCTGCATTAGATTTCTAATCACGTTCTGCAGCTATAATATGAGTAGAAGGTATCTTTAGTGTGATTGTGTTGACTTGTGACCCTCTGTTATTGTTGCCTGCTAAGTGCTTCGTAAAATCAAATAAAAATATAAATTGAAGAGCAACAGGTTCGAGTCAATCAACATAAAATGTTAATTTCTATAATGTTAATATGTACTTATCTTATATATATAAATATAACATTTATCATCTACCTACTTAGGTAAAATAGATTTCACCCCCAATAGAAATATAATAATATATAATAAGAACCACCGTTTTGGTGTGACGTAAACTACGTAATGGACCAAGAGCCTGTGATGGCCAGACCTTCCTTTAATTCACAAGCGTGAAAATTATTTCATGTGTATGTCTAACATAGGTAAGAATAACCCCCAAACATGAAACCTGGATCGTGGTTCCTTTGGGAGATAACAGGTAAAAGGTTGTTATCTCCCAAAGCAACCGCGATCCAGGTTTCATGTTTGGGGGTTATTCTTACCTATGTTAGACATACACATGAAAGAATTTTCACGCTTGTGAATTAAAGGAAGGTCTGGCCATCACGGGCTCTTAGGTTATAAAGGCCTAAAGACACTTTAGCATGGCCTCAGATGGAAGGATATACAGTCTTCCTTAAAATCTGCCTTATGCAAGGCTTGTTATGGTTGTGGGTTTTTATTAGGGTTCCGTAGCCAAATGGCAAAAACGGAACCCTTATAGATTCGTCATGTCTGTCCGTCCGACCGTCCGTCCGTCCGTCCGTCCGTCCGTCCGTCCGTATGTCACAGCCGTTTTTCTCCGAAACTATAAGAGCTATAACGTTGGAATTTGGTAAGAAGATGTATTCTGTAAACCGCACTTAGATTTCAGAAAAAAAATGAAAAATAAATAATAAATTTTGGGGGTCCCCATACTTAGGACTGAAACTTAAAAACTTTTTTTTAATCGAACCCATACGTGTGGGGTATCTATGAATAGGTCTTCATCTTGAGGTTTCTAACACCATTTATTTCTAAACTAAATAGTTTGTACGAGAGACTCTTCCAAAGTGGAAAACAGAGTGTCCCCCCCCCCCCTTCTAACTTCTAAAATAAGAGAATGATAAATCTAGAAAAAATATATATTGTAGATTAGCACAAAAACTACCAACGAAAATTGGTTTGAACGAAATCTATTCAGTAGTTTTTTTATAATACGTCATAAACTATTTCATATAAACAATTGCTGCGGAAGCCTACATGGGCGAGTCCGACTCGCACTTGGCCACTTTTTTCACCTTGACTTGCTTTGACACTGTTTGCATGTTCAGCCTACTAATTAATTCGCCAAGAGTCCATTGGCACTTTTGCATTCATGTTTAAATCACCGACTAAATAGTAAAGCGTAGAGTTTTTGCGAAACTGATTTCAACTAAGTAGGTATACCTAATTTTGTTACAACATTGGATTCAGCGAATATTTGCGACACAATCCCAAGAATAATTTCTAATTTAGTCTGGGGCTGGTGTTTATTAGAATATATTTTGATATTTATATTTAGTTCACTTACATTACTTTATTAAAACCACCATAGGTATATAAACTGACAAAATTAGTCTTATAGTTGAAGACAAAGGCTAACCTTAATTTATCCTATGTATTCAGGCTTTCTCCAAATCTTATAACAAGAGAAAACAATGGAGGTCAAAATTTTATTTGCGGTTTTAAATCAAAATTTCCATAAAAACTACCTTGTAAGTTATTCAGTTATGAAATTAAGTGGTGAATAAAATACTATATATTTAATCATTAGGTATACTTACATATTATGCATGCCTATATATGTATCTATACAAAATATATGTTCACTATTGGCGGATATTACACTACCCACCTAACAAAAAGTATTTTCTTTTTTATTGCCTTCGTAACCCGGGGTTTTTAAATATCCTGACAGAGTGACCCAAATTACGGCTTTCGCAATGAAAAACCCACCGTGCAATTGTCTCTGACTCTCTGAGGCTCTAGTTTCCCAACTGTCATCGTAACCACCGTAACGCGAATGAACACGCACAGCTTCGTAAGAGCGTAGCTAATGATTTTACTTATATAATTTTATTTCTGTCCTCTTTGTCGCTTAGGTAAACTAAGTAGATCACTTACTTACTTAGTCATAATTTTGAGTCACAGGTTATCAATGACCTAAATTTGATGTTAAACGACTTAGGTAGACTTAGATACATAAGTTTGGGATGCACGTGTATCCCTATTTACATTCCCACAGCTGGGACAGAGGTACCTATACCAATACCACGCTAGCCAAATGTTTGATGTTTTAATTATTAATTTTATTTGTACCTACATACTTTTGTTTGTTAAATCTAAATCATACATAACATTACAGTAGGTAATACCTATACGTTATGCCTGTCTATAATTCTAAAATACCACGGTAGATGATTTAGTGAAAAAACTCTAGACTTCTAGAGTTTCCCAACTGTCATCGTAGCCATTTAACATCATCCCTCTCCGTGTTGAACCAATAAGCTACATTGATAAATAATGTATCTAACCAGTGATTTTTTGTTTCCAGGTCAGCACATCCCTAGTTCTCTGCGCATTGGTGGCGTGCGCGTACGCAGCCGAAACGGCGCGGCCGCAGGTAACAGACACAGCCTTGGATGACGCTCTCAATGACAAGAGATTTATCCAGAGACAGTTGAAATGCGCGCTTGGAGAGGCTCCCTGTGACCCTATAGGCAAACGGTTGAAAAGTGAGTCACGCAAAATTCCACTTCTTAGCTAAGATAAAAAAAATTTTTTTGGTTTTATAAAAAAAAATTAGGTATAATTTTTTTATAAATAACACCTGGAACAAATATTTGCAGATCGTACAAATATATTTTGTCCTATTTACCTAACAAATTCATGTAGAGCATGGTAGAGCACAACCTACTAACCTACTTTGATTTAATTATTTAATTACGCAAAATAAAATTAATGCAACGAAGATTAAATGCACGTTCGTTTGCGGCCCAGTTGTGATTAATTACAATACAGTTAACGTATCAATGTAGGTAAGGTAAAACCATTCTAAAAATCTACGCATGATCAGTCCATAGTACTCAACCCTTTAAAGATGTGTAATTTTCGAAACAAAAGCTTGGTTTATGTTTTTCCGAACTACTAACCTCTTTTTAACCTATTTTCGTTTGTTTTCAGCTCTAGCACCGTTGGTCCTCCGGGGTGCATGCCCTCAATGCTCACCACAAGAGACCAAGCAAATCCAAAAAACACTCGCATATGTGCAAAGAAACTTCCCCCAACAATGGGCCAAAATCGTTCGACAGTATGCAGGTTGATTTGATCTTTTGGAATAATTACGTTATTTATTGACTAAAAATTTATACTCAAAACGAAAACTATGCTAACAAGAACCAAATTTATGAGTTTCAAAATGTGGTATTACGTACTTAATTTGTAAATATTACGTTATATTTTGTAAGATTAGTAGATAAGATTCGTAAAATAAAGTTATTTTTGAAATAAATATCTACGTTAATTTATATAAGTAGGTACATACTATGTTTGTTTATTTTGCTTTGTTACAAAGTAAAACGATGTATCTTATTAGTATTCTTTGGTACTTTTTACTATTGGTCTGAATGGTAACATGCAAAAACAAGAAAGAATAAACGGGAAATCCACAACCTTTTATATAATGGTTGTAAGGCCAACCGTTTTAAACATTCATCCCAGTAGGTAGGTACATGTCGCATCAGTCATAAATTCACTGCAGCACTGCAAGGACACGGATCACGACCGCTCGCCGGATAGGCAGAGCACTTTTACACTAAAACAATAAATAAATCGGTAATAAAGACCGATCGCGGAATTTAATAGGCAAGACAAAGAGAATATAATCTACGTTCGCTGTTAATATCGCTGTGCGGACAAGCCTGTACAGAAACTCTAGGACAGTAAGTAGGTGGTCAAATTAGAGAAACATCTGCCTAGGGTAATAATAGGAGAACTTAGCATACATAAAATAAATAATAGGCAAAGGGTAGTAAAATATATACCTATATAAATTAATGTTGAAATATCGTAAAATTTAAATTTAGCGCCATTTACATTTTGCGTGGATACGTGGTATCCTAGAAATGGAAAAAGACACAAAGGACGTAAAAAAAATTAAAAAGTAAAAAAAAAATTGTCTTGCCCATATTAAAAAAGATGGGAAGATGATCTACCAAAAGGATGGCGAAGACTGGCCAGAGACAGAGACGAGTGGAATAAACTAAGGGAGGCCTATGTCAATGGACAACCTGACCAACAATATTATGTTATTTTTATTATGTAAGTACTGTATATATTTGGTCAGTGAATAAAGGTTTTTTGAAATTGAAATTGAAAAACATTTGCGTGCGTGAAGTATGCCATCTAGAATTTTATTTCTTTGATTTTATTCTTCTTCTTCTTGATTAATGGCGTTGCATTGCATTTGACATGACCTTGTAAAATAAAATAAGTGATTCTATACAAACCTATTATCATTACCATTCATTGTCATATCAAACATGACATCTGATGAACCCAAAGGTGCCTTTATGTATAAACACAGCATAATCCAATGATTTTATATAAAATCATTGGCATAATCATTATTATTTTTGTTTAAATAAAAAAATGGCAATGTGCTGAACGCCAAAAGAAAAAAAATATTATTATCTTGACATAATATCTTCATCAAAATCATCATAAGCTTCTGACAAATAATGTGAACAGATTTATGATATACTCGTCTAAATGATATTGTCTTAAAACTAAAGGCAAAAACAAAGAAGAAGGTAAGTATTTTATACAACTAAATTCATTTTGTTAATAAACAAATCGTAACATTACAGACGTAATCAGTATACGTATTTATAGAGAATTGTTTAGATTCCTCTCTATATATGCTCTATGTATGTAGTGTAGCATTATTTTGCTTTCAGTGTACTATGTCCGTCAATTACGCGCCCAATCCATTGTCAGAATCATGCTAATGCATAATGTCAAAGAAATGACCTGTGTTAAATATTTGATACGGGAAAAGACCATTAGATTAGCACCTTTGGTTTCATCAAATGTTTTTAATGTCCATCAATGATCAGATATTTTTGCGAGGCTGTTCATAGTCTTACGGTTATGTGGTTGACTGTACAAGTCCTCATTATTGTGGCTTAAAAATAAATAATATTGTCTATGATCAAACCATGATCAAGCAAATCAAAATTTACTAAACAGATCCACAGATGATGTCATGAAGATCAACCATAGACAGGTCGTTAAATTTTTATTGTGTTGGTATATGCTGACGCTATGCATCTCAACCATTTCCGGAATGTCAAGCCACTAATTTTATAAAATAAATATTAGCTCTAAAATTCTAAAAACAGCAAGTTGTGGATGTAAAACAAGGTTTTTTTATTATTATTTATATACTAATTTAAATTACATCGAAATGAATAAGAATATAGCTTATGCTGTTGTTCAGTGCTACCACCATGATGACACGAATTAAATTATTTCGTACGCAGTCGGTGATATTTACAACCAATATTTTGCTATTGTTTTGACAAATACAGGAGGACTACTCACAGCATCCTCCTAGGCATACTACTATCACCGACAGGAGAATATAAAACATTAGACTTATGCAATGCAATGAGGTATTGACAGTGTAAGCTCTCGGCGTACGCATAGTGACTTCTAGACAAAAATATGGTCGTGTGTTCTGTCTGAACCTGAACAGATAGTGGTGATGTGTGATAAAACTGAAATAAGTTATGTGGACGAGGAAGTGGTATGGGTGAAGCTGGGAAACTGCTGGTGGCCTGGCGAGGTGGTGGCCCCCAACAAAATCGCTCCAGATGTCCTTAGGTCATTTCGGAAGCCTCCAATAGCCATCGTGAAATTCTTTCAGGAGGATGCATAGTAAGTTCCATAGTTTTTCCCAGATGACGCTAATTTAAATTCTCCAGAGTCATAATCTTATATTAATATGAGCCCATAAATAAGCTTAGTTAAATTGGACAAGTTAGTTGGAGTAGTTCTTGTTTACTGGTAGTCTTCCAGTCTCCAAAAACCTCATTACTCATTACAGTAAAGTCATTGACCAAGTGATAAGTTCTGTATTTTCCATGACATTCTTTTATCTGATGGTGGTAGAATAGCTATTCAATTTTCATATTTTCTGTTACATTACACCATAATAGAACTCAGTTTTGACCTTAGACAACCTATACATAAAAATATGCAATTACATTCAAAATGGTGGTTTCATAACTACGGGTATTGTAACTCATGCTCTTATAACTTTTTCAGTGAATTTGTCAAGAATAACAACTCTATATATAAGTACCAATGTAGCCGCAAACATGAATTTATCAACAAAGGACTTGGTAAGTTTTAAAAATAATCTCTCTTTGATAATAAATACTGACAAATCAATTAGAATTGGACAGATATCACTCTTTTCATTCAATGCACTTATTCCTGCTGGCTTAGAGTAGTGTAGTGTGGAATCCTCATTACAACATTTATGTTAAATGCATGGAAAATGTGCAGAAAAGATTCTTGTGGCACCTTCGTATAGCTGCAACTTGGCGAGGTCTATTCCTGGTTATCAGGTTCGCCTTGAGCATTTTTGCCTGGATACTAGTGAATCACAGAAGACATCTGGATTTGTTGTTCTTATACAAACTTGTAAGCAATCTTAATTACATAGCTAAATTTCGAATTAAGATTTCTCATTACCTAGATGTTTCCCAAGGCAAAGTAAGCTTTTTGCTCCTAAAGCCACACATTAAAATATAATTCTATTTTTTGTATTTTTAACAAGTAACTTTCTCACATTTATTTATTCTTACCTTTCAGCTTTGTACAGAAATCGACATGGACAGATGGAGAAGTTTCCTGAAGATGTAATTCGTGCGGAAACAAAAGTTGGTGGTGATATAGAAATTCTCACTAGAGATGAGTTTCAAGAAATCAGGAAGGAAAGCTATGCAGGGATTTTTGGAAAACCAGCAAAAAAAACTCCGGGCTCTGCAAAAAGAGGTACAATTCATCAATTTAAGTTGAGTGAACCAGTTAATTTAACCAATTCATCTGTACACCTAGTGAGCGAACTTCCCGACGTTGCGTTTTCCGATCCGTGGTCTCCACACGAGAACTTTTCGGCCCTATCGGCCATATGTTCACTAAGTTTATGGCCTGCCCATTGCCACTTCAAAGATCTAATCCGCTGTGCTACGTCGGTGATCCACGTTCTTCTACGTATCTCCTCATTTCTCCTCTTTGATCTTATAGGGAAACACTAAGCATATCCTTTTGAGCGACTCAGAGCCGAGGCCGATAGTGAAGCATCACGTTTCGGATCCATAAGTCATCACTAGCAATACATATTTTATGATAATATAGTAAAAATTAATTAATTAATAATATTAATTTTCAGGAAGAGGCAGACCACCAGAGTCTTCCAAAACTTCCACTCCAGTCAGACGAGTAAGTAGATAATTATACTTTATTATTTTAATCAAGTAGCCTAATCTCACTAGTCATGAAAGAAGTTCTTTAGTCCAAGCAGTAAAATGTAAATAGGGCTGATTATGATTAATTATATATATGTTATTTTAGTAAATAATGTTTCAGATTAATGGATATATTCTTTTCCATTACAGATGAAAGAAAAGACTGACTACAAGGTGCACATACTGGTGCAAGGATCAAAATCAAGTGTTCCTGAATCATCAACTGCTTCAGACAAACATTTAGCCCCCTCTACCAGTACAATAGAATCTCCTACAACTGATGAAAATTGTTCTTTAAACCCCAATTCTGATAATCAATCTGACAATGTAAATAAGGTTGAAATAGAAACTGAAAAGTCTGTTGACATAGATAAACCTATCTCCCAAATAGCTCCAGCAACACCTACTCCATCGACACCTTCGTCCGGAGCCGGCATCTACGCATGCCACGCTTGTCCATTTACAACTACTCGCCTAAATGTATTAATTTTACATAACAAATCACACAGCGTTGGCTTCGTACATTACACACCAACCCCAGTCAAAAAATCAATACCTAAAACTGTGAATTCTACGCCTACCTCATCAAAAACACCGAAACAACGAAAACCCCGGAAAGAAAAAACGGATAAACCTAAAGCTGTCAATAAAAAACGTGTTTTAGAAGAGATCAGTGTTGCGGTCGAAACGAAGAAACTGAAGAGCGACGCGGAAATAAAGAGTAGCCTGTTGGCGGATTGGGATGACGACGCGGACGACGAGTCCAACGACGAGTCGGCCAACACGGCGCGCGCGCGCTCGCCGGAGGTGCCGCTGGGCGCGGGGTCCCCCGCCGTGCCCACCCCGGCCGAGCTACCGGACACGCTACTGTCCTCTCCCGTAAGAAAGAGCTCATTATCTACCGAAAAACCTGAGGCTTCAAGCGATTCCAATAAATATGAATTCTGTGAGGACGAAGATTGGCACGTCGAAGCCGATGCTGGTAGAAAAATTCCGCGGGTCAAGAACCCTGTTCGAACTGAGGAATCTAAAAGCCTTAGTTTAGATGAGGACGACGTGGCGAGAGAAGTCGCGGAACTTCTTAACAAGACGGTGGTACCCGAATTGCCATCTGTACCGGAACCCTTGAAAGTGGAAGAAAATTTTCCTGAGCCTTCGGTGGTAAAATCACCCGACAAAGCATCGGACGATGTGCCGAGCAAGGCACCAGATGAGGGGTTGCCGGAGATTCCCACATCTAAAGCTATTTTTAAAACGAAAACATTTTTTCGTAGCCGACACTCGAGAAGCCAAGATGCCATTGGCAAATATGTGGCAGAACAGTTAAATAACGTGGAAAAAATGGATATAGCAGATTCTGAACTAAACGGTTCTGACAATGTATCGTCTCCAGAAGCGAGAGACTCGCCGCCCATCGATCAAGTTAAGGTAGCGCGATTAGCGCCTAAAATTCAACTAAAACGTATGAAAGCAGAAGCACAACTGCGTGAAAAAGAGAAGAGCCGTTATGAACCTTCTTCTGATCCCTACAGTTTACTAGCAAATATTATGGTGTCTGACGAGAAACCGGATTCGCCGCAGATTGACGAAGTTAAAGAAAATAACCAAGATTCGTTTTTGCATTCCAACTCTACGCAGAATGTTTTGTATCCCACACAGGAAATTAAACCAGTTTCTGAAATAAATAAACCTACTAAAGACATTTCCGCACCTGAAGAGCCTGCTACCCAAATCATAATCTCTACAGAAAGTAAAAACAACTTGTTAGAAAATCATCATATTGTTGACGAGCCCGAGTTAAGTGAAAATACGAGTGGTATAGATATAGAAAAGAGTAAAGACGATGGGAAGACGAATATAAAAATCGATGAGAAAGAAGTACAAATAACTGCAACATTATATCACGAAAATTCTGAAAAATCCATTGAAGTTCCAAGTTTGAAACTACCTGATCAATTGCTTTGCGAAACACCTGAACCCACGGATTCAATTGAAGAACAGATCGCCAAACCAAATCCTGAGCCATACATGAACGAGACAACTGCATCTGCAGTAGATGCTCTATTGAGTGTTTCAAGGGACTCTGATAGAGTAACGAGAGTCATTAGTGATGATCCTCCAGAAGACTTATTCGAAGATGATAAAGATGATTCGGAAACCAGTAATGTTAATGGCGATGGTGATATAGAAGTACCCGAGGTTGCTGAACAATATGAACAAATCATCGAACCTGATGAAGGACTACATATTGAAAATGAACAGCAAATTCAGACAAAAGACATGCAAACCGAACAACAAATTCAGACAAAAGACATGGAAACCGAACAGGAACAAAATTCTTTATCTATCAATGAACAATTTAATGGTAAAGTAATGGCTGGACAAAATACATCTTACGAAAACAATAAATTTTCGGAATTAAATGATGAAGATGATTCTTCAAATCAACCTATGATAGATGAAAACTCTTCAAATAAAATGGAATATGAAAACGGCGGTGAAAGTCCTGAATCTTATCAGGAAAAAACTGAAGATAAAGGTGTTACTGATACTGACGAAGTCTCGGAAGACATTAACAACGAAGAAGTGAAAGTACAAGAAGAAACTGGAAGTGATGAATTTCCTCAAAATGAGTTACAGATATCTGAAACAATAAATGAAAATGAACATGTTTTGATTCACAGTGGGTTTTCCGAGAACGAAGAAGAAATTATAACCACACAGGAAACTGAGATTATAACTGATGATAATAATATATATCTTCAAAATGAAGATGAAATTCCTGCTGTTCAAGATGAAACTGAAATATCGTTAGAAAATAATCCAGATGAGTTTATGTCAAATTCTGAAGTATATCAAAACGAAGAAGTAGTTACGACACAAATCATCAGCGAAAATGATATTGATCTAAATCAACCTTCCGAAAATGTACCATCTGAATCAGATCTTCAAATCGCTGAGGCTTTAATTAACTTACCATCGACTGTTCACAGTAAAACTCCAGAACAATCAGAAAACCATATAGTTTCTAGTACATTCGAGACTACAACTATTCAAGAAGAAATAATTCAACCATCAGATGACAATAATATTGATGGTGCAGTTACTTCACCGAATGAGCTTGAAAGTACAAATGATGAGTCTGTAAACGTTCGGTTTCAGACGGAACAAGAGAAAAGCGAAAATCTGAATGCTGCTCAGTCCTTACTTCACATGTCAGAGTCCATTGAACACACCATTGGCGTGCCAGAAGCAATGGACACTGAAGTAACGGAACCAACTTTAATAAAAATTAAACAAAATAACGGTAACATAAATATTTCCGAAATCTCTCAAAATAACAAACCTGACACGTTAAAAAAGCCAACTTCTTCAAAGTTGTTACAAATGCTGGAAGAACCACCCCGGCCTAAATTTTCTACCACAAAAATAACACCTACCAAGCATATTGTTATGCGCGGCAAGGAAAAGATTCTTAATTTTGATGTCGCTAAGTCAGCTTTGAAAAGCAAACCTTCACTAAATTCTCCAAACTCACCAAAACAGAAAATTATTATTAGACGAGCTACACCGAGTAAAACTATCCTCAATAACTTAAATGAAGTGCCCATACAGGAAAAAATAATTTTGTCCCGTAACAATCAGGGTCAAGATGGATCGTCCGTCCAAAGATTTACTATTCAAACGACTGATGCTCCTTCCGATGCGAACACGATCATAATTCAACAGAAAATAAGAAAATTACCGAAAACGACTCCAAAATTACAAAAAATCAAGCCTGCTTCTAGTCTTACTGCCGTTACTGACAGTAATCCTGTCACTGAAACGACAACCACTGAAAATGTTTTATTTGATATCAATTCTATGCCTATAGTTTTATCCGAAGATCTTATAACAGCAGAAAGTATCGAAAAGATGCCGGTTGTTATGTCTGATGCCAACATTTCTCCTATAACTCCGGCACCGCAACCACAAAAAAATATTAAACCTAAGGTGGCCATAACTGAAAATGAAAAGATCATTGTAACAAGTATGCCGAAAAAAAGTGAATTAAAAACAACCATGCTTATGAACTCTTCTGGTGAAATCCAAAATAAGGTAATGACACCCAATATTCTGTCGAAGTCAACAAAAGTTCGCGGTGCCAAACCTATGCTCGTTATTGATAAGGTTACAGGAAAACAAAAGATAATAATGACCAAAGCAGAACCTGCATTGAAAGAAATTAAACAGTTACAAAAGACAACAGTCGTGCAAAAGCCACAAACTTCGATACAGAAAGCGCCTACTTTAATTCAAAAGACCCCTACGTTCGTTCAAAAGACCCCTACGTTAGTTCAAAAAACCCCTACGTTAGTTCAAAAAACGCTATTGCAAAAAGCGCCAACGTTAATACAGAAATCACAAACCCTGATACAAGCGCCCACGCTAATTCAAACCACTCCTACGTTGATACAAACGACTCAAACCCTGATCCAAACTGCGCCGACTGTGTTGCAAGCCGCGCCAACTTTAATACAAACTGGACCACAAATTGCAAAGAAATCACAAGGCGAAAAGTACATAATATTACCCACACAAAATGCACCTCGTCCTGGTCGTACTCAGAAAATAGTTATAGACCCTCAGACTGGCAAAGCACACATGATTATAACCAAAGGTAATGAACCTCCTGCCCTTGCTCCCGACAACAAACCAGTTTCTGCCAAATTAGTCCCATCCAAATCTGAAGCGGCTCCGGGAAACACTGTCATGATAATAACAAATGCACAAGGCACGCAATCGAGAATAGTTTTGACACCTGAACACGAAAAAATATTGTTTCCTAATAAGCAACAACCAAATAATTCTCAATTGAAAACGATTGCGCATCGAATAACAACAACTAACGCTCTGAAAACAGTTTTAACTCCTCCCGCGCCCAAACAGATAGTTACCTCTGCGAAGACGCCTACGAAGATAGTACCGAAACAAAAGAACGCAATCATTACATCTAAGGGCCAGCTCATCGTCGGAGGCAGAGTGGCGACCACGGCGCAGAATATAGCCCCTATGCCGGAACCGCGACAGCTCACCAAATGTCTGGTACAAGCCGAACCAAAGAAACTCGTTCAAATTCAGAAGACCAATTCGGAACCCCTCATTTTCCTTCATCAAAAATCGGGAGCCGTGATGCAGCTGACGGCCTCGCAATTCGAACAGTTGCAGAGAAGCGGCCAGATCGTGCAGAAAACTACCACGCAGCCCGTCCAGGAACGCGTCATCATACAGAAGTCGAGGACCATCGCCGAGCCTGGGCCCAGCCAGCGTCCGCGCGTCCGCAAGGCCGCGCCGCACTCGCCCGCGCCCGCCAAGCGCGCCAAGCAGCTGCACGAGGTGGCCATCGCGCCCGCGCCCCCCGCACCCCTCGCACCCGCCGCGCGCCTCGAGCCGCTCCTGCCCGCGCTCACGCCCATCGTCACCGCGCCGGCCCCCCCACCGCCGGCGCCCACCATCTGCATCGCCCCTCTGGAGCCCACCCCCGTGAGCGCGCCCGTCGCCACCTCCTACTCCGAACTCGACAACTTCGAGGAGATGCTCCCGTCGACCGCCATCGCGCGGCAGCCCCCGGCGGAGGCGCCTGCGCCCGCGCCCGCGCCCTCCGACGCGGAGCCCCCCGCCGCGGCGCTCGGCGACGGGCAGCTGCTGGCCGTGCCCGGGGAGCACTTCGGCGGCCCGCCCGGCTCTTTCTACCTGTGCGTCGAGGAGCAGGGCACGTACACGCCCATCGACAACCGGCCGCTCGTGCTCGAGAACAACCAGCTGATGCCGATGTCGGAGGTGGCGCCCTCTCCCGCGCCCGCGCCGCCGCCGGAGCCGCGCCGCGACATCCTGTCGGCGGCGCTCGCCAACAGCGAGGTGTTCCACGCGGAGGCGGCCGACGCGCCCGACTTCCGCGACCTGAACGCGAACGTGTCCGGGCACTGCCGCGTGTCCGAGACCAGCAGCACGCTGCACCAGCCCATCATGACGCCGCAGGAGGTGCCCAGCTCGGCCGCGGAGCTGGGCGCGCCGCCCGCCACGCTGGAGGACGGGCTGGCGGTCATCGGCGTGTCGGCGCACTCGGTGCCCACGTCGCTGGAGCTGCCCATCACGGTGACGGACCCGCGCATCGCGACGCGCGTGGCGCCGACGCACTACCCCGACCTGTGCTACGCGGCGGCGGAGGAGGCGCCGCGGCCCATCTCCATGCCGCTGCTGGAGGAGGGCGACGCGGGCGGCAAGTCCATGCCGATCCTGACGGACGAGGGCGGCGAGCGCGCGGCGTCTCTGCCGGAGTCTGGGCCGGGCTCGCCCGCGTCGCTGGAGGCGGCGGACTCGCCGGGCCCGTGGGCGCGCCGCCTGCTCACGCCGGGCTCGGACGCCTCGGACCTGTCGGCGGAGATCCCGCTGCAGCCCGCGCTGCAGCTGGCGGGAGACCGCGCCGACCTCACCTAACGAACGGTCCTGACGCACGTCGCCGATTACGCGCTGTGAACCTCGTTTGTGTGCTTTGTTCTGTATCGATTTTCGTTTGAAAATTGCGAATCGAATGTTCGTCTCTTGTTTTATTATTTATTCCTTATTCTGTTTACCTTCGAAATGTGCAATAGTAACACTGTGGTGTTACGAATTGCTTAGATCATGTAATATTCAATGTTTTGAACGTTAAGTACGAATGTTATAATGCCGCAAAAATATCTGTAGGTTAATTGCGTTCGAAACGCGCCGCATTCTGGTCGAGTGTAAATATGAATGTTCGTGAGCAGCGCCCGGTAGCTGCTACTTTCTGCAGTTGTCATTTGATTTAAAATTACGGAGCCTTTATTATGGTATCAAGTTTTAGCCGTAAGAAATTTACGATTGTAAATTTAATATAATTTAATTATGATATTGTTGAATATCTGTAATATATAACATAGATTACTTATATAGTATTTTTATAAAGTCTAAATGAAAGGTTATGTACACAGATTTTGTACGAGGTCGTTGTTAGGATTGTTGCTCGTGTTGTTAAGAGCTGGAGGCACCATCTGAGACGGTCGGTTCATACAAAATGGAACTGAACATTAAATGTATATCATACTCTTAAGTGTTATGTTAAGTACAATATTGTTAAAGCAATTTTTTTTTAATTATGGTAAAGCACTTTTTGTTTGAGTGATGTATGTTAAACCTAGATCGGTCTATAGAAATGGAGTCTTTAGTAATTACTTCTGTGTAGTAAGTAAATAAAAATTTAATCAATTTTAATCGTATAGTTTTTTTAAAGTTCCTTGTACCTAAATAACTCGCAAAGTGTAGACATAAAATAGAGGATAATGACCATGTCATTAATAAGTATACATACTGAGGTCAAAAATAAACACTTTTCTAGTCAATACTCATTTATTCATATTATTTATTGTGACTTGTACATAAATTAAATGATGCTAGGAAAATATATTGCATTGCAAGGAAGGTGTTACATTTTAATGTTATTTACAATGCTTCCGAGAGATTTCCTACCATATCACATCTCTGATGGTATTATAATATCTATGCTCTACTTACTACAAACTACGGTAACAATTTTTTTATAAATTCGTTATTATATGACAAAGTTGCATAGAACAACAAAATCTTATGAATGACACTTAACTCTATAATACTTTATCAAAAAATGGATTCGTGAAACTTGGTTTCAGTACACGTGTGCTTTTACATTTTCCAAATAATATAAAACAACAGTTAAAGTTACTTTTATGAATATAAAATTATTTTACAAATATGCAAAACTTAGATTTTCGATGAGAAAAGCATATCACAAGTAACAAACTTCGTAGTCAAAAAACGTTGACCATTTTCTAATGTACAAAGTGAATGAATGAATGAATGAAGGTCTTCGTTTTAGGCTAGAAGTGTGGTTACTGTAGTGCTTGTCGTGTGGTGTTTGGCAGGAAGAGGCACATGAGGCCGCCGCTGGCGAGCAGCACGGCCACGATGAAGGTGGGCGCCGGGCAGTACGAGTCCAGCAGCGCCGCAATCACGACGTTGCCTATGATGCCTCCGAGCCTGGCCGCTACCATCGACACCGCTACTCCGGTGGCACTGGAATACAAAGATACGTTTAAATTTAAGCATTACGTGAATACCCTTTATGTTCTTACTGCTGGGACACATGGACTGATGAGAAAGAATAGGCCACCATGCTGACCATGATCGGGTTGGAATTTGAATAGGTATAGGTATCTTTTTAAATAATCGCACGTGTTTATGAATCATGATTTTTGACAATATGAGACTTAATTGACTCTGTCTAACTCATTCTCTGCGCGAAGAGTGTCCTTGATTCAGTGCCGAAATATATAGGTACATAATATAATTTACTATTGACATAAACCTTTTTAAGTTAAATTTTTGGTCAACAGTTTTGTCCCTAAACGTGTGACTTCTTCAGGACCAAACACTGCAAGGACACAGATCACGATAGCTCGTCGGCTCGCAGTGCAGTGTGAATTGTCCAGCAATATTTATTTATATTTAAAGTTTGAATGAGAAGACTTACCGTAAGTTAGTGGGGAAGACCTCAGTGATGAGGCAATCCAGCGACGCGTTACCGCAAGAGATGACAGAACTGAAGATGGCGCTGACGATCAAGTTGTTGGTCTTATTGTACACGAAGTACATGGCAGCTGAGCACAGGCCGGCGGAGAATGTTGCAAACACTGGAAAATATACGTATTTATGAATAGACTATCTTCCTGCCTGCAGCTTTATCCCCGTTCGTTATAATAAGTTCGCCGTAAAAATTACCTTATAAGTAGGTATGTTATAACTTTTTAAACTATCATGGTTTTTAACAATATCTGAACTTGAAACTTGTAACATACCATAATTTAAATGGCTGTCATTACCGAAAAAGATAGGGAAGACCATATACTAGTTAAAATATATTTACCTAAGAAGAACTTCCTCCCAAGTCTGTCCATTCCAAGCACAGCGAAGATATTGGAAGGTATGGCAGCAGCGACGGTGATGAGCGACTCCATGAACACATCAGAGTTGATGTGAGCGTCGCAGGCCGTGGACTCGGCGTGCGTGCCGAACTTTGTGACGTAAGCTGTCACCTGGCAGATGTCGGCCTCGGCGTTGTCGTGGTCGCGCGACCACTCGTCGAAACGGTTGAACATCTCGGGGAACCACATCATCAGACCGTAATAACTGGAAGGATACGTTATTTATTTAATAAGGTAACTTCAATAGTGAATAATTCGAAAACCGTATTTTATAGAAAATACATTAAAATACGTTCATCTATTAAGGGTGAATAAAGCTTAATTAAGTAGATACATAGGTGCTCTCGAGTAGCAAGGATGCTGAGTCGAGACCCTTTTGCTGCTGTGACACAGTATTTCATAATCGTTATGTAGGTTCATATTCACTATTTTTTTATTTGTTTGTGTATTTTTAACTTGAATTTTATTTAATTATGTTTGTTTTTATTTTACTTTATTTCCTTAAATTCTAGTTTGTGTTAATTTTGTGCCAAATGTTTGTATTGTGTGTGAGTAGCAAATAAATGTATGTCTTTGTCTACATAAGGATTGTAGATATTTAAATTTCTTACCCGATATGGAATGTAAAATTGATTGTGATAGAGATCGTAGTAAACTTGAGTATAGGCGGTACGAATAGCTGTTTGCTGTGCTCCACAATATCGCTAAGCATTTTCCTCATCTTTGACTTAGGCTCCTTATTCATTTCTATCTGCTTCTCTGGTTTCGTGTGATATGTTTCTTCGACTATAACCTGCTTTACTGGGTACTCGTCCTTGCTACGACCAGTGTTCATGAGGTAGATACCCCTGAACACTTCTAATGCTTCCTCGTGACGTCCAGTTGATATTAAGAATTTAGGTGACTCCGGAAGAAGGAATAAAAGTCCAGCCACTACAAATGAAGGCATAGCCATCACTAGCAAGAATATCCGCCATGAGTTGTATACGAAGTATGGTGTTGTCACTCCGATTTCTGAAAAATAAATTGGTAATCATTAGACAACGGGAGAGTGGTGGGTTCTGCTGTGAACCGCGTGTGAACTGCAAGGAGGCGGAGCTATGCGGAATGCGCACTCCTTCAGATAAAGACTTCGCATGTGAAGCGAAACTTTGTGAGCTTGTGAGTCTATCTACTCTACTTCAAATAGGTGAGCAATTTCAGTTTATTTTACTAACCTTACTCTGGAAAATTTTGTAAGTTTAATAAGAAATTGACTCGTATAAAGGAATCTATCGTTTTCGACCTTAATTAAAATTGAAACATACCACTGGGAATGATCACCCAGGCTAGACCCGCGACGAACAGGTTGCCGAGGGTCCAGAAAGCGGCCATGAAACTCAACATAGCGCCTCTTTTGTTCTTTGGCTGAAACTCCGCGAAGTATGACCAGATCACAGGACCAGACCCGCCTAACCTGGAAATAAATAAGAACATAGACAAGTTAAATTTTTGTTAGGTTTTCCTGGCGACTATGTAAAACGTTGTTTTTCTTTGGAAAAAAGTACAAAAATTCCACTAAAACGTTCTAAACTTGTGGGTCAACTTGGTGGGACTTTGATACGTTGTTTTACGTAGGCCATTATGATTTATGTAGCTACCTACATTGATTAATAAAAACGTGACAATAAATGATATCAATGATCCATTGTTTATTCCAATGTTCATTAATAATATCTCTTTTGATTCATTCATAAATTTTTACTTTACTGAGGCAAATGCCTATGTATTCTATAAAGTGTATCAGATTATCTAGTATCTACTCATAGCACAAGCTTCGAGCTTACCACAGGGCTAGATTGCTGTGTAAATTGTACAGTAATATTGTAGACTTTGTTGAAGGTAACTCACGCTGCACCGTTGATGAACCGGAACACCATGAACAGCTCGAAGTTCTGGCTGAAGGAGGAGGCGACGATGGCGATGCCGTTGATGACGGAGATGGCGATGAGCACGCGCTTGCGGCCCAGCGAGTCCGCCACCGAGCCCCACGCGTACGCGCCCACCATCATGCCGATGAAGATTATACTGTTCAGCCATCCCTGGGGAATATACATCGATATTAGCTACCCATAGACTAACGTTCATTCCTGCCGGAATGTACAATCCTTACGGAATGAACGCCAGTGTATGTGCAATAGCGGAAAGAATGACGGTATTATAACACCGCGACCCTTCAAGTCGTGTTTTATTTCATCCCGTCGCTCTGTACACGGGATAAGCCGGAAGGAATGAACGTTAGTCTATGGGGGGTTATTATCGTTTGTGTAATAACTATGTATATGGCTTTCTTATTGGCTGAAATACATTATTTTTATTTTTTTATTACGGGACGGGGATATAAGACAAGTAGCAGGAGTGACCTGGAACAGAGTGGCAGAAGAAAGATCAGAATGGAAAAGGTTGGAGGAGGCCTTTGCCGATTGGCAAACAGATCTTCAAAGAACAAGCTAACAGCAAATTTTAGAGTAAATTCAAAAGTGTTATTGATGTTATCGAATTATTGTACTGTATTAAGGAAGTTATCTGAATAAAAGGCTTTATTATTATTATTATTATTTTTTATTAGGGAAGTTGACGACCTGGTTGACCTGTCGTCAACTTCCCTAATAAAAGACTCGTTGGCGAAGACCCGCCTACGAGGCATGATGTTGCGAGTACGATTCCTGTCTCCGGACAAATATTTGTACTTACAAAAATGTAAGTATTTGCAAATATCTGTTCCGAGTGTTATTTAATTCAGACACTACTCTACACCATTAAACCCATTACGTCCTACTAATGGGCACAGGTCTACTAGTAGGTTGTCTGACGAGAATCTTTTTTACGGACGTAAAAAAACTCTCGTGCGAATGTTTTGTAATTTTTTTTGAAAAAAATTGTTTTTTTGATAAAAGTTATATGTTTAGTCACAAACACTTTTCATGTTTCCATTTAAGGTATAGCAAAAGGTACGTAATCAATCATATTACAGGAAGTTGAGAGTTCCTTGAATAGTATTTTGGTCGCGCCTCTCCGTTATGTTGATTTTGATAATGTGATAACAAGTTATACACTAGGTAGGTAGAGATTCAAACACAACTGACTTAGGTAACGTGGTTATTCTTTATGAGAGTTTATAGCTCAAACCTACCTGATACCTAAATATTAAACTGGTTTTTAATTGATTCTATTTTATTGTATTTCTTATTCTTTCTTTTGTTTGTTTTTTTGTGGTCGTAGCTATGTTTGTGTGTCTGTTATTCTGTGTATTTATGTGTGTGCAAAATAAATCTGTTTTCTTTCTTAAACTTTTTCTGATAACTACTTCTCTAGGAATAACCGCGTTTAGTCAATGTGGTTGAATCTACCTAATGTCAACTTGTTATCACACTATCAAAAGTAACAATAACAATCTAATACGCGATAATATGACGTATGTGTTATTTTATTTGCATTATTTCATCATTGGCAGGTGACCTTTAAGAGGCTACTTAAGGCCACTCAAACCATGAAGTATCTAAAGTTTAATAGCGACCTCAACAAACATATATAGGTATATAAATAGTTATTACTTACTGTATTTTACTAACACGGGCATTCCGGTAACTGTCGATTAACGAACGAATTAAAAGTATTTTTTGCAGTTATAAAAATTTTATTAGCTATTGTCTGTTTCGTAGGATATTCTGAACTTCTAAATATATATTTCTCACGAATCCTCCTCGGTCGGAATAAAAACGGCACCTACCTAATTAGTTAGCGTTCTCTGAAGATTTTAACAAAATTTTCCACCAAGAGATTTCTAAGAGTTCTTGAGGCCGTAACGAAAATCTATAAATAGCAGTAGGTTGTTACTCCTTCAAAATAGATTTCCGCTATGGTCTGATTAAAAAGACAAATACTTTTAAAACTATTTGCATAATAACCGTTTCGATATAGTTTTTGCATGTAACGTAAAGTAGTTGTTACCGTTACCGACTCATGAACGTTACATATAGCAAACATTTTTCTTTTTCGTTGGTGGAATTTTTAATTTACATAATATGGTTTGTAATTAGACCTAATAAAGTTCTACAGTACCGAAGGCGAAGGGAAGATGACTATGAAACCTAGGAACGTAATATTTCTGAGCCACAGTTCTGAGCCCACGGCTTCTCTTCCTTAGGCGTCTAAAAACCTGTAGGTATATCAATTTCATACCTTTTAGAAGTCTCTTATTTTCACCTCTTTGAGTGTGATTAGATCGAAGTCGCATTCTATAGGGCCTGAATGTTTTTAGAACGTGTTTTTAGTACTCTACACGTCGGTCGCCCGTAAAGTGGGTTATAGATAGATGGTGATAGACGTGCGAGTAAGTTCGCGAACTTGTGACTCGACTCTTTCGCTGGTGTCACCGTACCTAAGAACACGTTTTACAGGCGAAAAACATCGTCGAGCCACAAGTTCGCGAACTAACTCGCACGTCTATCACCCACCGTGCTAATATTCAAGATGAGTTGAACAGTTAGGTTAGCGATAAGGCCGCCCATTGTACTTGTTTCTTTTATTGTATTTGTTATTTTTGTTTGTTTGTTTTGGTGTTTTTCCAACCCGCACTTGGCCATCGTGGTGAATTAAGGCCTAATCTCTCTCGTCAAGTGAGAAGTCCCTGTGTCCCAGCAGTGGGAGCGTGAATAGAGGTGGTATGTTTATGTTTATGTTTTGGTGTACAATAAAGTGTTTTGTATTGTATTGTAATTAGGGTGACCTACCTTGGTCTGTGTGGTTAGATCTAAGTCGCACTGCGCTGAAGGCAGGATGAATGACATCGAGATGACGTCCATCTCCTCAGAGGTGCTGACGAGCCCGCACACCGCGAGCAGGAGGTAGTGGAAGCGGCCATATCCTGGAAATATAACTCTAGTCATCATTTGCATAAACTATATCCAAATAATCAACAGTAGGTCTACTCGACAAAGTTATTTCGATTTATCGAAATCGTATTTATCTATCTATACAAAATCAATCCTTTTGTCTTAGACAGGATACTGTCTATTTTACGATTTTATCTTATTCGTTTTCTAGAGTTACTTTCATCGCGAGAACATAATTTAATTTTAGCCTAGTGTTTTTATCCTTGGGCGTATTATTTCCCGTTACGGGGCAGTGGTCCAACTGCTCTGTCCAACTAGTTGGACCACGGGCCCTAGCAAAGGCCCGTGGTCCAACTATCTTTGCAGTTGGACCACGGGCCCTAGGAAAGGCCCGTGGTCCAACTTAAACTATTTCAAATAATACAACTGCAATTATTGTAACCTTTTTATTTTTATTTATTAATTTTAACTTAACATCACTAAAAGAATAAAAAAGTATTTTTTAATCTATAACAAAAAGTAAATTTATGGTACATCCCTATTCTTAAAACCATTGTTGTTACTATAAAACAAAGAAATCCGACTTAACCTTTATTAAATGATAACGGAAGAAAAAAGAAAAAAATCAATTAAATTTGGGGGTCCCCCATACTTCGAACCGAAACTTAAAAATAAAATTTCATATTAACAATTGTTGCGGAAGCCTACATGGGCGAGTCCGACTCGCTCTTGGCCTCTTTTTAATTAAATTATTATACAACGTTTGATACAAAAATTAAAACAATGTCCTTTTCTCTTAAAAAATCTATCTATATATAAAAATAAATCAAAAATTTAATTAAAAAGAGCGAGTCGGACTCGCCCATGTAGGCTTCCGCAGCAATTGTTAATATGAAATTTTATTTTTAAGTTTCGGTTCGAAGTATGGGGTAGTAAGTACCCCCAAATTTAATTGATTTTTTTCTTTTTTCTTCCGTTATCATTTAATAAAGGTTAAGTCGGATTTCTTTGTTTTATAGTAACAACAATGGTTTTAAGAATAGGGATGTACCATAAATTTACTTTTTGTTATAGATTAAAAAATACTTTTTTATTCTTTTAGTGATGTTAAGTTAAAATTAATAAATAAAAATAAAAAGGTTACAATAATTGCTGTTGTATTATTTGAAATAGTTTAAGTTGGACCACGGGCCTTTCCTAGGGCCCGTGGTCCAACTGCAAAGATAGTTGGACCACGGGCCTTTGCTAGGGCCCGTGGTCCAACTAGTTGGACAGAGCAGTTGGACCACTGCCCCGTAACGTTATTTCCCATAAAAATATAACTGTCTTAAAAGTTTTTTGAAGCTTGTTCACGCTTGAATTAATTTATAAACGTGTTTTTTTAACTCGTTTTATACCTACAAGTACATACTTGCAAGCTAAAATTTGGCATAATTGAATGCATGATTATAAAAACCCCCCTCAGACCACTTTTTTCGAATCGTTTTTTTATGATGGAAAAAAATCATAATTATTATGATTCATGTTTAAATATACGGTTAGTCCACGTAGTTTAATGTTTAATTAGTTATGTGAATTCTCCATGCAAAAAATGCACATATTTTTTGCAAGAAGAATTCAGATTCGTAAACAACACCATTTCGAAGCCATAAATCATTAAACAATCCAAGTGTCCACGTTTACGATGCATTCTCACATGACTTGGGGAGTCTTGTGACTCATAAAGTGATTTGATAAAATGTTGTTTTCGACGATGACCTGACACGAGGCATGTTCTTAGAAAAGCCTTGTTTACAACGAGGGAGTACTACTGGAATGCAACGTGGGCACTTGACATGATCCGTGCTCATTCATAAATCGTAGCTTACAGTATGTCAGGAAGGGGTCAGTCACAAACAGTTTTTACACTTGATAAATGGGTACCTGGAACGATTTGACTGGCATCCGTTTACTCGTGTTAGAAAGGCATTTAGGAAGTAGCTATTTCTGAGTAATCACGTCATGGGAATCGGCGGGTTCTCATGTCAGTCCTACTAAAATGAAACGTCTACAAACTTTGTTCTATACAAGGTATTCGAATAAAAGTGAAACCGCTGTATATTGTTCAATAGAGTGCATCGCCTTGCCACTTGAAGTTTTCCGTTCTTGCATTATATGTAGTTATGAATAGGTAGATATCTACTTTTAACACGTTTTTTATTATTTACTAACAGAAGGCTCACATGTTGTGGTTCCTATAATTACCCTACCCATCAACACACAACCTGGTAGTAAATGGAAATGTAGGTAGGTATTATGTTTGTTTTACATTTTGTTAGAGACTAATCGTAAACTAAACCATTCTTCATTGCTAGTACAATTTGTATCTACTTGAACGTACCTATTTACTTATGTCTAAGTGTATTGTATCAGCTACCATTTTAAGGCAACCCAATTACTTGGCTTTTAATGTGTAAAATATTACAAAATAAGTCACCGTTAAGATAAATCACTTTTTATGCGAACTTGCCCGAGTCGAATTAGGTACTTGTAGATTGTTAACACTATCCAGTGCCCATGTCGCACGCCTGTCCCTATGCACTAGTAGGTGGCGGCGAGCGAGGGCATTGAATGTGTTAATCAGTTCAATGTACACCTCAAGCTTGGTTTTGCTTGGTTGTCTTGATAGTAGGTATATATATCTTACCGGTTAGTTCGATTGCTCTCTCGAAATCAGCCTTGTCAGAGTTGGAGCCTTTTTCCGGATCGCTCTTGACTTTCGTCTTCAGCGACGGTACTGCGACGCCTGAAACCAACACAGTAAATGAGCTTACGATTGGGTGGACCGAATCGGATCAACTTCTTTATTTAAAAGCTGGTGCTTTCAAATTGGTCCAATTTTAATTTGGTAAATTTCTGACAATATGCTTTAGATGAAATCTATATTACCTGAATCCTAAAAAAAAAACATCAAGCCATTGCAGGTTTAAGTCATTTTTTTTCGTACTGCGTATTTACGTACGTACTCCGTAAATTCAAATTCAAAACAAGTGAAAAAATATCATAAAACATCATATGAGGTATTAATCGTTCCAATTGTTTATCCGCGAGTGTCTTTTGTTCGTCTTTTACACGTTTAAAAAAAACAACTAATACCATGAAATAATGTTCTGCATAACGTTTAGCGATAAAACATAATCCGTTTATAATTTTCCGTGCAAGTGATTCTTAATTTAACCACATAAGCATTATACTACTTTAACAAGGATTTCTTGCAGTATTATTATTACCTACAGCTACCTGCTTGCAGTATTATTATAGTTCTTATCATGATTGCAAATTAAGTGTAGTAACGATTAAATAAGAACTTGTTTCATAAAGGTATCTAATCTGCAGACTTAAATAATTTTACTCTTATTAATTCACAAAAGCGCTTTAACCAAGTGCATTGGACTAAGTGCGCCGTCATCTTTATAATTATGTTGATATTATTAAAAAAACATTGATCCATCACTCTTGACGGAACGTCTTTTAAGCAAACATTTGTTTATTATCTGGGCTATATAAAATATAGGTAGACCAGCCTTAACCAACCTTTTTGCCTAAGTTTTGTAAATATTGGTAAGAAAACAGGCACAGTTTCTCTGGAAAATACATTTATATGCGAGCAAAGCTGAGGCCAGAAATCTAGTAATTAATGCAGTAATTAATACATTTATCACCCATCATCTCGCGTAGGTAGGTACTATCTTGTAAAACACCTTATTGTTCTTTATTTACCTTAAAATGCAACCATGTTACTTCTATCATTATCTTACATTGCTACTGCTAAACAAATGCCTTTTTAACACCTTGGTAGGAAGTAAGGCTAGGAAGGAAGTATCTGACGCAATGAGGTTGGACATGTAATATTAATCGTGCGATCTCGTTTCTTGTTAAAGACATTTTCGCATATTTATTACGTCCAATGGCAATTTATGATGACCTTTGATAGTGCAGGGTTAAGGCTGTACATAAGGTTCTTACCAAGCTCGGCAGTTTTGGAACCTGGTCCGTTCAGTTGAAGGTCCCTTTTTACATCACAATCTAGAACAAGGAAAAAATAAAGCTTTATTCAATTATGTATTTATTCGCCACACAAAACACTTTGTTAAAACTAAATCTAAATAAGTACTAAATGTACAATGTCATAAATATAGTAAGGGATATTTCTTCCGTCGTGGGTTTCGGGTTTCGAGGTAGAGGTATCAACCTTTTCTCATACAGACAACTTAAAAACAAATAAAAACCGTACCCCACGAAATATATCGTTTTTGAGATGTCGTAACTTCGTATGGTCTCTTATTTGCTAATTTGTGTCTGTTTTATTAATTTATTAAACAACAATAACAAATATTTTCAACACTTCCACTAGTACCTATCTAAGTCAAGCGGTATGAATCACCTTTGCACTTTAATAATGAACTAATGGAATGATACCATTATTCAGAACTAAAATTTGTAAGAAATTTACTTAAATGTCCAGTTACATGACGATTTAAACCGAGTTTGTGAGTCACAATTGAGTTCTGGGACCTAAATGGTCGGTTCCCACTGCTCTAGGGCCTTTAAACAATGAGAGGATGCGGGTTCAACCGCTACTCCACAGCATTCGATGAATAATACGAATCCGGAAGGTGTTGGATATAACTAGTTGGATGAAATTGTAAAATGCACCAAAATTTCGTAACTGTGCCATGGATAAAATGCACATTTGTGTCACAATAGCATTTACTACGTTTTTACGCACCATCACGGTCTATTAGGAAACAAAAGTCCATTTGTATTTTCAAATAACCGCAAAATACATAGAAACATTGTATACGTTTATAGTTATTACGTCAAGAAGCTGGAAATTTGCTACTTACTCTTACCTATGCTCTTACTAATAATGTTGTATCGCAGTTAATGCGTCAATAAAGTAAAAATTTATTGTTAATTGGAAACGAACGTACATTCTCGTGAACTTGTGATGTGGTCCTACGTGATCGTTTACGAAAGGGATGACGAGACAACATGAAATTTGAGTAAGATAATGTGTTTTTGGTATGTAATGCAGTAAATTTCGTGAACTACAGAATGTCATTCTGTATTATTGTATTACAGTTGCAGTGTGAATTGTATAGCAATATTTATTTTATTTATTTCGCAAAAATTACTGCCTGTACATGTCATTTTTCGGGAAGCCAAAACTAAACACACAAACAAAACCTTAAAGTGGTAGTCGTGGTAGTAGAAGTGTTTACGAACTCGCTTTCATCAGGTGGAATTGTTATCATGGTATGTTACCCGTTTCATGTTCAAAACAGGTGGAATTGTGTTCATACAAGCACCCACTATGATCTCAGCATGTAAAAGTATGGTAGTTTACTTACTGTGAGGTTGCTTAGGCCCGGGGTCAGTTTCTACCATCCTATGCGGGCGGGCAGCTGATTTCTGCGTTTGCGCGTCTCAAAGTAAATTCAATTGATTGCTTTTGGCTTCCAACGGCGTTCTGCTCGTCTGTAAAAAGTAAAATATATTAAAATACATTTTTAATTTTAAGTGATTGTCTACATTAGCTTGGGAGGACGCCCGACTTTCATTCCGAAGGTCGTGGGTTAAAATGTACTACGCGATCACCAAACCGCATAAATATGGTGATTATACCAATTCACCCAGTGACTAAGAACATAGAGTGTGCCCAGCATTGGGACGTAATATGGGTTAATTTAATGATTTAGTAATAGAGAGTAGGTTGCTACTAAATTTATTGAGCATGTTTAGTATGGAGTATTGTTACGCATTGTATTGTAACTTTACACATTTGAATCTCTTTTGTGTGCAGTTAAGTGGTTATTTACGTAACATGACAATAGTCTCCGGTTTCCAAAACTAATGCATTAACGTTACATTTAAACTAGTTTGTTTAAATTACTATATGGGTACCGATTCTGAGGTACCTAATGTAATATTAGATCACACGGGCCACTGGCTCCTGAAACACAGTTTATTAGTATTACTATATTCTATACTTTCAGGAGCCAGTGATCGCTATATATGTCTGAAAACCACTTTTATGTTAAATACATATTTTTTTACTTCACTTTTATAACTAATTACTAATCTGTACCTGAAACTGTATTAAGTTACTGCAGTTACTGCTAAGAAACTTAAACAGTTTCTGTACTGGCTGTTTAATTAATAATATTCCTATTGATGTAAGATAAATGAAAAAAAGGCGTCTATCATAAAAATGTGTTTATGACATTATATAAAATTGTAATCAATAAATTACCTAGTTATAGTTTAATTGAACATTCTTAATTAATGGAGTAAATGTGTCGTCATTGCAATAGTTCCGGCAATAGGAACAAGTTTCAACACAAACTTGAGCATTGCTAATTAGTTGCAATCAGTTTCATTGCTGAAGTCACATGTTGCTTATAATATTTTTAAAGCACTTTGAAAAAATGTGAAAGAACGTGACCGTATCTTACCGGTAGGATTCAAACCCGCACCTCTCGGAATGATGGTAACTACGTGACATTTTGAATAGAACTTACTTATCAATTACCTACCTTACTGTCTTTTGTAGATAAGGTTACCTGCTCTAAAACAAAACACGTTTAATCAAATACTGTTAAATCGAATGGTCGTTAACTTCTTAGTTTACCTATTTAGTAGGAGTGCATCCCATCTGGCCCGGTAGACATAGGTAAGTATATATTTTTGTGAAGTTAAGTTTGATTCTAATATTAGATACGAAAGTCCGTAACATCGAATAATTTTCGCTTAGTGCAGCCGTTTTGCAAGATATCAACTGTCCAGATGTAAACTATATACACGCATAGGTATAATATGTATGTTTTTATAATTTGAACTTTGGCTCTTTTGGCAAAATATTATATAATTTTTCCCAGTGTTTCGTAAGAAAAGAACATACGAACCGCAAAACTTTTTATCACAAACGCTTTATTTAAAGAAATATTCATTACATTATGTGATGTTTAAATTCCAGTAGTAATTTATGGTTGTAGGTACTGTTCTACTTACTATGCAAATGGGTACCTGTGACTTCTAATGGAGAATTAATTAAACGTATAAAACCCGAACTGTTGTTAAGAGTTTCATAAATTTTCGCATAAAACAATTTTTTAATGGTTCTTTCAAAAGTAAATGAATGAATGTGACTGAAATTTATTGTTTTTTTAAGGTACGGACCGATTGAAGATAACAACATCCTTTGAAAGTGGGTGAATTCGTATCGATAAGTAATTTAAATTGCTTGTTTGTGCAAGATCCTGCCTTCATTGTCGTAATGAGACCTTTTTGCTAATCAAACGTCAAAATAAAACCATGCCACAAAAACATTAAAATATTACGTGGAACATGTTTTGAATTATCGTAGGTACCTATTGAATAATTAGTATTGACGATCGGTTTAAATACTGGTAATAGTGACAAAAAAAACGTTATATTGGTAACTAAACTATTTTATTTTATTAAGAGCCTTCGCTAACTACAGACTTTCTATCGGCCGATAGTTTGGTCGGGCTTATAATCAGTATGAAGATGTATGCAAGTCCGCATACTACAACGATTTGGTATCGGCCGATAAATAAGTTTGATAGGCTAATCAACTGCGTTCAAACTGAACGATGATCAAACTATCGGCCGACTGCTATATTAGTATGGAGCTCCTTGCAAGCGCGCACACTGACCGATTGTTTAGTCGACCGATGGTTCACTTCGCTCCGAGTTTTGGAGCCGGAAGGTCGTGCATTCATTCATTTTGTCCAATTCTACTCAATCGCTGGTTGTAGAAACGTAATCTAATTTTAATTTTCCATTTAATAATCTAGTACTGTAGATGGGATGCACCCAATACTCTCGGACTCTCTTCTCGATTTTCTCCTCCGTTGTATGAGAGCAATTATAATATTTCTGGACAATATTTTACTACGAGAAACTTCCATTATGCGACAGCTCTCTTCAACGGTAGCTTAAAAACTGAATATCGTCGGCCGACTGTTGCCTAGTTTGCGCACTCACCACCAACCCAACTGTTAAGTTGGCGTAGTGTGCGCGCTAACAGCCCAACCCGACCAAAATATCGGCCGATAGAAAGTCTGTAGTTAGCTGGGGGTCTTAATGTTTAAACATTTCTTATTTTTTTAATACCATAGATAAGGATGTGAGACGAAATGACCGAACGAGTGATGCTAAGTACGAATAAAGTTATAAGGTAAGTGTAGCAAGTAAAAGACTTCAACGCGTTCAAGAAAAATTGCCACGGAATCAATATTGAACAATATTGGTAACACAAATAATATATTAGATACAATATTCAGATTAATAATGATGTTATGGTGAAGAACATATTCTTCCTTATATCCGCACGATAATGTGTTTGGTCACGCATATTTCAAGAGTAGGTAAGGTTTGTTTTAAATTTAGGTGTGGACCTAGTTGTTACACGACATTGCATGGCCTACAGTAATAATGCGTATATTCTGTACCTATTACAAAGGTTTGACCTAATCAATCTGCTATATACTACTATGCAATTTTTTTTTATAAATATTCTCAGTGATTCTATTCTCTGGGGGTTCAAAGCAATTGGCTTTTATGGAAAAGTTAAATGAAGTCTGTTAAAAATCATGTTTTATATTTGCACAAAAATTTTCCAAACAATCCCGCCTTGCGGTTTCTGTATTTTACCGAGCGTTAAGGTATTTATTTGTATTTTATTGGTATTTATTTTTCAAATCTTTAACGTCATTGGTAAAACGAAAAGTCATTTCATGTTATTTATTTTTAAGTAAATCCGATATCTGGTGTTCGTAACCAAGGTTTGAGCTTACCATAAGGTGTAGTAGTTTTGCCAATAATTAATATTAATATTTCTGTATTAAAGCTTGATATTGAGCCGTGTTGGCTAAGTGGGAGCACACTCGACTTTCATTCCGAAGGTCGTGGGTTCAAACCCCGCCGCGCACCTCTGATTTTTCTTCTTGGAAAATGATGTGTGTTTTAAAAACACGTGCTCTAACGGTGAAGGCAAACATCGTGAGGAAACCGGCATGTTCTGAGAACTTTGAAAAGTTTGAAGAACATGTGTCATTCACCAACCCGCACTTGGCCAGCGTGGTGAATTAAGGCCTAATCTCTCTCGTCAAGAGAGAAGTCCCTGTGTCCCAGCTGTGGGAACGTGAATAGGGGTGTTATGTTAAAGCTTGATGTTAGATACTTACTGTCTGATTTGATTAATATTTATTATTTCATTGCGCATTAAATAAATTACAAAATAAATCCCCAACATAAACCTTTCGATACAAACCTAGAGATCCCTGATCTTTAGGCTGAGAGAATGCAGCGGAGTCTGAATTTAGTTTAACACGCTCACTGCGGCACCATTTTTCGTAGACTTTCAGCCAGTGCGTATGAGGTCTTTTCGAGCCAAGATTGAACTTTTTTGCAGTGCGTTTGAGGCCTTTTCGGCCTCAAAAAATATCGTCTCTAAAAATACCTTGTATTTAGCTCAGAAACGACAATATTGGCTTGAAACTTTACCATTATAAACTTAAATATATGTTTAACTTTAAACTAGCTTCGCCCGGAGTTATGACATTTCGGTACGTAATAAATTAAAAATATATATATGCCATCAATTATGCCTCATATCGCACTGAAAAAAAGTTCAATTTGTGTCTCAATTAGGGATGGGATTAAAACAAAATTGCAGTCACGATAAATTTATATGATTTGTTTTAAATTATGGTCTTTTTCATAAGCGTTGTAAAAAGAGACTTATATCATGTGATAAAGATTCGTCAAGTGGATCGGATGAGGTGAAACAATTAAAATATAGAATTTTTTTCAGAGGATATCTTCAACCAGAACTGCCTCTGAGAACAGCATAAACATTTTGGACATTGTTCAAATTTGCCCTCCATCTATTGCAATGTCAAAAAATAAGATTGACAGTAACAATAGATGGGGTTCACTTATATTTTGTAAAATGCGGGCGCACTGGCTAGCAGCGTCCGTCCGTATCGAAACTTCATCACGTCACTACGCGGCGCCCGCGCCGCCCGCCCCTCACTCAGTGCGGCTATGGGTCCTACAATTTTTGGGGCCGTTCTGAACCCACTTCGCACTGAACGTGAATCATTTCTATCTAGTGCGTATGGGATCGAAGCAATCCCATATGATATTTCCTACGCCATTAAACTAGGCTTCAAAAGATAAGAATTTTGATATATTTGTCTCTGTTGTACTCATAGAAATGTCAATAGGTATTGTCACCCCCCGCACAGGGTGAAAGAACGCGATTTTGACTGCCGCACCAGCGGAAAGTTACGCATGGGCTAATTTGATCCCATAACGCAGTGAGCGTGTTAAACCAGTAACAATAACAAGTGCGGTGACGAGCGTAACAATAGCCGGGAAGTAGCTGTCAACAGCTCTTTGTAGGTCTTAGATTCAGCGACATTATTACGATAATTATTACTATATGGATTTAGAAACTGTGGACTAAGATGCAATAATATTTGTCGAACTTAGGTGCTAGATTTGGTATATTAATTAATACTACTATTTCACTGTAAATCCACAAAATTGCTGGACAATTCACACGCAACATTATAGCCCTGTGGTAAGCTCGAAGCTTGTGTTACGGGTGCTAGATTTCTGATATACACCACGCCGTAGATACGAGCGTGTATCATGTGCACAGACAGTGTTATTCCCTTAAAACATAAATGGGTTCTATTCGTGAGACCCATGCTCAGCAGTGGGACATAAAATAGGTTGTTCTCTATCTAGTATGCGAAATCGGAGTGTTAATTTGAAATGTCCTTTGGTGTTGACTCAACCTTGCTAGAAAGTAGATCAATAAACCTCATGAATATTGTAATTTATTTAATTACAATATTTTTACTTTATATACTTAATATATTTATTGACTTCTAGATACTAATATTATAAAGCTAAAGAGTTTGTTTGTTTGAACGCGCTAATTACAGGAACAGCTGACCCGCCCGCGGCTTCGCCCGCTTTATTGCCATGTTTTATCACCTTTTAAACCTTCCCTGGGCCACAACGACTAATTTTAAAACCAAAAACAAACAAATAGAAAACAAAAATAGATTAAAATTCCGACATAAATAAATATTATAACGATGGAGTATTATCATCATTTAGGTTCCAACGATGTTAGAAATGACTAATATTCTACATTAATAAATTTTTAAATACTAATTAAAATGTTTTATTTTTATTGTATTCCTTATAACTAGTGTAACGACTTTTGAGACAAAAACTTGTTTTCCGAACCAAAACTTGCAAAGTGCACTTAATATTAATTATGCTAGGATTTCCCCAACTCGCAAATAATGATGAGATAGGTACCTAAGACAAAAAATAGTATGGCTAACTTTCGGGGCAAGTAATTAAGTGGATACTTAATTTGGGAAACTTATTCACCATGACGGTAATTTTTAACAATTGTCATTTTAATGTACGAATAGAAAATTACTGTGGTTATTACACAACGATTATTCTGAATTCAGCTCCATTTAAAATGTAAATAAAACTCACCGAAATTGCAGCGCTTATCACAAATGTATAAAAAAAACTTGTTAATATTTAACTATTAGCAGTAAGTTCCAATTGTGAGCATGATTTGTTACAATGTACTCTGAAAATAGTTTTGTCACAAATAATGGTAAAATCTGGCGTCAAATATCACTTTTTTAGCACATATCACAACACTTGCTAGTCTTAACATTCGCGTAAAGCCGACGGGTATAGATAATAGAGTTGGTGAAATTCGCGCGGCACAGATTTGAGCTTTCGATTTTTAAATGCAGAAAGATCGTGACTTTTTTTCGCGATGTGTTTTTTTTATAACTGAGCGAACGTGCGTTTCGGCGGAGGTGGTGCGCAGTTGTGACGTGAGGCTGCTCGCTTCAATGGTTTTGCACCACAACGCTGCCCCCTCCCATGATATTGGTCCTGATAACTTCTTAGTTCAGTTTGAGGTTGCAACAATTGCTACTCATCGGTTTATCATTTCAGGAAGCAATTATCCATACTTAATATTTAACTTCAATTCGTGTATTTACTTGGTTTCTACCATAACACTACTAAGTACTATTAAAATGGTTCCTACCTAGTAAGTATCAATATACCTACTACGTAAATACCAAATGAAATTCTACCCAACATGTGACACATTGGCAAGTAACTACAATGTACTTTAACTAGATAAACAAGTTTACGATGTTTTCCATTGAACTATCACATGACATGAACATTGGTAACCGAAATTTGAAGGATTTACTTATTTATGACGACCACTGTGGCGCAGCGGGCGAAGATACACCTGCGACGCAAGAGGTTCGATTTCCGCCTAAGGACAACAATTTGTATGATCTGCAAATATTTGTTCCGGGTGTCTTCGTTCATATTTTGCATGATATTTTAAAATCATATTTAGTTTTCTATGGTGGACGTGGCGTGGTGACTATTAAGGTTTTAATGCTTCCATTGAAGGACGTTGAGCGTGCATAGGCGATCTGAGAACAGACGGCATAATAAGACATGATGTTATTTAAACTTTACAATTATATAATGATCATTAAAATACTTTTTACCGCGAGAAAATCCATAATAACGCGGGGTAAGCCGCGGGCGAAAAGTTACAACAACATCATAATTCAGAAAAAGTAAGTTACTGTCAAGTTATGCCAAGATTCTAAAAGGTCAATAATGTGCCTAATTACTTGGGTAAATTTTCGTGAATTGTCAAGAACACAACAGAATAGATGTTGGGTACTTCCCAATACTATTTATTTTCCTGCTAGATAGTTACGTACATGCTGCCAGGCGAGGTATATGTAGTGTTTTTTATTATCTTAGTAAGAAATCAGGCTTTTAGTTTGCTGTATTTATTAAACATTGAACTATACCTAATTACCCCAAGTGACTCGTATTGTTTAAAAATGGGATGTATATTTTATTTGCTTTTCTCTTGGTTCGCGGCGGAGTTAGAACCCACCTTTGGAATGAATGTTGAGATTGCTCCCACTTAGCCAATACGGCTCTTTACTTCCTTAAACTCAATTTGAACGCCGTTATACAGGATTTTGATCTCATAAAACACAATTGTTTTATATATGTGGATATGTGGAATACAAATTATAAATATAAATTGTGGTATACTTGCGGCCAACAATCGGAATGCGGGACGAAAATAATCTTTTTAATTATTTATGAAAAATGTCCCGGACGAATGTGGACTAAATCAAAATAAGATCAACCTATTGGCCTCATTCGAAATAGTAATAAAAATACTATAGATAAGTAATAGTATTTTAAAGAAACCTTAGAAATCCAATCTGCTAATTAAGTAAGATCGTGAGAAACATGAAACCAGATAAAGTATATCTTACAATACTTTATCTGGTTTCTTAGGATCATTTAAAACATTAATTATTTTTTTGTTGTTGGCAACTGATTAATTTATATTTTGTAAGCTTTGTGTATTTGGGTCAAATTTGTAATTCAAATTGAATTATAATATTACCGAGTAGATTGAGGTATGTCGTCATCACCCTATTTAAGTTCCCACTGCTGGGACACAGGGACTTCTCTCTTGGTTCTAATTAATAAAGCTAATTATTATAATTATAGTTGAACCAACTCAGGTATGTAGCATCTTATCATCAGTAAGCTGATCAGGTGGCCTGGTCAGCGATTTTGGAAGAGATTTAGAGAGGAGAGACCCGTGATCAGAAACGAACAAAATTCATTTATTTTGCACACACATAAATACACAGATTAACAGACACACACATAGGTACACATATCCCTGTCCAGTAGTGATGATGATAGCTATATTTGATACGTTTAAAAATAAAGTAATCAATGGTGTTGGTGTTTCCATTTGTCACGCCACTGTGCGTGACCAAAAGGACAATATCCTAGATTTCATTGTTAGACTTTTTTTCTTTAAATGAATGCAATTTGTCCTTAGATTTAATTATGTTTACAACATCTAAACCATTATCGGATAAGTTAGATCCGATGTATTGTCACATAAACAGAATTATCTAGATACAATGGAGTCAATCATAAAAAGGAACTTTGAAATGATTCTGATGAAATTGCTACAACATTGTTAACTTGTCTTATTTTCAAATAACTCTCGTCATAGTACCTACCTAATCTATACACGTCGATATGATATTACATTGATATCTATAATTTTTACATTTAAATTATCATCCAAAATCTTAAACTTAATGAAATCAATATATACGCCTAAAAGTGAGTGGGGTTAATGTATATAGGTATATAAATATATTAATTAATTTTATTTGTTTACAAATATAAATAAATAAATAAAAATATCGCTGGAGAATTTCTTGGTAATTTTGAAGCTTGTGTAACAGCCACTAGATAATCTGATACACTTAATAGAATATACATTATATGTATAGATAGTTTTAATTATACATATAGAACACCCAGACACCCGGAACGAATAGGTATCTGCAGATCGTACAAATTTTTGTTCCGAGGCGGGAATAGAACCCGCAACAATCGCAGATAGGCCTTCGTGTATCAATATTATTTAGTACCTAATTAATATCTGTAGTTGCTGTACGATAACGAATTATCTTTACGTAAAATGCTAAGAGTTCATGTGTATTCCAAACAAAAATCCTTGGATTTTTGTCTTTATAATAAGTATACTAAATAGAGGTAGAGAGCTTTATTATTATTTGCATAATAATTACAAACCGGTACGCATAGTTGTCTTATGACTGGACGAGGAGCGAAGAAATCTTTTTTTATTACAATTAATAGTATTTCTTATGCTTTTTTATGTTTATAAAATTTTCCTTATATTATATTATATGGAAAGCATAAAGCGTTCTATGTACCTACTCTACCTACTAAGCCAACTCCCCAAGACTCATAGTGGGTTAAATTCGAAAATCCCGTGCCTGTGTGTGTGCGTGTAAATCAACAACGACAACAACAACAAAAAAAGAACTAAAAAAAAACAAAAGAACAAAAGTAGGTGTAACTATATGTATGGGAACCATGTGAAGCGGATGGTCTGTCTGCCCTGTGTGCCAAAAAGGGTTATTCTCAGCAGTTATGTTAGTTTTAATAATTTCGTAGTTAAATTAAAATATGTGTAATGCTTAGTTGACATATAATATATTTTAATATTTATACTGTTGAATTAGTTACATAAATAGAGTTGAGTGTTCACTTATTTTTATCTTGTATGATTCTGTATGTGAAAACCTATAAAGACTGTCTGTTGTTAGTAATTATTTCTGTTTGTGACTTATCTGTTGGTCTTCCAAATTAAATCAATAAGTATGGATTTTAAAATAACAATTCTTAACTTCTAATTTTAATATTTACGAGAGGCTGCCATACCGTCTTACCGGAGTATATAGGATACTTCGGGGAACTTGTTTAACATAATATATTGTAATCACATTTTAAGTATAATTATCGGGGGTTAACATGTTTTTTGAATAAATTATATATAAAACATTCGAAACTTCGTATATGTGAATGGATGTTTGTTTGTTTTAAGCGAACACTACTGGAGAGCTTTATAAAAGTATAAACTTTGTATAGCATAAACCACTATTATGGCGGAAAAAGTGTAAACATAAATATTATGTATATGAACTAAAAATATTACTAACCCAGACGTTCTCGAGTTTTAGCGAGACAAATGAAGACATATATTTATATGTGTATTTATTAGATATGTAGCACGACACGATCACAAACTCACAATATTTGTTAAAAGAAAGAAAGCGGTTTTCAAAATACTTTCTCTGTAAGCAAGATGTGGTAAGGAGTTTCTCACAAGTTTGTACAAATCGCTTTATATTTTTAATATTTTTCTTTAAACTGGAGAGAAAAAAAACAGAGAGGAAGCTATTTTTTTAAAGTTTTCAGTAAGAAAATATTCATAACTAAAGGCTACTTATTTGTACCTAATATTTAAAATTAATTAATTAATTTAAAATTTTGCGCGTTCAAAACAAGGAAAAGTAGGTTGTTTTTATATACAATCTTGATCTGGTTTTGCAGGTATCATCTACATGTAATGTTATATTATATAGCAATGACGTAGATATATTTATTCAAAGAACTATTAACTTATACATAGATCATTGCAATATTCATAAGTTGTAGATACACGTTTAATTTGCTAGACTGCGCATGCAAAATATTACCTACTCGTTGTAATCATCTTCCGCCATTGATTAATTATATTTATCCCATAACAGACTCTTCTGTCATTATTATCATTATCACTATTATCACTACATATTATCAAACAAAGTCGCTGTACGTATGCTTCAATCTGTAAAACTACACGGATATAAATAAACAGAGTTAGATGCGAATTTTTTTCAATAGGTAGAGTCATTCAAGAGAAAGGTTTTAAAATATCCCTAAGCGGAGCTAGGGCCGGTCTCTAGTAATAACATTTACGTCATATTACGTCTCACTACTGGTCACGTTAGTTACCATACTCCTCCGAAACGGTTTGACCGATTTTATGAAATTTTGTGGTAGGGTCAGGTCAGAGAAGCAGTCAATATCTAAGTTTTGCTTTTATAATTATGGCAAAACAACTTTTGCGGGGTCAGCTAGTTATTTATAAAAATAATATAATTCAAATAAATTCTCGTCTTAACATCAAACAAGTCTTGTATCAAGGACAATAATATTTTTTAGAATATTGATATCATCATTCAAATATTGGTTTAAGAATGATGTGAAGTGTGTATCATTGTATCATTATTTGGTGTTCGTGTTTACCTCCGTTATGAGTGTCAGTCATTAAGATAGATGCTGTTAGGTAGCTTTGTAAATATTCATTCACTATGGTTGCCTTCGGAAAGGCTCTATTTTGCCATATCACATTCACTGGTTCTAGTTGACGCGAAATTTAATACCTACTTATAATATTCTGGGTTAAATATATTTATTTCTCATAAAGAATATTACATTCACTTACATGAGACATTAGTAACATAATAGAGTACGTGTTTTCGAAACTATTTATAATAATTTTAAATAAAAATAACTCATAATATCATTGTTGAAGACAATTATTCAAGAGTAGATATTGTATTTCTTTTAAATGAACTAAACGCGTGTTGTCAAGAATATTAATGGCAATTAATGATAATATTTCTTCGGAAGCCAATTCCATCGCATGATCGTTTGTCTGCACGAAATTTTAGGTACTTTTTATTATTTTTAAATACTTAATAAGTCTATTACCAGTAATCTCTTGACGCCATATTGTTTCCTTCGCTACCCTCCGGGACTCATTGTAAACAAAAAAGATTGTGTTTGTTTTTGTGTTACGTTTTGTTTGTTTAAAAATGATATTATTTTAGTTATGTTATTATAGCTTGTTACCTACTGAGTTGTTATAATGTTTTAATGCGTCTTTTGCTAATCGTACCTTTAATTACCTACCTACTTTATTTTTAAGTTTTTCTGTAAGTGAATTAGTTAAATTATAAACACATATAAACAGAAATAGATAGATATCTTAAAACGGAAACCGAAAGAGGTAACTAGGCCAGTGAAATTATTTTCACCCTATTCTTTTGTCTTAAAAATGTTGTAGGTAAATGTGATTCATACATTGTAAAATCAGGAACGATATCTCAAATGAAATAATGAGCGAGCTGGGTACTGGAAGAATGAGGGCATCGCCTACGGGTCTGCGGGCAAGTTGACTGGACGCTGCAACAAGCGTAGCGTAGTAATGGTTGTAGGATGTTGTATAATTTTATTACCAACGTCCGCCCTTGATTTGCTTTAGATTGGAGTATACTTTGAAATGAAAATCTATAGGATGATGACCGTTTTTGTGATTAATTACATAGTTGACGGAAATATAAAAATCCAAGGTTTATTCCTAATAACTAAATTTCCTTGCTTTTCTTGAAGCTTAGAAGCAAAGCACTGCTGCTTTGCTCCTAAGCTTCATTCGTAAATAAGTAGATACTTATATTAAAAGGTTGAATTTTGCAACTAGTGACTTGAAAAATAAATAAACATTTCGGATTTTCCCCAGGCTTTTGTACATTTGGAGCGTATAAGGTATTGAAAAGTTAGCGAGATGTTGTTGCCTTTATGCAAAAATGACTAATGTGTGCTAATCGGCGGTTGTCATTGGAAGTCTAACTGGACGTGAGCAAGCAATTATCGTGCTCTTTGGCAGGTCTGCTGAAGCACAACCAAACCACTAATGTCATCTTGAATTTGTTAGCAAGTTAACTCGGTTGAACAAAATCGCTTTACGCTTGTTGAAATCACTTCCAATAAGTATTGTTGGAATCGTAGGACAGGGGTGAAGTTTTCCATGAAAGTAAAATCACCCATCATAAACAATTGGAAAATAGACTCTACAGAGAACACAATAAACAATAGAATTATATACTCGGCCCCCACCGATGATGACTTGACTTGATGTACTGGATGTAGATGTGATGTAGGTTTATTATAGATCTGTTTTAGCATATTTGAGGATGTGCTACGTGCCTAACCACTGATTGAATGCCTCCTCAGCATTAAAGACTTATCGATGTTTGGCAGGGATGGTATCTATCGTCAAATTTGAAAACGGGGGCTTTTTATAGTTCAGTGCTAGTCCACCATGGTTAACAATATAAGTCATCGGTATAGAAACTATGTATATATGTATACTATCACAGAATGTTTTTCGCTCGTGATTAAATATGAACGGGGAAAATTCCAAGATGGCATAGAATTCCGCTCCTTGGAAGTGGCCATAATAAACTTTCAGAGCTTAAGTTTTAAGGTGACTTAGGAATATTTAAATCTCAATCACTTCTATCTCTATCCTGAAAAAATCACTATGAAAGAAAAAGCTAGGATTTCCTTTTGCCTGCCTTGGATAAGGTTATTATTTTCTCTAACTAAAATAATCTTATAAAACTAGAACTCACCAGAGTCGGTCGGTGTGCCTTGATGAGAAGGGTGAAGTGTTCCGCCACAGGGGTGGCTATGAACAGGTGATGGGTGAACTTAATACTATGCAAGTCGTTTGTTATGTCACTCTAGAAAGAGTGTAAGAGCGTTTACACCTCCTCCTCTCTTTATATAGGAGACCTCGCTGTCGACGATCCCTTTGCAAATACTACGCATCTGTTCTCATTATTTGATGTGAGATTCAAACGTCATAGATGGAAAGCCTGGCTTTGTAAGATTTGTATTGATAGCGTGGTCTTAGCGTGGACGAAATGCTCTGTGCTGAAAACAAAAAGGGGCTTATTTTGAAATATTTATAGTATTTGAGGATTAGAAACAACATGCTATTTGCTTTTTGTCAACTATTTTCATGTTTTTCGGAGAAATCCGTAACTCCCGCGGATTAATCCAGAATTTATCTTCATAAATATGAATAAAATTTAGTACCATAACTGGTAGGTATTCTATATGACCTTCTGTCCAATTGAATACCTAGGTACCTAAATTCAATTATATGCGTGAAATCGCTAAATAATATCTAAATTCTAAATCGTGTTAGTGGACGGATTAATTATGTTCGTTTTATCACGATTCACGTTTGCAAATTTTATTTCTTTTTATATTCCATTAAGGATTGGGCCAAATTGCTCAGAAGTCTGGCGGTATTTGTCAGAACAGAATATATAATATAGAATCCTTATACACAAAGAAACAGGTAAAAGGTTTGTTTTTCTACCATCATTTCCATTATCAACCCGAATCGGCACATGCTTCTAACTCATAATTAACCGTGTGACGTAAAACCTTCTTGTAGTCGTTTTTTACTTCGTTTGGTATCCGTGGAAACCATAAATAAGCGAGAATAATACGAAAGAGAATAAATAATTTAACTACCTATCCACATAGATTTAAATCTATGCCTATCCAAATAATATCCAAACAATCCAGTGCTTAAAACTAGGTATATAATGTAAGAAAAACATATTTCCTTAATATGTATTAAAATAAAATGTAAGAACAGGTTAAAGGTGAAGGAAATTAGTAGGTATTTTATTGTTAAGAGAAGTTACACTTTGGGCTTATGAATAATTTTGGTTTTTCTATATCAGTTTACTTTAACAAAATTTATTAGGAGTAGTCAGGCGAGGTATTCTATGTTATTCGGACTCGTGTTATAAATTAGTATTAGCCGGTGCTAAAGTCTGCATATCGCGTGCACTAATGCATGAATAAAATTTAATTTGCTTCTTCTGTAAACAGTATGTAATCGTTATTCATGGTCCAGACACCAATTACCTAATCGAGTAGGTTATTGTGTGCTATTTCATAACACTATTTTATTTTTACACAACGAATTACGCTATTACCGAAGATCATCATGCTGCTTGGTATAACGTGGTGATTACACCAATTCCACCTAGGCCTTTAAGCAGTTTATAAGATATCTGTGCCTATAAGGCTATAAGTACTAAGAGTGCTTAGTACAAAGAGTGTGTGCCAATTAGTGGACTTTATTTATATGGAAACTTTTTGAACTTTTTTTTTAAATCGAAATTAATAATATTTATTTGATTTACATTTACTTAAGAATACATTAATATACACATTTATTATTCCTAGTTAGTTTATAACGAGTAGAAGGAAACATTGATACCCAAACTAGAATTACTTACCTATGATATGGCATAACAATATATAAAATCTATACTAATATTATTAAGCGGGAGAGTTTGTTTGATTGATTTATCGAGGAAGGCTATAGGCTAAATTTCATTAACTATAATTATTGAAGGTTGTCTGGAAGAGATCACTCTTTAGCGATAAGGCCGCCCATTGTAAGTGTCTCATTTTGTGTAATATTCGTGTTTTTTTTGTTTTTGGTGTCTTACAATAAAGTGTTTTTGTATTGTATTGTATTATGTACCTATAAAACGCAAGCGAAGCTGTCGGCGGTTCCACTAGTTATCACTACAACTAATAATTTGAGTGTGGCAGTGGTAATGATGATGAATCTATCCTTGCGGCGCAGAACCGATACATTTACAGCTCCCTGAACCGACCGATTACACATCGTGCAGAAACACCGGAAATAATCCATCTCCTTACGATGAAACAAATAGACACGCTATCCCTCTATCTTTAGCTAAGTGACATCACAGTGGTGTTTGCAAACCTTGAGCTGTGAGGTACCGACCGTGAGATGTACTGACGGCTTAAGAATAGTACAACCTTCTCACGCAGGTGTCACACCAACTAAGCTTTTTATTTTAATAATAATAAATATTGCTGGACAATTCACACAGCACGATCTAGCCCGTGGTAAGCTCGAAGCTTGTGTAAGAGTGCTAGATTTGTGATAATTATACTTAATAAATATACAAGCATAATTAGATATTTTTTTATTATACTAATACCCGCTTGGTAATTTTACCTTATCTTGAAGTTATTATTGTTATGTGTCACAGGTAAATAAGAGAAAAGTTACGATCACTAACTTTTTTATAGCGTCATAGTTTTTTAAAACATACCTATATCTTGGAATCAATTTAATTATTGTTTTCATGAGTGACAAAGTTTTTAATTTTAATTGTTACATCCTACTTGAGGGGCAGCAAGATGTAGGCTATGACTATAATTTAAGATCCTTTGTTATTCTATCTAAATTGTAATAAATAAATAAATATTGCTGGACAATTCACACAGCAACCCCGTGGAATTATATGTTCTTTGCCCGTGATAATCGCGAAGCTTGTGTTACGGGTGCTAGATTTCTGATACTTACCTACACTTAATATAATATACATACATAGATATATTTATTTTATTAAAGATATACTATAGCATCCAGAGACTCGAAACAAATATTTTTAATTCGTTGGGAATCTAACACGCAACCTTTTGGCGTCGCGGGCAAACCTTCACCCGCTGCGCCACAGAGGTCGTCAAACGCAACGGGAACTACGCATACATTATTCCAAACTATTTTTATATTAGTTTATCCTGTATGAGTGAAAGACCGCGTGGCGTGGCGTGCATCAGGCAGGCGATCAGCTTCAGTAAATTGTAGCAATTTATCAATAACGACACAAGTGTTCCGGCGGCGGCGGCGGCGCGGCGCGGGCGTTCGGCATCGACACGCCGGCGCTGCTAGCGTCCTCTACCGGCCAGCGGTCACGCGAGACACTACTTGATCTAATTCTCGCGACACTTCTAACAATGGGAGGTAAGTGATTGGTATTAGCTAAGTTCCGTACAAATAACAACTTGATACTAGTTGAAAAACGTCCCGGACGAATGTGGATTAGACCGTATTTTTTATTAGGGCAGGCTATTGTCGGCATTTCTTATTAAAGTTCATTAACAGAAACACGACAGTGTTGTTATAATGATGGTATGAGGGTTTTGATCTTGGATTACTTTAATACGCAACTCGGAAACTTTATTTTGAAAGTTCGGTGTGCGTGCCCCCTTATCTACAAAGTTATATGCTTTGCATTGCATACCTACCTTACCTACTTACTATACCTATTTAAAATACAAGATGTATAACAGTAAACGTAAAGTCTTAGTCACCTTTGACTCAGATACGTTTTATCTGGCTAATATTTGCATAGATTTTCAAACAACTTTAAAAATCCTTTAAAAAAATCTTGAAAGATTCTAAATAATACAGTGGGAACGTAATAAGCGTAATAGATTAATAACTTATGCTTTTATGTTTTACTCAAGCTTGATGGATTAAATTAACTTCATTTAATTTGAGGATTATAAGAGAATTTATAAGTATTAATGGAAATTGAATTATTTGAAAAGGGCGTTGTTGCACTTAAAACATGATTACTGGTTGAATTGTCCGACAAAACAATGGAAAATTATCAATATCCTGTCAGATTCAAGGCTCTTTAAGATTTATAATGGCTTTCTTTTTTATTGAGTGATTGATGGGTTCCTTGATGAATTGATCTATTTTATGAACCATGTTCATGGTTTAACATAATTATTCATTAATCAATTAAATAATGATTTAACGTGAACAATAATACTGGCTTTTTTATTGATTGATTGATGGGTTTCTTGATAAATTGATCTACCTAAACTACCTAGTTTTATATCTGTCTTATACCTATATCTGTAATTACGTTGTTGGGTGTTCATTCTAAATAAATAAATAAAAACTTACGGTGGCATACGCGATAAGGCGTACTTAACCAAGCGAAGTAGGTAGGTATTATTTAAACTTGTATTTATGTACCTGCCAAATATATCTACTTCCGCAACTCATCTGCGTTAGGTATTTGAATTTAAAGCTGTTTGCGTTTTACATACTTACTTATCCAGTATTTAGGATTCCGTATTTAGACTGCCTGGAAAATCTATATACTTCTATATAATAATACTATATGTAGGTATGTATAATATTATCAATAGGAAAGTGTGTCCATGTGTCAGTTTCTCAATACGTTATTATTATTTTTTTGCAATACTATTATTGTTTTGCCGTAAAAGACGGACGTGATTTTGTACATAAGTGAAGATAGTTGAAGGGATGCATAGTGACATAGGCTACTTTTTACCGCGGGAAAAAATATATTTCCGCGGGAAATTGTAGAACGCGGTCGATACCGCGGGGCGGAAAGCTAGTAAATAAATAATTATTGTTTGACAATTTACACGACGTCTAACCCCGTGGTAAGTTTGAGGCTTGTGTTACAGGTGCTAGAATTCTGTCTGATACACATATAACAATATACATACTTCCATAGATAAATATTTTGATTATACATAGGTATAACACCCGTAAAATAACCCGTTGAAATCTTAATCTTATCATATAAGATAAAAATGTTTTAAGATTTCAGGTTTAAAGAACTTTATTAAAAACAAAAGACAAACAATTGTAAGTTATGCGATAATTAAATAATTAAGTCGTTGCCGCTTACTAGAGCAAATTAATCTTAGCATTTACAATAACTCAGTAAATCATTAATCTACTCAATATAAAATACCTGTGTTAATATTTTCCTTATTAGCTATCAAATTAAATAAATCAATCTATCTATTTACCTATATAAAAGAAAGTCGAGTTCGTTACATTTATAAATCAACGGCTGAATTGATTAGGCTGAAAATTAGAATTAGAACCATGTGAACATTTTAAATAGATTTAATTAATTCAACTCGAACTGAATTTGAACGAATTTCTTGAACAATACTTAAGATATATGTAGACTTAAAAGGAAAATTGATAACAGTTAGTAATAGTACTTACGATTGCATAATTTGCCATCCGCTAAGATTTGAAACAGAGACGATATATATCTCGAAAAGTATAGTTTGTCTTCTCAGGAACTGGCTAACGGGCCTTGCACCATTCACTCGCGAATTTGGTACTTAATATGTTTTTATTTGATGGTTATATGACCGTGTGATCTGTGGTTCAGCTCAGGACTGAATATTGGACGTAGCTGGTCTAATAGCTGGCGGTCAGGGGCCTCTACTTAGGCGACTAGAATATGGTATTTATAGATATATGTATTTTATATCGAGTCGCGTATTTTCAACATACTCATAACTTATTCTTAATTATTACTAGAGACCCGCCCTTGCTACGCTTCGGGTACCAAATTATAAACTTATACCTAAACTAAACCTTTTCGCGTAGTTTAATTTTGAGTTATCTACATGTGGAACATATCGCTCCGAACTTGCCCCTACAGTACAGGGCGAAACCCATGGTAGTAAATATTTGTTTTATAATAGTGTCTAAGAGTCCTGTAGTCAGGGCCCGCGATTGCACGTCCTGTGTCAAATCACGGTTGTAGCACTCGTAGTAACTACTAACTATTCTGCCCCTTCCCTTTCATTAAACAATTCAATAATCTACGGGCATTAGTCACGTCGTTACATTGTTTTCCTTCTGTTCCTAATAGTTTGATTATAGCATACATTGTTAGATTTGTTGGTACTAAAATAATGCGGAAGAACAATTCACAGGAATTTATCAGTAGTCTAAGCTTAGATCTTAATTGTGAGAATCACGTGCTTAAAACTATAATTTGTGCACATACGGACCGGCGAGCGTTCGTGATCCGTGTCCTTGCAGTGTTTGATCCTGAAGAAGTCCAACGTTTTGGGACGAAACGGTTAATGAAAATGCAACTTAAATAGGGGTCGTATATTAAATAAATAAATAAATATTGCTGGACAATTTTACACAACCCGCCCGACTATCTATGTATTGCCCGATTATCTCAATATGAATTTTATGCTATAGTAGGTACACAAATAAATATTATTCTGTAATGAGATAATATTTATTAACTGGGAAGCACAGTAGCAGAAATACAAAGGATAAACAAGATAGGTACGTTTTATTGTTACGAGTAAATAATCCAGTTAAGCATTATAAAACATTGTTAATCTTTCGCTTAACTAAACATCTACGACAGATGTAATCTGATAAAATAGGGTCCCACGAAACATTGTAACACTTCCTGTGGTAGCTGGTATTCATACAAGATAACATAAATACTTGGAATTTCATAACATCTAAATTTATTTGATAGTCCATAGATAAATTTGAGCTTGTTTTTTATATGATCTCATGATATAAGAGGCATTTATGGCCCTGTGGTGCCGATCTAAGAATAGTACAACTCATCACATCTCATGTCCAGCAATGTTTATTTATTATTTATTTTTCATTTTCAGCTTTGCCAACACCCCCGTGCTCAGTACCAGGATATTGATATGTAAGACGTATATTTATGTAAATCTATAAAAACTAGTTATAATATTTTCCCGCTTTTCTGTCTTACTCCTGGTTTTAGGTTATATCTCCAATACAATAAAATTTTCAGCTCACGATTTAGCTGTTCTCGAGTTATAACACTATAACGCTTTCTAAAGCTTTATAAAGATGTAAAATGTAGGTATGTATAATGTTGATGAAATTTGTAGAGATGCGTTACAGTCTTATTGACGACAAATCATCAACGTCTCGCAATCGTACATTTCCGCTCAACTCGGTCTGGAGTAGGAGCAGACACCGCAAGGGGCTACTCAAATTGGACAATAAAAATGTTTTGTTTTACAAGCCCTGCATGCCATACACATAATATCAAAAATATACACGTGTACAGAGTTGCTTGGAGATATTTTTCCAGCCATATTTGTATTTTTCTGATTCCCGGTTTGACGTAGCAGCGTCGTAGACCCTCTACGCCGTAGCCTATATATATTTAGATGAGTTTAGGTTACGCATTTCTTTACTTTAATAACTTAAAAAGCCAAGATTGATTGTTTAATTTCCACTTTGAATAAATTATGTATGTCGTGGAGAGATGCGTATTGGATGTCGAGGAGTGTGTGTTTATCAGGAGGGCATCTGGTTACTTATGACGTCACCAGGTCTAACGTCACAGTCGTCTTCATGTTCATAATAAAACCACAACGAAACGTCCATTATTTATTCCAATTTACAATGTTTCAGTCCATCGACACAATTTATTACCAACAGATTATTATTATTAATTAATTAAGGACTGTTCCAACCGACACTTCAAACAACAAATGAATTTATTGCCAACAGAGGACTATTCCAACCGACTACTCGAACAAGAATACTAACAAAGCACTGTTCCGTCCGACGGCTCAAACAAGAATGTCCTTTTAGCTCGGCCGACGGTCGTATTTATACGAACAAAGCGGTCGACCCAACAACTTTCCAGGTAGTGGCGTCGTCGGCGCGCCGCAACCCGTAGTGCGATGCGCGCGGTACAAACAGGTTCTGAGTCATATTTCAAACGATGTTCTTGTCTGCCCCGACACGGCCATGCTGATAGATGGTGCGCGCTCTGCACCAGTCGTTTTTCTGAAAAAGATGAAAAAGTTTCTCTGAGCTAGGTATCCATTCAAAGGTACACTAGCTGATAATTTGGTGCAAGGTTATTTGTTCTGATAATTGGATCTCAACCACCAAATTATCAGCGAAAGTTTAAAACATGGTACTTAAAATGTTTATTATGGATAAGGAAAGCTGACACTGCTGACAGTGAGTGAGTTTATTGTTATCAATGTTCATGCTCCACGTATTTACATTGTTTTATAATTTTATGGCCAATGCTTACACTCCACGTACTTGCATGGTTATTAAGGTACTCTTGGAATTTCTCATAAAGTAGAATTTTTCTTAGAGGTTAGTAGAAGGTAGGAAGTTGATCTCAAACACCAAATTATCAGCGATAATTTAAAACATGATAGTTAAAATGTTTATTAGGATAATGGATAACGAAAGCGGACAGTGAGCAAGTTATGTTATTATTTTTATCAATGTTTATGCTCCACGCACTTACATTGTTTTTTAATTTTTAATTTTTAAAATAAGTCTCACGGGCAGGTCGATGCTGTGGTCTGGGCGGCTATACTACACCGTGGTCCACAGGGGATAAAGGATAATTTGAAAGGTCGATGCTGGGGTCCCCAGAGGCACTGAAAATGTTATACTAGGACATACAGTTATTTAAATTGTTTTTGACTCAGTTACACAAACTGATTTCTTATTTGATGTTTAAGATCATAATCCGTATTTTAATTTTATTAAGTTTAGTTTGTTAGTCATTGTACTTAAAAATGTTTGACATGTATTACATGACTATTATTATTATTATTATGGCTATTGACTGTTACATTAAATTTGGCAATTAACCGTTGTCTTTAAATTTATATGGGTTAACCTTGTTTCATTAGTTTATTTATAGTAAACGAAGAGGCTGACCTTTAATTTTATGATTCCAACTGACGTGAAGCTTAAGATCGTCCTGGGGTCATCGCAGGCTTCAAGAAATGACCTCCGCAATTTGAATTCATTGCACTGTTACTCCCTCGCATTCCAGGACTACGTGGGTAGCTGGTTCTTTTTCGCTAAGACATCCTCTACAGAGTGGACTGTCTGTTTACGTAAAATCTACAATTCGGCAATTTTTTTTTTTTTTCTTTTCTTTCTTTTTCTTTTCTTTTCTTTCTTTTGTTTGTTTTGGTTGCACATTGCTTAAAGTTTTACGGTACTTGTTTAGTAGAAGTGCTGCATGGTAGAATTACAGGATCGTATTCATCCGCCTACTCGGCCATACTGACAGGCAGTGCGCGCTCTGCATCTGCCTCGAAGAGGTCATCGTAGTGCGGGAATGACTGACAGGCGGTGGGCGCTCTGCACCTGCCTGGTCTGCAACTGTCTGTAACAAAGAGATTTGCTTTTGAGTTTGGTATCTGTTTACAACTCCATCGAGTTGCAACAAAGTTTTAATGAAGAATAGTTAAGGTCTCGGAGGGTAAGAGTTCTGGGGAAAATTTATAAAGATAATCAACTTAACTTTTGTTTCAGTCGGAGTCTTGCTCAGGCAGTCTAGCATGGGAGGTGGATGGCACGGGCTCGCTTGCAGTAGTGTTTTGAGGGCCTAGTGCATCGTCTTCTTCCACCAACACAGCCCTACTGACAGGCAGTGCGTGCTATGCATCTGCCTCTCGGAGTATATCATCAAGTACTCGTAGTGCGGAAGTGAATCTGTAAAAGAAACTTAATTAGTTTTTGAAGAATATTTCATAGAAGGGGTTCGTAGGAATTCTCATTGGAATTTTGATCCAATTATTGATTTGCTCGGCTTTTTCCTGATCAATTTGCGTTCCATCATTTATTTGATCACTTTATAAAGATGCAGGTAGTTTCAAAACTATGATCGTCTATTGTTTATTTGCTCGGCTAAGTCCTGACCGATTTGCGTTTCATCAATTTTGTTTTCATCACTTTTTAAAGATGCAGGTAGTTTCAAAACTCTGACGTCAGTATGATCCTCAATTGTTTGTTTGCTCGGCATCTTGGTCTTGGGTCAGTTTTTGCATCATTTTATAAAGACGCAGGTAGTTCCAAAAATATGTCGTCAGTATAGTTTAACTAAGCCATCTTCTTGGTCTTGGGTCAGTTTTTGCATCATTTTATAAAGACGCAGGTAGTTCCAAAAATATGTCGTCAGTATGGTTTAACTAAGCCATCTTCTTGGTCTTAGGTCAGTTTTTGCATCATTTTATAAAGATGCAGGTAGTTCCAAAAATATGTCGTCAGTATGGTTTAACTAAGCCATCTTCTTGGTCAGTTTTTGCATCATTTTATAAAGGTGCAGGTAGTTCCAAAACTCTGACGTTAGTATGGTTTAACTAAGTCTTCTTCTTGTTCTTGGGTCAGTTTTTGCATCATTTTATAAAGATGCAGGTAGTTCCAAAATTTGACGTCAGTATGGTTTGCCTTCTTCTTTGTCTTGGTCTTGTGGCAGCGTACAGTCTCAAGGCTATCGAGGTTCAGATCTATCGAAGTTCGGATCTCACTTGTTCAGGTCTGTTATCCCACTTGTTCAGGTCTGTTATCCCACTTGTTCAGGTTTGTTATCCCACTTCTGATGTCGTGGAGAGATGCGTATTGGATGTCGAGGAGTGTGTGTTTATCAGGAGGGCATCTGGTTACTTATGACGTCACCAGGTCTAACGTCACAGTCGTCTTCATGTTCATAATAAAACCACAACGAAACGTCCATTATTTATTCCAATTTACAATGTTTCAGTCCATCGACACAATTTATTACCAACAGATTATTATTATTAATTAATTAAGGACTGTTCCAACCGACACTTCAAACAACAAATGAATTTATTGCCAACAGAGGACTATTCCAACCGACTACTCGAACAAGAATACTAACAAAGCACTGTTCCGTCCGACGGCTCAAACAAGAATGTCCTTTTAGCTCGGCCGACGGTCGTATTTATACGAACAAAGCGGTCGACCCAACAACTTTCCAGGTAGTGGCGTCGTCGGCGCGCCGCAACCCGTAGTGCGATGCGCGCGGTACAAACAGGTTCTGAGTCATATTTCAAACGATGTTCTTGTCTGCCCCGACATGTATGTTCCTACTGGAACATACAGTTCCAGTAATTTATTCAAAGTGGTTTAATTTCCACTTTGAATAAATTATGTATGTTCCTACTGGAACATACAGTTCCAGTAATTTATTCAAAGTGGAAATTAAACAATCAATCTTGGCTTTTTAATTTTTTTCGTTACCTACATAATATGTTTGCTTGAATTATTAAAACCACGCTTCGGATTTTTAACCCTGTCATTTTATAATTTAATAGTATCTACATTATGACAAGAGGAAATGTCTAGTATTATTTAATCTGTGAAAGAAGATCGAGTTTCGTTACGACCCTGTATTTAGATCATCAAGTAGTAAATATGAATAATTTAATGGTTTTCCAGGATTTAACGGTAGGGTGAGTCGGGGTGAGTACGAATGGGTTATTGATGTGCAGAGTCGTCTTTGATAATTGTTATAAAAAAATAACATCAGCTCACAATCAATGTGTGATAATGAATGGGAAAATATTTTATCTTATAATAATAAAGTGATAAAAACCTGATAAGTCCCAAAAGTAGAAAAGTTACTGTTTTTTTTGAGGAGCTGTCAAATATGCGGATGGGTAAAGATGGAAACTAAAAATTATCTTTGTAAATATTTTGATTTTACGTCTTTTCCCATGTATAAAATATACCAAATATGTATCTACAAAAATAATTAGTTTCATGAAACATTTGTATAATTTAACAATTAATCTGAATTTAATTGTAGGTACCTAATTGAAGTGTTTTTGTACAACTTCTTTTTTCATCTTGCCCCGACTCACCCTAAGAATAACGAATGATCAATCCAATTGTTTTTTACTTAATTTACTTTAAATAAATTATAAGTTATTTAAACAAATGAAGAGTGTCAAGTAGAACTGACAGATCAGGGCCCAATTTTCTCATTCTGTGCGGTACCTACGTCGGCCGCAGCGCCCCGCCGATCAATGCTACGCGTAAATTGTTATTTAAGGTCAATGTTAACAAACAGGTGATGACCAGACTCGCGTGTGTGACCTTGTATCTTACTACTGAATACGTCATTCTTTAATAATAAATATTGCTGGACAATTAACACAGCAACATCTAGCCTCGTGGTAAGCTCGAAGCTTGTGTTACGGGTGCTAGATATCTGATAAACATACTTAGATATACTTATGTATATTTTTAACTATTTATTGAATACACTCAAGACACCCGGAACGAATATTTGCAGATCGTAAAAATGATGGCCCCGAGGCGGGAAACGAACCTGCAACCTCTTACGACGTGGGTGGACCTTACGTAATTACTACCTTCATCTATGGAAGGCCTGTCAATCAGTGTACTTCTGATGGCTGAAATTATGATGATGATGAAGTACCTTCATGTTTGCCTTGATGATCAATACTTTGGATACCTTTGGATCAATTCAAAAGAACTTTCGTAGGGGGTATGTATTCCTTAGAGAAAAAAAACTAAAAATATTTCATCAATTATAATTTATTATTGAAACGTGAGTTACAACAAATGGCATCTTATAACATAAATAGTAAAGCTGCTCATTTAATTATATAAGTAGTTCATAAACTTCAAAATCAGTACCAATAATCCATTTGAATCACATTTACTTTGTAGTTATTCACAATTTGTCAATTCACTCCTGAATATTTCAAGACGTGTATGGTAGAACGTTGGATTCAAATGGAATACTGTGAAAACAGTACATTTTGATCCTAAACATGGTAAACAATCAATTTAGATCCCAAATTTGTGGAGATATCCTTCTTCTATTGCAACTATTTCAACGTGTATAAATCTTATGAACTCTAAGCACTGTGGTGTTTATGATAAACTCTTAATACTAAATTAATTGACTATTGAAAACTATTTCCTTCACTAATTAAGTACATGATGGAATTATTCTATTGTTAGTTGTTTGTTTAAGAGACATGCTATGAATGTGTTTGGGCACTAATCTCACTTGCTTCTAGGCGTAATATTTATCATAAGACGTGCAGTTGTGACTGGAATAACCAAGCAATACGTTTGACAATTACTGACTAAATGAGTGAGTTAGTATTGAATTAGCTATTGATAACATGTCTATTTATCGCTATTTATTTGTACTAGGTTTGGGACCAATCGACCTTAACAGATAAAACAAGGGCGTCCGAGCAATACAGGTGATTTAGAGATTTCATTAATTCCAAGCAAATGGGTATTTTTATTACTCAAACGCCCTTCGCACACAAGTCTCATAAATACAGTGCAAAAGCATTAATAAAAAATACTATAAAATAATGACTTAATGTTACACAAAAAGCTCAGAAAAAAAGTCAAAAGTTAATTTAGTAATGTATAAAAACTAACAATTTATATGTTACAAATAAATTAGAAACAAAAACAACTTTGTTCTCCGGGAGCGCCGGCGAGCGGAGCCGAGGAACATCGCGAGCGAGCCCCATTCAAGCAATATATTAACCAAATTTATTTAAAACTAAACAACCAAACCAACCACCCATTATTTACAACATAATCTAAAACTAGCAAAAACCATAGAGAGAATAGAGTGCACGAAAGACGCAATACGGTGTTCGCTACAACTGACCAGAAAAAGTAATTAATTTCATACGTATTTATCGGAAGATAAAATAGTAAAAACCTAATTTAAATAACAACCTCCCAAACAACGTTTCTACCTAACCTCTATTAAAACTCTTCAACATTCAACAGCAGCTCGCACCAGTGGTCGTTAACTAATTATGTTATTACCTTAAAGAATACTATCTTATAACAATGATCTTATGTAAAAATATAACTATTTTTCCTATTATAATTACGTTTACATCCATAGTCATTATGCTCAATGAGATTACACGCGATAAATACCTACGATTTAGAAGACTGATAGTACCGAACCGACGCGACGTATATTTATTTCATAAAATACAAAATATTAATAAATTAATAACTATGCTATCTAAAAAAACAAATCATACGTAGCTAGTTAATAAATACTTATTTCTTATTTGAATGATAACGACGTTGCTCATTCAGCTAATATTTTTTTAGTTATTACTTCATTTTAGAGATTTCATTTCATTGATTTCATTTCTCAATGCACCATATGGCGACCATTACCATTTTATCTCAACTTTACATAGCTCATGCACATAAAATATATGAATATAAAGTGGAATAAAATGTTCAAACATTTGTATGTAACTGTGCTATTGGAATGATTTAAAAACACTAATCATCATAATCTTTAAATATCATACATCTCTATATAATGTCAATGATTTCCATAAATTGTAATTCTAAATTCATCTAGCTAGAGCTATGGTTTATCTGGTTTCGACTATTTCCAATACTACCACGTTTTTAAATGAGCAGAATAACAGAGTTTGCTATAACGGTGGCTTCCTTCTACGTATTATTAATTTTGCTACTATTTAAGTCCTCAGAGAAACTCTGGTAAGAATTAAACAAACACTTTTATCAGTGGATACAACATGATAAAAATGTTTGATGATCTTAGTAACAAAGAGATTCTATCAACCTATTTCAAATACTTCACTTACAACAATTTACGTCAATTACAATGTTTAATTGAAAATCTGAGACCAGCTTAGATGTAGGTACATATATAAGGCAGCAATGTTTTAAGGCAAATCTAGTTTGTTCTGTTTCATTGGTGACGAAAGCTCGTTCAACCGACGTTACAAATGTGGCTTTGTGAATTTGGTGACTTTATAAGTATTCCCATTTCCAATGCTGGTATATTGGGTTTCTGTGATGTCAACGTTCCGAGAATGATTATAATCGTGATTTGTTTATTTAAATGTATAGATAATGCAGAAATTATACATTCATCTAGCATAAACACGTGTTGCTATTTTATCATTTATTAAACATGTGGAATATTGATTACATGATTATATTTGCGAGGAAAGTTCAACTACATATATTAAGGTGTAGTTTTGTAGAATTCTCGTCAGTTAAATTATAACGTTATGTTAATAAGTAAAAACATGTTTCTATGAGCAAAAACTTGATTAAATTTAAAAAAAATATTAAAACATGCTGCGCAACCTATGGATTGCGTCGTTATAAGAAATATAGAAAGTATATTTTATTCTCTTGTTTCAATCAACACAGTAACGTTAAAATATTGTTTCAACTAAATTTCATTTGAAATAAATATAACTCGAAAATTAGGACTAGGCAATATTCTATAAATTTTTGTTAAGATTATGTTTATGTTCTATTTTATGTGTTAGCTTTATCCAACCATCATAAACAATAAATTAAAAAGGGTAAAAATTGATATTAGATTAATTGATTGTATATACATATACAATATACAAGGTGTACCATAATGGTGTGTATAATGGGTATATGAAGCCGTGGCGTGCGTGTTGGCCGCAGTGAACAGAATACAACAACGCCGAAATAAAAAAAAACGCATATTTACTGTCTCACTCACACGCAGTCGCGTTATATTCTAGGGTTGTCAATCAATTAGAAAAACTACCGAAGAAATTTTTTCTATGAAAATCTGAAAATGCGTTTTTTTTGCAAACACACACGCCTCGACTTCATATGCCTATTATGGTACACCTTGTATAAATATTAAAGTTTAGTAAATTCCTGCCCCTCGCGCGCCTCGGTGCCAGTAGGTAAGAGGCATTGAGGGTACTCCGCGAGCCGCCTTATAGATACCAGCCGTCGCGCTGCTTTGTTTACACAGTTAAGGGGTTAAAACGTTATATTTTCCAAGGACAAGGATCAGAGTTCGTGGTATGTTCCTTTGTATTTTTCCCGTAAAAACGAAATATGTATTAAATGAAAACTGTCGTAGTTTGATGAATTCATACTGAGATAAACGGGCAATACATGAACCTATTTATGTTTAATTTTGATCAACCGTTTGCAGCCGTCCTTTGCAGTTTGATCCTGAAGAAGTCCCACGTTTTGGGACGAAACGGTTCATCAAAATTCAACGTAAAAAAGGTTCGTGTATTGCCCGTTTATCTCAATATGAATAGCTGGACAATTTACACAGCGACATCTAAAATGTATTAAATGATAATCTCGCAGCCTAGTGATTAAATCATACGTTGTTAATGTGAGTATAGTTAAGGCCTGCCCCTAGCGCGGCGCGGCGCCAGCAGGTAGGAGGCGTCGAGCGTGGCGCGCGAGCCGCCGAGCGCGAGCAGGCGCCGCGCGATGTTGTTGACGCGGTCCTTCTTTTGCTCGCGTTTCGATGCGCCTGTGGTTGCCTGGATAAAGGAATTGCTGGTTATTATAGCTGAATAAATCAATCGTTCAATCGAATAAATATTAATTTCACTCAGCTCCGTGGTAAGCTCGAGGCTATAAGGGTACTAGATGTCTGATATACTTTATCTATTTATATAATCCATCAAGCCCTACCAGCCAGCCCATGAAACGTTTAAAGGGTTTAAAGACTTTAAAGGTTTTAACTACTACTTACTATTTATTTCTGAGATTTTAAAGTTGTTTAACATAGTAATTATAATGGAAAATACTTACCTTAGACGAGTCAGGGAAGGTGATAGGAGATGGTTTCTTCTTGGCATCTTTGTTGGGCGGTTTGATGGCGCTCTTTTCAACAGGAGCTGCGTTCTTTGCGCGCCCCTTCAGGTACTCCGGCAACACCTCGTGTGGCTGTAACCGGACCATGGTATAGTATTAATCTATGTAAATGTTGATATTATCATTGCAATCGAGTTTATAAATTAAGACCTTTTTATTCTTAATCTTAAGGCCTCAATCTAGTCTCCGAACCAGCAGGTTGGCCTTAAAATGAATATGGATTTGACTAAAGTCATGTACTATATAGCGCTTTCCACCATAACAAGGGGCAGTTGGCATTGTTGACGCGTATGTATACCTTGAACAGGCAGTCCTATTAGACAGGTTCGACTGGCTTTGAAGCATTAAGCCGTGTTTATATTTTTCTTACGTGTTGTGATGTGACGGTATCGGTTTCATACATTTCTTACAAACGTCAGAAGCCGTCACAACACACCGCGCTGTATAAATATGAACGCTACCATATAAAATGTATGAACCGATACACAACACGACACGTCAGATAAATATAAACGCGGCTTTCAGCTGGTTATCCAACCCGTCCAATAGACGTCCGTCGACTGAAATGATGAGTTTGAAGCATTAACTAACCGCATAGGTCCGTGAGACCTTCAGCCGCTGCGGGAAGTGGTCGAAGGCGTACGTCTTGGTGCAGATGGGGTACTTGGGGCGCGACACCTTCGCGAACAGGTGCGCCGTGCGGTCCACGCGCAGCTCGCAGATGTACACGTGCGACTATTAATGTGTTAACTAACCGCATAGGTCCGTGAGACCTTCAGCCGCTGCGGGAAGTGGTCGAAGGCGTACGTCTTGGTGCAGATGGGGTACTTGGGGCGCGACACCTTCGCGAACAGGTGCGCCGTGCGGTCCACGCGCAGCTCGCAGATGTACACGTGCGACTATTAATGTGTTAACTAACCGCATAGGTCCGTGAGACCTTCAGCCGCTGCGGGAAGTGGTCGAAGGCGTACGTCTTGGTGCAGATGGGGTACTTGGGGCGCGACACCTTCGCGAACAGGTGCGCCGTGCGGTCCACGCGCAGCTCGCAGATGTACACGTGCGACTATTAATGTGTTAACTAACCGCATAGGTCCGTGAGACCTTCAGCCGCTGCGGGAAGTGGTCGAAGGCGTACGTCTTGGTGCAGATGGGGTACTTGGGGCGCGACACCTTCGCGAACAGGTGCGCCGTGCGGTCCACGCGCAGCTCGCAGATGTACACGTGCGACTATTAATGTGTTAACTAACCGCATAGGTCCGTGAGACCTTCAGCCGCTGCGGGAAGTGGTCGAAGGCGTACGTCTTGGTGCAGATGGGGTACTTGGGGCGCGACACCTTCGCGAACAGGTGCGCCGTGCGGTCCACGCGCAGCTCGCAGATGTACACGTGCGACTATTAATGTGTTAACTAACCGCATAGGTCCGTGAGACCTTCAGCCGCTGCGGGAAGTGGTCGAAGGCGTACGTCTTGGTGCAGATGGGGTACTTGGGGCGCGACACCTTCGCGAACAGGTGCGCCGTGCGGTCCACGCGCAGCTCGCAGATGTACACGTGCGACTATTAATGTGTTAACTAACCGCATAGGTCCGTGAGACCTTCAGCCGCTGCGGGAAGTGGTCGAAGGCGTACGTCTTGGTGCAGATGGGGTACTTGGGGCGCGACACCTTCGCGAACAGGTGCGCCGTGCGGTCCACGCGCAGCTCGCAGATGTACACGTGCGACTCCGCCGCGCCCACTGGACGACCCTGAGAATGTAACAATACAATACACTTTTTATACATCAAAAACAAAAAAAAAAACTGATTGAAAAAAATAATTTAATATTTTTAAAGAAGAACCTTATATTATTACATAAAATTTTATGGGTACACTGAAGCTATAAACAGTTATTCTTATCTTACCTTGCAGTACGTGTTGAGATCCATGACCCAGCACTGCGACATGACGAGCTCTATCGGCACTGCCTCGTATAGCGGGACTCGCATCACCTCATTTTGGAAGAATCTACGAAAACAACATTTTTTTAAATAATAATAAAAACACTAAATAAAAACATTTAGATAAAATTATGCTGATAAGTTTATATCAAAGTCCTGCAATTTGATAAGTTTATATCAAAGTCCTACAATTTAGCTGCAAGGGCATTATCTAGTAATAGAAAAACATAGGGTAAAATTATAATGATGACTTACTTCCTGGTGGGCTCGTGGAAGGTCTCGTGCGGGCGGAGGTAGTGGTGTCCGTACACGTAGCGCTCCTGCGTGTCCTTGTGCTTCCACAGGCGCTCCACGCGGAATATGTCCAGCTCCGACACGGGGCTGGACCCGATCGTTTGGTATGTGTGCTTGCGGACTTCGGACTCCTGGACAAGTAAAGAAAATATTTAATTTGTGCGTTAGGTGCCTTTATTTTCATAGTTATGGTTTCGTCTGAGTTCACAAGTCGCTGAACCAAGACAAAATCAAAGCATCATCATATCTTGGAAAGGAAAGGAATCAAGGCACATTTTAGCGCATTTATTTTATCGGTGAGGGGCTTCTACACCTACATGTAAGTGAATAATAGGCTTCAGAAACACAAGTAAATGAGTTTCCACAACAACTTACCTTACTCTGCGTGGTATCTTCCTTACTGCCCTTGATATTTTTAATCTTCTTCCGATCGACGCGCTTGGTCTTCGGAGAATCGCCCTTATCGCCCTTACTGACGTCAGGGTGTTTCTCATCGATGGGTATATCTCGCAGCACGTAAACAGTGTCTCCTTGTCGCACTTGCAAGTCTCCGCGCATTAAAGAGAGATAGAATTGGTGGCCTTCTTCTGTGTAGTCGTCGAGCGGGATTTCTCGGTCCACCTGGAAGGAAGTACGATTATGAATCATCAGAATTTTAAGACACAAGTGTCTATTAGAACATACAATTTGATAAAAAATATTTTATTTTTATGCTGCTATTATTTGCGGGGAGATGTTGCTGTGTGAATTGTCCGGCAATATTTATTTATTTATTATTATTTATTACGGATAAAAAGACTCTACAAGACTGACTAAGGGTAGCATTTTGTTCTAAGCGACCGCCACCATTTTCATGACTCGCAGATCTTAGGCCACGCCCACCGCCGCGCGATGCTTTTGCGGCCTTTGTTACCCAACTAGATGGATGTGTTTGAATAATACACAATACACACGGCTGGTCGTCCTGTCGCGGACGCGTGGGCGGTTAAAAAGGAACTAACCTACAGAACGCTTAGGTTTAAGAACGAGAAATGACAAAAATACGAAAAACTTTTCATATACATTTCGGTATAAAGCGTCAAATTCGTGTTGGCACATGCAGAGTATCACATCTAGTAGATAGTGCGGTACCTGGTGCCTGGTGCAGTAGTGGCAGTGGTGCGGCGCGCGCGTGTCGGCGACGCGCATGCAGCGCGCGTGTTGCCACACGCCGCACCGCGCCCCGCCGCACTGCACCATGAGGCCTTCTTCCACGTGCAGGCCGCAGATGCATAGTATCACCTCCTCTGTAAAAACATTCCATTTTTAAATTATCAAGCCAACCTTTATATTTTTTCTAAATTCAAAACTTTTTGAAGCTTGTACAAATGAAAGGGTAAAAGCTACCAAATAAAGTTTCACCCTGCTTTACGCCTTTTTACGGGTTGTTTTCAAAAACTTACCAGTCTTAGTCTTTTGCAGGAAACCAGCCGGCAGCGGCTCTTCGGGGCCAAGAATCTTAGTGAGCTGTTCAACGAAGTCTGACTTCGCGACATTATATGCCTGAAACAAAATAAGAACATCATATTGATATTCCATGTATTGAAAACCGCCTCTGGACCAAACTTTAAATTAAATTGGATTGAAGTTTATGTATTTACCTTTTTCAGTTGAACAGCGACATTTCCCAGCGCAGAGACGCGTCCGTGCTCGCGCAGCAAGCTGGAGAACACCGCGTTCATGTCTGCGTCGAATGAAGACACGTTCTCATACACCGCGCTCTGTAAGTTCGCCTCTATGCTGGAGAGAGTCGTGGACGACGCATCGCTCTCCGGCTTTGATTTGATCTTGAGCAGTGGTGCGCATAATAGCTTGTCTTTTTCGTCTGAAAAAAAATGTGTCTTAATTTATGTCATAATTCGTAAATTTATGAATAAATGTTATTTTGTACAAAGGCACTAACTTATTATTATTTTGGAATATAATTTTTCAAGAATTTTATCAATAAGAAAGAGCTCAGAATTAACTTTCGTTTACTAGCTAAGTTAGTAAGATGATACAACAGCTATTCAACATTTTACATGAATATTAAATAACACACCCTTATCATTAACGTAATTAAGCGGCTAATTAAACATAAATGATGAATAAGTATAATATTATTTAATTACTTAGTAATCCGAAAAAAAGACGTGCTTACCTTTAACCGCAACAACAGCCGCATACAGAGCCTTGAAAACAAGAACAAGCCGTTCCTTCTTCGACAGAGCAGCGTCATCCTGATAATTTTTCTTAGCGCTGTCATCTTTAGGCGACCTCAGCGCTTGTAACCGCGAGAAGAACACAGACTCGTTCATGGTATCGGGTAGGGTGAGTGGGTTGACCATTACTACTGGGGATGTGGGAGTGGGCGTGGGCGTGGGAGTGGGGGTGGGGGTTGGAGGGGGAGCTGGGGTGGAGGGGGGCGGAGACGCGGGGAGGATGGATAGGCGGTCGCGTATGCGTTTTACCTGAAATTAATAGATTTGTTAAATAAGATAACTGAATTACTTTGTACTATGAGTTATGAATGTGCTCACTTTAGTTTTTGCATAAATGTATAGTATAGTAACATAATAAAATAAATTGCATATACTACTGTAATGTCCTTTTTTATAAAGTTTTTTGGTAATCCCGCTTGCAAAGCAAAGTTATATGCTCATTTACTTCATTAATCGTGCTCGATATTATAATTGTTGTTCAACTGTTAAAACCTAAATTAAATACACAATTCTCTAGTTACTTACATTCTCAAGGTTCCTAAACAAGAAGCAATGTCGCTCCTTAACCAGATTCCTTTCCTTCGCCGTGAGCGGTTTCATCTGCGGCTCCTGCCATAATTTATTCAAATGCTGTTGATACTTCAATATCGTCATATTCTTGATATCCACATTCACAGTCTGTTCCGGCTTCTTGTTGCATTTGACGGCTTTCCGCGGGCGTCCTACGCGCGGCGTGCTGCCCTGTGATTGGCTGGATCCGTTGGCTTGGTTCTTGTTCTGCGGTTTGATTGGTAGTTTGGTGATGCGTTGGGATTTGCCGCCGATGACGCCGCGGCAGTCTTCCGAATCGCATTTGCACGGCTGTAATGGAAAATAATTGCATATTTATCGTTATATCGATGGGACTGTATGGAATTATTCGTGTTTGATTTCAAATTGCCGTACTTAGCAATTTATTTATACGTTTTGTACATTCTGAGGCTACTATAGTTTTATTTAAAAATATATATATATTTTGAATTCTCACCTGTCCCACAGCTGGGTTGAATAGCGAGAAGTTGTAATCATAAGTGAGTTCCTCCTCCGGTCCGATGTCCCGGAGCGCGAACAGCGCCATGCGGAAGGAGCCGTTGGACGTCCACTTCTGCATCTCGCAGTTGGGGCGGCACGAGTGGTTTACGAAGCGCCCGTCGCCGCCCATGCGGTGCCCGTCTATGACTAGTCCGCCGTCGAGGTGCAAGCAGTAGTGGTGCGTGTCGCGAGCGTAGCGAGTCGCCATTCGCTCCTGGAAAAAAATATATCAATTGTTTATAGACTGCCAAACGCTGATGATTCTCCGTCAAACTGCTATAAAGTACCTTTCAACGCGATAAAAACAACGAGACATTATCGCTAAAATCTGTGTTCTGTTCCATCTTACTGCCAAATCCTTCAAGACTTATAATGGGTTCTATTGATGGATCTGTTTCTTGTCAAAGAGTTATTTCCACGAAATAGTTTTCAAACAGAAAACATAAATTATTTACAATTCCTAGTAAAACCCATAAAATAGGATTTCATGGAATATGAAAAAATGTTTACACAAGAACTGTAAAATGTAACGTCATTCAAACATCGACTAACGAGAACAAGGCCGTATACTTCTTATCGGACACGACCTCGCAATTAAATCCCAAAGTATTTAGAAAATATTAACAATTTAATGATCTTATCAGAAATAAATATTTCTATATTTCAGCAGTGTTACAGCAGTGTTAGAATAATATAGAAAAAAGCAGTGCTTTATGTATACTTAAATAGATTAACGTCAAGTCTCACCTTGAACTCCTTATCGGAGACGACCTCCCCCACGTACTCCAGTATGAAGTCGCCTGACGCGATGCTGTGCTTGGTGCGCACGCCCCAGCCCTTGTTCTCCGTCATGAACCGCTCCAGCGCCGGCGCCCACTCGTGCCGCTGGATGCGCTGGTTCTTGCATTTATCACTGAAAATTAGATCAAAAATTAAATTATAAGGCAAACCCTGTGACAAAATCTATACTAATATGGCTGAAGAGTATGACGCACAAATTTCAGGAGTAAATTTTAGGATTTAATGGAAATAAATAACATAAATCTTTAATCTGTGATGGCGTGAACCAAATTTGATGTTCATTTTATAAAACGGGAATTACTCACGTATTTACACAGGAGTTAAACAACTCTCGACGTTTCGACCACAACAAGAGCAGTCTTTATCAGGAGGAGTGAGCGTCCCGCCGTGCTCCGTCTCCTCTCAGGTCGCGCGCGCGGTTCTCACTGCGGGCGAGGTACCGCAGCGCGCGGCTGCTCAGGGGCAATTTTGATGTTAGTAGATAATGAACTTACCCGCACGGGCAACATTGCGGCGAGCACTCGCAGTAGACGAGCCGGTTGATGCAGTCCTCGTTGCAGCCGGACGCGGGCGCGCAGTTGCACGCCACGCTGTCGCACTCTTCGGCTGATGGTCGCACGTCGTAGTATACGTCTGTTGGAAGGGAATAGATAAATATAACTGGATTCAGACAGACATACTAAAATCATACAAAGATTTTCCGATGCTCAAATTACTGGTAATTACATGGGCTATAATTGATCTCAATAGTGGCTCCATTTTAAGATAACTTACTAGTCCTAATCTTCTTATAATTCCAGGAAGGCACAGGCTGGTTGTAGTGGTGTTGCCACCAGATGTCGTAAGGGAGAGTGAAGTGTTGCAGTCGTCTGCGCACCCACCGCTCGCAGTACGGCGGCGGGGCAAGCAACCCCGGCGGGAATTCCGTCTGAGTCACCAAATTCTTCCCCTTGCCTTCCGGTTTTGGACTAAAATCACAAAGATAAAAAATCTTAGTATGCACAACACAGTAAAAAATAATAATTAAAAATTAGCATTAAGTGAACTCACTCTTCTTTGTAATAATCAGAGAAAAGTCCAGCAGGTAAGAATTTCTTCCTCAAACGGGGATTCCGTTTCGAGATGACAGTCGGCTTATCCCTGTTGTCGACGCTACTCGCAGGGCTTTCGTCTCTTGATGAAGCGACACGTTTCTTGCAAATAATGCTCTTGGAGAGCACATCAATGCTTTTCTCAAAGTCGATCTCTTTCTCGTTGAGAGGTAGGGGGTCGTTCTCAACAGTGTCGCAAAGCGTGTCCCGGAGCATATCTACTGAAGGCTCGCGAGATTTTGAATTTATCTTACGGCTCACAACAGTATCCAGAGAACTATCCCTTGAACTAGAGTGCACCTCTTGAAGCTTTTTCGCCTGACACGACCGTGATTTTCTCCTATTCGCTATAGATAAAGGCTTAGCCGGCTTTTCAGCTTTTTCAGTCTCAACAATGGATTTTTTGTTTTCCACTTTTTTTGGCTTAGATTTCTCCTCTACAGGATTGTCGGAGCTTCTCGTGAGTCTTCTCTCGCTAGGGCATAAAATGGCAAGACTCGATTTTGGTCGAAGCCCAAGTTTAGGATTTTTCTCAACCGCTTTCCTCTTTGAAAATATTTCTTCTATTTCTTGGGAAGGAGACATTGCCCGGGTTCTACGTTTTAGAGTTTCTAAACTGTCGAGTCGATTGGCCTTGGCTTTCAGGTTTAACAAGCTCAATGGAATACTATCTTCAGGATCATTTCCAAGCGAGCTTGCCAACGATGGTATACTATCAGACTCACTTAAAACCTCCCACTTGTTGATATGATTCTTCAGCTCTTTCTCGGGTCCTTTTTGTTTTAATTGAAGAGCTGGAGCTCGTAAAATTGATGAGCTCTTCTCAATTTTCTTTTCAGAAGGTTTATTCTTATTATCAGCTGGGACGTCTTTCCCCTGTAGTTTTTCAAGTGCGACCACAGTAAGGCGCCCTTGTTTGGGACATTCATCTTTATTGAGAACAACTTTAAGTTCGGGTTTTTTGTTTGAGGTGCGTTGTACAAAGGTACTTGTATCTTCTCCATCTTTCGGTACTCTTTCAAAGGCAGAGTTATCAGTATCAGATGTTGCCAAACTATCAGATAGAAGACTTTGGCTGCTATTTGGTTCCACCTTCTTCTTTTTTCTTTTGACGCTGGGGAATCCGGTTCGGTTGATAGCTTTACGTCGTCTTGCCTTTTTAGTTTTAGGTTCACCCTCACTGTCTTTACTCTTCTCTAGTTCTGATAACCTTTTATTAAGTTCTACGATCGGTATTCTTTCTGCTTGGATTTTAGGAATCAGAACTTTAGAAGGCAGCACTAATTTGCTTTCTCGAATAAGATTAGGTTTTTTCTTCTTTTTGTTATCATTGGAATCTTCACTTTCAGTTAAGTTTCTTTTTGTTTGGCGTAAGTTATGACCACCAGTTGTCTCTTGAATTTTATCTGAAATTACCGATGCTATTGACTCTCCTCTTTTAGGTCTTATGATTGGGTCAGGCGATTCAGATATCAATGCTAGCGGGATTTCTGACTCTGCATCTATAGGAACAAGTAAAGAATTAAGACTTTTATCTCCTTTACCCCTTTGTCTTATTTTGCCACTCTCAACTATTGAATTGCTGACACAAATTGATGACTTTGGTATTTGATCCTCCAAATCAACAGATGGTTCAAAGATACCAGTTGGCCTATCCACATTGACTACCACAGAATGTTGGATAGTAGAGTTTTCGGTGAATTTAGATTTTTTCGTGTCAATTGTTTTCCCCTTTGACACAGGTGATTTGATGACTGTAGCTCTGGTATTTATCTGGGAACCTTCCTTCGATTTACCCTTCTCATCTGAGCTGTTCTTTTCTTTTTCTAAAATCCTAGACTCAATTGATTTGCGGATATTGTTGTTTAATAAAGTATCTAGAACTTTCGTTGCGGCGCAGGGGTTAATCTTTGATACAAGGTTACTTGTTAATCCTTCGAGTCTGTTTTTCTTACGCGTCATTATTTCGGACTTTTGGGCTGGTGGTATGGAACTTTTATACAACGAACGCGCTGACATACTTTTCAATGGGTCTATTGTATTATTTGCAGGGCTATCACTTGACCTGGAAGAATCATCAAAGTTTTTATCAGATTCACAGTCTTTAGAGTCATTTTGATTGACGTCTTTAGACTCTTTCCTAACTGGTGAAGCGGCTTTATCGTCGGACAATTTTTTTGATAAAGATTGAACAACGAGATCTAAATTTGATTGTGCTTTCTCTGCTTTTTCAGCTTCAAGTCTGTGTCGTTTCTTGGGTGTTACAATGGGAGCTGTGTGTCTTACAGGTGATGACTTGACATCGGGTCGCGGTGATGATATTTTGTCTTGTTTTGATTCTAAATCTTTTGTTTTTGGTAACGACTTTTCAAGATCATTTACCATTTTATGAACTGCTTTAAGTTTCTCAGAAGTCTCGTAAATTTTCTTAGACAACTCTGATTGCTCCGAATCTGGTTTAAGAATAGACAAGTCGTCATCAGCTGCAGTGAGCAGACTAGGGGAATGATTTTTATTGGGTGTTGTATCAATTGCGTCGATTTTTATTTCAAGACTTTCTGTAATGTCTACTCTCGACACTTTTGGCGAAGATTCAACATTTTGATTCTTCGGAGATTCTGAACCTTTGCCGCTTTCATTCCTTTTGGTCTTCTCGAAAGATAGCTTTAATTTAGGCGAGTCACTCGATGTATTATTACTTTGGTCCTCTCCCATGCAATCAGTTTGAGTACATAAGAATTTTTCTGGGCTCAATCCAGGTTTAGAGTTCTCATCAAATTCAGATGTAACTAAGCTTAGGCTCAAAGAATTACTAGTGGAAGAGTTTATATGGTAATGCCTTTTTTTAAGCGGCAATTTGTGTTCATTCGTCTCTTTTCCTCCTTTGTTCTGAGCTTCTGTTTGTTGCTTTTTGTGTCTCCGTTTTGAAGTGGGCGTAGCTATTTCTTGATTATCTGTAGTTTTACGTTTCTTAGACCCTCGTTTAGCTACCTTTGGTTGTGGTGGAGGTTCTAGTACTTTTTCAACTTTTTCTTTTTCCGAAACTTTTGGTTGGATTTGGGTTGCGTTAGCTACTATATTCGGTGCAACATGGCATAATTTGATGAAATTTGTAACGAGGTGGTCCATTTCTTGGGTGAATTTTTGATCAGCCGAGTCGATTGGTTTGTGGGAGTCGCGACATCTAGAGGCAGACCTTGAGCGATGTCTCCGTTTACTTCGGTGCCTGTGATGTCTATTTTCTGTTTTTACTGTTATTCTGGATGGCCTTTCTGTAACTGGCTTGAGGTTTATTTTAGGGGGCGCTAATACGACCGTTCTTCTGTGTTTCTTTGTGTGGTATGAAGGTTTGATGTGAGGTTTCTTAAAATTTAGGAAGACATTTCTGGTCACCGATGTATTGGGCACGTAGTTGATTTTTTCACCACGAAAAATACTAGTAAGTGGTTTTTGCATAGCATCCTTTTTTGATGTGCTCGAAAATAATGAATTACCATTTTTTGTGTGTTTTCTGGATTTTGGTGATAATGTTTTTGGATGACCAAAGCCATCCGATTCCTTTTTATCCGGTACTTTGTTTCCTGTCCTTATGGGTGATATTCCAAAGTGATGTGTAAAGGCTGCTTTGAGCGCAGGTAATGGACTACCAGTAAAATTCGCCTTATTGGGCGACTTTAGTAACGTGTTGTTGTTATTATGACTCACTTTGAATATGTTATATGTAGTAACTGGTCTTTGTAAGCCACTAAAAACTGGTCCGGGAGCAAAGGGATCAGAGGAATTCAACCGTAACACATGTCGATTTTTCATCTTAGATAGTCCATAGCTGTACTTTGTAGGTAGTGGATACTTTATGCTGACACTGGCGTATTTTGGACTAGGAGGTTTACCCAAATAGTTTTCCGGTTCTGAATCACTCGAACTATGCCCGACAGTAAGGCTATTGTTTGTTTTGTTTGTGAGCATTAATATTTCTTGCTCAGATACAAAATGTTTCTGATTTTTGTAATAAGATCGATCTCTGACAGATCGCGTCTTTTTGAATTTTTTCATGCGTCTACGCATACTTCTGACGCTATAGTCAGTTTTATATCCGGATTTATCACTTTTATAGCCAGATTTATGATCGCTTTTGTACCCTGATCGACAATAATCACTTCTGTACCCAGATCTACACCCATAATCACTTTTGTAGCCGGACTCCATGAGTCTACTGCAGCTTTTGTATGGCTTGAATTCGTGATCACTTTTATAACCCGATAGAATATCTTTGTATTTTGGGTTTAGATCAATTTGTTTCCACGTCGGATCGATGTGATCATCGGCGGCGGCTTCGTTCTCACTTTGAATGTCTCTCCAAGCGTTGCCGAATGATTTGCCACTTTTCTTCGGCATGTTTGCGAGCTTGCTGTTCAATTCTTTACGTTTCGCATACACCCCCGATAGCACAGACCTGTTGTTTGATAGGGAGTCGTCGTCGCTATCACACGAGTCGTATTGATTCTTATCTCTTAAAGTTTTGGGCGCAGTCTTCGCAGTCTTGGATTTAGCTTGTGGTTTTCGACCTACTTTCTTTCTTGGCGGATATAAAACTCTATCTGTTGCATATAACATTCTATCTAAAGCTGCTATGTCTAGTTTATGATCATTCCTTTTGTTTTTCTCAGCCTTATTTGATTCCTGTTTCAGAGGCACGGGAGAAGGTGCTTCCGATTTGATTTGTTTTATTTCATTTTCTATACGTTTCTTTTGATAATCGCAATCGCTAGAATCAGATCTGTTTTGCCTTCTGGTTTTAGATTTGGATCTCATTGTTCGCCTTTCTCTTGTGGTGTTTTCTTTTTGCGTTGATTTTCGCGGATGTCGGACGTGAACCTCCTCCACGTCGTGTCGACTCCGAAGCGGCGAGTGAGTCGGGGAGTTATGATTCGATAGAATACCAGAATCAGGTGATACATTCGGTGGTTCATTGTTATTATGGAAGTTGATAACCGCCGCTTTGTCTTCCTTCTGAGATTCCACGCTTTTGTCGCTGAACTCGTCCGGTTTTCGCACTTTCCGCGGTCGACCCCTTTTCCTTCTCGATTCTACGACGACATTCTTGATGTCTTCCTGAGATTCAATAGAATTCGTGCTCATCGTGTCGAGTTTGCTCGAGTCGACGAGACTGGGCGAATTCATCTCCGCGTTGATCGTGAACGGAGAAGTTTTGAGTAGATCGTTAGCGCTGCCCAGATCGGAATTCCCCTGCGCGATATCCAAGCTCATAAAATCGTTGTCGACGCAGTCCTCGAGCCCTGCGTTAGGTATGATACCAACGGAATCGGCGACCGATGAAATTTCTTCGAGATCTTTGTTTATCTGCGTGAGTTCCTCCGTTTGTTGCGGGCTGAGATGTTGCGTGGCGAGGAAGGTGGGGTTGATGGGGGGTATCTCCGGGAGGGAGTTGATCTGTCCGAGGACGCAGTCGGATATGGTTCCGACGCCTTCGATGGGAGGGCAGGTGGTCGCGGTGATGGCTGTGCTGCAGATGCGTTGTGTCTCCTCCTCGAAGTGCTGCAGTAGGCTGGAGGCGTATCTGGTGATGTGTTGTGTGGTGTGCGGCGGCGCGCACTCGCTCTCGGAGCCGGAGGAGTCGGCCGTGGCGCGCTGGATCGCCTCCGTCACCAGCTGAGCTTCCATCTCACTACTCGACCCATCTCCTGCAACAAATATATGTATAAATATAATTAATTATCTTATATGATATAAAAAATATTGCCACTTTTCGTTGTATTTTTATAACTCAAGCTGATTTACTTGGTTTTGTAATATTTGTAATCCAGGGAAGGTTTAGAAGCGGGCGAAGCTTCAACGGGTCCAAGCTTCACCCGTCTCTTATGTATACTTATCTATGATAATCACCTTTTCCTGTCATCATATTCAGATTTCTCTTAGAAAAATAAGTAAATTGATTGAGAGACTTTAATTGATAACTTGGATATACACAGGACAGGACCGCGGTTGCAAGCGCACTGAGGTTTTGCTTAGTCAAGTAAAACCGCATGTTCTGCTAAATATGCAATTTACACGGATTGTTGCTAATGTCCTAGTAATATGCCGAACAAGCTATTCACAACATAATGTGTCTATAACGTACATAGTAGTATTATAGCTGTGCCCACGAGTCCGTCCGCGTAAAATTATGTTTGTATGGGGCAACGTCTTATCATAACTGGAACAAGAATTATATAGCCTATCATGTGTTTTAGACGTCTAAATGTTTATCTAACAAATTTCATAAAATTTATCGATTTTCATCAAAGTTGAATCATTGGTGCATACAGAACATACATACAGAAAATAATTCTAAAAATCGTCAAATTAGTTTCAGTATCATATATAGAGAGCCCTATAAACACAATATCTCTGAAAACAAACTAAGTTACTCCTTGACCGACCCTTACAGAGTTATTATTAGTCTAATAGTAAGCCCAATCTTCAAATAGATAAGTGTGTTAGTGATTATTCACTTACCATTGTCAGCAATAGACTTGTCATCGTTGTCGGGCGCGGCGTTGAAACTGGAGAAACCGGTCGGCTGCGGCGGCGCGCTGGCCGTCTGCTCCGGGAATAGCTCCGCGAGGTCCTCATCGTTGATGACCTGCCCAAAATACAACCGGTTATATCCAAATCTAGCTCCAAATTGATTAAATCTATATACAAAGTTTCTGCGAGCTAGCCGCCTTGTTATTAGGTCACCTATAGTTATGGAATAGGCCGTGTGGTGCCGAAATGAGAATAGTAACACAGCATATCTTCTTGTGGATGTCTAAGGAATATACCAGAAGAAGGGCAGTAGCGTCGTTTCGTGTAAAGTACCAACTTACTGTGATCACCAACCCGACTGGTAAACGGGGTGATTATACAAAATCAAACCAAGAGAGTTAGGTTATATTGGGAAGACTTGTACCCTGTGGACAAATGTTATGCAAGTTGAAGTTGTTATGGTGATGACGGTTATTTGGTAAAAATAAAACATAACGCGGGCAAAGCCGCGGGCGGAATGCTAGTCCATTGTTAAAATACAACATGTCGAAGTTTGTTGCTACGCTAAATGTATGTATTAGGTCGACTCGTGATTTTGTAATTCTGCTTAGACAGTCACACAATAACATTTCACTCTTACTTGTAAGTTGAGCATAACATATCGACGTAATGTTTATGAACATGCAAAATTCCATCTTTCCAAGAGTCATTTCGCAAAGCTATTATACGTACATACAGTTAACCACTAACTATAAAGGCTCTTAATTAAATTACGGAAATATTGAAATATGAGATTGATAAGTGCTTGTTTGTAATTTCCAATGAACTTATCACATTATCAGTATTTGTATATCGTTAGCGCACGTAAAAATAAAGCACACATAAAACTTCCCAAAAAAATCCAGTGGTGCGCGAACCCGCGACCTTCAGTATGATAGTCGATTGTGAAAGAAACAAACTACTACATCTAAATAGATAGATAGATAAGACTTATTGTACTTCAGCAAACACAATTATACAATTCATATAAAGCCGCAACAAAATTACAACAAAACACATAAACCAAATAAGTACTAAACAAAAACATAGTATAAAAGCTAATCAAAGTTTAATTTAATCAAAGTTTAAAGTTTAAAAAAATAAAAGTTTTAACCCTAGATAGCTAACCTACGTCGATTAGACGGGCATCGCACTGACAAATACCCGTCCGCTGTTTTTAAATACCCGACGAATCGACGGATGGTTAGCTTAATCAGGGTATGCTTGAAGGTTAGCTATAGAGTAAAGCTAGCTTTGTCTCATCTAGTTACCTGTAACTGACAGGCGGCGGCGAGCGCGACGCTGGAATCATCGGCGGAAGCGTGCGCGGAGCCGGCCGCGGCGTCGGCGGTGTCCGAGTCCGACGACGACGAACTGGACGACGAAGACGACGATGACGACGTCGAACTGGACGACGAACTGCTGCCGCCCGCGACGCTCTCCGCAGTTGGGGATGCGAACTGTTAACAAATTGCCTGTTAGGATTGCTTGACCAATTAAATAAATATTGCCGGAAAATCACAGTAACATCTAGATTCCATTAATTAAGTTAACAGTCATTCGGTCTTAATGCCAGGCGTGGTAAAAGGGACCGCAAATGCTATTAATTTGGCGTTTCATAAAACAGTTTTGCGTCTATATTATCTTACTCGACAAATGCTTCCAACCCATGTTACGGAATTTCAACGATATTTACCAGGTACCTATAAAATTTCTACATCTACAATGTTTGCTATTTATCGAATTGCTGGCCAGGCAGCTAGTCGTACCTAAGTGTAAGTGGTAAAGATGCACGCCGCAAGGCTTTGCAAGCCGCTATACTAGTATTAGTCCTCTACGTAAACGGTTCGACCAGGAACAAATTTGCTTCTAGCTACTGTATTACTTAATACTCGAGAGAACGATTCGCAGTTGGTTAATGTATACTAGTCATTAGATAGATGATTTACTCGAGTTGCTTGCGATATTATTAGGTAAGTAACTCCGAAGTTTCTACCTTCTAATTTGCCAGATAAAACGTAAATAGTAGAACTAATTGATCCGGCCAAGTCAGGGTAATTTAAAACTAGAGCTAGCGAATCCTTGAGCGTCTAATGATTCATACTCGTGGCAAATAAACAACATGCATGTATTATGTAACTTATACCTACTGAAGGTCAATTATATCACATCGCCGGTGAACAAAAAACAATCGGTGGGTTAATTATATCTGCTAGACAACTGAATTGATATTAAATATGAGACAGGCTAGATTATATCAACTTAGTTTGTTTCTATTCAGAAAATTGTAGGCAACAGTTTTTATCTATAATGAGTTTATCTATAAATCTAGAGCAATAATGTAATAAATGTGCTACCAGTTGGCACACGTGTGCATTATGCCCAATCGTTAGATCATTGCATTTAACAAAATGCACGATTGCGCTGTGGAGCGCTGAATCACTGGGCATTAGAGACTGCATAATATTTCTATGGTACCTAGTATTTTGTCGGAGCCAAAGGTGCTATTACCGAGCGCCGAGATTGATTTGGCGCAACTAGCACTGACTGTCGAATGTCGCAACACTTGACTCGCTCCCCGCTGACCGCAATTACACACCTTCACAATCATACAAGTACATAACTATTCTATCTCACGCCGAACCTAAACGATCTCTGATTGAGTCTTATTTACATACAAGTTAATACCATTGCAGGAGCGCGGCCTAGTACAATCGTGACTTCGAGCTGATACATTATTAGTGCGATCTAGGTCTACCAAATGTGTTTGAACGTACAGCGTTGTAGCGACCACGTATTTGTCCCCGTATTCCCAGGATGCCTTTTCAAGAGCGAATGTACAACTCACGATTCTCGATAGCACAATGAAACAGGGGATTTACAACACAGCCGCATTATGTTTTTGACTTGACTAACAGACTCGACTCGATCCATGTAACAGGCTATTGCTTGCGCTCGTACATACTATTTACTATTAACTAAATAAGAGAGAAAGGTCTGGCTTATCAAACACTATTTATCACTACTTTGCTCTTTACAAGTTATGAGTCAATAATAACAGTTTACTCGAAAGTGTCGTATTAACTATACTATAATAATATTGAGCCCTAGGCTCAGTTTATAACTTTATGATTAATGGTCCCAGTTTTTGATAGGGTTGGTCAATTTCTAGATTGCAGAGGACAAAATAAGCTTCTAATGTACGGGGAAGGTGTTAATTTACTTAATAGACAGTCAGGTAATTTGTCTACTCATAACAGCCGGTGACGGGCGTGGGTTGTTTTCGCCATTAAGTTAATTTTCTGAGGGTGCTAATCAATAAGGCGGAAGGGCGAACAACCCTCGGCTAAGGGGTTGAGTAAGTGTCGCGTGGCCGGTGCTCTTATCAGTGCTGGCATATCAAATACAACGGAAACTACCGCCGAGGCCCATAACCCGCGTAAATATACCTCGTACGTACCTTCTCGCAAGGTATACTTTTCCGTACTGACGCTTGTTTATTTCAAATTACATTATCGACTAGGTGGACTCTTGGCTTGATTTTGTCAACTTTCTAGGTAGAATATTTGGTATTTTAACTACGTTTAACTTAATTTTATTTAGTTAGTTTTATTATTTTAATTAATAATGTAGTTTAAAATTTTTGTTATGTAGGTACTGGTATAATAGAAGTTGTGACTGAAAGCCGAACAAGCTCCACCCACGGAAAACCTAGACATACTATAGAAATTCTAAAGCGATCTTATTGATCTGGGACAGAACTTAAATCATACAATGACTCTACATAGACAAATATGAAAGTTTGAATCGACAATGGGCTAACTGTGCTTCAGTCAGACGCCGACATGATCACATAACGACCTCGTGATCTAAGGAGATTTATATCTGACAGCGAACACAAAACAAACACAAAACCATACGGCATGTTACTGTGCCATATAAAGTCGCGATGATTGCTCTGTCGTACTTTCTTTTCAGAACGATCACTAAGTAATAATTGACATGAATACCATTCCGAGGCATATTAATAATATAGTGACCATTAGAGTTAGACGAAGAGCAATATTATGTTATTTGTAGTTTCTCTTTCCTAATAGGCATTTTACAATAAATTCTGAATCTGTAGTCTAATATCCGATTCAGGCAATATTAATAAATTTATAGCATTACAATCCATCAAAAGCAGTTTTAAATCAGAATCTATTCCTGCTGTGAGATGTCGGTAAACAGTTGATGTATCTGGTCATCGACCTCGCGCTAAATGTCGAGAACAATACGGTGAACGCTGGTGAATTATTGTAGCATCTCGCAACAACATTGACGGTATTGAGAGCCCCCTAATTGCCTCCGGCGGCAGTCGTCATGATTAGGAAAATAGTTACCGAACACGAATATACGTTGAATATTTTACTGAGGGTTAAAGGGAAGAAACAGGACAGAAGGAGAGAAATGTGTAGTGAAATGAGAGTACTTATATTATAAGTTATTAATACTCCAGTCAATTTAAACATAAAAATGAGGGTGAAGTTACATAAAGTCCCAACAAGCTGAATTTCAGTGAAATTGTTCAAAATAAAATTATAAACAATGTCTAGAAGTTCCCCACGAATCCCCACACCCAAAAAAAATTTATTCAAGGTCAAAGGTAAAATAAAAGAGGTTTTCGCGATTTTCAGCAAAACGGTAAGTTTTATCATAAAAGTATCTTAGAACTAATTGTAGATCATAAAATTATCTACAAAAATGTATCAATACTTTTTTTCTTAAGTTACTTATCATTACAAATGATAACCTAACTTGCCCAATAAATCCGAAATTAATCGTTGCATCGATAAAGCAGTTATTTGCTCAAATGTGAAGTTTGACCACAGAATTCTCTTATTCCCTCTGAAAATATTGTTAAGTTAAACAATCGTGTATTTTGTTCAGAATTCTATGATAATAAGTTTGAATAATCGTCTGTTGTAACGAGCTTTAAAACCGAATGAGGAAATGTAGCGGAACGAGATAGGGAGGCCGTGAACTTGACTGTGACAGACGGCGAGCCACGACTAAGAAAGACATACCCGGCTTCGCTCAGCCCCTGCAATTACCAGCAATAAACAGTAATGATGATCAAATTTAATTATGGAAAAACAAGGCTTTTTGTCATATCCGATTTTAACCTCTAGACTCGAAGACGAAACTCATTGTGGAATGAAAACTTTGTACCCCGGAAAACATTTCTTTTATCGAGAAATTTCATCAAACACAAACTTGTCACACACGATAGATGATAATAATACAACAGGTTGATTTTTTTAAAGTCAGATAAATATCATAAGAAGAATCAGAAGATATAAATCTATTATAAGAAACTATAGGCACATCAACGTGCTCTATTTCAAAAGCAATAGCAAATAGATTTGATTATAACTTTATGCAAAACGTTAGTCCATAAAGTCCATATCGATTCAGAAATCTAGAGTATGCGGAACAACTGCGCTGTCAAATAAACGACCATAATAAGCTGCTCCCTTACTTGGTAGAGTTGGAAAACCATTTCATAATGTTCAGTGATTGTGTTTAGATCCAGATACGTTTATATCAGGCCTTGATTGAAATTATTTTTTTTATTAAAGTTAAAAAAAAAGGTGAAAAAACAATAATTAAATAATTTGTTATATATTTCCAACATAATACCCTGATTTATACTGATTCCGATTATCTCGCGTATTTTAATTTCTTAGACATTACATTAATTGAATAAATAGTCCATTTACATAATGGCTATTAAAAACGTGTCATTAAAGTTACATTGTGGTCGGTGTAAGCCTAAGTAAGAGGTAATATAATAAGAGACTACGTATAAGGCTCGGCTCTGATCCGGTCTACATCAAACCGAGAATCGTCTGAAACGTCAATGCTAATAGGCGATCCTTGCTCATTTATTTTCAGTATCCAGTTTTTGTCGCCACTCTTACCATGTGCTCTCACTAGCACCTACGCAACACGGATAATAGGGCTGCAATGAAATAACGATGGTCGTCACATAAAGTAACAATCAATACTTTTAATTCAATAAACAACGTTTGTACTTCGTTTATTTCTTAATTTATACGCAATTGGATTATTTGCTAATTAAACATAAGGCAATAAAGGTTATGTTTAATGGCTTCATAGCGTCGATAGACGACACGATCTCATTAACACAAGATATCAATCCTATCAATCTGCAAATAAAACTACATATCAGAATAGATCAAATAAATGTATTATTTACGAGTTTTGCCTGAGAAGCGTACCGCATAAACCAGTTGTAAGACTAGGCAAGGCGTATACTTGTAGATAAAATATTAATTGGCAGCCCTGAACGAAGACAACTATCCGGTGGCGGTTGATTGTACTCATCAAGGATTTCTGCACTCAAGGACGATACCGGCTAGACGATCGTGGCTGTCGAACGCCTCTTATTATTTCTCTTTAGACACATCTTGTTTTTGTCTCACTCATTTATATTCACGATACGTATCGTCGGTTATCTCTATAAATTAAAATATTTCCATTTGCCAATGATGAATATCAAAACGTCGCGTCGGGTAAAATACTGTCAGTCCGCTTCGTTAAGTCGAGTATGTCTATAATATCATGTATGAAGCATACGTATAATGTAATGCCCTATGTAAAGTAACTACGATCGTATTCATGAGCACATGAGTCATGGAAGATGCTAATAGTACTGAACTACTTTATTCACACTTTTGGATCAATAATTGAATCGATTGATAGGCATGAACTTTTGTTTAACTTTTTAAATTCATTCATTCAATGTCAAAAATTAATATGAGAAAACATGATTACTGAGTACATCTAACAAAATAAGTCATAATGATAAAGCACAACTAGCACTGGTTTTATGAATAATTAATAAAATCCGTACTATTATGATCTGAACTCTTAGGTCAAGTAATAGAACATTCGAATTCAGGCTTATGTTATATTTATTCATGATATTGAATATAAGTACAATAAACGAGAACGAGCATCTCATTGCTGCGGGCAAATTATTTAAAGTAGTTTTTGTACAGTCAAACTCAACAAAAACTATAGTCTATGTTCCGAAGACGGGTCAGTCACCTCGATATTTCGAATGTGCGAACCTCATTGTCTGCTACTATTTTTTGTGGCATATGGCCAGTTCATTGCGATTTAAATATATGATAAATAATCTGAAATCCAAACCAAGTAATATAATAAAATGGGTGTCTTATTCACTGTCATTATAAGATGAAGAGTAAATAACAATGCAATTTGCAAATCATACAAGGATGTATGCAAATAAATACACATCACGTCAACAAAGCACGTCGTTGAATGTTGGGATGTCCAAAAAGAAATAAACGCAAGGACAAAACGGACTAACAGATGTATATCGCACTTAAGTTGCAATGGCAAAGGTCTTGTTTTCATTTAAAACGGCTATATTTGATAAAACTTACTTCTTAAATTGGAGGGTTGCATACAAATATGAATGACCTTCAGTAAGCTCGAGGGGTCGTTTCAATCTCGCATCGAAGCTCTAAGGCAGGTGTTTGCATAATTTATCCTACCAGAGGATGTATGTCTCCACTGTAATGTTCCCATCCAATAAAAACACGTTTTATACACCACTGTTTGCGTATTTATATGAATCAGTTCCCTGTACAACCATAAGTAAGTAGGTACATTATGTAGCGCATTAGTTTTGTAATGTTATTTATATAATGTTGTCGATAAACAATTAAACAGAGTAATAATAATGATTTTCGAATTTAACGTTAGTTACACTTAATTTCAAAAAAACGAGTAATTCCCGATTATTTAAAATAATAATGTTGATAAATGATTAATGAAATAACGAGACCAATGTGTCTCGTTATTTCATTAATCATTTATCCAATAACTGCACGGGTTTAGCCAAAAGAACCTATTTATTGGTTTTAGGGGATTTGGTACCTATAATCACTACAGAGGGGTTGGTGAGTAATATAATTCTTTATCCGATTTGGTCTACTGGACAGCGGTGCGTGGGTAACCAATTTGTCACAATAGCAGAAACCGCAAATTATTGAAAAGACTTGCACACAAAACAAGCGTAGGAAGTAGATTTTGGTGATAAATCAATCAATCCACCGTACAATGACTCATCCTGATAGGTGTCGGTAAACGCAACCCATTTGCTTGGAAAAATACCTACAAGTATAATTTGGTTTATTAAAAGTTAAAATTACGACCTACTCGACTTCTGGGAAGACTGGTGACATACTGCTTTAGACATAGACTCTGCTGTCTGCTGGACCGAGTTAAGGGAGGCCTTTGCTCAACAGTGGACAACAAATATAAAAATAATATGCATTAGTTACATAGATAAGTTACGTTTAGATAGCGATGCAGGTTCTAGAATTAATGTAGGAGTTTTACAGCTACGTAAGTCGTAAAACTTCCTTACAATTTCCAGAGCTGTAGAGCTTAGTTTTATACGGAACATTCAACAAACTAGTACTGGACACTCTTTGAACATTAATAAAAAATAATGGATTTATGTTCTATTCTGTTTAACTTCGCGCATAACTTAACGGTAATTGCTGCATTGATAACTTTCTGATTGTGTGGTGCCGACCTAAGACCACTTTATCTATACCGGTGTCGTCAAATCGACGGTGGGATTTATATACCAGAAGACGGGCAGCAGCGCCGTTCTTTGTACCCGCCTGATGAGCGTGCTAATTATACCAAATCCCCCAGATCATGTACCTTTTCCTATTAGCGGTATGCAATTTTAGTTATGATTTCAGATCGAAGTCACTGAATTAAACTTAAATTTAGTTAACAATATTTTTTGTCGACTCTCAACGCAACAATGAACCCCTCAATACATTATATTGAGCCACATGTGGCATTATGAAGGTTATTTCCACGATTCAGTAGAAGTCAAACGAGACGAGACGAATATGACATCATTAAGATGTTTCAGTGAGCACTTGTATAATTAAAGTATTATTTGTCCGATCAACAATAATGAAGTGTACCGACTCGTGTTAGAAAACCACAAGATTGATGTAATTTGATGTGTGATTTCGTGGTGAGATAAGCTTATAATAATTAAATGCCATCGTGTCATTAGCATACGAGTATCTAATTAATTTTGATATCATGACATCATTATTTCATCCCATATACTAGGCACGGGTATTTTCAATTAAGGTTATTATTTTAAGTAGGTATAGTATAATATAATCACCACGCACAACACAACGGACGCGTAACAACAACGCTTGGTATATAAAATGAATAAAAAAGTTTAATCTCACACTAAACAATATTCGTGTTATATTGACGTAAGCAATTTAATCAAGACATTGAACGGATCAAAAATGAAACCAAGCGTGGGCTGTAACTCCGCGGCTTGGCAGAGAATTAAGTAATTGAACCAATCAAAGTTTATTATAGAATCTATTGCGGTCGATGAGAATTTCTACAATAACATCTCTTTATTCGTTATTGTTTACTTAAACTTAGTACTTTTACTTTAACTAATGACTTAAACTAGTCCATAAATAATTCATATGAGGTAATTGGTATCTACTTCTACAGATGAACCTAAAATGGTATCTTTCCTCTACACAAATGTCTTCTAAGCCGTTAGCGAATTTTATGTTAAAATGTGTGACAGTCTCATCGTAACTATTCATACATCTATATTAATAATTTCGTGCAGGGGTACGGTAGACTCGATCGAAACCTTATTTAAATAACGAAAAATAAAAAAATATTGATTCTGAGTCGACAACATATGTCCGGAAAATTCGTATTATGGAGAATTTCGTTAAATTCCGACTGTAAATTAAACAATAATAAACAAACAGCTGTCGCCATTTTTGGTGTCAACAAGCACGTTCCGTTTCTTAGATACGCCACACATTGCGTTCTTCGCCCAAAAATGAATCCATCACAAAGGACTGAGAATATGTAAAACGAAACGGAAATGTGTTTAATCTTTAACCTGATATTGGCCGATTCAACCACAGAAAAATAATATTAGTTTCCTTTTTATGGCTCGAAGGGGGTGATAGACACGCGAGTAAGTTCTGTTAAGGCTGCTGGTTCACGGTGGATGCAGGCTGCATCCGACCATAATACCTGGAGGTCGTTAAGGGGAGGGAGGCCTATGTCCAGCAGTGGACGTCCAACGGCTGACATGATGATGACGAAGTATGTATTTTGTTCTCATAGTCAACATAAGGTATTAAATGGTTATCCTTGAAACAGTTTAACTTATAAACTGATAGGTGTCTAGAGATTGGCTAGAGATGCCGTACTATTTCAACATTTACGTTGACAGCTGTCAAACTTTAAACTGCCATAACTCTGAAACGGCTAGACCTAGAGATGCCCTACTAAACTCAATCGACCGGTGTTAGAGAGGGCAACATTTTTGATGACAGCTGTCAAACTTTAAACTGCCATAACTCTGAAACGGCTTGGCCTAGAGATGCCGTACAAAGCTCAATCGACAGGTGTTAGAGAGAGCAACGTTTTCGATGACAGCTGTCAAACTTTAAACTGTCATAACTCTGAAACGGCTTGGCCTAGAGATACCCCTTTAAGCTCAATCGACAGGTGTTAGAGAGAGCAAAGTTTTCAATGACAGCTGTCAAACTTTAAAATGCCATAACTCTGAAACGGCTTGGCCTAGAGATGCCGTACAAAGCTCAATCGACAGGTGTTAGAGAGAGCAACGTTTTCAATGACAGCTGTCAAACTTTAAACTGCCATAACTCTGAAACGGCTTGGCCTAGAGATACCCCACTAAGCTCAATCGACGGGTGTCAGAGAGAGCAACATTTTCGATGACAGCTGTCAAACTTTAAACTGCCATAACTCTGAAACGGCTTGGCCTAGAGATCCCGTACAAAGCTCAATCGACAGGTGTTAGAGAGAGCAACATTTTCAATGACAGCTGTCAAACTTTAAACTGCCATAACTCTGAAACGGCTTGGCCTAGAGATGCCGTACAAAGCTCAATCGACAGTTGTTAGAGGGAGCAACGTTTTCAATGACAGCTGTCAAACTTTAAACTGCCATAACTCTGAAACGGCTTGGCCTAGAGATACCCTACTAAGCTCAATCGACAGGTGTAAGATAGAGCAACATTTTCGAAGACAGCTGTCAAACTTTAAACTGCCATAACTCTGAAACGGCTTGGCCTAGAGATGCCGTACAGAGCTCAATCGATAGGTGTTAGAGAGAGCAACATCATTATTAAAACACGGTTCTTCAGATTTTCTTTTTATTATCAATAATTCTATTTATTATTGTACAGTACAGCTACACTATTATTGATAATCATTGAATTCCATTATGTTGATTTATTTTAAAATAAACATAGCATAATTCTTTTGTCCTTGGAGAAGTCCCTGTGTCCCAGCTGTGGAAACGTAATAGTACCAGTTTGAGTTAGTACCTACTAATTAGCGGCTCATCCACTAACGTTCATTCCTTCCGACTTACCCCGTCGTGCAAACTGAACAGAAAAGCGACGGGATAAAATAAAACACGACGGGAAGGGATCGCGACGCGAGGTTTTAATACCGTCATTCTTTCTCGCTCTTGCATATATATCCACTGGCGTTTATTCCGTAAGGATTGTAGATTCCGGCAGGAATGAACGTCAAAATATGTCATATCCGCAAAATTCGGATTATGGAGAATTTTGTCAAATTTCACCCGAGCGTAGCCGGGTTTTTATCTAGTTAAATTATAAAACTGCAACAAAATATTTAAGTAAGTAGCATGTCATCATGAGACAAGTTAGTAGGTAAACATTCATGAGCCGTGATGTCATTCATTCGCTTTGTGTAATCTTCTGTTCCTTTTTCTACACGGTATTATGTATGGATATGTATGTATATATATTTATAAAGCGCACAAACAAGTGCTAAGATCCCGAACCGAAATAAAAACATGACAATGTTTGTCCACTTCCATCAGGCAAGGGACCAAATAAGAAAAAGTCACAGGAAACCGATTAGATCAAAGTCATCCTCAAAATCAAAATCATTTTTATAGCATCTTATCTCCATGTAGATAATCTGTTTATTCTTATTACTTAGCCTGTACTTTCCCACTGTTGGGCAAAGGCCTTCTCTAACTCTGTCCAAGAGTCTCTGTCTAGTCTAGAGCAATTTGCCCCTAGTCTTAGAAAATATAAATATAGCAATAAAATATAATGTCAATTATAATGAATAGTTAACTAATTAGCTACAAAGGCAATAGAATAAAGTAACAAGAATCAAGAATAAGTCCTTATTAAAGTAACAATTAATAGAAAGTAGAAGTCAGAATAAATAAAATATGGAATGTCGTTAATAGCATGATCGTCAATAAATGTTTTACAATTCGCAATATTCCAGAAATACAGGCATCTGTTATAGAGAAAATGGTTTATCATATTTATATTATTCATTCAATTTAAGTAAATGAAATTTGATATGAATCACGTTACAACTTATCGTTCTGGGTGGCTGCTCCCACTATCCCCTACATACAAGTTAAATCAAATTAATATATGCAAATTAACGTCAATAATAGCTATTACTATAAACGAATCCCTTGCTTCTTTATGAATCGTGAATGACTAGCGTCTAAAGTAAAAACTGTTTGGCTTAACATTTAAAGTTTACTATAAAGTCCATAAAAATGATAATGTGCTTTTAAATAGAACGCCACCTTTATTGCAAGGAAAATTATCACATCAACATCCCTGGGAATACAGCCGAACGACTGTTTGGAAGTTTATAAGAGAATCTGAGGGTAAATAAATAGACTTTGCAAACGCAAATGTGTAGGTCTGTTCGAAAGAGATAATCATATGTGAGTGAGTAGTTGAGTATCTATGAAGATGTAGTCATTAATCTGTGAAGCATTTGCGTTGGAATTCTGTGGAAACCTCCCGGGTTCCCGCAAGGTTCAGATCGTGACTGCGCGCGGCGTCGGCGCAATTTGCCTACCCATATAGTGCCTGCCGTTGCCCGCTGCTCTAATCATGTGTAAAATATTGCTAAGCCTTGTCACTACAACACGATACCTGAACTTGAACCTTAACTCACAATGCGATAAAAAAAATCATGAATTGTGAGCCGAAAGCTATTACGTTGGTTATGTGTCCATACGCACTAATGGGTATTTCACAAAACCGTGTAAAAGGAAACGGTGTCGATTGCAATATAAAACTAAACGCAATATAAGCTACGGGTACGAGAAATATGACACGAAATAAAATATATAGAAAACGAATCAGGCAGTACCTCTAAACCTGAACGCACGCATGAACTGCATGGTATTAGTGCGTAGAGACGTGTTAATAGTGGTGCAAGGAATCGGGCCAGCATTAGAACAATAGTGGTAATCCGCAGAAGCGTGCGATCATAAAGTTACACGTACAATCAAGGTGAAGCCGTAAGAATGGCCGACCTGCCCCAACTTAGCGTGCCACAATAACCACAACTCGGGTTGTAGGCTTTCACCGGTCGCTGATTTCTATTTGTTCATTCAAATGTAAGCACTAAGCTACGACACCCACTGATGTACGGATTTGGTTCACAATTTTGAGGTGATAATTTTTGGAATAATCTGGACAAAATAACGATTAATTAATTAATTTACTGCATTATGTATTAGTATCGATAATATGTAGAGTAAATAACCATTAAATTATTATTTTACTGAGAGTAATAAATAAAATATTGTTAGGTATGCAAGTATTAATGATCATAATAAAATATTAACAAGTGCTTCAAAAGTAGTATGAAAAAGCTTTGTGGAAACAAAATGAAATCATTTAAAATACTAAAAATTCTTGGAAGGATAATATAAAATAACTTGTCAACTTGGGTTTAGTTCTAAGAAGTATGCTACTGATTCATGTTTTTATAAACTTGGCAAATTAATAAATAATATATATATATATATATCTATATGTGTAAACATCAAGCCTAACGAAAGGAATGGGAATAAAAATGTAATGTAAGTTTTATTTTACTAGAAGTCTTAGTATTCGTAAAACAAATCATTATTCAAGTGGTACTAAAACATGTAATGTTTCCCAAAAATGTTTGGCAACTGTCCCAATTGTTTTGCCATTTAACATTCCTTCCACATCAAAATGAATTGTTGAAATTTTCTATCATTTATAATATAAGTAAGGAACTTCAATAAGTGAAAGTTTGTTAGTTACATTTTTCGAAAACTGACTGAAAGGATTTTATTAAACTACAATAACATACAAAACATGTCAACGGTAGCTTAGCTACTTTTTACAGGTGGAAAAAGATTGCGGGCAATGCTAAACTCGAACAGCCTAATACAAAAAATAATTGAATATTCGTAACAAAACCGCCACAAAAATGCATTCTAGTGACCCCTTAGTTAATCCAAATCAATTTGAAGGATCTCCCCGTTTCTGTAGAGTGTGAAATAAGATCGGAGTGTTCCCGTGTTTCCCACGCGAGGATGCCCAAACACGCGGATACGTTGGTTCCGATCACCGCCCCCGCTAATTGAGGAGACGGTATTATGCGCGACGGGACCAAGGACGCCGGCGCTGCGCCTGAGCAGAACCGACCGACGACGGCGACGCGCATCAAGGAACGACCCATCTGCTGCCATATTTATACACCTAATTAGTCATTCTTACACCTATAGATAACAAAACTATTCCTCGTCATAACATAACGCACGATCACACTCACACCCTACAAGGTACATTTTATGATACGCAGTCGATCAATTAGCAATACCAAAAAATACTTATTACCTACGCAATGCGATTACAACACATAAAAAAGCTATAACGTTTAAAACCAGACTCGCCAAGCGTCCACATTTCTCGACCAAATGGATCAGAAACATCTTTATGTCAATTAATTCTGTACGTGCGGAATGCAGTCCGTCTGATCTAGCTTTTTTCTGCACAAACTCATCGGATAAACTAAACAAACAATGCACAACGGATGCGTTAAATAAGGTTCCTAATCATAAGTAACGAGACAGCAATGTCGGCAAAATGACGCCGTGTGGGTGTCGATTATCCGATGTTATCTATACGACTCACTGAATGCCCTAAGATGATTTCACTTGAGGTTTAAGAGAATAATAATGAAGTTCATACAATGTCATACTCCGTGGTTATTGGCAGCCTATATGAAGAGTTCAAAAATAGCTATCAAATAGGCAGCTAAGTATAATTAACTTCAATAATGGTTTATGAGTAATTTGACTGCTAAGCAACGGCCAAGAAAAACAACCAACAAAGTTTGCGATCGTTAACGTGCAATAAATAGCTCGTAAAGTTCAAGCTTAACCCTCTATTGCATGAATTATTAAAATTGTATTAAAAAAAATATTTGTTGAATATAATGTGTTTTACAAGGGCTTAAAATACAAATTATAAAATAAAATAATAAAATAGTCTTCTTATTTATAAAAAAAAATCAAAAGCCATTTTTGGCTTCCTATGCATTTACGGTGAATACGCTTACGCCATATTTGGCTTCCTATGCACAACAAGTACCAACACTCATACAAGGTTAATTTCTCTAAAACAGTTTCTTTTCCCATTCAAGAAAAGAAAAACGTAACATTCCTCAAATTTTATATGAGTACGCAAACAACAATAATTTTGGCATAACTGACGATTATTTGGTACCGATTTACCAAAAAAACGTTCAATTATGCCTGATGCCAATTTATATGATCGCACTGAATTTAGAGGTTGCGCTTTTATCTTGATCTTATGTGCCCTTTGCCAAAGTGCATGAGATTGTACGCGTACCAATTTGTCTTGAGGTAGGTATACCATCTCTTGACGAGGTATGTTCGGCATTATGTGTACCAAGACGCCCTCTTTTTCTTGAGATATTCTTGCCAGCCTTGCAATAATGTTCGGTAATGACAAGTTTGAAATCAAATAATGACATATATACGTTGTCACAAAAACGTTTTCATCGGATTCGGATAATGATACCTATATCGTTACTAAGGGATTTATCGCCAGGAATAGAATTAGTGCATTTAGCAGTGTCATAAAAGCCTGAAGAAAGCATTCTGGCAATATAGAAAAAAAGAACTCTAAATGCATACGAAGCCATATTTGGCGTAAGTTTATTCACCGTAAATGCATACGAAGCCAAAAATGGCTCCTATATAAAATGGTGAAAATAATAAACAAAAAATATATATTTAAAGAAATCATCAACAGGGAATCAAAAAAGAAGCTCTGTAGAACATTATTAATATTTTTTAAAAGCAATTTTTTTACAATTTCTATTTTAATTTCAACAACAAAACTGCAGTAAAATTAACTTGACACAAGTTCGCGTACGCATCGGAGAAGAATGAAGATATTCTGACAGGTGACATTTGCTATAGACAATAAAAATTGCTTTCCGTTTCAGTTTGATGTACTTAACATTATTACAATAAAAGTTGAAAATATTTGTTTAAAATTAGGGTAGAAAAAAATTACTAAAGTTAAAAAGCCAAATATGGCTCTGTATGCAATAGAGGGTTAAGGTATGTAAGACGAGTGGCTTTATGAACAATCGGGCATTTTAGCAAAATCGAAGTACGGAAACGATAAATGATACAAAAAATAAAAGTAATGTCATAAAAGAGCCCTCCCTGTTCGCCACGGTCAATTTTAAACGCATGAAGAACCGCAGAATAATGCATAAAATAAGAGCTCGTTTGAGAAGTAAACAGTGGTCAATTACGGTGGTAGCGCCCGGCTTTGTGCCGCGTTCAGAAACAATCGGTGCGATGAGCGAGATACCAGCCCGTAATAACTCTAATGGTGAGATAAGCGCGCCACCGCGGCGGACTCCGCGCAACTACACACACGACATGACACCAGCCGACCTACTCGAAAACTGCAAAAACCATCTGATGCACTATCGCGAATGTTAATATCCAATTAATTGACTGACATTATAGATCCAAAAGGCTTCAACAGTTATAAAAACAGTAAAGTCAAACGACATAAGCATCTCGGACTGACATCATTGATATCTGTGATGCAGATCAAGTACTTAGTTACAGTGAAGCTTGTTTCCTACCTCGGAATAGCCAGCGGGACCAGTTTACGCCGACAACCATGTAAACGATTTATTCCCGAGTCTCGTTTTGCATTACTCGATCGGAAGCCAGGGTTGGATACCATCGGACACGTTCAACAACCAATAAGAAATTATTCTGCGAAATTATCATGGTTTGCTTAAACCAGGTGTAATTAATTCCGAAATATTCCGCAAACATCTTTTCTCGAAAGGTTAAAGCCGTATACCACGGCTCATCTTTGGATGTTTAATGATGAGTAATTAAAAAGATTTTTTATATGGTATTTGGAATATTATAGTAAGGTGGCTAGAGAGCAGCCCTGTCCTAGCTGTCGCGGGGGCTTTATTAAACGACGCTAAGCTAAGATGGCCGTTGGACCGGATTATCCCTATTCCTTGTATGCCCTTTTCGCTGCGTCAATAAACAATGATTTATATTCAACGGTTTGCAAACTTATAATATAATACGACATTTAACCTTGTATCAACAAGATAACACATTTTATTTATTGCTCTAAAATAAAAGTTTTAATAACTGTTGATAACGATAATGTTAATTAATTAAACCGGGTCGGCAACACGCCACACGTTTGCTACTGGGTGATTTACACGTATTTATATTTATTAGCAATGACATTGTGGTTTAAAATATTTATTAACAAGTAATTATACTCTTAGAATGGTTATTATTATCCCTGAATTGATTGGCAAGAAAATGCAAAATTAACGGGTGCATTATTATAAACTTATAATTATTAATACTTAATAGCTAAAAGTTTGAGAAATAAAATAAATTAAACTTAGTATCGTATACAACACTGAATCATTGACCACGCTAATAAATAGCCGATTTAATATTCACAATAATTATAATTCGACGTTTAGTTGAAAATTAAGTACAGCATAAACTAGTAATTCATAACTTTCCCTTACATCGTTTAAATGAACATGATTCAATTCCTTATGTAATTATTTTATTACGAATGGTTAAAGCCGTAGTCAATTTCATCTATAAAGATGCTGCGAGATGAACATAAAGAAATATTATTTCTTCATTTATGATCATGGCTGGTTATTCAGTTGAGTAAGAAGGAAATTAATAAATTTGGTTTCAAAGAGAAACAAAGATGTTCCAGCTTTGAAAGGATTCAAGTATTGAATAGAATCGTAATCTTGAATGCGTAGTTGCACGCAGCAATGATGGAAAGTGGGAACCAAAGTCACTGGTCCTACATACATGGAATAGACAGCACAACCGGTTCAAATAGCAATTCCTGCAAATCAATGCCTTGTATAATGAGATCGAGTTAAGCAAGCGACGGTTGGTAGTTATCCTCAGTATCTGCACATCGATTAAGAAGAGACCAAACTCTCCGCATGCCATTGCGCACTTTTTGCGGATATCACCAAAAGCCGGCGGTTGCACAGCGACAAAGATGTCCAACCGGTTTTAGTTACTCCTCCCGCCCCGTCACGTCATAAGCGCGTCTGCAAATTCAACACTCGTCAAATACCGCAAAATGCAATATACCGACCGCTATATCGTTGCACCAATAATGTACTACGCAACGTCGCACGCATCTTGCCTTTACCAGCCCATCCAATTATATTAATGTTCGCATTACTGTAATTGATGATTGTAATTGCGGGATATTACACGACAAGATTAACTAGTGACGGTATAAAAACGGTTAATACGAGGGTTCGGCAGTTTTGGAAAACAGGTATCTGGTTGTATCATGGTACACGAAATTTATTTATCTCTAAAGGAACAACTAATATTCATTTACTGAGAAAACAAACACTTTAAAACATTTTATTCAATAATAAGCTACAAACACAGTCAGAACTAGTAGAAGGTAGTTAGGTACTTGATCTTATTATTTAACAATAATTATGCAAGTCCTTATAAGTTATTATTTTATATAGGTACCTACTATAAAAAGGAAAAATAAAACTTAATCATTAGACAAATTATAAGTGCGATTGTAATGAAGACAATGATTGTCTTGTCCACATGCAACAAGGTGTAAATAAATTGTACGACATCGCGGACATTAGATGAACAGTTACGTAATATAATCAGTCATTATTAAAGTAGATTGTTATTGCTGCCATTACAACCTCGGTGACGTTTGCAAACAACTCTATTATTTCCGAAGAGGATTGCAGCATGTTTTGCTTACAATATTTATATTAGCAAGACACAAATAGTCACTTGATACATTTACAGTCCTCTGTTAAGCAGTTCTTGTAATATTTGAGAAGAATCAAAACGATCAATGTGGTTCTTGTGGCTTTGTAAGTTAAGTAGAAAGACGACGATTTTTATAAAAAAAACCCCAAAATATTACCATACTGTTTGATAACACTATAAGTTCAGTTAGTGAAAGACAGGAGCAATGGTAGGAAAATAATATAAACTTGAATGATTAGACAAAGTGAATTAACTGTGCAGTAGTCATAAGCCGACAACACAGGAAGCTCTTACATTAAATGCGGTATCGAGTCAAAGTATAAGATGGCAATACTCTGAAGGCACCGTTATCTCGTTAAACCTATTAGATAGGTAAGATAACATCGGTCAGAACTCTAACGGGCGGCGTGGGACATCAATCAAGATCACGATGATGCTCGTTTGATTAAATATCTAAGCTTCCTGCTTTTAAATGAAATCTCCGCACAGGTTTATAATCCTTTATATTAAAAAACATACATTAATTTCCCTTAAGTAGGGTTTAAGAGTACTTCTTGAGGGTTTTTGTGTGTAATAGTAATATCCTACTTATTTAATGAATGCCAAATATCTTTCACAGAAAACAGGTGAAGTAATTATAATTAAATTTGGTGTGAATTATGACTGCCGTAAAATCTATTATCAGGCAGACAAAGCCGCGGACGCAGTTAACAGGCTTAACTCGATTATTACAAAACATGCATAATACACAAACTCTGAAAAAATAATTTGTTCTAAGCTACCGAAATCGCGATCATCTAAAGATAGCATGTTACATTATTTAACGACTTTTTTGCGCGAGGCAAAATGTAACAAGACTATCATCGAGAAACTGGTCGTTCAACACACATACAGTTCTATAAAGTCTGTTATTTCGATAAAATCTGTTAAAATAGTATTCAACACACCTTTAGAGCGATCAATGACATTAATCTGTTTTTTACAGCGCTCAAAAACTATTCACAGCGATCATCAAATAAAAATTCGTTCTCATGATGTTCTCGTGTCGTTTATAAAAAGTTTTATAGATATTTTATTTGACATTTCGATTGGATTGTTTTTATAACACACCACTTGTTCATTAGGCTATCTAACATCGTCATTTCTGATTTTATTAAATTGAAACTCAATTAATTAACATGCGATCGTTAAAATTTGAAACGATTTTCAATTATTTTTATGATTTAGTCTTTGACTCTGTCGGTGACAACTTTTTGAAGGGTAGATTTTTATTGAATTTTTGCGTATTTTATCCTGTACTGGTTGCGTAGCATACATAGGGACGAGACAGCGAGAACAGACAGCGACAGCGTATTTTTTATACTATGTAATGACTAGCTACTCGTCCGCAGGTTCTACCGCGTTTTCCAATTACTTGATATTTATTCAGCTATTCCAGACGGATATAAGTCTAACAAATCAGAACCATAAAAATTGAGCCTTCGTATGAGTTACGTGAGAAAAAACAAAAAAAAATTTAATAGACAGTGCAGTTTTAATTAACCATAGGATTCGTATAATTTGATAGAAGCATTGTTTGTTACCGTACGTAAGCTGTGAAGTTGTGAGCACGAAGGTGTTACGCTCGATCGCTCACAATTTCACGGTCAAACAAACTGAGTTTGATCTGTTTATTATATGGCACTTATTGATCGTTTACAAATGAGTTCAATGGACACGCGTCAAAACTGCTTCTGAATTTAGCCATATCTTGAATATGAAGGTTTGTTTGGACGCACTAAACTGAAGAACTACTGGTTCAATTCTCAAAATTATTTAGCTTATTCATTTGCAAACTTGAAGACGAAGAGCAAGTATAGAAATAAAGCTTAATATCTGCTGATTTTTTTACGATAAAATCGCGGTAAACACACGGTATCTTTAGTTTAACTTATATGACGATTGTCACTCTGGGATACTAGCGGTAAAAGGTTTTATGCTACTTTTTACAGCGGGATAAAGATTCCTGCGTAGGAAAAAGTACAATCCATAAAACTTTCGAAACGACATTTCGTCTGATTATGTGAAAACTAAAAAAAAATAAGTATGTTGGTTCACAAGTAGACTTCAGGTGCAGCCAGTCTTCAATCGCTAATCACCCTTGCAAATTGCGACAACATTCCAAGTCCTGTCTTCATGCAAAAACACGCGTGAGATACAGCGTTTACCATAATTTATTCAGAATCGTCCCCTTTTGAGGGAAGCCATGCAACAAATTATCTATCACTCACGACGAAAACTAGGTCTTACGCATGAATTATGCTAACATTGTGGATTATAGAGTGTTAATAGGCACTGCGAACACACGTGCATTACTTACTGTTATTAATAGCCGTTCTTATCCAAGGGTTATTTTACAAAGGAATTGTAATTGAAGCATTCGTGTAAGAAGGGACCTGCAGAATCGTTCATAATTTTAATAGGTCCCCTCATAACTACGCACCTTTAACTGACCCTTTAGATCTAAAAATAACAAAAAGCAATAAACAATCTTCGCTCACTGGTCTCGTAGAGTAGATTGCCCTGAGTATGTTTTACTATAACGCCATTAATCTGATGGCTGCAATTCATATTCCGTCATGATCGCCAATCTTTGAAACGATATTATTTTATTGATAAGAACATTTATTATTAAATTTAATATACAATTGAAAAGTACACAATACAGCTACTTCAAACTTTGTAGGTATTTGATTATTTACATATTCAGTTATTTTGATTTTTGATACTAAACGTGACGAATAAATTAGTGACTTGATTATTTGACTATTATTGGTAAAACTTTCATTTTAATAATGAAAATATATTTTTTTAATGTGTTGATTTATCTTTTACGAACTTCTTGATATGACTTTAACGAAACTTAAACTAAACATCCAAATGCGACAACAATATCTAAACCAAACAAATGTAATAATAGTAGAGTTAATAGAGTTAAAAGCACCTGGCAGTTGTGTTGATCGTGATAGGAGTTGACGAGTTGGCTGACGTACTCCCAGACCTCGCCAGGCGCGGTCCAGGCGGCCGCGGCATTGGCAGAGTGCCGCATCATGCTATCACACTCCTGCACGGGGCATGTCACGTCACAATCCTGCATTACAACTTCTCTTCTCCCTCTCTCTCTTGCTCTCTCGTCTCCTATATTCACTTCGTACGATGTCAAGTTCACTTTTCCCTCCAATATTGCTAGCCACAGGCACTTAGCCGAGCGCTCTAGTTAGAACGTCATGCGTCTACTGCCGTTGACGAGCTATTTATATTGTTTTATCCTCAATCACTCGCAACTAGGTCGCGATCTACATTATACACGCTAAACAGATTTGCACCAGAATGAATGCGAGCACACTAATGTAAACAATCTGCTGGAACGTCTTGGGTTTTTTGAGATTCAGATGGCTCTTAGTTATGCGATTGCAAACATTAATGTGTATTCTTATAAACATTATATTATTATATCATATTATATTCTTATAACCAAATTATAGAAAGAAATGTGTTACTATTTACATTTTATAAACTAGTATTACACACATCACAACGGAAGAAAATACATTTATTTAAAATGTATGCAATTAGTCAAAATTGAGCGCGGCCAGGTGTATTAACAGGTGCTTAAGATAATGCCCCAAATTTCACTTTTATCAGATAAAGATGCCTGATAGTGATAAATTTAAGATACTTTTAAAATGCTTTGTTTGACATTGTACATAAATTAAAATACATTCTTGAAACAATATCAATTGCAAATGTAAATTGCATATATATGCATGTATATTATCATAATTATATTAATTTCTTATTGGAAGAAAAGTAAGGCGATTCAATTATAAAATCAACCAATTATAAAATGAAGGTCAGATAGTGTACTAGTGACAGTATAGGTACAATTTTTCATCATGGTCTAATGTTCATCATTAGGTGCAATAATCTTTCATAATGCACAATCACAGAACGAATTCATCAGCGAGGCGCGACGCGATCGAGATAAGGGGTGACCTTGTCCTGCGCTAAGCGAGTGATAAGGGGATTTTGGCAGTATCCACCCGCAGACCCCGCGCCGGCTCTCGCGCCGCTTATCGTGACGATTGTTTGTTTTGCAAGGAGTTAGAGCCGCGGTACAAATAATGCGACATGATCACGAATTAATGAGCTAAGAGCTAACGAATAACATCTGAATCTCAGTTAAAAACCCCTGATTGTTTACAAGGTATACGAGCACTAACTTCCTCACAAGATTATTAATTTCACCGACACACACCATATTCGCAAATAAATTATCACTAATGTTTCACTGGAAAGCACATGACGAGATCGACCAATCAAACGAATCGGCGGGAAACATGCGCCGGGCGCTATGTGCGTGCGAGTGAACCGCGTACGCAGAGTGCGAGTGAACGCGCGCGCTCGCGGCGAGCTAGCTAATGACCGGCGCGGCGCGTATTCGCGATCCCCTCCATGAAAGTACGCGCTATCAAACCAGTTTACGTGAAAAATTTTAATTCCTCAGGCGCGGGTGACGACCGCGCTTTCCTCGCGTCACCTCCCCGAGGTAGGAAAAAGCGCAGCGCCCCGGGGGCGCGCCGGAAGTGCACCGCGGACGGCACGCGAGCCGAGCGCACCCGCGCCGCCTTAATTAAATGCTGCACGCTGCACACCTTCCCCTCGCCTACACTGCCTACACGACCCTTAACCGCATGCCTACCTCACCTATACTAGTCCTCCTCGCCACACACTAGATATTCATAACTCACAACTCATTACGAAACAATGAGGGACTGGCACTAATGAATCGAGATAGGATTTCAAGGATATCATCACATCCTACTAACTAGTAGCTACCTACAGTTCTATTTAACGGATAATAAATTATTGAAACTCGTTAAATAACATTGCAGTTTGCAACGTTGTGAAAGATAATGCGACATGACCATTACTCATTTAGTGGAGCTATTCAAGTGAGTACTTTAACGGTGTTGTATGCAAAGCAATAGTCAGACAAGCCTCGATAACGATAGACAAACTTTCACCGTCCGCGTTAGGACGACAGTAAAGCAAACTTTCAATAAATCGTCACAGCTCAGGTAATGCATCCTGACCGTAAAACAAATACAACTCCACCTAATGAGATTTCACAGCATCATTCCTTGTGTAAATTTACCATCCACCTATTAACCTCAATCTTTCGATTTTAATAAACACTAGACGAAAATAGCCTCCAGTTTACTCGCGTAGTTAAAATAATCAATATATTAGATTGATTGCAGGATTACTCGTACTTCGATGATATTGCTTTATGATGGGTATTTAAAACGTTAAAAGTAGTTCTCATACGAATAATCAAAGTGCGCAGTAACTCAAAACCATCTGCCCTAACACATTGAAACAATTTTTAAATTATGGGGAATTATGCTTCAAAGTATCTTGTCCACACGAAGGGTGTGGTGAGCAAGAATAAAAGCGTCTTTGTGTAAAACTGGATCAGATTGAGACGGTATAAACTTGGGGATATCTTGGTATCAAAAGCTATTATATTAAGTCCCCCTCGCTTAAAACCTATTTAAAGAATAGGTGTGATAGGGTCGAGAACACAACAAGTTAAACAGCCATAGTGGTGAATTTTAAAATTATTAATAATATAGCGTAACTCACGTTCCCTTTGAATAATGTTTATGCGTATGAGTTATGAATATTTTTGTTTATATTAGAACACTTGTAATTATTTTATTTAGCCATTGTTTGTAATCCAAATATTCGTAAATAAATACTGATCGTCAGTCTAATGATAGTGTCACTGGCTGGATGAACTGGTGTATTTATTATCCTAAAACGTTTAGTAAAGTTTTTAAAAGCGTATCATAACTCGTACTCTCGTAACATAAGCTTGAGTTAACATTACACAACCTTGCCATAAGGCTAGAGCAAGATTTGCTGAGTGAAATGTCCAGAAATATTTAAAAAATATATTAAACATAAGCCCTGAAGCCATAACATGGAAGATTATAAACGCTACATACTTTTAATTGGTAACTTTGCTGAATCTCCATTGCTCTATTATTGCTATTGCTTATTGCACTACTATTGCTAGAGTACTTAGTCCAAACAATCTAGGCGTTCTACGTGCATGCTTCAATATGTTGTTGTCTCTTTCTGATTATACACCGCGGATAAACCAATGCCCCTCTATTGCTGTTAGAGAAAAACTGTGCTATTTAAATAATACATTTTTAAAGCTTAATACCTAACCGTTAAAATATAAAAATGTAAATACTCCCGCAATTAACATCTCTTTTCACGGTAACCTATAATTTAACAGTATCACCATACTTGCTTATTGTGGCCATCTAGTGGTAAATTATGAAACTCACCGTAAAACCAAGTAACTGATTATTTGGCTACGTTCGTTTAAGAATGATAAAATGTAGAAGACTATCGGCCGACGATTTTTTAATAACATGTACGCCCGAAACTGCGTAAAATAAATTAAAACATTTATTCATAAAAAGTAGCGCAACTAAACCTTTCCACGCAGGCAATGGTACATTGTTGCAAAATTGCAATTTCAACTGCTCAATGAGTATAACGTAAGATTCAGAGTGAAACATGATCGCATTCCTTTAAAGATGAACGAAATCAGAAAAATCATCAGATTGCATTCGGAATCATTTCAATACCATTTGTTGCCAGGATAATATTGTAATAACAGTTCGAAAATGCTTATTTATTTGTACGTTTTGACGAAAATTGCATTCGGAATCATTTCAATACAATTTGTTGCCAGGATAATAACATTTCAATAACATTAACATTTCGAGAAAGCCAAAAATTCGAGATTCGAGAATTTATTTGTACATTTGGACGAAAAATTTCTTCTTTTTATAATAATTATCAATTCATTTTGAAAAATCGGACATTTCAGTTTCCCTATTTCATTCAAAATGGATTGTGTAACTTGCGTTAGTTTCGAAAGTTTTTAAATTGTTGTTAGTTCGTCACGATAAAATTCGAGAACAGCTGGACCGATTTGTAGTAGTCCATGGAAGGATTATAATTAAATAAAATTAGTAATTAATAATAAACTTACCTTAGTGCGCGGGCGTCCTCTCCCTCGTTTCACAGCAGTAGCAGTAGGTTCTGTCTCTTCACTTTTAGTCTTTTTCACTACAGTACTACTAGTTCTAGAGGCACATGGTTTATCTTTACTAATCTTACAAACATCCTTCACTTCATCACTTTTTCTATCATCATCGCTATCACTTTTCAGGCAATTACTCTTCCCTGGTTTTGTCTTTTGCGGTGAACATTTCTGTGGCAATGACTTCGACACTGCCTTAAGTGGTATATCATCGTCGCTTGAAGACTCAGAGTAGCATTTACTGCAGGACTCAGAACTTGAACTGCTAGACGAATGATCGTTTAATGCAGCTCTTTCTTTTATTGCCTTCAGTGTTTTTGTTTCTTTCAGTTTCTTTTTAACAGATGGGTTGGCTGATTTCTTTGTGGTTGTTTTCCTTGGAATGGCAGCAATTTTGAGCTTAAGGCCAGTGTCACATGAGGTGACAGAGAAGTGTGGTTTCCTAGTGGCACCTTGCTTGGAGCCGGAGTACTCCCAGTCACTTACTGATGTGTCACTGCTGCTGGAATTCTGGAAAATAAATTTAAAAAATGTTAATCCAGCCTAGCTGTAGAGGGAAGTAGGAAATATTTACTTCCCATAAGTTAGGTTAAGCTAGCTAGTTAGTTAAAATTTGGTGTAAAACTGTTAAATAGGTAACAATTTAAATAAAATAAATTGTTCCATTCTGTTCTTCGAAACAACATAATTGAAGTAAAGATTTTGTCCAACACAAAATCTTTACTAAAATTATGTATAAGCTGTCATTTCTGAACTAGCAGTTCAATTAAAAATATCAACATAACATACCTCTGAGTTAGAATCTTCGCTGTTCGAGTCAGTTTCACCACTTGATTCATGACTTTTTGGCAGCTCTGTGCCCATTTCTGAAATAAAGTATACAGATAATTCATTAAACTAACACTATACAGATGACACATGGGCACAGGCCCATGCTCGTATCTATGGCAAGGTGAGCTTGCCCATTGAATGAGCTATATTTTCACTAATTTATTAAATCAATAAGACATTTAAATTTGTTAAGTTTATTTCTATTTACGGTTTCTTAGACATCACATACAATACAGTCCCCGAATGACATGATAGTCATATTTCCAAATGAATTAGGGTTTTGTCTATTGTTCTAGGCATATTATATATCTACCTATTATATTAATATAAGGTTCTTAGTACTACAAATTAGCCATTATGTTATTCTTATGTATTACTAACATTATTATAAAGTTTCATTGAAATCTGATTGGTAGTTTTTGCATGAAAGTGTAACAACATTGAAGAGGATGGATTTTCACATTTTTTATAATGGTAGTAAGTTGTTAACATTATCACTGTTTGAGTTTGAATATAGTTAACATTGTGTGCAGAAAAATTATGAAAGTTTTTTTTGTACAGCTGAGTGATCTAATGAATGTTACCTAAGCAGTGTACTGTAGTGGATGTGAGTATAGCCTAACACTACAAAACCATAATATGTCACAAAATAAACATCTAGCAACCATAACAAGAACTCAATATAAGGAGACACTCACTTCAAGGTTGGTCAAGATGTTTCCACATAAAAATGTATTTTTTCCTTCATTTCCAACATGAAAGACCCCAGGATTATGTCAGCAACTGAAACAATACGCCAGAAAGCCGAAATATTACAATCTACGCAATCAATTAGGTATAACTTCCACATACTCTCGTCTTAGTTAGATGACAGTTCTGACGACTTGTTCGACCAGTTTCTTTACGATGGAACTTGCCTTTGACGGTACTTGGAGCGTGGATGGTTTAATATTCTTCAAAAACAACAAATGTTGTTTGGAATTATTAGAACATAACGATTTGTAAAGAACTTGACTAAATAATGATCATCAATAACGGTCTTTTACGACATTGGCGCCAAATAGGTACAATCGTTTGCTAAAATACAAGGTTACAAACAAGAAATCCGACTATTTTATGAATTTTATTTAATAGACGCATATATAGATCAATAAATCTTACCTAAAAATTCACAATGTTATCGTTTTTCGCAGTAAAAAGTAACAAACAAAATTATTTTACGGTGAAGCACAACACTTTAGCCTCCATGTTTACAAATCATTTACGTAAAAATTACTTTGAATGTGTGCGTTAGTTGAAATCGGCAGTTTACTCGTTCTTTCTCAGACCAAAATAATGAGAAAGAAAGAGAAACCAACACTATTTTGTCAAATGCAGCAAGCAGTTCAAAATGGCGTCATAAATTAAAAAAAAAACTATTTTTTTTCTACTGTGGCAAAAATGCAACATTTACCCAAAAATATATATACAAACTGAAGTTACGTGTTACAAATTTGCAAGTATTAAAAAATTAGTTAAATTCAATGATTTTATATGTTAAATTTAAAAGAAATATTAATAGTACTTGAAATAAACTTTTTTTAAATGTTAATCTGTCAATTTCAGTTTGGGATTTCGTCTGTCAGTACCAGTGCTGCCATCTTTTTAGAGCAAGTTTTATATTTATCAATCAAAAAATATTTTCATTGTCAAGTTTTTAGTTATAACGTAGGTATATAGTGATTATATTCTCTTTGTTTTTAGTCAGAACAGAAGCAGAAAGCTTAAAATACAATTTATTTTATAAGTATGTACCTACATACTGTGTTAACATATTATTTTAAGTTTAATTTGTTCCGGAAAGTTATAAGTTTATAGAAAGAAGCCTTATTCTAGTAGGTATTCCTATGTTCAGTTTTATTTGCTGGAGGTGGAGGCATCCAAATTTTTAATAATGAATGAAATAGATGCTTGGGAAGATTTATCAAACATTCCTGCAGATCCGCCTCTCATGCGTGAACTATGTGAAAATTGCGAGTAAGTCGTCTTTAGATGTCACTTAACACTAAAAATATGTCCCACATGTTTCATATATAGGATCATTTTAGTGAGTCTTAAAAAGCTTCTGAGCGCTTTTTAAGACTCACTATATGCCACACCTATTATCAAGTTTTATTTGTTTAATTTAAAACAAAGCCAGTCTTTGTGTTGAAAAATGGCAAGCAACCAACACAACACTATTTACCACAGTATTATTACTATGTGCGTTTCATAGTATGTTTATGTACCACATGTCACACAGTATAATATACTAAACAGTGACAGTCAAAAATGTAAACACTTATAAGCAAAAAAAATAATATTTCATTTTTTTTCAGGCGACCATCTGCTGTGTGTTGGTGCCAAGCACTTCCACCAAAAAGGCTTATTCCTCGTAGTAGAATAATTTTGCTACAACACCCAGCTGAAGAAAAAAGATGCCTTAGGACTGCGCCTATGCTTCAATTAGGACTTGAGCAGGACAAGTGCCTCATATTCAAAGGGAAAAAATTTCCTCAACCAAGACATGAAGAATTAGAAAATATTTTAATCCAGCCCAATACTATTCTTCTATATCCTAGTAAAACTGCAATTGACTTAAAAGATCTGGAAAATGATTGTGAAGGTTACAATCTTGTGCTCATTGATGGAACTTGGCCACAAGCTAAAGCTATATATGCTTCTAGCCCCATACTGCACCAATTAAAACAAGTGAAACTGCTAACAACAACAACCAGTAGCTATATTATAAGAACTCAACCAACAGAAGGATGTCTCAGTACACTAGAAACTGCTGCCGTGGCTTTGTCCCAGTTAGAAAAAGATCCAGTTTATGCAGAACAGCTTATAGAACCATTACACATGCTTTGTAAATATCAAATAGATAATGGGGCAGTCACACATCAATCAAAAGAATTTCTCTTAAAAACAAGAACTTATCCAAAATTAATAGGCAAAAGACTATCTAGGTTATTAAGATCAACTGATCAGAATATTTTGAATAATGAATAAAACATCTACAAAATCATGTAGTTTAATTCCTTAATATCTAAGCCATAAGCTTTTTGAGATAATTAGTACTTGGTTATTTTTTCACTTTCATCATAAATTGTATAAAAAGAAGTTTTCTATTCAAAAAAGGAGGTTCCCAAGTCCACTGTATTTTTAGGGTTCCGTAGCCAAATGGCAAAAACGGAACCCTTCCCTTATAGATTCGTCATGTCCGTCCGTCCGTCCGTCTGTCCGTCTGTCCGTCCGTCCGTCCGTATGTCACAGCCGTTTTTCTCCGCAACTATAAGAGTTACAAAGCTGAAATTTAGTAGGTAGATGTATTCTGTTAACCGCACAAAGATTTCATAAAAAATTGAAAAAAAATAGATTACATTTGGGGGTCCCCATACATAGGACTGAAACTTAAAAACTTTTTTTTAATCGAACCAATACATGTGGGGTATCTATGAATAGGTCTTCAAAAATCATAACAATGTTTCTAACACCATTTAATTCTAAACTTAATAGTTTGGACGGGAAACTCTTCCAAAGTGGAAAACAGAGTGTCCCCCCCCCTCTAATTTCTAAAATAAGAGGATGATAAATCTAGAAAAAAATATACAATACAATACAAAACACTTTATTGCACACCATAACAAACTTATAAAAATAACATAAACAACAAAAGAAACAAGTACAATGGGCGGCCTTATCGCTAAAGAGCGATCTCTTCCAGGCAACCTTTGGATGGAAAGATAGCAAAGAAATGAAAAATTTACGGGTGTACGAATACATAGACAAATATAATATAATACATATATGAGATAGAAAAATATATATTGTACATAACCATAAAAACTAACAACGAAAATTGGTTTGAACGAAATCTATCAAGTAGTTTTTTTATAAAACGTCATAAACTATTTCATATAAACAATTGCTGCGGAAGACTACATGGGCGAGTCCGACTAGCACTTGGCCACTTTTTTATAATCTGGGATGATTACATACTTTTTAATTAAAAGCTGATGCTTTCCGTGTTGTCAAAGTTAAAAAGGACAGTCCATTTGAGAACCTTTTTTTCAAGTTAACAAAAATTACAAACAAAACAAGGTATAATATACGAAAAAAATGAAAACTACTTTTTCAATTTATTTCACATTTAGTTATTAGTTATAGAATTGTATTGAAAAAAATGATTATAGAAACAACATATATATAACGCAGGTAACAGCTCTGATGCTACAGGCGTCCTTAAGCTGCGGTAACCGCTCTCCACCAAGTGGGCCGCATGCTTGTCTGCCAACTTGGTAGTATAAAAAAAAACATACTTATTAGAACTTAAAACGTTAAGTACCTAAGAAATGTTAAAACAACATGGTCCTTAATAATTCATTATCTAAATCAAACAAACCTACACATTTTACTTAACATTATACATATATAAATTTTTGCAATTTTAAAATTAATCTAGGTACTAGGGCCAAGACAAGTCCAGTTCTAGTGAATGTCAATGTCTTAATTTTTGTTGACAGATGAAATGTCATAGTTTTTCTGATCAATCAGTGTCACAGAAGTAAACTCTCTTTTTCAGTTTGTCTGTCAAACAAATCGGAAACATGGCTGAGGTTCGTAAAATAAAATAATATTTCTATCCAGTTTTATCAAATGAATCTCTCTAAAATATACAGCCATCATCTAAGTGCACGATTAAAGTGATATTGACAGTTATTCCTCAAGTGATATTTTGCCAAAGTGAAACACAATGTTTATGTTTTTCAGGTTGAAGAAGTCAAGAAGAAGCGTACCTTCAGGAAGTTTACCTTCCGAGGAGTTGACTTGGATCAGCTTCTGGATATGCCCAAGTAAGTTGTCACTATTAGCCCACTTTACTCAGCAATATTTGTGTAGTACCTTACCAATTCTAACCTTACATCAAGATCAGGTGTTTGTTGGCAAACCGGCAAAGTATGTTTCATATATCGACACGTAACTTCTGTTTATGTTTCCCTGAAATACTCGTTGACCAGAGTTCAGTTGTTCGTTTGACTATAATTGCTGTTTTGTTATTTTCAGTGAGCAACTCATGGAGTTGATGCACGCTCGCGCTCGCAGGCGTTTTGCCCGCGGCCTGAAGCGCAAGCCTATGGCGCTGGTTAAGAAACTGCGCCGCGCCAAGAAGGAAGCTCCCCCAAATGAGAAGCCTGAGATTGTCAAGACTCACCTTAGAAACATGATCATTGTCCCTGAAATGGTTGGCTCTATTGTTGGCATCTACAACGGAAAGACTTTCAACCAGGTTGGTATCTCATAATCTAAGCGACAAGTGAAACTAATACAGTGTGCCCAAGTGTCAATGGTGTTTGTTTTGCAACCATGATAATGTGAAGTGTTTCTATGAATGATGTGTTTTAACGGGATGGAAAAGTAAAGATGTCAATAATTTTATATTGAATAATTAAATATGATATTACCAGTAACACATACTTCAAGCTTACCTTGTGGCTATATTTGCTGTGTGAATTGTTCAGAAAAATTTTGTTATTCATTTTGTATTACCTCAGTTAAATTAAGTAAAGCTACTAAATTAAACTAGGTTTTAATGAGTCTTTCAAACCAATAAAATATGAAAATTATAATAATTAAAAGTTAACTTTATTCATGTACACTTATGGAATATGCTAAGAAACCTAAAATATATGATTACAATAACTTACAATAACTATTTATGTAACAGAAAAGTTTCAAGTGAGTTAATGAGTACAAAAAAGTCCTTGCTCAGAATCACAACCACCTTCAATCAGTCTCCACTGTGTACACAAGTGAAAGATGTTTGAAAAAAGATTCTTCTCATTGGGCAGTTATTTAGAATATTAATGATTTTAATTTTACATAATTTCACATCTGTTTATTTTATAAGTATTGTTAATAATTATAATTATTATCTAATATTTGTTTACAGGTTGAAATCAAGCCTGAGATGATCGGCCACTACCTTGGAGAGTTCTCCGTCACATACAAGCCTGTGAAGCACGGTAGGCCCGGTATTGGTGCCACCCACAGCTCAAGGTTCATCCCACTCAAGTAGAGTGTTCCACCAACCCCTAGGCTAAGTGTAAAAAACAACATGGGAATACAATAAAGTATCTAATGTTGCATTCTAGACTTTTATTTACTAGCAAAGTAGAAGGTATGGATTTATTTATGTATTTATCTTGTCACTAAGGATAGTTTGGTCTTGTATATTTTAAATCAACACTGACATCTCTAAGTCAATCAAGACTCACTTATAGCATTCACTAAACAGTCAAGTTTTCAACTGCCGTTGGCAATGGAAGAGTGCTTATACATACCCGTAGCCCCAACACAATGGCGTGAGGACACAAAATACTCATTTATTGGTAAAAAATATTACAGCTCAGGTATTAAATACACCTAGTTAAATGTCTTTATTTCTTCTATTATCTTTTGCTAATTCTCGAATCCTGATAAAACGCTCGCGCCAGGTTTAGAAAGTTGACCATCGATTTGGCTGCCATGCTCAGTTAAAATAGGTAAAACTACTAAATAAAAGTATGTAGGTATTATTCAGTGTTGAACCAATGAAAATAATTATTATATTAAAGTTAACTCCGTATGTACACGTAAGGAATATAGGTAATAAGAAACCTAAAATATAATGATAACAATATCTATGTATTTCTGTAACAGAAAACTTTCAAGTGTGTTACTGTGTAACTGGGATAATTATTATTCAGTCAGTACCTAAATACCAATTAAGTCTTATTACCTATTAATAGCTTATATCATAGATTTAACAGTTTTATTGATCGGTGCTGTGCTAATATCACTAATATAAAGTACCTACTAAACCTATCTAAGTTGTTAAAGTTAAGCAGTTATAGCGAGTACCAACAGAGGGCGTTGTTTGCTCCGGATTTATAATAATACAAATGTTAAGTTTGTATTGTTATTGTGGTATTGTAGAATATACAAGATTTCATCGTCATTTCAGCCGTAGAAAACTCCCAGGTTAGAGTCGTGATTTGGTCCTCACCTGGTGCGCTATTTTAGGGTCATCCACATCTCGAAAGCCTAATAGCGTGCAAACACCCCAGTACAAAGAGCATGCGCGAGATATTTGTTTTTAATAAAACGAGGAATTATTAAATTAATTGATTATGGTTTTTATTCTTTAATTGACGGTTTATTGGAATTAATATGTGACATTGAAACGAATGGTACCTATCTAATTAAAGCTATTTGATTGTTGACTGTAGATATTAAAATAAGAAGTTCAGTCTCACTCATAAATAAAAAAAAAAACGAATAGACCAATAAAAAATAGACTTCTAATCCCCTTCCAACTCATTCTGGTTTTAGTTCATTTCAGTTAGAACGAGTACCTACCAGCGTACTTAAATTACACAATTTATCCAAATGACGCCTTCAAAGTTTTTGCAAGCAATTAAACTCGTTACCATCGTTGGCCGAGTCTTTCGATCATACCATTTTATATGCATTAGCTTGTCATCACTGCTTCGGAAACTGGTTCTGTCTGCCCGAAACCAGCTCAACCCGCTTGCATCTGAACGTCTGATATCACCATCGAGTCTTCAATGTTTGTAAGACAACCCTTTTTCGTCTTGGCACATAGGTGCCCTACTTAGACATACAAATTGGTGTTGATGCTGATTTATGGGTAAAGTACATACTCATCACCTTTTATGGAAGAGGTCAATGTTGTGACGTGTTTGATGTTTGTTTGAAAATAATGTTTAGCAATATTATCCGCGGAAGACTTTGATTTCGTTATAGGCAGAGTATTTATTTTATCAATAAGTTCATAAGTAATTGAAAATCGCAGGTACATTGATGATAGATAAATGCATAGTACATTAGATTATTAACAACATTTAGCTTTTCGTAATCGTTAAAATCAACTCATTTTAAAGCTCGTAGACCTCTACAGTCCCGCTAAAAGTCTGAAGTCATTCTAGTAATTAGTTACCTTGTGTAGGTTTATTAGGTTTGTTCAGACAAGCCGAGCCGCCGATAGCTTCGCTTGCATTTGTTTATTTAATACTAGCAGCCCCCGCGAACTTCGTCTCGCCATATACTTTTATTTGCAACTATATCCATACTAAATTTCATCCAATTAGAATTATCCTGCGTAAGCATTTATTTTCCCGCGGAAGCATTTAATTTTTTCGCGGTAAAAAGTCTCTCGCCATATACTTTTATTTGCAACTATCTACATACTAAATTTCATCGAAATCGAATTTTCCCACGTAAGCCTATATTTTCCCGTGGAAGCATGTATTTTTCGCGGTGAAAAGTCTCTCGCCATATACTTTTATTTGCAACTATCTTCTGCATGTATACATTGACTCCCCCCCCCCCCCCGTACCCCAGTGACGCCTACATTGAGCCTACATCGCATGCTGGCTAGCTGAGCGCGGTGAGCGACAACCTCTAGACTTTTTCTAATACTTGCATTTTTAAACTCGTGATATTTATTTTTATTATATTATATAAAGCTAAATTACCACTGACTCACTCACTGACTCATTGACATAATTGTTCTCCCTGTTGGTGGATGGGAAGGTATATTTTTTTTTGCGGAATCGTATACAGGGGGTCCGGGTGAGTGGGGGAAAATTCCGACTTTTTCAAATTTCCCCCTCCCCCTCCCCCTCCCCTATGGTATCTTCCAAACGGTAGCACCTAGACTGGAAATTTTTTCGGAGTCGTATAGAGGAGGATAGATAGTTTTGAAAAACAAAAAAAGTTTGTCCCCCTCGCCCCCCTAGACCCCCTTTTTAATGAAAAAACTGATTTTATTATCGGGTGGAGCATTGCGGCGAGCGAAGCGAGCCGCGATGCGACTACGGGGAACAGCTCGGCGAGCGAAGCGAGCCGTGCTGTGACCCCCAGAATGTCCCCCTTGTCCCCCTTGTCCCAAAAATTCGACTTGGGTGTCGTTTCCGACTAATATGGGGGTGAGGATTACGAATTTGATGACGGCGCGCGTGGGTCGGATTGCGGTGAGCGAAGCGAACCGCAATGCGACACACGCCACGCAGCAAGGTGAGCGAAGCGAGCCTTGCTGCGTGTGCGGGTATGGCAGCACGACCGGGGTCGTATTGCGGTGAGCGAAGCGAACCGCAATGCGACCACGGGCATCAGCTCGGCGAGCGAAGCGAGCCGTGCTGATGCCCGTGGTGTACTGATATGGGTATCGTTTCCGACTAATATGGGGGTGAGGATTACGAATATGATGATGGCGCGCGTGGGTCGGATTGCGGTGAGCGAAGCGAACCGCAATGCGACACACGCCACGCAGCAAGGCGAGCGAAGCGAGCCTAGCTGCGTGTGTGGCACCATGACCACGGGGAACAGCACGGCGAGCGAAGCGAGCCGTGCTGTGACCCCACGCCCCCAGGCTCTCCTGAATACCCTCTTCTTATCTTAATTTCGTCTTGATTATCGATTTCCACCAAAAAAAACTTGTAGGTACCAAAACCCCCCCCAATTTTAGAATACATGCGAGCTGCTTGCAGCTCGCACACTCACGACCCACTAGTTATATTATATTATATAAAGCTAAATTACCACTCACTGATTGACTGACTGACATAATTGTTCTCCCTGTTGGTGGATGGGAAGGTATATTTTTTTTTGCAGAAACGTATACAGGGGGTCCGGGTGAGTGGGGGAAAATTCCAACTTTTTCAAATTTCCCCCTCCCCCTCCCCCTCCCCTATGGTATCTTCTCAACGGTAAGGTACTGAGTAAAAATTTTTTGAGGGTCGTATAGAGGGGGGTAAACAATTGCGAAAAAAAAAATTTTTTCCCCCCCTTTCCCCCAAAAAAACTCCCCCTCTCGAGTGTGCTTCCAGAAATCGTCCTTTTATAGGGTTTTCGATGGCGGGGTCGTATAGAGGGTTCCTTCTCGAGTTGGAAGAAAAAAAAATTACCCCCCCTTTTCCCCCAAATTTCACCCACCCCTTTTGGTATCTCCCAAACGGTGAGACTTGGATAAGTTTTTTTTTCACAGTCATGTAGAGAAAGATAGATGGTTTTGAATAGCAAAAAAAGTTTGACCCCCTCGCCCCCCTAGACCCCCTTTTTTATGAAAAAACCGAAAATTGGCCTATTTTTGACGAATATTTTAAGGGTGGAGCATTGCGGCGAGCGAAGCGAGCCGCGATGCGACCGCGGGGAACAGCGCGGCGAGCGAAGCGAGCCGTGCTGTGACCCCCGGAACGCCCCCTTGGCCCCCTTGGCCCCCCTCAAAAAATTTGACATGGGTATCGTTTCCGACTAATATGGGGGTGAGGATTACGAATTTGATGTCGGCGCGCGTGGGTCGGATTGCGGTGAGCGAAGCGAACCGCAATGCGACACTCGCCACGCAGCAAGGCGAGCGAAGCGAGCCTTGCTGTGTGTGCGTGTATGGCAGCCCGACCGGGGTCGTATTGCGGTGAGCGAAGCGAACCGCAATGCGACTACGGGCATCAGCTCGGCGAGCGAAGCGAGCCGTGCTGATGCCCGTGGTGTACTGATATGGGTATCGTTTCCGACTAATATGGGGGTGAGGATTACGAATTTGATGACGGCGAGCGTGGGTCGGATTGCGGTGAGCGAAGCGAACCGCAATACGACACACGCCACGCAGCAAGGCGAGCGAAGCGAGCCTTGCTGCGTGTGTGGCACCACGACCACGGGGAACAGCACGGCAAGCGAAGCGAGCCGTGCTGTGACCCCCCGCCCCCCTGAATATCCTCCCCCATCACAAATTGACATGAATGTAGATTTCCATCGCAGTTTCCAATGTCTTGATTATCGATTTCCACCAAAAAAAACTTGTAGGTACCAAAACCCCCCCCAATTTTAGAATACATGCGAGCTGCTTGCAGCTCGCACACTCACGACCCACTAGTTATATTATATAAAGCTAAATTACCACTGACACACTCATTGACATAATTGTTCTCCCTGTTGGTGGATGGGAAGGTATTTTTTTTTTTGCGGAAACGTGTAGGGGGGGTCCGGGTGAGTTGGGGAAAATTCCGACTTTTTCAAATTTCCCCCTCCCCCTTCCCCTCCCCTATGGTATCTTCTAAACGGTAAGACCTAGAGGAAAAATTTTTTCACAGTCGTGTAGAAGAGGATAGATAGTTTTGAAAAGCAATAAAAGTTTGTCCCCCTCGCCCCCCTAGACCCCCTTTTTAATGAAAAAACTGAATTTTTTATCGGGTGGAGCATTGCGGCGAGCGAAGCGAGCCGCGATGCGACTACGGGGAACAGCGCGGCGAGCGAAGCGAGCCGTGTTGTGACCCCCGGAATGTCCCCCTTGTCCCCCTTGTCCCAAAAATTCGACATGGGTGTCGTTTCCGACTAATATGGGGGTGAGGATCACGAATTTGATGACGGCGCGCGTGGGTCGGATTGCGGTGAGCGAAGCGAACCGCAATGCGACACACGCCACGCAGCAAGGCGAGCGAAGCGAGCCTTGCTGCGTGTGCGTGTATGGCAGCACGACCGGGGTCGTATTGCGGTGAGCGAAGCGAACCGCAATGCGACCACGGGCATCAGCTCGCCGAGCGAAGCGAGCCGTGCTGATGCCCGTGGTGTACTGATATGGGTATCGTTTCCGACTAATATGGGGGTGAGGATTACGAATTTGATGACGGCGGGCGTGGGTCGGATTGCGGTGAGCGAAGCGAACCGCAATACGACACACGCCACGCAGCAAGGCGAGCGAAGCGAGCCTTGCTGCGTGTGTGGCACCACGACCACGGGGAACAGCACGGCGAGCGAAGCGAGCCGTGCTGTGACCCCCCGCCCCCCTGAATACCCTCCCCCATCACAAATTGACATGAATGTAGATTTCCATCGCAGTTTCCAATATGTCTTGATTATCGATTTCCACCAAAAAAAACTTGTAGGTACCAAAACCCCCCCCAATTTTAGAATACATGCGAGCTGCTTGCAGCTCGCACACTCACGACCCACTAGTTATATTATATAAAGCTAAATTACCACTGACTCACTCACTCACTCACTCATTGACATAATTGTTCTCCCTGTTGGTGGATGGGAAGGTATGTTTTTTTTTGCAGAATCGTTTAGAGGGGGTCCGGGTGAGTGGGGGAAAATTCCGACTTTTTCAAATTTCCCCCTCCCCCTCCCCCTCCCCTATGGTATCTTCATAACGGTAGCACATTGACAAAAAATTTTTTCGGGGTCGTATAGAGGGGGGTAAACGATTGCGAAAAAAAAATTTTCATCTCCCCCTCCCCCCCAAAAAAACTCCCCCTCTCGAGTGTGCTTCCAGAAATCGTCCTTTTATAGGATTTTCGATGGCGGGGTCGTATAGAGGGTTTTTTCTCGAGTTGGAAGAAAAAAAAAATTACCCCCCCTCCTACCCCCAATTTCACCCCCCATTTTGGTATCTCCCAAACGGTGAGACTTGGAGGAAAAATTTTTTCACAGTCATATAGAGGAGGATAAATAGTTTTGAATGGCAAAAAAAGTTTGACCCCCCCGCCCCCCTAGACCCCCTTTTTTATGAAAAAACCGAAAATTGGCCTATTTTTGACGAATATTTTAAGGGTGGAGCATTGCGGCGAGCGAAGCGAGCCGCGATGCGACCGCGGGGAACAGCGCGGCGAGCGAAGCGAGCCGTGCTGTGACCCCCGGAATGTCCCCCCTGTCCCCCTTTCCCCAAAAAATTCGACATGGGTATCGTTTCCGACTAATATGGGGGTGAGGATTACGAATTTGATGATGGCGCGCGTGGGTCGGATTGCGGTGAGCGAAGCGAACCGCAATGCGACACACGCCACGCAGCAAGGCGAGCGAAGCGAGCCTTGCTGTGTGTGCGTGTAAGGCAGCACGACCGGGGTCGTATTGCGGTGAGCGAAGCGAACCGCAATGCGACCACGGGCATCAGCTCGGCGAGCGAAGCGAGCCGTGCTGATGCCCGTGGTGTACTGATATGGGTATCGTTTCCGACTAATATGGGGGTGAGGATTACGAATTTGATGACGGCGCGCGTGGGTCGGATTGCGGTGAGCGAAGCGAACCGCAATACGACACACGCCACGCAGCAAGGCGAGCGAAGCGAGCCTTGCTGCGTGTGTGGCACCACGACCACGGGGAACAGCACGGCGAGCGAAGCGAGCCGTGCTGTGACCCCACGCCCCCAGGCCTCCTTGAATACCCTCCCCATCAGAAAATTTTCACTTGAATGTCGATTCCAATCGCAATCATTTTTTTTTTATCGATTTCCACCAAAAAAAACTTGTAGGTACCAAAACCCCCCCTACTTGGGACAACATGCGAGCTGCTTGCAGCTCGCACACTCACGACCCACTAGTTATATTATATAAAGCTAAATTACCACTGACTCACTCACTCACTCACTCATTGACATAATTGTTCTCCCTGTTGGTGGATGGGAAGGTATATTTTTTTTTGCAGAATCGTTTACAGGGGGTCCGGGTGAGTGGGGGAAAATTCCGACTTTTTCAAATTTCCCCCTCCCCCTCCCCCTCCCCTATGGTATCTTCTCAACGGTAAGGTATTGAGTAAAAATTTTTTGGGGGTCGTATAGAGGGGGGTAAACGATTGCGAAAAAAATTTTTTTATCCCCCCCTCCCCCCCAAAAAAACTCCCCCTCTTGAGTGTGCTTCCAGAAATCGTCCTTTAATAGGATTTTCTATGGCGGGGTCGTATAGAGGGTTCCTTCTCGAGTTGGAAGAAAAAAAAATTACCCCCCCTTTTCCCTCAAATTTCACCCCCCCCTTTTGGTATCTCCCAAACGGTAAGACTTGGAGGAATTTTTTTTTCACAGTCATATGGAGGAGGATAGATAGTTTTGAATGGCAAAAAAAATTTGACCATCCCGCCCCCCAAGACCCCCTTTTTTATAAAAAAACCGAAAATTGGCCTATTTTTGACGAATATTTTAAGGGTGGAGCATTGCGGCGAGCGAAGCGAGCCGCGATGCGACCACGGGGAACAGCGCGGCAAGCGAAGCGAGCCGTGCTGTGACCCCCGGAATGTCCCCCCTGTCCCCCTTTCCCCAAAAAATTCGACATGGGTATCGTTTCCGACTAATATGGGGGTGAGGATTACGAATTTGATGATGGCGCGTGTGGGTCGGATTGCGGTGAGCGAAGCGAACCGCAATGCGACACACGCCACGCAGCAAGGCGAGCGAAGCGAGCCTTGCTGCGTGTGCGGGTATGGCAGCACGACCGGGGTCGTATTGCGGTGAGCGAAGCGAACCTCAATGCGACCACGGGCATCAGCTCGGCGAGCGAAGCGAGCCGTGCTGATGCCCGTGGTGTACTGATATGGGTATCGTTTCCGACTAATATGGGGGTGAGGATTACGAATTTGATGACGGCGTGCGTGGGTCGGATTGCGGTGAGCGAAGCGAACCGCAATACGACACACGCCACGCAGCAAGGCGAGCGAAGCGAGCCTTGCTGCGTGTGTGGCACCACGACCACGGGGAACAGCACGGCGAGCGAAGCGAGCCGTGCTGTGACCCCACACCCCCAGGCCCCCCTGAAAACCCTCCCCCACCAAAAAATTTTACATTAATGACGATTCCCATCCCAGTTTCCTCTACGTCTTGACTATCGATTTCCACCAAAAAAAACTTGTAGGTACCAAAACCCCCCCCAATTTTAGAATACATGCGAGCTGCTTGCAGCTCGCACACTCACGACCCACTAGAAAAAAATTTTTTTATCCCCCCCTCCCTTCCAAAAAAACTCCCCCTCTCGAGTGTGCTTCCAGAAATCGTCCTTTAATAGGATTTTCGATGGCGGGGTCGTATAGAGGGTTCCTTCTCGAGTTGGAAGAAAAAAAAGTTACCCCCCCTTTTCCCCCAAATTTCACCCCCCCTTTTGGTATCTCCCAAACGGTGAGACTTGGATAATTTTTTTTTTCACAGTCATGTAGAGAAAGATAGATAGTTTTGAATAGCAAAAAAAGTTTGACCCCCTCGCCCCCCTAAACCCCCTTTTTTATGAAAAAACCGAAAATTGGCCTATTTTTGACGAATATTTTAAGGGTGGAGCATTGCGGCGAGCGAAGCGAGCCGCGATGCGACCACGGGGAACAGCGCGGCGAGCGAAGCGAGCCGTGCTGTGACCCCCGGAATGTCCCCCCTGTCCCCCTTTCCCCAAAAAATTCGACATGGGTACCTATCGTTTTCGACTAATATGGGGGTGAGGATCACGAATATGATGACGGCGCGCGTGGGTCGGATTGCGGTGAGCGAAGCGAACCGCAATGCGACACACGCCACGCAGCAAGGCGAGCGAAGCGAGCCTTGCTGTGTGTGCGTGTATGGCAGCACGACCGGGGTCGTATTGCGGTGAGCGAAGCGAACCGCAATGCGACCACGGGCATCAGCTCGGCGAGCGAAGCGAGCCGTGCTGATGCCCGTGGTGTACTGATATGGGTATCGTTTCCGACTAATATGGGGGTGAGGATTACGAATTTGATGTCGGCGAGCGTGGGTCCACGACACACGCCACGCAGCAAGGCGAGCGAAGCGAGCCTTGCTGCGTGTGTGGCACCACGACCACGGGGAACAGCACGGCGAGCGAAGCGAGCCGTGCTGTGACCCCCCGCCCCCCTGAATACCCTCCCCCATCACAAATTGACATGAATGTAGATTTCCATCGCAGTTTCCAATATATCTTGATTATCGATTTCCACCAAAAAAAACTTGTAGGTACCAAAACCCCCCCCAATTTTAGAATACATGCGAGCTGCTTGCAGCTCGCACACTCACGACCCACTAGTTATATTATATAAAGCTAAATTACCACTCACTGATTGACTGACTGACATAATTGTTCTCCCTGTTGGTGGATGGGAAGGTATATTTTTTTTTGCAGAAACGTATACAGGGGGTCCGGGTGAGTGGGGGAAAATTCCAACTTTTTCAAATTTCCCCCTCCCCCTCCCCCTCCCCTATGGTATCTTCTCAACGGTAAGGTACTGAGTAAAAATTTTTTGAGGGTCGTATAGAGGGGGGTAAACAATTGCGAAAAAAAAATTTTTTTCCCCCCCTTTCCCCCAAAAAAACTCCCCCTCTCGAGTGTGCTTCCAGAAATCGTCCTTTTATAGGGTTTTCGATGGCGGGGTCGTATAGAGGGTTCCTTCTCGAGTTGGAAGAAAAAAAAATTACCCCCCCCTTTTCCACCAAATTTCACCCCCCCTTTTTGTATCTCCCAAACGGTGAGACTTGGATAATTTTTTTTTTCACAGTCATGTAGAGAAAGATAGATAGTTTTGAATAGCAAAAAAAGTTTGACCCCCTCGCCCCCCTAGACCCCCTTTTTTATGAAAAAACCGAAAATTGGCCTTTTTTTGACGAATATTTTAAGGGTGGAGCATTGCGGCGAGCGAAGCGAGCCGCGATGCGACCACGGGGAACAGCGCGGCGAGCGAAGCGAGCCGTGCTGTGACCCCCGGAATGCCCCCCCTGGCCCCCCTTCCCCAAAAAAATCGACATGGGTATCGTTTCCGACTAATATGGGGGTGAGGATTACGAATTTGATGACGGCGCGCGTGGGTCGGATTGCGGTGAGCGAAGCGAACCGCAATGCGACACACGCCACGCAGCAAGGCGAGCGAAGCGAGCCTTGCTGCGTGTGCGTGTATGACAGCCCGACCGGGGTCGTATTGCGGTGAGCGAAGCGAACCGCAATACGACCACGGGCATCAGCTCGGCGAGCGAAGCGAGCCGTGCTGATGCCCGTGGTGTACTGATATGGGTATCGTTTCCGACTAATATGGGGGTGAGGATTACGAATTTGATGACGGCGAGCGTGGGTCGGATTGCGGTGAGCGAAGCGAACCGCAATACGACACACGCCACGCAGCAAGGCGAGCGAAGCGAGCCTTGCTGCGTGTGTGGCACCACGACCACGGGGAACAGCACGGCGAGCGAAGCGAGCCGTGCTGTGACCCCCCGTCCCCAGACCCCCCTGAATACCCTCCCCCATAAAAAAATCTACATGAATGTCGATTTCCATCGCAGTTATCTATTACTCTTGATTATCGATTTCCACCAAAAAAAACTTGTAGGTACCAAAACCCCCCCCAATTTTAGAATACATGCGAGCTGCTTGCAGCTCGCACACTCACGACCCACTAGTTATATTATATAAAGCTAAATTACCACTGACTGACTGACTCATTGACATAATTGTTCTCCCTGTTGGTGGATGGGAAGGTATATTTTTTTTTACGGAATCGTGTAGAGGGGGTCCGGGTGAGTGGGGGAAAATTCCGACTTTTTCAAATTTCCCCCTCCCCCTCCCCCTCCCCTATGGTATCTTCTCAACGGTAAGGTACTGAGTAAAAATTTTTTGAGGGTCGTATAGAGGGGGGTAAACAATTGCGAAAAAAAAAATTTCTTCCCCCCCTTTCCCCCAAAAAAACTCCCCCTTTCAAGTGTGCTTCCAGAAATCGTCCTTTTATAGGGTTTTCGATGGCAGGGTCGTATAGAGGGTTTCTTCTCGAGTTGGAAGAAAAAAAAATTACCCCCCCTTTTACCCAAAATTTCACCCCCCCTTTTGGTATCTCCCAAACGGTGAGACTTGGATGAAGTTTTTTTTCACAGTCATGTAGAGAAAGATAGATAGTTTTGAATAGCAAAAAAAGTTTGACCCCCTCGCCCCCCTAGACCCCCTTTTTTAAGAAAAAACCGAAAATTGGCCTATTTTTGACGAATATTTTAAGGGTGGAGCATTGCGGCGAGCGAAGCGAGTCGCGATGCGACCGCGGGGAACAGCGCGGCGAGCGAAGCGAGCCGTGCTGTGACCCCCGGAATGCCCCCTTGGCCCCCTTGGCCCCCCTCAATAAATTTGACATGGGTATCGTTTCCGACTAATATGGGGGTGAGGATTACGAATTTGATGACGGCGCGCCACGCAGCAAGGCGAGCGAAGCGAGCCTTGCTGTGTGTGCGTGTATGACAGCACGACCGGGGTCGTATTGCGGTGAGCGAAGCGAACCGCAATGCGACCACAGGCATCAGCTCGGCGAGCGAAGCGAGCCGTGCTGATGCCCGTGGTGTACTGATATGGGTATCGTTTCCGACTAATATGGGGGTGAGGATTACGAATTTGATGATGGCCACGCAGCAAGGCGAGCGAAGCGAGCCTTGCTGCGTGTGTGGCACCACGACCACGGGGAACAGCACGGCGAGCGAAGCGAGCCGTGCTGTGACCCCACGCCCCCAGGCCCCCCTGAAAACCCTCCCCACCAAAAAATTTGACATGAATGACGACTCTTATCGCAGACTCCTTCCTCTCTTGATTATCGATTTCCACCAAAAAAAACTTGTAGGTACCAAAACCCCCCCCAATTTTAGAATACATGCGAGCTGCTTGCAGCTCGCACACTCACGACCCACTAGTTTTATATTATATAAAGCTAAATTACCACTGACTCACTCACTGACTCATTGACATAATTGTTCTCCCTGTTGGTGGATGGGAAGGTATATTTTTTTTTGCGGAATCGTATACAGGGGGTCCGGGTGAGTGGGGGAAAATTCCGACTTTTTCAAATTTCCCCCTCCCCCTCCCCCTCCCCTATGGTATCTTCCAAACGGTAGCACCTAGACTGGAAATTTTTTCGGAGTCGTATAGAGGAGGATAGATAGTTTTGAAAAACAAAAAAAGTTTGTCCCCCTCGCCCCCCTAGACCCCCTTTTTAATGAAAAAACTGATTTTATTATCGGGTGGAGCATTGCGGCGAGCGAAGCGAGCCGCGATGCGACTACGGGGAACAGCTCGGCGAGCGAAGCGAGCCGTGCTGTGACCCCCAGAATGTCCCCCTTGTCCCCCTTGTCCCAAAAATTCGACTTGGGTGTCGTTTCCGACTAATATGGGGGTGAGGATTACGAATTTGATGACGGCGCGCGTGGGTCGGATTGCGGTGAGCGAAGCGAACCGCAATGCGACACACGCCACGCAGCAAGGTGAGCGAAGCGAGCCTTGCTGCGTGTGCGGGTATGGCAGCACGACCGGGGTCGTATTGCGGTGAGCGAAGCGAACCGCAATGCGACCACGGGCATCAGCTCGGCGAGCGAAGCGAGCCGTGCTGATGCCCGTGGTGTACTGATATGGGTATCGTTTCCGACTAATATGGGGGTGAGGATTACGAATATGATGATGGCGCGCGTGGGTCGGATTGCGGTGAGCGAAGCGAACCGCAATGCGACACACGCCACGCAGCAAGGCGAGCGAAGCGAGCCTAGCTGCGTGTGTGGCACCATGACCACGGGGAACAGCACGGCGAGCGAAGCGAGCCGTGCTGTGACCCCACGCCCCCAGGCTCTCCTGAATACCCTCTTCTTATCTTAATTTCGTCTTGATTATCGATTTCCACCAAAAAAAACTTGTAGGTACCAAAACCCCCCCCAATTTTAGAATACATGCGAGCTGCTTGCAGCTCGCACACTCACGACCCACTAGTATATTCTATAAAGCTAAATTACCACTGACTCACTCACTGACTCATTGACATAATTGTTCTCCCTGTTGGTGGATGGGAAGGTATATATTTTTTTGCAGAATCGTGTAGAGGGGGTCCGGGTGAGTGGGGGAAAATTCCGACTTTTTCAAATTTCCCCCTCCCCCTCCCCCTCCCCTATGGTATCTTCATAACGGTAGCACCTTGACTCAAAATTTTTTCAAAGTCGTGTAGAGGAGGATAGATAGTTTTGAAAAGCAAAAAAAAATTGTCCCCCTCGCCCCCCTAGACCCCCTTTTTAATGAAAAAACTGATTTTTTTATCGGGTGGAGCATTGCGGCGAGCGAAGCGAGCCGCGATGCGACCACGGGGAACAGCTCGGCGAGCGAAGCGAGCCGTGCTGTGACCCCCGGAAAGTCCCCCTTGTCCCCCCTCCCCCAAAAATTCGACATGGGTGTCGTTTCCGACTAATATGGGGGTGAGGATCACGAATTTGATGATGGCGCGTGGGTCGGATTGCGGTGAGCGAAGCGAACCGCAATGCGACACACGCCACGCAGCAAGGCGAGCGAAGCGAGCCTTGCTGTGTGTGCGTGTATGGCACCACGACCGGGATCGTATTGCGGTTAGCGAAGCGAACCGCAATGCGACCACGGGCATCAGCTCGGCGAGCGAAGCGAGCCGTGCTGATGCCCGTGGTGTACTGATATGGGTATCGTTTCCGACTAATTTGGGGGTGAGGATCACGAATTTGATGACGGCGAGCGTGGGTCGGATTGCGGTGAGCGAAGCGAACCGCAATACGACTCACGCCACGCAGCAAGGCGAGCGAAGCGAGCCTTGCTGCGTGTGTTGACCACGACCACGGGGAACAGCACGGCGAGCGAAGCGAGCCGTGCTGTGACCCCCAGACCCCCCTGAATACCCTCCCCAATCACAAATTGACATGAATGTCGATTTCCATCGCAGTTATCTATTACTCTTGATTATCGATTTCCACCAAAAAAAACTTGTAGGTACCAAAACCCCCCCCCAATTTTAGAATACATGCGAGCTGCTTGCAGCTCGCACACTCACGACCCACTAGTTATATTATATAAAGCTAAATTACCACTCACTGATTGACTGACTGACATAATTGTTCTCCCTGTTGGTGGATGGGAAGGTATATTTTTTTTTGCAGAATCGTGTAGTGGGGGTCCGGGTGAGTGGGGGAAAATTCCGACTTTTTCAAATTTCCCCCTCCCCCTCCCCCTCCTCTATGGTATCTTCGTAACGGTAAGACCTAGAGGAAAAATTTTTTCACAGTCGTGTAGAGGAAGATAGATAGTTTTGAATCGCAAAAAAAGTTTGTCCCCCTCGCCCCCCTAGACCCCCTTTTTAATGAAAAAACTGATTTTTTTATCGTGTGGAGCATTGCGGCGAGCGAAGCGAGCCGCGATGCGACTACGGGGAACAGCGCGGCGAGCGAAGCGAGCCGTGCTGTGACCCCCGGAATGTCCCCCTTGTCCCCCTTGTCCCAAAAATTCGACATGGGTGTCGTTTCCGACTAATATGGGGGTGAGGATCACGAATATGATGACGGCGCGCGTGGGTCGGATTGCGGTGAGCGAAGCGAACCGCAATGCGACTCACGCCACGCAGCAAGGCGAGCGAAGCGAGCCTTGCTGCGTGTGCGTGTACTGCGGCACGACCGGGGTCGTATTGCGGTGAGCGAAGCGAACCGCAATGCGACCACGGGCATCAGCTCGGCGAGCGAAGCGAGCCGTGCTGATGCCCGTGGTGTACTGATATGGGGGTGAGGATTACGAATTTGATGACGGCGAGCGTGGGTCGGATTGCGGTGAGCGAAGCGAACCGCAATACGACACACGCCACGCAGCAAGGCGAGCGAAGCGAGCCTTGCTGCGTGTGTGGCACCACGACCACGGGGAACAGCACGGCGAGCGAAGCGAGCCGTGCTGTGACCCCCCGCCCCCCTGAATACCCTCCCCCATCACAAATTGACATGAATGTAGATTTCCATCGCAGTTTCCAATATGTCTTGATTATCGATTTCCACCAAAAAAAACTTGTAGGTACCAAAACCCCCCCCAATTTTAGAATACATGCGAGCTGCTTGCAGCTCGCACACTCACGACCCACTAGTTATATTATATAAAGCTGGATTACCACTGACTCATTGACATAATTGTTCTCCCTGTTGGTGGATGGGAAGGTATATTTTTTTTTGCGGAATCGTTGAGGGGAACACCAGGTGAGTGGGGGAAAATTCCGACTTTTTCAAATTTCCCCCTCCCCCTCCCCCTCCCCTATGGTATCTTCTCAACGGTAAGACCTAGAGGAAAAATTTTTTCACAGTCGTGTAGAGGAGGATAGATAGTTTTGAAAAGCAAAAAAAGTTTGTCCCCCTCGCCCCCCTAGACCCCCTTTTTAATGAAAAAACTGAAATTTTTATCGTGTGGAGCATTGCGTTGAGCGAAGCGAGCCGCGATGCGACTACGGGGAACAGCGCGGCGAGCGAAGCGAGCCGTGCTGTGACCCCTGGAATGTCCCCCTTGTCCCCCCTCCCCCAAAAATTCGACATGGGTGTCGTTTCCGACTAATATGGGGGTGAGGAACACGAATTTGATGACGGCTGGCGTGGGTCGGATTGCGGTGAGCGAAGCGAACCGCAATGCGACCCACGCCACGCAGTAAGGCGAGCGAAGCGAGCTTTGCTGCGTGTGCGTGTATGGCAGCACGACCGGGGTCGTATTGCGGTGAGCGAAGCGAACCGCAATGCGACCACGGGCATCAGCTCGGCGAGCGAAGCGAGCCGTGCTGATGCCCGTGGTATACTGATATGGGTATCGTTTCCGACTAATATGGGGGTGACGATTACGAATTTGATGACGGCGTGCGTGGGTCGGATTGCGGTGAGCGAAGCGAACCGCAATACGACACACGCCACGCAGCAAGGCGAGCGAAGCGAGCCTTGCTGCGTGTGTGGCACCACGGGGAACAGCACGGCGAGCGAAGCGAGCCGTGCTGTGACCCCACGCCCCCAGGCCCCCCTGAAAACCCTCCCCACCAAAAAATTTGACATGAATGACGACTCTTATCGCAGACTCCTTCCTCTCTTGATTATCGATTTCCACCAAAAAAAACTTGTAGGTACCAAAACCCCCCCCCCAATTTTAGAATACATGCGAGCTGCTTGCAGCTCGCACACTCACGACCCACTAGTTATATTATATAAAGCTAAATTACCACTGACTCATTGACATAATTGTTCTCCCTGTTGGTGGATGGGAAGGTATATTTTTTTTTACGGAATCGTGTAGAGGGGGTCCGGGTGAGTGGGGGAAAATTCCGACTTTTTCAAATTTCCCCCTCCCCCTCCCCCTCCCCTATGGTATCTTCTCAACGGTAAGGTACTGAGTAAAAATTTTTTGAGGGTCGTATAGAGGGGGGTAAACAATTGCGAAAAAAAAAATTTCTTCCCCCCCTTTCCCCCAAAAAAACTCCCCCTTTCAAGTGTGCTTCCAGAAATCGTCCTTTTATAGGGTTTTCGATGGCAGGGTCGTATAGAGGGTTTCTTCTCGAGTTGGAAGAAAAAAAAATTACCCCCCCTTTTACCCAAAATTTCACCCCCCCTTTTGGTATCTCCCAAACGGTGAGACTTGGATGAAGTTTTTTTTCACAGTCATGTAGAGAAAGATAGATAGTTTTGAATAGCAAAAAAAGTTTGACCCCCTCGCCCCCCTAGACCCCCTTTTTTAAGAAAAAACCGAAAATTGGCCTATTTTTGACGAATATTTTAAGGGTGGAGCATTGCGGCGAGCGAAGCGAGTCGCGATGCGACCGCGGGGAACAGCGCGGCGAGCGAAGCGAGCCGTGCTGTGACCCCCGGAATGCCCCCTTGGCCCCCTTGGCCCCCCTCAATAAATTTGACATGGGTATCGTTTCCGACTAATATGGGGGTGAGGATTACGAATTTGATGACGGCGCGCCACGCAGCAAGGCGAGCGAAGCGAGCCTTGCTGTGTGTGCGTGTATGACAGCACGACCGGGGTCGTATTGCGGTGAGCGAAGCGAACCGCAATGCGACCACAGGCATCAGCTCGGCGAGCGAAGCGAGCCGTGCTGATGCCCGTGGTGTACTGATATGGGTATCGTTTCCGACTAATATGGGGGTGAGGATTACGAATTTGATGATGGCCACGCAGCAAGGCGAGCGAAGCGAGCCTTGCTGCGTGTGTGGCACCACGACCACGGGGAACAGCACGGCGAGCGAAGCGAGCCGTGCTGTGACCCCACGCCCCCAGGCCCCCCTGAAAACCCTCCCCACCAAAAAATTTGACATGAATGACGACTCTTATCGCAGACTCCTTCCTCTCTTGATTATCGATTTCCACCAAAAAAAACTTGTAGGTACCAAAACCCCCCCCAATTTTAGAATACATGCGAGCTGCTTGCAGCTCGCACACTCACGACCCACTAGTTATATTATATAAAGCTAAATTACCACTCACTGACTCACTCATTGACATAATTGTTCTCCCTGTTGGTGGATGGGAAGGTATATTTTTTTTTGCAGAATCGTATACAGGGGGTCCGGGTGAGTGGGGGAAAATTCCGACTTTTTCAAATTTCCCCCTCCCACTCCCCCTCCCCTATGGTATCTTCCAAACGGTAGCACCTTGACTGAAAATTTTTTCGGGGTAGTATAGAGGGGGGTAAACGATTTCAAAAAAAAAATTTTCACCCCCCCCTCCCACCCAAAAAAACTCCCCCTCTCGAGTGTGCTTCCAGAAATCGTCCTTTTATAGGATTTTCGATGGCGGGGTCGTATAGAGGGTTCCTTCTCGAGTTGAAAGATAAAAAAATTGACCCCCCTTTTCCCCCCAAATATCACCCCCCCTTTTGGTATCTCCCAAACGGTGAGACTTGGAGAGTATTTTTTTTTACAGTCATGTAGAGGAGAATAAATAGTTTTGAATGGCAAAAAAATTTTTACCCCTTCGCCCCCCTAGACCCCCTTTTTTATAAAAAAACCGAAAATTGGCCTATTTTTGACGAATATTTTAAGGGTGGAGCATTGCGGCGAGCGAAGCGAGCCGCGATGCGACCACGGTATACCACAGGCTGATGCCTGTGGTATACCGATATGGGTATCGTTTCCGACTAATATGGGGGTAAGGATTTCGAATATGACGGCGCGCGTGTGTGGATTGCGGTGAGCGAAGCGAACCGCAATACGACACACGCCACGCAGCAAGGCGAGCGAAGCGAGCCTTGCTGCGTGTGTGGCACCACGACCACGGGGAACAGCACGGCGAGCGAAGCGAGCCGTGCTGTGACCCCCCGCCCCCAGACCCCCCTGAATACCCTCCCCCATCACAAAATTATACATGAATGACGATTCCTATCGCAGTTTCATATAAGTCTTGATTATCGATTTCCACCAAAAAAAACTTGTAGGTACCAAACCCCCCCCCAATTTTAGAATACATGCGAGCTGCTTGCAGCTCGCACACTCACGACCCACTAGTCTATATATAAAATTGATATCGTGATATATAAAATTTATTTTGATAAGGATTAATACCAAGGCACAAATGAAGAGCCTTTCAAGAGGCGGCATATATAAATTAATATTTTAGAATAAAAAACTGCTTACTGTGACATAACTATAATATTTAGACATATGCTGTCGCGACATTTTTTGTAGATAATGATGAGTTCTGCAAAGTCGTAGTACATGATTTTGTTCTATCATCAATAGTTTTCGCAGCGCACGCGACGTAAGGAATTTTTCAGATCATTTTTTTACACCTTATGTTACATTATTGGAGTTTTAGTAAGGATCCCTAATTTTTTTTAAATATAATATAGCCTATGTTACTCAGGGATAATGTAGCTTTCCAAAGGTGAAAGAATTTTTGAAATCGGTCCAGTAGTTTCGGAGCCTATTCGTTACAAACAAACAAACAAATCTTTCCTCTTTATAATATTAGTATAGATAGCCTTTCTCGATAAATGTACTATCCAACACTGAAATAATTAATAGGCGGTTCCTGAGATAAGCGCGTTCAAACAAACAAACTCTTCAGCATTATGATATAACCTAGATAGGATATATTTTTATCATTTACACGTCTGCATTAGACTTGTCAACACCACCATCGTACATGCAACAACAAACAAAGAACTTCTTATAGGCCGGGATCCGTAGTACATGGAAATCAAGTGATTACTAACAAGCTAATTTTTGGTGAGTAGCTTCGTTTCGATGAGACGACTTAAAATATCTTTTACCCAAATCTCGATTGTGGTAGCTAACAGAGATATCAAGGATTAAAAAAATCAAGGATGTAAAACCGGGATAACGGACCACGAAATTTGTCGGACAATATGTCCGTTAGATTTATTATATATTAATTAAGTATACAACAAAAAATCAGCTGGTTAGTAATCATAGTAATCATTTAAATTGACCTCGTTTTCGATACATTTTCGAAATGGCGGACTCTTTGATCAAACCATAGGTTTTGTAGGACAAACATGTTTTTATATAATTTAGATGATTATCTTGAGATATAACATATTGTCCTACAAATTTCGTGGTCCGTTATCCCAGTTTTACATCCTTGATTTTTTTAATCCTTGATATCTCTGTTAGCTACCACAATCGAGAGTTGGGTATAGGATATCTTTGGACGTCTCATCGAAACGATGCTACTCACCAAAAATTAGCTTGTTAGTAATCACTTGATTTCCATGTACTACGGATCCCTGACTATTACATTAATCATCAAAAAAAGTTTACTCGTGGAAATCTACCTATGACTAATAATAATAATATAAAGCTGAAGAGTTTGTTTGATTGTTTGTTTGAATGCGCTAATCTCGGGAACCTATTCCTATTTGAAAAAATCTTTCAGTGTTTGATATTACGTTTAGGCTTTAGGCTATATAATATAAACAATAGGTATGTAGATAAGGTAAAAAACGCAAGTGCAGCCGTGGGCGGATCGGCTAGTATATCTAAATAAAATAGTAAACTCGTGCTAATGAATAAACAAAATATGTTTTCGTAGCTATCTCGTCGCGCTTCGTAGCATCGCTACGAAAAGAAAAGCTTGTCGTAGCATAGTGAAATGGGATTTAGTAGCGTAGTGTAAGCGTAGCATTCAAAATTAGCGCGAGTGACAAATTAATATTTAAAGCTTTTAGAATACGTAGGAATTACTTACATGGAATTTGTACAGTCAGAATAATGACTGTTTTGCCACATGCCTCAGTAATTCCCTTCGTCTTCGTTTTTGTCTCCGGAAAATTCAGTGACTCATAAGACTTACTTTATTTAGATTTTACTAGCTGACCAGCCCGCGGCTTTACCCGCTTTTCCCCATGATTTCTCACCTTTTAATAATAATAATATTATTTTATTTCAGACAAAATTTGATCCATATTAAATAAATTGCAATTAAATATATATACCTCTTATCTATATCTTAATAAAATAAATAAATAATAATAATAATAATAAATATTACGGGACAATTTTACACAGCGACATCTAGCCCCGTGGTAAGCTCGAAGCTTGTGTTACGGGTGCTAGATTTCTGATATACTTAATATAATATACATACATATATAGATATTTTTTATTATACATATATAACACCCAGACACCCGGAACAAATATTTGCAGATCATACAAATTGTTGTTCCGAGGCGGGAATCGAACCCGCAACCTCTTGCGTCGCAGGCGGACCTTCTTCTTAGGAAGCTATATCCATCCAGCGTTTATGTGTCTGTCAGGATAAGACGTTCTGTCTGACTGACAGACTGGAAATTATGGTATTTTTACACCTGCCAACCTGGATAGGAATTTTGATATTCCTTGGGCTATAACGGATAATTTAAAACCAAAAGCACCTAAATCGGCCCGGCCGTTCTTGAGTTATAAAATTACAACGAACAGTGAACAAATCCTTGTATAATCCAATGCTAATAGGTTCTAGGCAAAACTCTATTTTATAGTTAGGTATATCTACCATAAAAGGAAAACGATTGATACCGTACCTACAAGGTAGGTATCAGGGACATCAACCGATTTGCTTCAGTTGTTAGGTATTCTGTGTTTTCCTCACCACGTGTTTGCATTTTAACTGATTTTAAAAATATTAATACGATATTTAAAGACTATACGAGGTTCACCAAATAAAAAGATTCTGTACTCTGTGAATAGTAAAGTGAGGGCTACTTGCTTATTTTTGTGTATGTTTTATTTGATAAATAAATTATATTTCTTATTCTTATTTGACAGATGAGGAACAGTGTCTGTTTCTTAACTTTTGCGCTCTAACATAACTACAATATTTTCGTTATACGATTCCATCTAATTTAGGTATAAGATCTCAATTAAAATCAATAAAAATATGGGGACCAAAACAAATTGATCTAAAATTTAAAGTGTGTTTAATTATCTGGCAGAAAATATAAACAAAAAATAAACCACTGGAACTTAAAATACATAATAGTACCTAATAGATATTGTAAATCACCATAACTTTTGCTTTGATTAAATTTTAATATGACTATAAGTACCTACTTACCTTCTCACATCAACCAAATTGAATAGACCTAAGTCATTTTAAAAATCACTTTCTAAAGTCAATAATAACGAACTTTCAGCTAATTGTTTGTATATAATCAACGAGCGCTGAAACTGGCGAAAAACTCGTCCTAACTAGATGGAGTATTGTTTTAATTGGAAGCATTAAAGGGAGCTTGTTATAAGAGTACAAGGGAAGCCTTCGAGAATCGTCATATCTGGTCGGTGTGCGGAGCCGGCCGCCAGCGCACGTGTCGCTGCGAATATTCGCAGAAAGCTTAAAAACAAAACACAATCGATCACTAAAAATGTTTTAACACAATTCATATCTGGAAAACGATATTTTATACAAAGTTTATTTTATTTCGGTTAGAGTGAGTGTTTTAAGTGAAGTGTATAAACGATTTGTTTGAGGTATGTGAATCTTTTTATATCTTTTATCTACTTGTGATTGTTTGATGACAGCAAATATTAGGTAAACATGCTTTAGAAGACTGAATTTTTTTCGTACATAAATTAAAATTCCTACTCATATTTTTTGCATTTTTTACAAAACATAAACAAACTAGCGTGCAATATTCCTAATTAAAAATAAATAAAAACTAAATTTTGTAGATAGGTCAAATATCTACTCTAGAATTCGATTTCGATATTATAATTTTATTGTGACTGTTTAGGACTAGATTCGTAGTTTATCTAGGGGTGATTGTGGGATGATTTATTGTATATTTACGAATTCGTTTATTAATCGAATTTATCTTTACCTATTGTTTATAATAATCGCAGTTCAGTTTAATTTTATAAAACAAATTTTGACAACCTGAAGTAGTTGTTGATAGTAAAAACGCGCTAAATAATCTTATCTCATCTAAGTCCTACCCTAACTATTTACAATCATTTTCTCAAACTGAAGGCAATTTCTTATCTGCAGTTTCTGTAGGTAGTTGTTAAGTAAATAAAATAAATAGTAGGTACTGTCATTATTACTTTCAGTCGTTTTATCATTATCTGATTTGTAAACAGTCTGAAAACTTCCTACAAAAATAAATTCTTTTATATTAGGTCGGTAGGTACTTAAATATATTGAGCTGTCAATCAATCAATCAACAATCAGTACTTGTAAATGAAGGCTGTAGTCATCATTACAAAAAAATAAGCAACAATATTCAATCATAAATAAATTAATATCAGCATTGAATTCATAGAAAATTTTTGGGTTTCGTGATTAATAGAATCCTTTTCAAATTATATTGCCGACGCTTTTATGTATTTATTTAATAAGTAACGAAAATTAATACTGTAATAATTTTTACGTTTTTTAATCATTAATTAATTTATTTTTACGTCAAACTACAAAGCTCATAGTATGGTATACATAACTTTTGACATAGATACAATATACTTAGTAGGTACCTATGAGCACAAAATACAAAATAATAATTAGGTATTATTTGCTACCTAAATGAACTCCCCCTTACCCTCAACTATTGGAGTAGCTGTGGAGGGTATGCAACATAATATACAATCAACAAGTGGGGCTTGGCTTGGCAGACCACTAACCAAGTGTAGTTGATTGTTGCTTTTGGTGGAAAAACACTTTTAATCAACTTTCACTGGCAAGCCTCTTTTCCTAGATAACTGTTTTAAAAATAGCCACCATAACATTCCAATAGGTTCATAAGTTTAGCGCTTTCAAACAAAACTCTTCAGCTTTATAATATTATTGTTTATAGATTGTTCATGTTTCACGACTTCTTAAACTTAAATTTTTACTCGTAATTGAATAGGTTATATGCCTATACTTATGTATGTACAAGGTGTTTTATAATATGGGTATGATGCGAGAGGTATTTGAATTCCAGGACTTAGTGATCTCTCTTTGTTTTACGACTTTCTTGCATTATTGGTTGTTACAATTATATTTTTATGTTTGGTAACCTTTCACAGTTAAGATGTAGTTTCATTTTAATACTTATGTCGTTTTATTATACCTATAGACTCTAACAGAAGAGACTAACCTTTTTAGCATTTGGTTTTAATGATTTGGTACTTATATCTAATTCGAATGACTTTTTTCAAATAGGTAGATGCTACTAAATCAAAATGTTGTAGAGCAAAAAACAAACCTGGCATTTGTCCCTTTCCGCTTTATACCTTACCATAATTATAAACACATTGTATTGTAAATGAGTAAAATACTTTATATTATAATGTAGGTACTCAAATAACTTTTTGAGTTAAATGTCGAATAAATCCAGGCAAGCGAGAAGGCTACGTGTATTATATTATAATTGTAAAGTGGCATTTACAAGTTAGGTAGATATAAATGCATGTTCTATGACTGACAGTAGACACTAGACAGTATCCATTTATGATGCAATTGTTGAATTTATGGTACTTATTAGATTTATGTAGGTACCCTACAGTTAAGGGCATTTTTGTAGGTAGGTACTAAAACTATTTTGTAGAAGCTTAGATACCTACATTCAATAGCTCCATACTGAGCATATTAGGTAGTAATTTACAAAATGCTGTTACAAAATTCTCCAAAACCTATAATGACTTCAAATGAGAAGACACGTGCTCAGTAGGGGGACGTACGTAATGATAAACAAATAAAAGGACGTATTTTATATGGATTGTTAAAAATATGATGTTGATAACCTTCGAAACAAACGAAACGAGAACTATAAAACGTATGCTACACGAAACAAAAATTAATGTAGATATACTTACCTAATTATTTTCTGGTTTAAAAATCTTGCTAAAAGTATAATATAAGTAACCGATTCTCATGCGAATGAACGGATCGAAAACCTGCTGTAATAAAAACGGGCAAAGTTCAAAGCTTTGGTTACTCTAGTACTCGTCAGCTCGTCACGCATGCCTTCGCCCGTAGTGACTGCTGCGTACTCTGTGGCGGGCTTCCCTCTAGCCGGTTACAAACCGGCTGCTACCGGCGAAAGCCGCTTAGAGCCTTATAGCGAAGCGCCCGCGCTTGACCGCGCTTTACGCATACTCTTTTGTTTCAAAAATACGATGATGTCATTAATTTCAATACGGTATTTTTTATAGTATTGACGTCATCATCATCATCTATCTGGACGTCAATCAGTCCTGTAATGTGCATCATTTGCTTTTATTTAAACTTAGCATGAGGTAATTTGGCGTGAAATAAATGGTTTTGAAATAGTTTTGATTCTTTTATGTTTGGATTTAACAAAGAAGGCTATATTGGCTATATTCCAGTATATAATAATTTTATATTTGTGTATTTTCACCAATTGTTTTGAATTGTCAACTAAATCTGAGTTTTACTATAAATCTGACATATTAGGACTTCTAAGATTAATTCAATACTGTTAGGTTCGAGCATGGCCCTGATCGGTATGTGTGAATAGTCCTTCACACTGCCTCCGAAATTGAGTTCATACAATGTTGCAACGTAAATCCTACCAGTTTGCAGAAACGAGGCGCAAAGCCTTATCGGACCGGTTTTGTGAAGCCCCGGCCCTGTAGGCTCAATATAAAACCCAGTTTTACCCGCTAAATTGATAAGGAAAATATGTACTACATAAATGATCACATTCAACACCTACAAGTAGGTGAAACCTACCTGAGTACCTGTGAGAGCGTAAATCTTTTTATATAGTAAACACAAGTCACTGTACCTAAAGTTGAACTTTATTAAATCTATCTGTAGGTTTACAATATTACGTTATTACGATTTGCTTCCGATGTAACAAACATGCATTAATACACCCAATCTTTCATGTATTGTTATTATAGGAGACCTATTAAAATTGGTATTCTACACGAATCTTAGAGTCTAAAATAATTGTATGTACACATTAAAATATTACTATTTTGACTAAGTATATTTCTTTGTCAACAGGTCCAGACTAAAGAAAATTATGCGGTATAGAGCAACGCAAACAAACTTTCACATAACGATAAGACTGCGAGAAGTGGTTTCCTATAAGACCAGCATTCGGTAGTCCACCGACTTTCAACATGGGCGACAATAAGTACGTAAACAATTATTTTACTGCTCGTACACTTCCAAAAAAGCTAGATATGTAAATGCTTATCTAGATGGTAAATAGATCGATTATAAATCTAAAATGATCACTATGCTTTTCCTCGAATTTCCTCGAGTTTTGACCCCCATTTAGTAGCATAACAGATTCTGTCTCAGTGTTGACTTAGCATCCGACATCGATCAAGAGAATTGACATTTCCATACAAATGACAAATCAATACTCGCTTTAACTCTACGAAACACTTGACAACAATCATGAAAATAGAGCTACAGCTAATTGAACCACCCAGCGAGCGCAGTTATACTTTCGCCACGATAACTTTGCGTTCCTGACACATCGCGATTGAACTGACAACGTAACTTTGTAATGGCGTTGCAGTTACGATAAAAATATTTTTGCTGTTTGTTTACCGTTTTAACAATAGATGAGCATTAAATCTACATTATTATATCAATAATCAATGAATCTAATAATTTTGTGCCAAACTGAGTGTAAAATAACTTGGTAAACAATATTTTTCTAAATCTGCGTAATAATATTGCGATAATATTGCGCTATTACAAGGTTATGTCAGTGCTTTATATTTGTAGGTAGTGCTGTGCTAAAAATAACAGGCAACAACAGTATCGTTATCTGTTACAGTTATATTTAAAAAATAATACGTTTAAGAATTGGAAAATAATGGACTATAAGATTTTATTAAATATAAGAATAAAACTACGACCAAACCGAACGCGCGAAAGAAAGTGGCATTTTTATATTTGTGTTTAAAATAATAACCCCAAATGGCGTTATGGGCCGCCATTTTGTGATGCTAAAACAGTCGGTTTCCACTTAAATTACTAAAATATAAATATTAAATGATTCCGCCAATTTAAAACGAAAATAATCTTAAAAATAACGCGGCGGTTCATTTTGGAGGAACGGTTACGAACTCATTATGTTGTGCCCATCACTAACGTGTCAAACTGACATGTGTCCTAAACGTATTCTTATCGCGGTCAAACTATAGGTTGAGATATTAGTGAAATCTACAGATGATGATAATCGTTATCATAGCCACAAAGCCACACTTTTTACTCAAAATAATAATATAAATAATATTAGGTATAGGAAATCCAAAAACAAGGATGTACCTCATACCATACAAAAACACATTTGGCCAGGCTGAAGGGATTTTTACCTAGTGTTAATTTTACCTAACCTTATTTTCCCTTGGGTTTTCCTGACACAGGCAAACATTTAGATTTGGTATAAAAATATACCTTTAATAATAATATCATATACCTACGAGTAATATGTTTATTTTTGTAACATGAAAAGAATTACCCAATATCGAGTAGATATTAATTAACCAGAAATTGGAACAAGATTTAAGCAACAACAGCCGGCTGCGGATGATGAGGATGCTGACTCCCCATCTTTTCAGATTCACGGTATCCGACGTAGACGGAGAAAAGAAGAATGGAATCCACATGGGAGCAGCCATTATCTCCAGACCTCTACGCAGTTCAGCGGAGACTGCGGATCGAGGGTCTGGAGTCACTAGCCCCTCACAGCCAGACACGTGGCTTCACGACGCGGGGTGGCGCAGGAAGCGGTCCTTGGCTCAGCTGACCAGGGAAGCCCTGCCAAGGTTGGAGAACTACAGAAACTCCAAGAGAGCCCTAAAAAGACCCAGCCTTGGGGAATTACATGGAGATCACATTATTACGGAGGAGGTAAGTGCTTATTAAAATAATCGAAATACTTTGTTGAAAAGTCATCGACCTTGGAATGGGGTATAGCCATTATGCTTGGTACCTTCTCAATTTTGTATTTTTGTAGTATTATAGGAAGGTATATACATGTTATGTTTATTTAGAAATCATTTCAGATGGCTATCTGTATAAAGTATACTAAAATAGCTATTAGTATAATTATTCCTTTTTATTTAGATAAATATAATTTATCCGTATCTCGTATCACGGTAATAACGGTATCTTAGTATAAATTAAGGTGTATTGCTCGGTCTGGATGTCAGTAATTTAGCCGCAAAATAGTGTCCCTGGTCATCTATGTATTTGGCTCTGTAATACTTACAGGCGGATAATTCATCTGTTGGTAGGTGGACTGGTAAGTGCATAAAACCGGAGTAATTATGGAAACCACAGTAATTTACAACGCATCACTTCCTACGATTTAAATATCGTTAGGAAGGCGATTAGCATGTTCCCAAAAATAATCGTGATTTTTTAACGGATAGGTACACAATATTTGTATTGTATCTGTATTTAAATAAATGACAGGTACCAACATGAGCTGGTTTTAATATTAAAACATAATGAATTTATCCTTGATTTAATCTTAAATTGGTAAAACGTTATCAAAATAAGGAAAGATTAATGTAAATTCCAAAAGTTAACTTTATTTATACCCACCTCTTGAATGGACTGGAGTGGTCAGATATTTCTAGAGAAAGATTTCTTGTCCAACAAACGTCCTATCTATATCCATACATTATAATATAAAGCTGAAGAGTTTGTTTGTTTGTAACGCGCTAATCTCAAGATCACCTGGACAAGTCAATACCTCAATACAATAATTCATAGTCACCGTATACTGTTAATTAACTAAACAAGTTGTGAACCACTTATGAATTAAAAGAACAGTGACTATTTATTGAACAATTAGCAACAAGTGCTCTGAGGACTGAGGTGGGTGGTAGTTTTAAAAATCGTTGTTACATCCGGAATCCAAGTAACTGGTACAAAATGAGGATCACATCGATTACTGACGCTATAAGTTTCCGATATCCGCGAACACGAGACTAAAGATTAGCTTGAGCTACAAACTTAGTGCATTAATGACATTGATAAGCACATAGAACATAACATACATAAATTAATAAAGATAAATAAGCACACTCCTTGACAAAAAGAAACGCAAGGAACGAACTCATCATCCTCACCTCTATTTACGGTCCCACCGTTGGGACACAGGGACGAAAGGAACGAACTCTCGTTATGTTAATATTATTCTGTATTCTTTCGTCCACATTTACCTTAGCAATTAAAGTAACGTTACGTAGCATATCTAGATAAGTTACGTTTTAGTGGAAAAGCATCCTCAAACTTATAATATTTAGTATCTATATTTTCGTGAGAGTGAGAGGTCTTCTCTCCAAAGACCTTGAACGCACACTCGGATGCCTGAAGAGACCTGACAATACCTTGACTAAAACAGACACCGAAACAAGCGAAGTTCTCCTGAACACACACTTCCCTGGATGTTGTGTAACAGACAGCAACCAATGGGAAGAACAGGTTGAATACATCGCTAATGAACAAGACTGGACCACAGCCCTAAACATGATCAACAAAGAAAAGGTCATATGGGCAATAAACAGCTTTCTTCCCTTCAAATCACCTGGTCTGGATGGCATATTTCCGGGGATGCTCAGATGGTGCAGTGAGGCACTTGCCGAGCACCTAGTACACCTATTTAGAGCATGCATTGCTTTTAAATACGTACCCAGGCATTGGAGGGAAGTTAAAGTGGTATTCATTCCGAAACCTGGAAGAAGTGACTACACAGAACCAAAGTCATACCGACCCATAAGTCTTACGTCATTTCTTCTTAAAACACTTGAAAGGCTTTGTGACAGAGAGATACGAGAAAACACACTTAGCCAAACACCGTTACATCCCCAACAACACGCCTACAGTAAAGGTAAATCAACAGAATCCGCCCTACACCAAGTAGTATCTCGAATAGGAGCAGGATTGACGTCAAAGCAACCAACTCTTGGTGCATTTATAGACATAGAAGGGGCTTTTGACAAAACAAAATTCGCCAGTATAAATAAAGCGCTGACAAAATACGGCGTGGCACCTACACTGGCAGAATGGATCAACAATATGCTCAAATTTAGAGCAATACAAGTTACCATCAACAAAACAACTCGAGGCATTGTGGCGAAAGGATGTCCACAGGGTGGTGTTCTCTCTCCACTACTCTGGAACATAGTGGTAGATGAGCTGATTAGAAAGCTCAATGGCCGGGGTGTCGTAACAATAGGATATGCGGATGACCTCGCTATTCTTGCGACCGGCTGCTTTGAAAGCACACTATGTGATAATATCAGGAATGCCTTCAGAACCATTGAGAACTGGTGCAATGAGCACGATCTCTCGGTTAACCCTGCCAAAACAGAACTCATTATGTTCACAAACAAACGCAATACGGGGCAGCTCAAGCTGCCCAAACTTTTTGATACAACACTGAATCTAACAAATGAAGTTAAATATCTTGGGGTCATACTTGATAACAAGCTTCTATGGAACAAGCACCTTGACTTCAAGTTAAGTAGGGCTTGTGCCACCTTCTACCAATGCAGCAGAATGCTTGGAAAAACATGGGGACTCTCGCCAAGAGTAACCAAGTGGCTCTACACTGCTGTAATAAGGCCCACCATTACGTATGGATCCATAGTCTGGTGGACCAGAACAGAACTAAGCACAGCCCGAGTGAAGCTGCAGCGTTTCCAAAGAATGGTATGCGCCGCTATCACGGGTTGTATGCGAACGACACCGGCTGCTGCTCTTGAAATAATTCTAGACCTAGCACCACTTGACCAACAAATACAACAGGAGGCTACTATGTCAGCTCTCAGATTAAACAACCTCGGTATGTGGGGAAAAACTACGAGTGCGCATGCGCGCATACTTGATAGCGCGGTAAACTACCAGCCACTCATAGCTGCCCCATGTGACCTTATGTCAAAAATACCGATCCAAGAAAAACATTATAACATACAATTATTTGAAGATCCGAAAGATGAATCGGGCACCAAAGAGATGAGAATCTATACAGACGGCTCCAAAACCAAAACTGGCACAGGAGCGGGTGTCCATTCATTGGATCTAAATATGAACATATCAATAACACTTGGCGAACATAGCTCCATATTTCAATGCGAATGTGTAGCAATAACTGAAGCAGCGAGAGCGATCAAGAGGAGACAAGTCATAGGACTTGAAATCCGAATCCTCTCCGACAGTGCTGCTATACTCACGGCCTTAGGAGGCAGAGAATGCAACTCGAGGCTAGTCAACGAATGTCACCTTGCATTGGAAGCAATATCACAGGACAACGTGATAAACTTACAATGGATTAAAGGACACAGCGGATCACTTGGCAACGACGCAGCTGATGAACTGGCAAGGAAGGGATCGGGACGAACTATAGTAGGTCCTCAACCGTTCCTACCGCTGCCATTCACACAACTGCGCTCGTGGATAAGAACAAGAACAAGAGATCTGCATAACGAACGCTGGCAACATCTAACAGAATGTAGACAAACCAAAAAGGCACTGCCAGAGCTCAACCCGAGGCTAACTAGACGCCTGATGAACCTAAAAAGAACGGACCTACGAGTCCTGATAGCTACTATCACTGGACATATAACCCTGAACAAACACTTACACACCATCGGATCTACGGACAGCCCCCTTTGTAGAGGATGTCTTAGTGAAGAAGAAACTGCTGCCCACGTAATCCTGGAATGCGAGGGAGTATCAGAACAACGTCAACAAATCCTCAAAACCCCGAGGTCACTCCGTGAAGCCTGTGAAGACCCCAGGAGGATTCTGTGCTTTTGGACGGAGTTAGGCTGGTTGTACTAGCAAATCTCATCACGCATAATGGACCGCCTTTGAGTCTAAATGCGGAAAACTGAGCCATTCTAACTAACTAACTAACTAACTATCTATATTTTCGTGCCTATATATCGTATCAAAGATTTAGTTACTTTTCACAGTCGGAAGCAAAAATTAAAATACACTACCCATATCGTAATTTGAAATTATGTGAATTTTGCACTTTTTTGCCAAATAACTTGCATTTGCCACATCTTGATACATTGACGCTACTTTGTTTGAAATTGTATGACTAATTAATCATTATTATACATCTTTAGTCACGTGAATGCTCCGCCAATCCAAGTTGAGAGTCAAGTTCAAACCGAATGAAACCAGAGTCGAAGGCAGCGAGCCGTCTTCCAGCATTTTAATTAACCATGTATGAGTTAGTCAACAATTAGGTCATATCAATTAAGATAAAAATTGATTCCTGTTTGAACTAGGCAAGCATTAACCAAGTTTCAAACGTTCCGCTGACTACATTAATGAAGGCAAGTTTCGTAGATAATTTTGTGGTTTCCTGTAAATTGGTGAAAACACCTTCGAACTTAAAGTAGAACCTGAGTATACGAATCGCTTCACTGAAAAAAATGCCTGTAATGTATTTTTTTCAGTAATTCGTTCCCCTGCATGTATTATAACATAATTTTAAATTGTTTAGGTATACAAACCTGCGAGTACATTCATACATACATAGGTACTACAAAGTAATAACAATTTAAAATGTACACAATCAGTAGCACATTATGGCATTATGGTGACGGAATAAACCGACTGCTCTGCTGTTGTACATCAGTGGCTGCAAACACAGCTGTCTGTCATCACGGGACATTACTGAAAACACGCCTTATAACACACGATACGACGTCCGATTCGTATCCGACACATTCGTATACCACGGAGTTGTAGTAGGTTTACATTTGTATCAGCATCAGCATACCTATGTACGTTGCAAATTATATTTTCCAGAAGGAAAGTGTTACCTAGGTATACTTAAACTTATGTATGTTGTCTAACAAAGCCCAATCATTACCATTTAACATATGTGTTTGAAATTGTAATGATTACACATTACAGATTTTACATGTCGTATGCCGGGTCGTTAAATACAATGACCATGAAAAGTGTAATTATTTACTCTTGAGTTTATGAGTTACACTAATACAGGTAGATAATGGGTAGGTACCATTGTTTATCTATTTGGTCGTCTGCATACAGTGACATTGTGATAAGTAGATAATGTGCAAAGATTTGCATTTGCACTTTTTAATGGGTTAACTTTATTTGTTAAAGATGATGGTAGCTATTATGGATATTTTATGTAGTTTCTATGAGAGCTAACAGGTACACATCCAGGTAACAATGTCTAGCCAGTTTTACAAGGGCATTTATTTTAAAGTTGGTAGATGACTTAAACAAGCACAGCAACGCTGTACGCTGCAAGGTCATGCCAAAGATTTGGGACATAGAAATTAAGGAAAATAAGTTGTACTTGTTTACTGATTGAGACAACTTTTCCAGGACGAAAAGGAGCAAAGACAACGTGAGACCAAATCCCCCACACCAGCGCACGGAATCAAGTTAGGATGGATTCAGGTGAGTTAATAAAACAACTATTATACTGAAAGCTTATCAAATTACATCGTGACGAAACCGGCATGTTTGGAAATTTTGAAAAGTTTGCAGGACAAGTGACATTCAAAAACCCGCACTTGGCCAGCGCGCAGCGAATTTATGCCTAATCTCTCTGGTCAAGAGAGAAATCCTTGTGCCCCAATAGAACACAAACATAATGACATAATATTGTATCTTAAGACCCCCCGCTAACTACAGACTTTCTATCGGCCGATAGTTTGGTCGGGTTGGGCTGTTAGTACGTTTTTCGACCGATACCAAATCGTGTAGTATGCGGACTTGCATACATCTTCATACTGATTATAAGCCCGACCAAACTATCGGCCGATAGAAAGTCTGTAGTTTGCGAGGGGTCTTAGACTAATCAACTTGACATGCCAAATTTTGACCATTTCTTGAATATCCAGCTTATCTCTGACATTTAAATTTGACATTTGGTATTAATTTCAATTACTATATGGAAATGCAACTCGACCAATTGCTGCGCCCTTACAGGGTACATGTATTAACCTTAAGCAACTACCACCTAAGCTAACACCATAAACTGTACATGTATGCAATAAATGAATAAATAAATAAATAAATAAATGAATGAACTGTGGGAGCGTAAATATAGGTGATGATGAATGTATTTTCCCCGTGGGGGTCGATGTTTGAACCCTTCTCTTGAGAATAAAAAATTGTCTATACAAAATAATAACGTTGTAATTGTAACCCATCCAGGGGGTACTGATACCATGTCTGCTGAACATCTGGGGCGTGATGCTCTTCCTGCGGATCTCGTGGGTGGTGTCGCAGGCCGGCGTCGGCCTCACGCTGGTCATCATCGCCATCTCCGCCATCGTCTGCGTCATCACCACGCTGTCTATGAGCGCTATATGCACCAATGGAGAGGTGAAAGGAGGTATGATTGTGTTAACATTATAATCGATTTTCAACGACTTCAAATTGCTGTTTTTAAAGACATGGTTTTCACCATGATGAACTTCTCTGAACTAGATAAAATTTAAACCCTTTCAAAAAATAAAAAGTTCTGAGGGAAACAAAAATAACTACAGTTGACTTAAGAACCTCCTTTTTGTAAAGTCCTTTAAAAATAGGAGTCATAATGAGTTATGACTTTGTGTCACTGTTGATACTGAGCGTGACTTGTGCTTGTGACGCCACAGGACTATTGTTTAAGAGCCCTGTAAAATTTTTGAAGTTTTGCGAAATTGGATATTTTATGCACCACGTGACCGGCGCGTCACGCGAATTCTATGAAAAATACTAAATGATCTTGATACTTCGTCGATCTAAAACATACAAATATACTAATAATTATTTTAGATCTGTAGAAAATGGCATCGAATAAATTCCATTTTATTGAGTGGATTTTTTTCAGTTTCATTCTGAAATAATTATTATATTAATGTTTTTATTTAATTGATAGGTGTTTAATATATTTTCCTAAATTCAAAATGGCGGATATTTTTATTTCAATATTTGAATCAATTATGTTTTATCTTAATAATATCAATATTCATTTTAAATCTGATTGATTATTTGAAATCAATTAAGTACATAATTTTAAATTAAAACATTCATGATTAATAATTATCTATATAAGAATAAAACTGAAAATAGTCTTATTGAAGTTAAATGTCCTCATTCATCTCATCTTATGGGCTCATTATTAAACCGATTCTTCTGAAATTTGATGTGTAGGTTTGTAATTAAATGTTTTTTTTGTCGAATGTTGGGACTTTATGTAAGTTTGAAAGTCTAAATTGAACGGACTAAATACAAATTCTAATTATAACAAAACAAATAAATTATATTACCTATATATATATTTAAGTTGCTTGTTTTGTTAGATGGTATATTTGCATGATGGCATGTTAATATCATTATGTTTAGGTATTATCTTTGTAGTTTCGAACTTTATATTTATTTTTATTTTATTACGAACTTATTGAAAATATTTCATTTATATATTAAAAAAAGTGGCCAAGTGCGAGTCGGACTCGCCCATGTAGGCTTCCGCAGCAATTGTTTATATGAAATAGTTTATGACGTATTATAAAAAAACTACTTGATAGATTTCGTTCAAACTAATTTTCGTTGTTAGTTTTTATGGTTATGTATAATATATATTTTTTCTAGATTTATCATCCTCTTAGTTTAGATATTAGAGGGGGGGGACACTCTGTTTTCCACTTTGGAAGAGTCTCACGTCCAAACTATTAAGTTTAGAATTAAATGGTTTTAAAAACATTGTTATGATTTTAGAAGACCTATTCATAGATACCCCACACGTATGGGTTGGATTAAAAAAAAGTTTTTAAATTTCAGTCCTATGTATGGGGACCCCCAAATTTTATGATTTTTTTTCAATTATTTTCTGAAATCTTAGTGCGGTTAACAGAATACATCTACTCACCAAATTTCAACGTTATAGCTCTTATAGTTTCCGAGAAAAACGGCTGTGACATACGGACGGACAGACGGACGGACGGACGGACGGACGGACATCACGAATCTATAAGGGTTCCGTTTTTGCCATTTGGCTACGGAACCCTAAAAAACCAACCCGCACTTGGCCAGCGTGGTGAATTAAGGCCTAATCTATCTCGTCAAGAGAGAAGTCCCTATCCCAGCAGTGGGAACGTGAATAGGGGTGTTATTTTATATACAGGGCGTCCCAAAATTATGGGCCATGAAGGGGAAGTACCATATATATCGTTGATAGTGAATTTTGCTCAAAGAAGACTTCATTTTATTTTAAAAAGTAAGTAATTTAATTAATTAATTTACAAAAAAAAATGTTTCATGTTTTTTATTTGATTAAAATAATTAATTTCACGTTGTTCCTTTCTTTTAAAATACTATGTTACTTAAGCAGAGTTATTATTTTTTAGCTTTTCTTTCGATTGGTATCATAAAAATCGAGTATTTTTTTTCTACATGTAAGTCGGTTCGATTCCCAGACAAAGCAAGTAATTTTTAGAAAATCAATGAATGCAGAATTACTAACTTTTAAAAATAAAATGAAGTCTTGTTTGAGCAAAATAAACGATATTTAAGGTACTTCCCCTCCATGGCCCATAACTTTGGGACGCCCTGTGTTCGGGTGAACCGAACAACGCAGCAAATATGCATTTTGCTGCGCTTGCAGTTCGATGCGTATTCGCTCGCGATTTACCCAAACTGACCCAGTTCGCGATTATACGTCGTCGTCGCGGGTTCATTACCAAACCATTATACCATTTTTACCATATACCAATAACTTTAGTTGACGGCATTAGTTTTAGTTTATTGTGTGTTTCGAATATAGTCCAAACCATATAAGTGACTTTTCTTTACACCAATCACAAAGAGCGGTTTAGGGATTTACTACAACAACCACAACCCCTAGCATCCCTCTTTTCACCCTGTATTTATTAGAAAGGTACATATTTAATGTTTACAATAAATAATATATTTATTAGAAAGGTACATTATTTTTTGTTTACATATTGGATACTCGGTAAAAATAAGAACAAAAAATTACGGAATATTTTCTTTGTAATAAATATTATGGAAATCTATACTACAATTATCAAGCTGAGGAGATTGCTTGTTTATTTGTTTGAACGTGCTACTCAGGAACCGCGGGTCCGATTTAAAATATGATTTCAGTATTGGATAGTAAAATGATCGAAAAAGGCTATAAAACATAAACTAGTAAATAACGTAAAAACGCAAGCGCAGCTGTCGGCGGGTCGGCAAGTTAGTCATAATCTAAAAAAATCATAGGCATAATTACATTTAGTCGTTGTACGGTTTCACCAAAAAAAGTTGCCTTGTTGTTTTTTAATTAGGATAGATAACTTTAGATATGCAATCCACATCCTACAGCATAACCTCCAAATAAATAAGGTTAAACAAGATGACAATGATGTGGTACAATTCTTAGGCCAGCAACAAGTGGTACAATTCTTAGGCCAGCAACAACAATAATTGATCGTTATCAATAAAAATAACAATTGATCGTTATCAACGGATCAACTTATGTCGGTCGTAGTATCGCAATAACACATACACGCACACTAACAGCGTTTTTACAGCAATTGACAGTCCCACACACTGACATTTTACGAAATATTTCTATATTTTATTCAAGAACAACCGACATAGGTCCGACCTCGACAAGCGCTCGCGCGGTACTAAATGGAAAAAGCCGGCGGAATGAAAAAACTACTAAATTATGGTAGTTTTATTTTATTCATAAAAAATTACCAAAACCGTTCTACAAATTAAAATTAATATCATAGTTTAAGCAAATGTTGATAAATATTTTGATATAAATATGACGTCCCATTGATTTAGAACTTCGGAGTTATTGAGGTTTGTTTCGAAGCATTTTCGGTCGATATTAAATTCGGTATATCTTTAGAATAAAAGCATTTAACGAAAATGTACTCTACTCTAAATGAAGAATAGGATATACGTAACATAATAAAAATTAGTTTGATCGCCCATATTCGTTAGAATCTACAAATTAGAGCTAAGAAAACAGGTCTTCGAGCGTTTTTTACGAAACATGTATCCGGAGAATGATTATTACTCAATATATAAACAAGTTATCTAAAATGTTTCTTACTACTTTTGTAGAGGAGAAAACGAACTATTATAAAGATGTAATTGTAATATCAAACAACTAACGTAAACCATAGAATTAGGACGAGAAAACCGAACAATTTCGCGATTTCCGGTAAAAGGCCTCTTTACAACAAATCAATCTTGCGGTAAAACAATTACTAACCATTAAAAGGTAGTCACCAATATAAAATACCACACCGAATACTTTTTAGCCGTGAATATTCTAAATGAAATAGTTTTAGTACTGTTTAATACTACCAAGATATTTTTTTTCTCTACTTACTGCTATTTAGGCCATAAAGCTTTTTAGGGTTCCGTAGCCAAATGGCAAAAACGGAACCCTTATAGATTCGTCATGTCCGTCCGTCCGTCTGTCCGTCTGTCCGTCTGTCCGTCCGTCCGTCCGTCCGTCCGTCCGTTCGTATGTCACAGCCGTTTTTCTCCGAAACTATAAGAGCTATAAAGCTGAAATTTGGTAAGTAGATGTATTCAGTGCACCGCACTAAGATTTCATAAAAAAATTGAAAAAAAAATTAATTACATTTGACATACATAGGACTGAAACTTAAAAACTTTTTTTTAATCGAACCCATACGTGTGGGGTAGGTATCTATGAATAGGTCTTCAAAAATCATAATAATGTTTCTAACATTATTTAATTCTAAGCTTAATAGTTTGGACGTGAGACTCTTCCAAAGTGGACAACAGAGTGTCGCCCCCCCTCTAATTTCTAAAATAAGAGGATGATAAATCTAGAAAAAAATATATATTGTAGATTGTAGATAACCATAAAAACTAACAACGAAAATTGGTTTGAACGAAATCTATCAAGTAGTTTTTTTATAATACGTCATAAACTATTTCATATAAAGAATTGCTGCGGAAGCCTACAGTCCGAGTCCGACTCGCACTTGGCCACTTTTTTTTTACATAAGTTATCAAAACCTAAAGTAAGAAACTATTCTTACATGGCAAATCTAAATACTACAATTCATTTAGAAGCTGATGATTTCATGAAATGGTGCCTAATTGCCGGCACGAGTTGCACGAGGTACCACAGTCGCCAGTGCTAGGCGAGATACGATCTTGTTATATTGTTGGTTGTCAACAATTTTATATGGGTGCTTATCACGAATTCTCCTCATGTTAGTTACATTCTGTAACTAGTCTACATACATCGGAAAATGAAGTGCAAGTAGATAACTATCTCGATACTGTTCTGAACTCACATACCTACATACTTATATAAATAAAGTACCTTCTTCAATTAGTACTTTAGGTAATATCTTTGTTGTTTCTATTCATCACCTTATTTACTATTCGGACAGATATTACAAAGATGATATTAAAAATACGAGTACCTATAATAGGTACTTAGGTACTCGTATTCATGATCAAGGTTATTAAACCAGTGCAAAGCGCTGGAGACTTGCAGCTGTTACCCGATACCCTAACTAATGTGATTTGTATTGTACTTATATGTTTTAATCGTAGGTGGAATCTACTACATAATATCCCGATCTCTGGGTCCCGAGTTCGGCGCATCAGTCGGCATCATATTCGCGTTCGCGAACGCCGTGGCCGCGAGTATGAACACCATCGGCTTCTGCGACTCCTTGAACGACCTGCTGAAGACCCACGGCTTGGGGATCGTGGACAATGCGGTGAACGACGTGAGGATCGTCGGCGCAGTGGCATTGGTCGTGATGTGTGTTATCTGTGCTGTGGGCATGGACTGGGAGAGCAAAGCGCAGGTTGATATACATTTTTCTGAATTAGATAGATATAATAGAAAAACTTAAACTATCATGGTTTTTAACACTATTTGAACTTGAAACGGGTAACATACCATGATTTATATGTTTTTGAGTTTTCCGATATTTCGACACTGTTGCAAGCGCCATGTTCACGGACAGACCGCCAATGTTCGGAAAACTCAAAAACACTAGGTAATAGTAGTACCTAAGTGTACAGAATAGTAGCTCTACTTTTGTGTACACTATTTTCTATGTTTCTAGAGCTGGTTGTTTAATTAGAAATATTTCTAGTTTTCGCTTAATTTGAAATAATTATGATTTCTCCGTCAATCATCACCAATCGATCAGCTCCGATACACAGTCGTTATGTCAGTCATGCGTCCAAGCCCTAATTTTACCAGTCCTAACATACGCTGAATGAGATTGTTTACTAACCCAGAGCTAGGTGAATGTATCTATAAGCTTACATACGCGGCCAGCAATAGAAACCCAGGATTACTAATGTGATTTATGATTTACCAAACGGAAATCTTTGCACACCTAGTTGCACACATCATTTCTATTTATATCAATTCGATAATTTTTGATCGAGCACACATACTTTATAACCCTGAAGAATTTCCATGAAATCTAAAAAAACTGTTTTGATTGCGTATTTGCTTGTAACGGGATAGCTTCGTAGCGAGTACGCGCCAACCCAATTGACCTCATGGCGAGCAAACAAACTGTCCTTCAGCCCATGCCAATCAATATGAACTACAAGTACAAAATGTGCCTCTTTGCCTTGTGTTTCAAATACAAAGTACTAGGAAATGTTGAACAAATCTAACTCTGGCTTTGAACTGTGATAAATTGCGGAGCTAGGTTAACTGAAACTGAAAGTAAACATATGTTTAAAGACCAGGTTTACTCAAAGGGAGTTCGCAGAATGGGATCCGTATTTTCCGCAATAAAAGGGTACTTACCTCGCTTGTTATTTTACTAGAAGTTCCTAGAATAGTCTATGTACCTTCGGCCCTGAACCTCAAGCGATATTTCATTTCTAACGAGCCTGCCATATCGCCCACATATGAAGACTGTCAATGCTGACAGCACATCACATCAGCGAGCTAGGATTTTCCATAGACTAGCCTATGTATTTACGACACAAAGATTGATGCGAACACACGTCGTTAGATTAAGTTAATTGCATTAATTCCTGGGTAAAAGCTACTCAATGGGCTCTCAACTAATTAGTGTTCGAGGTCGTTCAACATTTTCGCTTTCTGCTAAATTGCGGTTTCTAATGAAGAGTCATGGGATTGTCCTATAGTCCCATTTATAATAGGGTAGGTTTAATTACGGAATTTTCCTTTTCGTAATGCCCTCCATTACCAACGAAAAGGAAAATTATACAAAACCATGTAACTATTAGTTAAATGAGAAAAACCATACCATAATTATCTACTTATGATAGTTTAGTTAATAGAGCTCTATACGTTTGTTCTGAATACGTCATAATGAACTTGTGGTCCCTTTATAATCAATTCATAATCACTTTATTTTATAATCTTTATATTCAGATAACTGCAGAACTTATTTTTTGTGTTTATGTGAAGAACTTGCTTGTTACCAGTTTCCATTGTCAACAGAACTTCCTCATAGCCATAATTGTTGGGGCGATGGTGGACTTCGTCGTGGGGACGGTAATGGGACCGAAGACTGACACTGAGATTGCCCAAGGATTCGTGGGATGGAGCAGTACGTATCTATATAATCATTGTTTTAATAACTTTATTTTATGTCTTGCGGTGCCCGCTACTCCGTCCGATTTAAATGTTTGTATGGAGGCCACGCCTTATCATAACCGGAGCAAGAATTTAAATAGCCTATCCTGTGTCCCAGACGTCTAAATGTTTATCAAACAAATTTCATCAAATTTGGATTTAGAGGTTTTAAGTTATGGAAGAAAAAATAAATAAAAAAAATCGTCAAAAAAATTATATTGAGCCTATCTATTGCCGTGCTCAATAGTGGGACGTAATTGGTTGTTGTCATGATGATGACTATCCTTGCCTTATCAAAAAAATATTTGGCTTAATATGCATATATGTAATTATGTAAAGGACATCAGCATTTATATATTTTATGCTTTTTTAGCGACGACTCTCTCAGAAAACTTCAACCCCGATTTCCGGTTCAGTGAAAATGTAAACCAGGATTTCTTCAGTGTTTTCGCCATATTCTTCCCTTCAGTGACTGGGATTCAGGCAGGAGCCAATATTTCCGGAGATCTCAAGGTAAAATGTGGTAAAATGTAATTAGGATAAAATGTATTTGTATATTTATTTATAATTTTAAAATTTACAACGTAAATAATGAAAAATCTGGAGATCTAAGAAGGAGAGAACCTATGTAGACCTAAAACAGCTGAAATTATAAATGAGCTAATATCAAGAACAAAATAAGCGGATGATAATGATTAACCTTCAACACCAAACTGACTTCTAAAAGCTTCTTGATGAGTAAAATGTTTATTGTTTACACAATATTGGAATAACATTTTATGGGGCCCTATGATGTTATTGACTTACGGAAGAACGGACAGAAAAACTTGTTGACGACTTCCTGCCTCGGGAATACGAATGTATAATAACATCAATAATTTTAAATAGAACAATAGTTATCTATAGGGTTTCGAGGAAGTGGTATAATCACCTCGCTTAGGTGTTCGTATGACGACTTCTGTGGCGCAGCGGGCGAAGGTCTGCCTGTGACGCAGGAAGTTGCGGGGACAAACATTTTTACGATCTGCAGATATTTGTTCCGAGTGTCTGGGTAAATGTATGTTTAGCAAAAATATCTATCTATGTATGTATATTATATTAAGTATATTAGAAATCTAGCACCCGTAACACAAGCTTCTAACTTACCACGGGGGGCTAGATGTTGTTGTGAGAATTGTCCACCAATATTTATTTATTTATTATTAATGATCAGCATAAATTGTAAAAATTAAGCACGTTTGTAATAAAGACTGGGTGTGGTGTACATGTACAACCCTGTATTACTACACCGACCGGACCAACGAGCAGGTAGCAGCCGCCATGTTGTGGGCTTTACTTTACGGAACGAATTGACGTCATTGTAATGATGTCTTTAGGGAAGTAGTATCTCCAAACCTAAATTAGTAATTTACGATATATATCAACAAAATACAAAACAATAGAGAATTAATTCCCCTTAAAGGTTGAGTTAATAAACGGCTTCTAACAACTACACGTGATTCCCAGTTTAATAAAAGAAAATTCCAATCATTTTATGGCCCAAAAATCTTTTAGCCTTGATTTTTAATAGCGTTGTATTGTAAGATCATATCAGAGACAAACATCGTAAATTTCATTGGAACAATTTCTTAACTCAATGTACCCAATAAAATCAATTAATTTGACCCTTTAGTTTGGTGAAACCATTATTTTGCGAGAAGACACATCGATTGAAGCCAATTGTGAATCTTACTGAAAAGTGAGTCATCTTCTCAGCACAATAAATAGAAACGAGATGCAATTGAGTCTATATTAAGTTTCGTTCTCAGAATAGGATGATAAATCGCTTTTCGAATAAATGAAATCAATTTATCTACTTATATGCCGACAGTATAATATGATAGATAAAATCGAAGACACTTATGTACCTACCTACGCGTATACTTGTCCTATCTTTTACAGCGTTGAAGGGAAACGGTTTAAGACACTGTTTTCATTAATATGATTTCCTTAAAGAAGCCGACCCTTTAACTTTAAGGGAATGACGGTAAAATGTTACGTTAGTTTAGTACCTACATATATTAAATAGAAATGTGATTAGATCATAATATTACTACTATATAATATTACTTACCATGACGATTTGATTTTATATTTTAAATTAAATTTAATATTTTAAATCAAATCGTCATCGTCAAATGAAGACGGTTTCCCCATTTCCCATTATTTTCCATTTACGGTTTCCGCTGTTGTTGCTGAATAATTTAAAGCTGTAATAAACAAAACACAATACAACATACTTCTTAATGTATAGGTATTATATTTATGGAGTAGGTAAGTAACGTGACTGTATAAATCAACTGTAATAAAAATCTAAATTTTGTACCTGCGAATCTTTTTATTTCAATTGTCGATTTGTTAAACTCATAAAATTAAAACAGATTATTTAATTGATGTTCTTTAAAACTCGAAAACACTTGTACGATTTTAGCTGAGCTAATGGTAGTACCTAGTGCAGGGAAGGTTAAAAACTATAGAAAGCATAGGTATAGTAGGTAATAAAACTACCAAAAAATAGGGAGATCTAACTTCTTTTTTGAATTCTTATCTAAATATCGATTATTGGTGTGTGTAATAAAGAATTATCTTATCTTATCTTATTCCAGGATCCAGCCTCAGCCATCCCGAAAGGCACGCTGCTCTCGCTCCTGATCTCTATGGTCAGCTACGCTCTGATGGTGCTGTTCGCGGGCGGCGGCGCTCTGCGAGACGCCTCCGGGACCCTGGCGGATCTGGTCTTCGTCAATGGAACCGTCACCAACCACACTTCATTGGGAGACTGCGTCTACAATGTCACACATCCTTGTAAATACGGACTGCATAATAGTTATTCCGTAAGTGTGTTGAATTCCGCATTGCGCCAAGTAATTATTTATTATTTAGTGAATTTTAGTGCATCTTAAACATTTTAGGGTACCTACCTCATGTTGCACTGCTGGGCGTAAAATTTGCTCGGGTGGATGCTGGTTGCACGACTGAAGTTACTGTAATTTAGGGACTCACGGTGTTTTCTGCTGCACTACGCTCCGGTTGTCGATTCAAGTTTTTTGTTTGTGGTCAATTAAATTTGTTTAGATACGTAATTATGAAAATTGTGTTAAAAAGTTAACCTAATAATATTTGTATGTTGTGATCAGCATACGTTCGACGACTATTTTGCTATTTTATTTCATTAAAACGGGGACAGAGGCCGGGGACAACGGGAACAATTTTTACTTGTTTTATATTATTCCCATTGTCCCCGTGACCGGGGATATGGTCACCGGGGACAACGGGAAGTAACCCTAAAACTCCTGGTGAATCTCACGCCTGTGTCCACAGATTATAAAGTTTACTTGTAGTTTGTAACACCGCTTGTCCAATCAGGTGATGCAACTGATGGCGGCGTGGGGCCCGTTCATCTACGGCGGGTGCTGGGCGGCCACGCTGTCGACGGCGCTGACCAACCTGCTGTCGGTGCCGCGGCTCATCCAGGCGCTGGGTGTCGACCGCATCTACCCCGGCCTTATCTTCTTCTCCAAGCCCTACGGCAAGCATGGCGAGCCGTATAGAGGATATGTGCTGACCTTCTTCGTGTCTCTGATTTTCTTGTTGATTGGTAAGTTTGGACAATTTAGTGTGAATTGGCCTGCAAATTTTTTGTCTCATATTCTTTTCCAAGCCCCACGGCAAGCATGGCGAACCCTATAGTTAGCCTTTGCTTGGTTTTCTTGTTGATTGGTAAATTTTTAATTAGATAGGCACCTACTTTGATAATTTAGTGTGAATTATACTGGCATTTATTTTGTTTTATTTACGTTAAGGAAAGTGTGTTGTTTGGGAATCCTGGGACATTATAATTCAGTAGGTACCTATTGTTGGTGTGAGAATTGTTCAGTAATATTTATTTGATTAATGTAATGTATTAAAATGTGTTACGAGGAAAAAAATATCGATTTGATGTGGTCAAATAAGCCGGTATTTCCTTCCTTAGTATCTAGTTCACAAAGATTGTAGGTACCTACTCGTAGGTATCAACAGACTTAGTCATGCGTTGACGACCTTCATCAGTGTCAAGATACGTCTCGATTTACGCAAAACATTCCTTCTTCAAGGTTCCAATCAATACGTTGCTGTAGCTTTCTATGAGAGTTCCGACTTAGTTCCATCTATATTTCGATCTAGGACCGATCTAGAATTGAGTTTACCATACAAATAACAAACCGCAATAGAACTCTACGATACGATAGAAAAATCGTGTCTATCGTTCCGAGGTCGTGACGGCTGTCTCACCATCTTGCTCCTCATCTGATCCGATAATTCAACTACCCTCATTATATACGAGTAATTAGGTACCAAAAAAATCGTTAAGAAATTGTAATGTTTTATTGGTTTATTAAATAATTACCTTATTTGAAATAGGTATGACTTTTTGAAATTATGTGGGTTTAGTATATTTACCTACTCAACCTTAGAAGAATGTTATTTCACAATCCCCTTATTCTTGCAGCGGACCTGAACACAATCGCACCTCTGATCTCCAACTTCTACCTGGCGTCGTATGCGCTCATCAACTTCTGCACATTCCACGCCGCGATCGTGAGGCCTCTCGGCTGGAGGCCTACTTTCCGGGTAACTACACCTTTTAATTAGCATCCTTTATATTAACAGATGGCCGATGGGGCTGAAAAGTAGAGACCACGGATCGGCAAACGAAGCGTCGGACGTCCACCAACAAGGTGGACAGATGATCTGGTGAAAGCGGTTGACTCGCGGCTGCAGGTCGCGTCGACCGCAATAAATGGAAATCATTAATGTCCAGCAGTGGGAGTCCAACGGCTGATGATGATGATTAGCATTAATTTACCGTCCAAGATGGGGTGAGGGTTCGTCAAACACTGATTGGAGAAGCTAAATACGGAGTCCAGTTACGGATACGAAAAAGTCGCTTTGGTGATACAACTACAGCGATGACCACTTGGCCATAAACATTCCTTAGAGATTCGAGTTTTTCGGTCTGATTGTTGGTGGTTTATATTTTTATTTTAGAAAAAGAAAAGAAACCTCTTTATATAAATAAAATATTCTTCCATCCCTAAATTTACTTACACAATTAAACGGAATCGTAATCAAAAGCATGTCTATAGAATGACGGTCCCGTAACTTGAAAGTCTTGAAACCTAGGACTAACCTACACTTGTCTGTTTCAGTATTACAACGTGTGGCTGTCGCTGGCCGGCTTCGTGATGTGCGTCGCCATTATGTTACTCATCAGCTGGCTGATGTCTCTCATCACCTTCGTCATCTTCTTCACGCTATACCTCATCGTGCATTATCGGAAACCAGGTGAGAAGTATTTTCCTGTACGTTGTGTACCTAACATACCTACCTAATTATTTAAATTTTGCTAGTATCTCTCCTCTTCGGCATTTTGCCATTTATAATGACAAAGTTCTGCTTATTTATTAATTACTAGCTTTCCGCCCGCGGCTTCGCCCGCATTATATTAGATTTGAAAAAAAAAAAAAAAAAAAGTAAAAAGTACCCTATGTCCTTCTCCTGGCTCTAAACTACCCCCCTGCCAACTTTCAGGCAAATCCGTTCAGCCGTTCTCGAGTTATAAGTTCAGGCACTAACACGACTTTCTTTTATATAGATAGATGTTTTTCGTGCCAACTTTCAAACTAGGTACCCACATCTGGCAAAGTTAATACCTACTCTACTAAATGTACAGTCAAATCCTGAAAAGGTCCGCCAGCGACCCTACTATTACCTACCTTTTGAGAATTTGGCCCAAAAATGCCTGTCGCTTATTTGTGCGACTAGATTTGCTTACATTGTTTGGTTTTTATCTAAAGAGAATTTCAAGAGGCTGTTGAACTAAAACCTACTTATTGGATTGAGGTATCAATATCAATGATATCTACGATTAAATAAATTTATCAGCGGATATCTGTAAATGGAGTAGGTGAGCTCAATCCTCTTTCTTCAAGAGCAAATGCCACATACTATATCTGTATTAGAAGATTGTATGCTACCTACTGCACATTGTATCCAGCTAATGAGATGCCTCGAGTCAGCTACGTGCTTGACAATGCTCGCACGAACACCACTCGTATTGTTAACGAATGGTTCTACCGGCATGACAATATAGCAGTGATTCCCTGGCCTACAAATCAAACAATTCCCATTTATTTATTAAATCAACAGATACTTTTATAATGTTGTCTAAAACCCATAGAAACCCCAATGAAGGCCCATTATCGAATATTCCGACCGGAAGCCTCTAAATCCGTCGTTGATATTCGGCATTCGACACAGAATAACTGATTCATATGCTGAAACAGATTCCTCGTTTTGTTTGTATAAACCTCGCTTCCGAAAGTTATTATAATTCGAATAGACCACGCGGTGCGGCATACGTATTTGCGTGAATTTGATCGTAAAACTAGGATGTTTAGAGATGCTTCTTTGATTTACATGTTACATAAATCTGGCTTAAAGACATTGCTAATCAAATCGTTGCGTCAACTTGCGTCCTACTGCAGATAAAGAGCATTACCTACATGCGGAGTGGCAAAAAAAAAAAAACAAAACGGATTTTAACAACGTGCATCGTGCATTAACTCGGTTTTGTTATATTTTCGGCGTCTCTGGCGAGTTTTGTGCATTCCAATTGCATTAATATCTCAAAAGAGGGAAATAACACTCAATTGTCTTCATCGAGAACGCAAGTTTATTTAAACGAAGGGGAACAACCATAAAATAGTCACGCCACCCAGTTTGCGTTGTGATCTTGTAATTTTTCACATACCATTTTCTAATAATTTATAATTCAATATATCTTTTGTTGGATATAGACACGGAACAAATATTTGCACACAATACAAACTGTTGTCCCGAGGCGGGAATCGAAACCAAACTCTTGCGTCGCAGGATAAATAAATGATCTATTTTGTCTCGTTTCGCAGATGTAAACTGGGGCAGCAGCACCCAAGCGCAGATATACAAGACGGCGCTATCAAGCGCGCACAACCTGGCGCGCACGGGCGAGCACGTGAAGAACTACTGGCCGCAGCTGCTGGTGCTGGCGGGCCGGCCGCACTGCCGCCCGCCGCTCGTCGACCTCGGACATCTCATCACCAAGGCTGGCTCCTTGATGATCGTCGCTAATGTCTCTCAGGTAGTTCTCTATACGCTAGTATATCTGCCATTTTCTAACATATTTAGAAAGCCTAAGTGAGTTCAATCACTGTAAAAATAAAGAAAAGATTTGAAGTAGGTATTCAGGCTGTGCTCGTTGTTGTACCTGAGACTTCATTTGTTTAATAGTAATCAATATCTATCAATCTCTAATCAAGCTCTTATTGATCTGACAAGTTCACAAAATTTAACTTTGACATACTTATATAACACTAGCTTCCGCCTGCGGCTTGGCTCGCGTGGAAATAAAAAGTAGCCTATGTTCTTTCCCAGGATCTAAATATTGTATGTGCCAAATTTCATCCAAATCGGTTAAGACGAAGCGGGAAAGCGTAACAGACAGACAGAGTTACTTTCGCATTTATAATATAAGTATGGATATTGTTTCAACAGGAGAAACTAAGCTACCGAGAGCGCATACTTCGCGCTCGCGCGGACGACGAATGGCTGCGAGCGCGCAAAGTGCGTGCGTTCTGCGCGCGAGTCTGTGGGTTCAACTTCGAGCTCGGAACGCGCGCGCTGATGCAGTCTGCGGGCGTCGGCAGATTGGCGCCCAACGTGTTACTGATGGGCTATAAAGCGGACTGGACAACAGCGCCGTCAGCTGATCTCGTGGCTTACTTCAATGTGCTACAGTGAGTGTTTCAAGTCTTGTCAGTTATTATATGTATGACTGTTCAGATTGGCGCCCATGTGCAGTTCAAAGGTTATAAGGAAATTCGTCACTAGCCGACTTCCACAATTAGCTTCAGACAGGCATTACGACTACGACACTGCTATACTATCTTTTTTATCAAAATTTTGTTATAAATAAAATATCATATTATTATTAACATCCGTTAGGTATATTGGCGCCCTACACAGATGCAATCAACATATCACTGAGATGAGTGGGATATTTTGTATATAAGTTACATTGTATATTACGTTAGGTGCCAATTGAAACATGTTTTTGTGGATCTTATTGCTTTAAGAAATAAAATATAAGTATTATTTACCTTCCAGTACGGCATTCGAAAGCAGACTCGCTGTAGCCATATTGCGCGTTCCCGACGGCCTCGACTACGGGGACGACGACGAGGCCCCGGCCGCGGGGTCACTGACCCCCACCTCGAGCAGCAGTGTTGACCTGCGCCTGCGCACCGGCGCGCTCATGATGCACGCGGATTCCGATCTCAATATCAATAAGACTTCGGAACCTTCTAGTAGGAATAATTTGTCAAGTAAGTAGAATTTGTATTAACCTTGTAAACTTTGTTCTATATTCAGGCTGTTTACGGAGCACATTTTGCAGTTTGCAGCATTGAGCAAACTTGAGTGTGTTTTATTTACGTTTGAATGGCGTGAAAGCGGAAATATTTAAAAGGTCATCAAATATCAGATAACAATATAAAATAAATATTTACCTACATCTTGAGACAAATTATTGTAAATATTTTAAAGAAAATGTTATACTTACAATATAAATTTAAACGCAATTTTATGTGACTCATTTAGTAGACGAATGTTTACTTTAATCAAATCATAAATAACTTTATAAATTTATAAATAATTACCGCCCTATTGTACTTTTACCTACATTTTCAAAGATTTTAGAAAGTGCCATGTCCAAACGATTATATTCTTACTGCGAAAAGTACAAAATATTTAACGACGCACAAAATGGTTTCAGAAAGAACAAATCAACATCTTTAGCTGTATATAAATACATACATGAAATTCTTAATATTTTAAATGACAAACAATATGCTATAGGGTTATTATTAGATTTAAGTAAAGCCTATGATAGGGTTCGATATGATATTCTTTTAAAGAAATTGCAAGGCATAGGAATAAGAGGTCCTACACTCAATTGGTTTGTTTCTTACCTACAAAACCGCGTCCACTACGTAGAAATAGACCACCATAACCATAGTACGGGCCATATAGATACCATAAAATCAAAATTACTTCTTTCTAAAGGATCAATACCTCAAGGCAGTGTACTAGGATGCGTTTTATTTCTTATATATATAAATGATCTACCAAATATTATAAAAAACCACTGTACCCTATTTGCAGATGATTTATCAATAGTAATACCAAGTAAAACAGGTGCAAATCTACAAGATCATTTAATATCAATCCTACAAACTATTGTAAATTGGCTTACTAATCATAACTTAGAACTCAACTTAAAAAAAACCAAAATTATGCAGTTCCATCCGTATCAAAAACCATCATTACAAATTAACTTTCTATACCAAAACGCCCCCATTGAACTAGTAAATTCCTACCCTCTTCTAGGTATAAATATTGATACAAATCTAAATTGGAAAACACATATAAATAAAATAGCCTCAAAACTATCCAGATTCACCTACGCACTTTATGAATTAAAAAAATCTACTAATATAACGACAGCCACATGTGCTTACTTTGCTTATGCGCATGCATGGTTACAATATGGCATCATACTATGGGGAAATTGTTCAGACGCTAACAAACTTTTCATACTTCAAAAAAGATGTATTAGAATCATACACAACATAGACACAACAGAAACATGTAAACCCTACTTTATAAATGAAAAAATTCTTACCCTAACTTGTATTTATATCCTAGAAATATGTATTTTTGTAAGAAAGAACAAAGAATTCTTCCAGGTCTACTCCCGTCCTCAAAATCTTCGCCCCCATAGTAAACTTGATATCCCATTTTCTAAACTTAAGCTTTTTCACTCAGGAACACACGCCATGTCAACCAAAATTTATAACCATATCCCTCAAAGTATTAAGAACATAACAAACATATTTAAATTTAAAAAAATGTTAAAAATATAATCTTACCACAAATAGCTTCTATTCCCTTCAAGATTTTTTTGATAGTAACTAAGTTTCTATTTCTTTTGATGTAAATATTGTAAATTAAACTCTTATTATAATATTGTAACTTAAACTGTAGGATGGTAAATTTTTCTATTTTACTTAGATATAAGTACCTATTTTGTAAAAAATTTTAAAAAAGAAAAATTGTTATGCATATGTATGACTTTATATTGTAATGCCCTTCCTGGGCTCATGTTGTTAAGTACTTTATTATATTTTGTAAGACCTTTGTACACATGAAAACAATAAACTACTTTGACTTTGACTTTGACTTTGACTATCATTTATAGCTACAGAGTGGGTGGACGGGTCGTGACTCAGAATTACTGTTCATAAGTTAAAAATTACATATTTTATATTAAAGAACCTGGATATATTCCATAAATAAATGCTTATCCCTCTACAGACTTACTAACACTGACCACATCACGATCGTTCACGGTGAACGAGACGAAGAAGAAGCCGCGTAAGAAGGCCACCAACATGCACCGACAGGTCGTCAACAACACGTCCAATGGACTGCAGCAGTCCAACGATCAGCTGACTATGACGTCCATCTTCCTCAATAAACAGGTAAGTCATCATTATCAGCGACCGTACCAATCTGCTACACCTAAATAGAAACATACTTAATCGGAAATATTCAGATATAACCGAAGCTCACTCACTGGGAACTTTGGCATCATCATCAGCCTATCGACCCATATTTGGACATTGGTATTGTCACAATATAATCACCTAACCTGTGGTCAGTAGAGCGCAGGTCATCATAGGTGATGGGTATAATATTGGGGAGACCTGTGCTCAGATGGTGATTATATCAAACTACAGTACTGGTAACCAGGCCGGTTGGTTAACGCAGTAAATTGGACTTGGTAGGTATCTATAACACTTTACCTACCAACACAAAGAACGAGACTGCTCATGCTGAGCGTACGCTGGTAGGTATATACATCCCTTAGTCAGTTCCCAATCCCAGTTGTGACACCGACGCAACGGGTAGAGCTGGGGTTCGTCTATAATGTGTTAAACTCTGTTCTAGGAGGCAGGCACGCTCGACGTGTGGTGGCTGTACGACGACGGCGGACTCACCATCCTGCTGCCGTACATCATCTCGCAGCGCTCGGCGTGGGCCAACTGCCAGCTCAGGATCTTCGCGCTGGCCAACCGACGACATGAGATGGAGCTTGAGGAGAGGAAGTAAGTGGAACACTGCGGACTCACCATCCTGCTGCCGTTCATCATCTCGCAGCGCTCGGCGTGGGCCAACTGCCAGCTCAGGATCTTCGCGCTGGCCAACCGACGACATGAGATGGAGCTTGAGGAGAGGAAGTAAGTGGAACACTGCGGACTCACCATCCTGCTGCCGTTCATCATCTCGCAGCGCTCGGCGTGGGCCAACTGCCAGCTCAGGATCTTCGCGCTGGCCAACCGACGACATGAGATGGAGCTTGAGGAGAGGAAGTAAGACACTAATGGAGTCTAAGAGATTCATCTAACTTCTATCTAAATGATGTCTAAAGAAATTAGTTCTTCAGGGAGCGCGCGGCTTGTTGGAGTTGGCTCTAGTTTTATACTGAAGTTATTATTTTTGACACAAAACGAATCAGTTGTAATAGAAAGCGGTTGTTATTTTTTGCATACCTATTCTTCAAATTAATTAATTCGTCGACAAGATCCACTTAGCGTAAAAATTACAGACAGCTAAAAATAAATGTGTCAGAGTGTCTAATTTCCTTCTAATATCTAAGTGTTTAATAAATTTCAGTATGGCCAATCTCCTATCAAAGTTCCGGATAGACTATTCGACTCTGACCATGGTCCAAGACATCACGGAGGCACCGCAGCCCGAAACCAAGAAATTATTCGACGATCTCGTTAAGAAGTTCACTGAAAACTCTGCAGATCCTGGTGAGATTGTTTTTATATTTATCTTTATTAAAAACGAAACATGAAAAACTTTACATACTTAAATGTTTAAAACTAGGTAGATACTGACGAGACATAAAGGAGTGGAAAAAACTAGGGAGGCCTATATCTATGGACAACCTGACCAAATTGTTGCTGTACCTATTTAAATATACCTACCTACATAACATATTATGATACCATTATATTACTTTTATAATACGAACTGTATTTATATTTAATCAGTGAATAAAGGCTTTTTGAAATTAAAATTGAGATAGGTCCTACCTACTAAGATCGCTTCGGCCGCGTACGAAACCGGAGTCTCGTAACCAGTTACGGTAGAAGAAAAAATCTTCTTTTTACGAGGTCATACTTACTAAGTACCTAGGTTGTTCCGGTTGACTACCTATGTTGGGGTTGACATAATAATTGATGCAGTCGAAAGAAAACTACATATTGTAAAACATTATTGTCTCGTTATTGTAGAATGTTCCATAAGCGAGACGGAGCTATTGACGCTGAGCGAGAAGACGAATCGACAGCTCCGTCTGCGAGAGCTGCTGCTCGCCAACTCCAAGGACGCGCGCCTCGTCGTCATGTCGCTGCCGATGCCCAGGAAGGTACGTATCTCTGGGATTTGGCTCAACATTAAAACCATTATTTTTTGTATTTTTATAATTATTGACACACGTAAGCTTTCTTATCGAGAGAAATACGGTAGAGGAAATAATTACTATTACAAATTCACTGGAATATAGGTATTGGAAGGCGTTCGATTCCCATTCTAGGACAAAGGTTAGGTACCTACGTTGCGAGTAATTTAATATCATCATAACCTTACCCAGGTCTTGGTAAATTTGGTATTAAGAATGGCCACGCTTACGTGTTAGTTAGTTGAATTGGTAAAGAGATCTACTCTGCCGGCTGCCCAATTTTCACAAATTATTATCGTTTTAGATCGAAATTTACATTATGTTACAGTACATACCTACCTAAATTTAAATTAATTATTATTTTCCGACAATATAACTTGACCAATTGCTGCGCCCTTACAGGTTACTTACCTACATGTACCTACTTACCAAGCAATCTAAGCTTAACATTATAAAATGTGTTTAAGTATCCAAAAAATAAATAATATACCTACTTAAACCTAATTTCACCACTCTCTGTTTGTTAATTTAACATCCCGCCATGTTTAATCACTGTCAGTTTACGTATATCTATGGACTGTTAATTACATAATGGATGTTAAACTAACAAACAGAGCTTGGTGAAATTAGGGCTTAATCATCTAGGTTTACGGAATGTTTGATTGTTCCCAGGGTTCAATATCGGCTCCCCTGTACATGGCGTGGCTGGAGGTGATGAGCAAAGACCTGCCGCCGATGCTGTTCGTGCGAGGAAACCACACTTCAGTACTTACCTTCTACTCGTAAATCTATAGCGAACTCTAAAAGCTTCTATGGGGATCCATGATAGGACACGAATTTTTATATGTAGTTTTAACATGTTTGCACGAAATTTTTTGAATCAAAATGCTCATACATTCATCGTTTTCAAAGTAATGAGATTGGGTCTGTTTAGAGTTGCCAGCGACAACTCGACAGTGGGTCTAGATTCTCTATGAAATATGGGTAATAACAATGCCCGTTGATTAGTACATAAATGTACTTACTTACTAACGAAAGTTAAGATAAATGATATGCACTAGTTAGTCTTTACTATAAATGTTTTTTAAAGCAATGTACATCACCATTACCCTATCTGCACAATTAGAAATGGTCATACAAAGTCCCAAGTGTGAAATTATATCACAATCTATACAGGGTGGCCCATTCAAATCGGTCAGTATGGGAAAGTCTGAAACTATAAGACATACGAAGATTTGTTCTTAGGAACCATGTCACCGATTTTGATAAAAAGAAAAACTGCATTCATACAATTAAAAAAAAAGTGTACCCAACTGGGGAATCGAACCCGGTTGTTTTGAAAAAATAAACTTACACTATTTCTATTCAGATATCGTTTGTGTAGGTCTTACGCAGTAAATATCTCTAAGAAACATAATGTCTAAATTGAATAAAATGCATTTTTTTCACATACTTTAATTTATCATAGTAGGTGTTCAAAGTGACCACCGTTACAATATTCAGCAAGTTCAGGCATGTAAAATTGTCTCTATGGTTGTTTGTATCTCTCTACTTGTTACATACACCGTGTTATGTATCATGTGGCATTGGCATTGGGTTACATTAAAGATGAAGTGTACAAAAATAGCTATAACACCGTTGAAGAACTAAAAGTAGCCATAGAGTCAACTTTAACGCAGATTCACCACATGAAGATACAAAATGCAATAGTAAGATCGTTACCTAGACGTGTTGAATATTGTATTGAAAAAGACGGTGGTCACTTTGAACACCTACTATGACAAATTAAAGTATGATAAATTACTACTATGATAAATTAAAGTATGTGAAAAAAATGCATTTTATTCATTTTAGACATTATGTTTCTTAGAGATATTTACTGCTTAAGACCTACACAAACGATATCTGAATAGAAATAGTGTAAGTTTATTTTTTCAAAACAACCGGGTTCGATTCCCCAGTTGGGTACACTTTTTTTTTAATTGTATGAATGCAGTTTTTCTTTTTATCAAAATCGGTGACATGGTTCCTAAGAACAAATCTTCGTATGTCTTACAGTTTCAGACTTTCCCATACTGACCGATTTGAATGGGCCACCCTGTATATGTAAGTGCTAGAATTAGGTGTATTTTATTAGATTAGGTTCGTACATAAAAACATAATGCAGAGGATTTGTAGATCGTTTATATAAACGTTGACCTTATTTGTACGACGTCGCTTTTGTACTTTCCCACCTATTTAAAACACATAAATCTTTGCATAGGTTCCATTGTTAGGTAAGTGTAATGAGTAGCTATAGATATTGAATGGATTTAGGTTAGTTCCATCAAACATATATAAGTTGATTAAAAAAATATCGCATTTCTGACTAGAGAACAAATACTATATTCTTCTATTTACAAAAGTGTTTAGGTATGTCGTGACGGATTATAATTTTAAGATTTTTATAAATGTAATGTCAATACTATTAATTTATAACACATTTAATATAAGTCCACAAAAACGTTACTTATTAATTTATATCAGTTTTAATTACAAACATAAATAATATTTAATACTATTTTATTTATCAAATTGTAGTGAGAAATGTATTTAATAGTGACCCATAGAATATGTTTTGTTACTTTCATGACATTTAATTTTAATTATGTTATGAAGTATTAGGATTATTTAGTTAAGTGTAGCTTAAAAAGCACACTTCTTTAAGTACATTTGTCTGTAATTAATTTAAAGCAAAAATTAAGTTGAATTCATTTTTGTGTTATTTATAGCACATAATTATTTATTTATTTACCAAGCTTGTGATTTTACTTAAAGACCAATTACGCAAAATTATTATAATAAATTTTACAATCTAAAATAAAAGATACGGAATATATATTACAATTTATTTTATTTCACACATAATATGTCACAGAGTTTTTAATTTATATTTTAAAACAAAATATTAAAATATTTACAGATACAAGAACCAACAGATGCTCCAGATTAACATTTCATTATACTTAAAATAACAAGAAAAGAGAATCTAGATATCTCGCGTTACTATCGGCATTCAAATTGATTTATTTGTCGATTTTATAAAAGTGTTGGAACAAGAAATAAAACAATTTGAGTGTGATCGTATGCTTCTGATGAAAAGTCATAAAGCTCTAAAGCATTTGAACTGGACATGTCCTTAAAGAGATTCTTGTGCTTTACATAATTTGAATGTATATGAAGACGTCTACAGCGATATGTCAGTTGCGTAAGGACGGCGATTCAAAATACTATAATCCTCTGTTAGATATGTTGTTCTGTTAACTCTTCAAAATAATATACCTTCATTTAAAATAACTTCTTTATGGACTTTTGATTCAACCTCTCAATGTAATTTCATAAGTATTGATAGACTCCATCAGTGGAAGATTTCGTTCCTTCCACTCGACACCATCAAAACGACACCATCGATGGTGTCGTATGGAATCTCTATTCCATACGACACTACCCTAGTGATGTCCAGAAACGCGTATTTTTTTACATATATTTTTCACATACATTGATCCAACCCCAAAGTTATTATTTCAAGTTATCTATAGTTTGACGATAATTTAACATTAGCTTTTATGTATTTTATGTCGTCAATATTAGTATCCATGTCCATTGTGAAAAATTAAAATATTCGGACGGAAAGACAATAATATGCAAATTGCAATTAACAATGTCAAGATGACCATTTGAGACATATAAAATAAATAAATATAAGTAATAAATAAAATATTGCTGGACATTTCACACAGTGACATAAATTGATAAATATAAATTTGATAAAAATATAAACTTTATCAAATGGCATAGGTACTTAGGTACCTCATTATTGAAACTGCTTGAACTTAATTGGAGTTTTCATATTAACAACTTTGTATGTTAGGTAACCTCACTAATAGTCGGTGGTGTCGTATGGAATAGAGATTCCATACGACACCATCGATGGTGTCGTTTTGATGGTGTCGAGTGGAAGGAACGGAAGATTTTAGGAGCATAATAACTTTAATTACTCAGTCTATTTATGATAAAAATAATTTAATAATTCATAATGTGCCTGCATTATCATAATGGCTTGATTGCTGTTAGCATTTATAAAAATGTATATGATAATGAACTAATGACCACGGAGACCTCAAAGTCACTACATGATAATTTATATGCTACCAGCACCTCATCAATGTTAATATATAGTTTCATCTAATATCCAGACATTTCCCAATTTCATCAATGGCCAGATAAAACTAAGACACATGGTTATTATCTTGGAAATAAAATACAACTACATAAATTACAGACATTAACTTCACACAGCCATACTTCTTACAATGTATAAATAAATAATAAACTAATTACGGAATTATTTTTGGTTACAAATATTTAATAATGCAAATAAAATACTCATGGTGTTCCAATTTAAATAACTCAGTTCTTATTAGTGCTACAGGAACATTTTTATACAATTTTATATCACTTATTCTATGAGCTGATTGTATTTTGATTCGGCCAATGGCTACGGGCTATTATCGTTTATTTTAGATTACACGGCACAGTCGAATTATTTAATGGAAGTTCGGCACGTTGGGACAGAGACCGCGTCTCGCTTGAACACATCACTCCGGGCAGTACTTACTGTACTCACTCACTCACACCATCACTACAAAAGAGCCGGACGAGTAACCTCGAGCTCTTGAGCAAGGAATATCACTGTAATGTGTAACAACTACATTAGGCACATGGAAGCCACATTTCCTACGACCGATTGCTTGGTGTTGCTTGATTCTAGCGACTAGTTTAGAGTTGTCTCTCGGATTCACTTGTCTAGTGTAGTTGCAATGCCGTCTGTCTGCCCTGCCCGAGAGAGCGCGGCGCGAGCGAGGCGACCTCGCTCTCAGCGCCGCAGCGAGTGAAGCGTCCTCGCTCACAGCGCCGCAGCGAGTGAAGCGTCCTCGCTCACAGCACGGCGCACGAGTGCCGCGACGAGCTTCAGTCGGAATCGTCGCGATCCTCGTCGAAGCCGGTCAGCTGCGACGAGTCTAAATAACCTTGCATTACCTGTGAAAGATGACATTTATTATTTTATTGCAACTACCGGTATTTCTATAAGTTAATATTAATGTTGGTCGTGATGTCTAAGTAAGAAGACTCTCGACTTTTATTTGCGTCGAACCCGATTGTTAACGCCTTCAAGGCTCACACACTCATCCAAGCATCCAGATCTACATGTGGGTGCGTGGATGTGTGACACGTCTGACAGCTGTCAACAAGGACTGAAAAGCAACGCCGGCCGGAAGAAACGCAATCTGAAGCCATCAACAACGCAGAATGCCTTTGGGAATCTCCCGAACGGCGAGCTTTTTCATTTACGGTAATTATTTTCTATAAGATATAGATATACGTACCGCGTACTCGATGAGCGCGTGGTGACAGAACACGTACTGGTCGGGCATCTGTATGGAGAAGGCTCGCTGCGCGCGAATGCGCTCCACCGTGCCGCGCACGTCCGCCACGCGCTCCGCCGCCAGCCGCCACGCGCAGATGTCCAGCGTTAGGAACGTGCCTGGGGAATTATACAAAATAAATATTTCTGGACAATTCACACAGCAACATCTAGAATAGGTGTATGTATCCTACCTGTATGTAAAAAGTTAATTAAAAAATCTAGCACCCGTAACACAAGCTTCGAGCTTACCACGGGGTTAGAAGTGGCTGTGTCCAGTAATTCTTTTATAATTATTTTTTATTTACACGGACAGGGCGACAATTCCTTGTGACTTCAACTAGCGCGACGTGTATGAGTGTGCGAGTGGTGTGTAAGTGATGTGTGAGCACGCGAGTTGTGTGTGAGTGCGCGCTTGTCGCGGTCTCGCGCCAACCGCCGCGCGCCGCGCGACGACACGACTCTGTCAGGTCTGAACGCTGTGAAATGAGCGATGCAGCGCCTCTGTTTGTGTTGGATTCGATATATACAAAATGTATTTATTTATTACCTGTCCGTCCGATACCGGCGGAGCAATGTACCACGATGGGTGGTCCTCTACTGTGCCCCGCCCAAGCGTCACCCAATCTGGAAAAAATAAAGTAAGATTAGAGTTATGATCCATGGTTTAACAAGTGATACTATTTTTGGACGCCTTTATTTAAATAACCAATCGAGACCGAATGTTGGTTCGAATGGTCAATGTAATGTTTGTTACACAACACATGCACGCCAGTTCTGTTAAGTTAAAGTTGTCTCGGTACGTTACACTTCGTGGTATGTAAGCGGTATGTATACTACTATTTGTTATTATGTATACTGACTCGTGGAGCGCGTGTTGCTGCGCGCGGCGCACTTTGTGCAGGAAGCGCAGCAGCGGCTGAGCGCTGCCGCCGCCCGGCACGCCGTAGTCCGGCCAGCGCTTGTACTGCCCGTGCCACACGCTGCGGCTCTGGTTACTCTGTAAACGAAACAACTCTCTCACTTTATAAGTTTTCGTGAGTTACACTATTCATTTTAAAAACGGTCAACTTAGTGATAACCGCGCGCGCGAGCAGAGCGGAGCACGGCGCGCGGCGGGACGCTCACTCCTTGAGAAAAAGACTGCTCTTGTCGTGTTGAACTTCGAGGGTGTTTACGCTCCTTAGTTAATATTCATATTCATATTCTACTATACAGGGTGATTGGTAGATGGGTGCAAAGCTTCTAGGGGATGGTAGTGTGGACTATTTGGAACCATTTAAGCCATAGTTGTCTTAACCGAAGTTGGACTATTTTTTTTTAATTAATTTTTTACGAGAAACAAGGAAAATACCCAAAATTTTACAGTTAGTTGCTAATAACTGCCAGTTTAAAAGGCCAGTTATTTATTTTTTGTTTAATTTAGTTTAACTAATGTGTAAGCAATCTACCAAAACAAGTTATTAGGTATTTGAGTCATTAGCCATGTTTTTACAGACATTTAAAACATACGAAAATTTTCTGCGATTCACAAAAAGCATTTTTGACGTTAATTTAAAAAAAAACGAATGGTGCTTTTTTTATTAAAACCTTTTTAAAAACATGTGTGGTTATTACTCTTTCTTTTGAGGTATCAAGTAAGCAGATATCTCAAAAAATATTGAAATTATGATCCAAAAACCAAATTAAGTGAGAAAATTTTAAGCAACTTCAATGAAAAAAAGCAAATTACCGAATTGCTGAAAGTGGCATAAACCGCGTCGTACCTTGGTACCACGCGGTTTATGCGTGTATGACTCCAGATTCAACCCAAGCAGACACAATTCTAAGGTCGAGGAATAGATTTTGGCAGCATTCTTAGCGGATCCTACTACCAGCACTAGCGTAGTAGCTCAAAATCTTAACATTTCACAATGGAAGATATGTATGTGGAGTATGCACAAAAATGATAAGTATGTATTCCATGGCCCGGGTCTGCCAGGTTTGGAAAAGCAAGATACCGGGGAAATAATCCAATTCTGCCGTTTCCTCCTCAACAGAGACATCAACGCATCTTCAATGCGTGATTCTTAAAATCAATCTTGTGGACAAATATAAGTAAATTTTCTATACAGGGCATAACAAACTTTCACAACCTTCACCAACAGGCCAATAAGGGCAGAAATCCACACTGGCAAAAGCAGGTGTCAGTACAGAGGAAATTCTCTGTCAATGTGTGGGCTGGAGTAATAGGTAGAACTTTGATTGGGCCCCACTTCTTACCAGATACCTTAAAATCCTTAAATGGCTTAATAATCATTTGGGATTTCTTCAAAACTATCTTTCAATGCTCGTAGAGGCGTCCTAATATTTAAAACTGACCAACTGACGTTAAGATTGTGTCTGCCTGGGTTGACTACAGGTTCCACACGGTGTATGTCACTTTTAGCAATTCGATAATCTTCTTATTTTTTCATTAAAGTTGCTTAAAATTTTCTCCCTCAATTTGGTTTTTGGTTCATAATTTCAATATTTTTTAAGATATCTGCTTACTTGATACCTCAAAAGAAAGAGTAATAACCACACATGTTTTTAAAAAGGTTTTAATAAAAAAAGCACCATTCGTTTTTTTTTAAATTACCGTCAAAAATGCTTTTTGTGAATCGCAGAAAATTTTCGTATGTTTTAAATGTCTGTAAAAACATGGCTAATGACTCAAATACCTAATAACTTGTTTTGGTAGATTGCTTACACATTAGTTAACCTAAATTAAACAAAAAATAAATAACTGGCCTTTTAAACTGGCAGTTATTAGCAACTAACTGTAAAATTTTGGGTATTTTCCTTGTCTCTCGTAAAAAATTACTTAAAAAAAAATAGTCCAACTTCGGTTAAGACAACTATGGCTTAAATGGTTCCAAATAGTCCACACTACCATCCCCTAGAAGCTTTGCACCCATCTACCAATCACCCTGTATATAATACAAGAGTAATTCCCGTTTTTATAAAATGAATACGAAACAACTGTGTTGAATAAGTATGTATAGTCCTGCATATATCGCTAAAGCGACGTTGCCCGTTACTATTATTACATCGGTGACGCGGGTCACCGACATAGCTCAACGGATTAGCTCTTGGAAGTGGCAATGGGCAGGCCATATAGCGTAGAGAACAGATAGCCGATGGGGCCGAAAAACGGATCGGAAAACGAAGCGTTGGGCGTCCACCAACAAGGTGGACTGATGATTTGGTGAAGGCGGTCGGCTCGCGGTGGATGCAGGCTGCGAGCGACCGTAATGACTGGAAGTCATATAGGCCTATGTCCAGCAGTGGACGTCCAATGGCTGAGATGATGATGAAGATTATGACATAGTACAGTGTATACGCACCCGCAGGTCAGTGAGCAGCAGATGTGTGATGGTGTAGTCGTCGTCGTGCTCCACGGCCTCGCAGGTGAGCGCGTACCCGCCGTGGACGTCCCGCGCGCCGACCGCCAGCGGCCAGTACTGTCCGCACTTGATGTGTCCGCGCTCCACCGCCTTCGTCGTCATCACGATCACCAGCGACCCTTGCTCCCAGACCATACGCCAGAAGTCGCCGAACGTTTTGGGTAGCGGCCCTGTTGACAAATGTTTTCTAAATAAGAATGTCTGTCGATAATCGCTCAATAGCATTTTATTTGGCACAAATAAATAAAATATTTAAATTTTTCAAAGGAAAGGTACAGTCGGCCAAGAAAGTGGTCTACCAGTTTACACAAAAGTTTCTGTGCGGTGTAATGATTGATATGGTTAACTTTTCAAACATAATTTAACTGACGTACAAACGAATCACAACCGTAGGGTGATAGAGCACATTTTTTTGGCTGACTGTACGCAGATTTAAGCTTCGGCCAAACCTGCGCGTCAGTAAAGCGGGACGATGGACGCGATGCGGGAGCGTCTGCAAAGCGAAACTATAGTTCCGCCGCTGTGACAATGCGTTTAGGACATATTTCAGTTTGACACGGCCGTCCCGCGATGCGGTCGCGTAGGTGTGTAAAGCGCCATAGATGTACATGGTAGCGTCCGTCGCGCGGTAAACGCTCCCGCTTCGCAGTCGCTTTGGTCGCGCAGGTTTGGCCTCAGCTTTAATGCTTCTAATTTCGATTTCAATTGTCTTAAAAAAAGTTGTCATGTTATGCATTTTAAATTTATAACAGAATGCCATTATTGGAGGCCTTTATTTTGAAACAAAATACGAGCATTCGAAGTCTTGAATACAAGCTAGCAATATTAATTAGTAATTGTTACAGGGCGACCGACCCCTGGGCGAGTCTCCCTCTGATGAATACATAAACAATTAATCGTGAAAACCGCAAAAATGATGTGGGTTGATTAACGACACCGGCATAAATTTAACTTCACTCAGATGGTGCGAGATCATAATAAATATTTGATAATTCTGATTGCGTATGTAAATAATAAATTCTTTCAACAGATTTAATCAGTTATTTTACTACGTAAACATTATACAGAAATTACTTTTTGTTAAACCTTTTTTGATATAGTCAAATTAATATAGTCTTATCTATTTTTTATTATATCTATAAGAAATACTTCCTTACGTTTTTTAACTGTTTTGATAGTTTTAAATCTAAATACAAGTATCAAAATATTCTAAAATTAAATGTACAATTAAACAACATCAAATAACTATTAAACATTAAAACAACTTCAAAGTAACAAATCCATTATAGTAAAATCAAGAATTTCAACTCAATTTAAAGCTGAAACTGAAAATAGACGTGACATTGAAACCTTGATTTACTCGCGGTCCGTGTATTTCTACTGCCAAGCCGCAATGTTTGTAATAATGACTAGAATTTGGCTTTGAACTTTACTGTGAGTACGACACAACGTAAACATAAATTACTAGTGCAACTAACTACGCCCAGTATTAATTGAAACCTGACGATCAGCCATCGTGCATCGCTTTTAGCGTCAAGTCAAATAGGCGTTGTTCTTGAAAGGTCGGTTTCATATTACAAGATAATTAATTACAATGTAACGACCCGGATAAAGCACCGGCGGGCTCATCAGCGCTTTGTAAAGACGAACAAACTTTGATAACAAAAGAGAAGTTAATGTTTGTAATGATGGAATGGAACACGAAATTGCAGTATCAAAGTAAATTTCCCCGAAATTAGTATGAAGTTGAGGTTGGAGCTCAACTTCATACTAATATGGCACTTTTAAAGTAGGTACTGCGAGTTGAAAAAGCACCAGTTTGTATTGTGCCTGCGATATTATCATTATCATAACTATCCATTACGTTCCACACCTGGGCACAGGTCTACCGGACAATTAACACCGCAGAACCTAGTAGCCACGTGATATAGTATATCTCGATAAAAGAGAAGGCTATATCCTCGATAAATGTACCTACTATCAAACACTGAAATAATTTTTCAAATTGAACTAGCGGTTCCTGAGATTACCGCGATCAAAAAGAAAAATGTTTGTCCCGAGGCGGGATTCGAACCCTAACCTCTTGCGTCTATTAATAGGTCTTTAGATTTAGTATAATCACCTCACTCACCAGGCGGATTCATAATAATGGTGCTAATTATAAAGGGTTTGTATAAATAGATTACCTACGGATTTTAAATAAGATATTTTCTGAGAATGGTGGGTTTTCATTTTGCGCAGTTGTGTACAGTCAGTGAATTCGCAAAATGTGTTACTACGTCAGTGCGCCAACAAATTTCCCGGTAAGCCATTATTAGAGCTTCAATCAACTGAATACAATAAATGTGGGTTTTTATCGATTTACCCAACGTTGAGTGTCTTGTCTTTACTGTAAAGTAGTATATTGCTTTTATGCTTCATAAATAACAATAATTGCTTTTTATTGTTAATTTAAATTCTTTTTAATTTGTTAAGGATTGTGGTCGCTATATTTACGGCTTCATCTCCTTATGAAACCGCCGACACTTTTGTTCGAGATATAACGGCCCAACAGTGGTTTAATAAAGCTCAAGAGTTTTTTATTTGATTGATTTCAGGAACCGCTAACAAATTAAAAAAAACCTTTTTGTGTAGGATAGTACATTTATTGAGGAAGGTTATGTTTTATTATTTATAAAAATATGTCGATAACGTAAAAAAATGCAAGTGAAGCTGTTGGCGGGTCGGCTTGTTATAATATATAAAGTCTCATTGCCAAAACTCGACACACCTTCATTGATTATTAATAACAAGAATATGCGAGGTTTTATAAATAAACGCTCAACATAAAATGTCGTGAAATACAAGGAAAACAAACACTTTAAAAGTGAAATTGAAACAACACCGTAAACAAGCCGCCGCTTGCCGTGTCACTCAGATTTCCTTGGATAATAATAACTTGTAAGAACAACTCTCATCATACCTTTACGAGAAAGTCAGAGGTACGCTTTGAATGCCGGAGCAAAAGTTATGATTCCTTGCATAACATGTGTGCCGGTTCTACCGTTCATAAATTCAAAGTGCTGTTTATTTTCTCTTCTTTAGACCTTTCACTCCCAGCTGTGAGAGCAATTCATGAAGCGGAGCGAGGAAAACCCATTTTGAACTTTTGTTTACAGTATTATCACAAAGTATTTTTCATCATGAATGTCGTGAAAAAAGTTCAGTTGAATATCTCTAGTAAGATGAGTTAGCGTATTGTAGAATTAACAAGAATTCATTTAAAAATTTAGTCATAATGTAACCTCCGGCTTTTTTGATTTTCTGTCGACCTTTCCTCGTCATGTCGTCGTATTGTTAATGATACCTCGTTAAATTTGAGTAGGTACTTGTAACGATACTTCGCGGTAGATACAAAAATAGAATATGCGTATGTTTGATAAAATTAACCGCACCCACCTTTACACCATTTGCCTTCGCTAATAAGGTTAAGGTTCGGCTAAAAGGTTAAATACTAAAGAACAGCTTTCCTTTAAGGTTAAATTGGGATTTAATTTATGACCTTTTCCCTTGGTATGTGAACTAGCTACGACCCGCCGTATGGTACCCGTTCTCATATTTTTGCAAACACACAATTCACACAAAAAATGCGCAAATCCCTAATTTTTCAGGAAAACTGTTTTAAAAAGAACGCTTCTTTACAAGACTGGAATCTAAATGTGAGAGTGAAATTATAATTACGTAATATCACAATAAATAAATTAATTATTTGATACATAATTGTATTTATGACCGTAGCGCGCTTTTGTTTAGGCAACACAAGGAGAGACGAAAATGTATGTTAGCTGATATAGTCTATAACGTACCTTGAGTGCAGATGTAGGCATTCTTCTGCTTGTAGCCGTCGACGTAGTTGGCGTTGATGTAGTCAGTGGTGGGGTCCTCCGGGTCGGTCTGCGAGAGGCGCACGCGCGAGTGGTCGTAGCAGAGCACGTCTTTGTAACGGTTCTTGGGGATGTTCGCTGGTAATCTGTAATTAATAAAATACATTTGCTGACGGTTTACATTACACAGGAGATTGAGATTGGAGAGACTCGTACCCAGTAATGATTATCATAATTTCCTGACAATTTCACTAACGTACATTACGTTTTACCTTTCAACTGGCCGTTTATATGTGACCTAACCACGAGGATAGTTCAGTATAATCTCTTGATTAGAAGTGTCGTGCACAACTGTCAACGGCCATTATAGACCAAGAGCCTGTGATGGCCAGACCTTCCTTTAATTCACAAGCGTGAAAATTCTTTCATGTGTATGTCTAACATAGGTAAGAATAACCCCCAAACATGAAACCTGGATCGCGGTTCCTTTGGGAGATAACAACCTTTTACCTGTTATCTCCCAAAGGAACCACGATCCAGGTTTCATGTTTGGGGGTTATTCTTACCTATGTTAGACATACACATGAAAGAATTTTCACGCTTCAGAATTAAAGGAAGGTCTGGCCATCACGGGCTCTTAGGTTATTAAGGGAAGTAGTCACGACGGGGAGTCGTAACTCCAAGTGTTAGAACATGTGGATGTAATGGCGATCGACGGTTATCGCGGCTCTCCTACGTTTATCGTACTCGGCCGCAATTGGATAGATCTTGATGACTTGAACTGAGCTGTTTGCGGTAAGTGGTTCTAAGTTGTTTCAGAATAAAAATAATAATAAAATAATAATATTTAATAATTAAACTTATAGTTTGTTATGGATATAGCGCATTGGTATTTTACTGTAATGTTATATTCTGTATGTAATAATAAATAAATAAAAATACTGATCATCGTTTGCCACAAGTTCAGATCTTCGAATAAGGTCTTCCATCAATTTGCCTTTATACATATAAGCATCATTTTCTTTTTAACAAGTAATTTTAATTCTTCACGAAACCAGTTAGGAACATTTTATTATTTGAAGTCCCAAGCCAAGGCGACACCTATATGGCAATTTTTTGGTAAAAATGTATCGTGTGTTGTGTATATTATCCGAGTGATGTGGAAGAGGCACGTACTGATGTCTCGTACGGACGCGTGTTCGTACAAGTAGTACGTACACGCGTACGTACAGCTGGAAGATGGCTGCGGCGGGAGGCCGCTAACATAGCGTGCGGAACAAACCCTCCAACCTGCCATGGAACAAATCAGTGCAATATCTGTACACGTACTCTGCGCTGTGGAAGGTGCCGGCGGGCGGCAGGGCGCGCAGCTCCTCGTACTCCGCGACGAGTCCGCGGCGCGCGACTGGCTGAGAGTGTGTACAGTGCAGTGAGAGGTAGGAGAGGCACGTACTCTGCGCTGTGGAAGGTGCCGGCGGGCGGCAGGGCGCGCAGCTCCTCGTACTCGGCGACGAGTCCGCGGCGCGCGACTGGCTGAGAGTGTGTACAGTGCAGTGAGAGGTAGGAGAGGCACGTACTCTGCGCTGTGGAAGGTGCCGGCGGGCGGCAGGGCGCGCAGCTCCTCGTACTCCGCGACGAGTCCGCGGCGCGCGACTGGCTGAGAGTGTGTACAGTGCAGTGAGAGGTAGGAGAGGCACGTACTCTGCGCTGTGGAAGGTGCCGGCGGGCGGCAGGGCGCGCAGCTCCTCGTACTCGGCGACGAGTCCGCGGCGCGCGACTGGCTGAGAGTGTGTACAGTGCAGTGAGAGGTAGGAGAGGCACGTACTCTGCGCTGTGGAAGGTGCCGGCGGGCGGCAGGGCGCGCAGCTCCTCGTACTCGGCGACGAGTCCGCGGCGCGCGACTGGCTGAGAGTGTGTACAGTGCAGTGAGAGGTAGGAGAGGCACGTACTCTGCGCTGTGGAAGGTGCCGGCGGGCGGCAGGGCGCGCAGCTCCTCGTACTCGGCGACGAGTCCGCGGCGCGCGACTGGCTGAGAGTGTGTACAGTGCAGTGAGAGGTAGGAGAGGCACGTACTCTGCGCTGTGGAAGGTGCCGGCGGGCGGCAGGGCGCGCAGCTCCTCGTACTCGGCGACGAGTCCGCGGCGCGCGACTGGCTGAGAGTGTGTACAGTGCAGTGAGAGGTAGGAGAGGCACGTACTCTGCGCTGTGGAAGGTGCCGGCGGGCGGCAGGGCGCGCAGCTCCTCGTACTCCGCGACGAGTCCGCGGCGCGCGACTGGCTGAGAGTGTGTACAGTGCAGTGAGAGGTAGGAGAGGCACGTACTCTGCGCTGTGGAAGGTGCCGGCGGGCGGCAGGGCGCGCAGCTCCTCGTACTCGGCGACGAGTCCGCGGCGCGCGACTGGCTGAGAGTGTGTACAGTGCAGTGAGAGGTAGGAGAGGCACGTACTCTGCGCTGTGGAAGGTGCCGGCGGGCGGCAGGGCGCGCAGCTCCTCGTACTCCGCGACGAGTCCGCGGCGCGCGAGGGCGCGGACGCGGGCCAGCAGCGCGGCGGGCGACTCTCCGCCGGCGCCGCCGCCGCCGCACTCCTCGTCGGACAGGCCGGGGGACGCCTCGCCCGACGACCACGTGCCGCGCGCTATAACAACAACAAATTGAGTCAGCTACTTTAACTGCGAGGACATTTTGCGAATATGAATACGATTCTTAGTATCGTATTCAAATTCATAGTAATTTCCGTTTTCCGAAAGAAAACAGAAATTACTCGCTAATACTTTTGTTATTTTCCTAAAACAAATCTAAAATTGTAATAAGTCATTTATTTTTAGAACTTAGTATATTACCGCTTCGCGGGTTGGTTTACCATCTTTTCTCGCGGTAAGAGGTTGCATAATGTGTATATTTGTGGTCATTTTCGTCAATGATGATGTTTACAAGGAAGAACTTTTTAAAAAATCAAACTGCCACCAAAAAATACAGAAATAAAATGTTGATTGTTTTTTTAAGCCAACAAGACTAATACTTTTTTTTCTGTGGCTATAAAGGGTATGTAAACCACACCATTCATCACTTAAAAAAAATTAATCGATTCTAAGAAAAGGCAAAATATTTCCAGTACCGTCACATCCACAAACTTATCATTCAATGTGATCGAAATAGGTAATAAATATTTTATTCGCAAATGGAAAAATATTCAATATACTATACTCCCGCGATCAAATCATAAACCAATATGATTTCCGCGCTGCCGGGAGTAATTTTATGATAATAATCGTGACCTAAATAGAACTCTAGAGGTCGTAGATGCTGGTATATTTAGAAAAAAAGAAAATATTTATGAGCAAGTTAATTCGTTAGTTAGTAGGTATAATCATACCAAATCTTTAAGTCCAAAAAATAATTTATATTTTGCTCAATTGGGGAGACCCGTGTCCACAAGTGGAAAATTAATTACATATATTCATTTATTACTATTTTTTAATTTTGCAATTATTTGACGAGTTAAGTTATTTTGCCAATAAATTGATTATTGATCGATCATCTAAAATATACGGAAGTCAAAACCCTTAATTTACCAAGATCTAATTGCGTATTGATTGATACATATTGATTTTTATTCGTTGGTTTTAATTGATGTATATCGTACATCGAAACAGCAATAGTTAAAATTATACAAACCAATTCTGATAACAATACAAGTTACGCAAGTTTTGTCTAAAACCAACTCACACAGTAATATAAGTACAGCGAAAACATAATGCATTTTTTACGTCTTTTCCACTGGCCACTATCAACAGTACTGAGTTATATTGGCCACTATCAACAATACGGTTCAAATCGTAGCCCGCAAACAAATGCGAGTCGAGGGAAATAGCGAGAGTGGAATTTGGACAATGGTAATAACTTACACACTTTTGTTGATATATTAGTTACGAACAAATTTCAATGAATTTTTAATAGGCAAAAATGTTTCGTACATAGGAATATCACAGTATCTGTCAAATAAATTATTATAAAATAAACTCTACGCTTCTAATGGAAAATCAATGATACAATATGTTTTGAACTAACCAAATGTCCGTAGATTTGGTTGGTTTAATTAAAACATACATTAGTGGGTTCACCATTTTAAACACCCAATAATATAACCATAGGATTTGTCCTATTTGAGATTTAACTAATCCTAATACTACATACCAGCTTTATTCCTACTTCTGTGATTCATTGTATTTAAATTTTGCTTACAAAAATTTATACGAAAGTAATAAACAAAACATTGACAACGTCAAACATGGCATGTCTCTGTCAGTGATGTCTTTGGATGATATAAAGAGAAAGAGGTTTTTTATATTCTACGAAAACAGAATACTTTTCGGTAACGTGAGACTAATTTTTAAGATTATTGTGTGAATAATGATGTAATACCATCAAAAACCTTTAGTGCTTGTTCAGGAAGGGCGAAAACGCCGCGTATTCATACGCGCGTATTACACGCGTATGCGCGTCCACAAGGAGCGTACCAACGCGCGTTTCCGTGTCAAAATGTTGGCGCTCCATTTCCCTCGATACGTGCACTCGCTCTAGAGTACGCGCGTTAGCTGGACGCAACAACGCGTCCCTAGAATCTCGACACGCGCGCAATACGCGCGAGTCGAGAGTCTAGCGTAGTGCACGCGTTTTACGCGCGTACTATTTTGAATACTAAAAAAAATTGTGGACGCGATGAATTGATGTCTAGTACCTCGACGACGCGCGTATGAATACGCGGCGTTTTCGCCCTTCCTGGACAAGCACTTAACAGTGATAAAAGCTACTTAGAAAACTATAAATTACTTACTGCTTAAATCTAATTCGTCTTCGTCACCAGAGTTTATATGTCTGCTTTTCATGTCTCCATTGTAGCCATGTGAATTTCTGAAACAACAAATACAAACTTAGCATTCGATCAAAACATAAAATGCAACAAAATTCAGTTCACGTTGAAAACGCTTATTACAAAATAAAGTGAAAACAACAATTCATCTGTCTGAAAAGCTAATTTCGACGATTTATCTAGCAAAGAAAACGAAGACGCTAGAACCGATCAATATAGAACAACACTTTGAATATACCTAATATTCTTTTGTCAAGAGAACGCTTTATTTAACATGTTGCTTAAAATCAATCGTCGCCCACGCTTGTATCAGTTTCTGCGCTGCGAGTAAATGAGATCTATTTGCGAAGTGTCGCCTTTTGTAAGGTAAGGAATATGTTACGAAAAAGTATGGGTTTAAACATTTGCCTGTGTCTTCAAAGTTTATATATAAAATGTTTATCAGAATGTGAATTGAATCTTATATTTTGGCTTCTCCCTTGTCGGAAGAAGCTTTTTACTTATTGGTAATTGTTAAAGTTAGCGTAGAAAACATTGATTTCATGTGTTTTTCTGAGTACTGACATAATACTGTTTTTTTTTTGTAAAATTTTCGTTGGTTCAGTTTAGTTCAGATTCTACGTGTAAAAGTGAAAATTGTTTAAAGGAGTCGTGTAGAATCTCGACGGATATAAACTTGTCCAGTTTTAAGTTAAACTTGTTAGTGCTCTATAAACGGTAAAGTTTCTTCCAGTCCATAGCTGCCGTCGTTTCCAATAAGATAAATGTTCACGTGTTCTATAACTCCGAAAGTACTAAGATTATACGTTTGCGAACTAAGACGTATTCAGATTATGTACCCAAGGAACTATAAAGTTTTATACAACGTCTGCCACTAAAGTGTATTTATAGACATATATTATGGCGTTATATATTTATAGATCTGTTGGTAACAAAATTATTCACTACTAGCTCACGGCCGCGGCCTGCGTTATAATGGATTTCCCTGCGGTAAAAGAAAACTATGTGCATATGTGTCTTTATGATATAGCTATTTTATGAAGGTTTTATTATAATCCGTTGAGAGTTTATGCGTGAAAGAGTAACAAACATCCATCAACCCACACACACTGATAACCGTTTCTTTCGCGTTTATAATATTGGTAAGGGTAGGATACATTTTTTGAAAGTGGGTTAGTTTGTTTGGTTTATCACGCAATTCTCAGGATTTTTAGAAGGTAAATGTATGTATTATTATTAATCAATCGTTTTTACTGATGGTCTTCTTTTTTCTAGATAGATTTATTAGAGCTTTGAAGCAATTTTGAGACCATAATAGCCTTTAGAAACATTTTGCTGTTCATTTCGATACTCAATCAGTTTTCAATCAAGTGTAATTAAAATACATGCACTCTGAAACACATTTAGTCCAGTCAATTTATACAAAAAAATGAGGGTGAAGTTACATAAAGTCCCAACAAGCTGGATTTCTGTGAAATTGTTCAAATCATTATTATAAACAATGTCTAAAAGATCCCCATCATTCCACGTTAAGGAAAAAGTTTTATTCCAGGTTAAATGTCAAAAAATTTAGTTTTTCGCGATTTTCAGCAAAACGGTAAGTTTTATCATAAAAGTACCTAAGACAAAATTGTAGTTCATGAAATTATCTATCAAAATGTATCAACACTTTTTTCTTACAAGCCACCGTTTCTGAGATATAACGGTTCAAAAAGTTATAAAAGTTGGCATGCACAAATTGTCAAGTTCCCGATAAGACGATGTGGTCGCTCAGCGACAAAGCCTTTTTCTTGTAATTAAATAAAAAAAATAAAAAAAATTTGTCAAGGCCGGTCGTGCTCTAATATTGAATCACAAACAACGGAGGATTCGTTTCGTTCCGACAAAGTATCATGCGATACATCGCTATTGACGCAATTTAATAACTTTTTGAACATTTCATTTCATTTTGTAAACAATTTTTATAACTTTTTGAACCGTTATATCTCAGAAACGGTGGCTTGTAAGAAAAAAGTGTTGATACATTTTGATAGATAATTTCATGATCTACAATTTTGTCCTAGGTACTTTTATGATAAAACTTACCGTTTTGCTGAAAATCGCGAAAAACTAAATTTTTTGACATTTAACCTTGAATAAAACTTTTTCCTTAACGTGGAATGATGGGGATCTTTTAGACATTGTTTATAATTATGATTTGAACAATTTCACAGAAATCCAGCTTGTTGGGACTTTATGTAACTTGAAATGCTTAAATTGACTGGGCTAATTCCAGTATTTTAATTAATTCATTTTAATTAATTGCGGTACAAGAGTTTACGGCCCTGAATGATAACGACGCCCGCACTGTACATTCATAATAGAGCTTAAAATATTAAAGTTTTAATTACGTGCAATACAAACTTAAGAGGACTCGCTTCCCAGTTTGAGATAACTTAGTGTCAGAAATAAGTTTCCAAGTAAAATACGTCAGTTGCAGCGAAGATTTCAGTTTCCTTCATACAGGGACGTTACTTTTAAGATTTAAACTTTTCGAAATACTGTTTGCGACAATAACTCAATATCGTTTGCAACTTTACAACATTTTGAACAGTATTCACAAAACGAAACCATATTTCTGGATTCTATTTGAACAACCAATTTGATACTGGTTACAAAATACTTTAATACATAAAGGAGATGGGGAGATAATAAATCAAAATTGGGACGAAATGGGTTGATGTTATGATGATGATTATAAAGGAAACATTAGTTAGTACCTAGGTACTAAGGCATGATACGGGATAATTCCGGTCAACTAGTACATCTATAAACCGATTAAACCGGGGATAAATCTGCTGCAAAAACAAAACACACATGGAACTTACGTATTTACACAGGAGTTAAACAACTCTATACGTTTCGACCACAACAAGAGCAGTCTTTATCAGGAGGAGTGAATGTAAATGTGTTTACCTGAGCGGACTGGGGTCGCAGGTGTAGGGCGGGTCGCTGATGTGCATGTCTGTACCGTCCGGGAGGCGCGCCGCGCGGTCGCTGGTCATATCACATGCACCTTCTATTATACCTACGACAAATATACATTATTACTACACGAATGTATATTATATTAATTATATCAGATTAAATAGTGCCCGTAACACAAGCTTTGAGCTTACCACGGGGCTAGAGATATTGCTGTGTAAATTGTCCAAAAATATTTATATCTAAGGTTAAAGACGGTCATTTGAGTGATAGAGTGCCACCAACGTAAAGTGATGACTTTAGGTTTTTTACTTGTTATTGTACTTCACTGTTGAAAGAGTTGTTTTCAACAACTCTTGATACCGACAAAGAAGAATACTTTGATAGGAATAAAGTAGGATATAGTTCGGTCAGAGCTAAGCAATATTCTGGCAGTGGCCATGTCCTAACTAAACGGTCTGGATGACATAATTCTAGGTTTGCCTTCGTACATCTATGCAAATATTTAATATTAAAAAAACTCCCTTATAAGGTAAATTAAATCTCGTTGTTATTGAACTCAAGCTATATAAAAAACTTAGTAAGTACATATGAAAAACGACACTAAAATGTAACATTTATGTGGTTTTGTAGTGGGTATCTATTACCAAATGAACAATGGTTAACAAAGAGTGCTATTATTTACAAGGTAACACATGATAATACCAACATGATGGTACTTGGTTGTACATAATGTTGATTAAATCTAGCAATGAACTAAATGTTGCTGACATTGCTTATGACCATGAGGAAAAAGACGGGTTATAACCAGCCCTGTTTAGATGCGATAGGCTTAATTAACTTTTTGATTCATTTCCTAGCGTGCAAATTATGAACATGTAGCATTATCTAAAGACCTTAAAATAATAAATGTCGAATTAAGCTGGATTTCGTATTCGACATCCAGTGATTGGCAGAGTAATCGCCAAATTCCAATACGTCGCCAATAGAATATCTGAGTCTTTCATTTTGGATTTCAATATAAGAACGAATGAATGTCGATCCCGATTATTAAAAGCAGCCTAGCCTTATCAACCTTTCAGCAGAAAAGCTCACGTATCACATTTATTTTAGAGACATTACTTTGCTTGGACCGGCTCTTGAATGTAAAACGAAGAAAATGCATAGTGTAGTACGTTTGATGTACGCGTATCCTGGCAGAATACAAAGGCTCCAAGGCCATTCAAGAGCTTTCAAAATTACGAACTTGAAAATTACATATTGATTAAAATACTTTGTATAAAGAGGATCGCGACAAAGAAAATAGATACTTCAATGTTTATTTGAATATAAGCATAGTACAGTTAAATGGATCAATAAAGTTCAGAATTAAATATAGACTTGAAAATTTAATCGAAATTATAAATTTTGATATTGATACGTAAGTTTGATTTTAATCACGTACAAACAAACCGACGCGAGACATTGGCCGAAAAAGGTAGCATAGAGTATTTATATAAACAATTCCAGTAATGGAATTTTGTGGAATGGGGTGGGCAGCAATACCGCATGGTTTTATGTGACCTTAGGGCATGAATGTACGTACCTATATTATTAAGGACGAGATAATGTCTAACGATAAAGTTAGAGGCAAAGTTATATGGAGCGAATCGCTATTTATGGTCTTGTGTTGGCATAATTCAGAAACTTCTTGCGGATTTTTTACGTGTTTAATTGCCCTACAAGAACAAATATAATTGTCATAAACATTGACTCAGACATTTTGCAAAGCAATAAATTTAGTAGAAATTGTACGACGAAATCTTACCATTTTGCGTTTTCACCGGGGGTATGTGATTGCTGATCACATATTCATCGATAACGCCGTCTAGCTTAGAGTTTTGTAAATTATTTGTGTAGCAATTCTTGCAGTGCTCTAACCTGGAAGCAAAATGACGCATTGCATCACCATGGAAAACGTTTCGAATATTTATGTTTCGACACCCATTGATTCGAAGACCTGTCTAGATCCAAATTGCAATTGTGTAATTTGAGTACGCTATGGTAGGATTACGAGTCCAGTCACGATTGTCGTAGCAATATCACGTACTGTCACTTGTTTTACTTTTTCGGCAACAGGGTTGCCTAAAAACCAATTTACTTTACGAGTACTACAAATCGAACCCTACGCGAACTTTTACAACACAAGGGATGTTTTAGTTTAGTCGAATTAATTATACTTGAACAAAGTTTACAAAGATTTACAGCCCTGTTGTTGTTAACTTTTAAGGTCTGGAAGGTCATTCATAATTTATGTGATTACTCTTCAGAACTTTCTGAATATGTAACTGCGAATGTTCTACACGGATTATTGGGTGTGACATTGTTACAATGGCGAGGTGAATATGGTATGTCCATTCATATGTGACTAGTGAATGTATTCTAGGGAAGCAATGGCGTTAGTCAAGGGTGTACATTATGTGCATTGGGTTTGGGTGCGTACCAGGCGGTGTGGTCCAGTGTGTACTCGCCGCCGAGCTGCTTGGGCAGGCTGGCGTGCGGCACGTGCAGGCTCAGCTGCGGCGCGTTCACGGTGTGCACGCGCTCACGCAATTTCTCACGCACAAAAAACCGTAAAACCTGGAAAGGCGCGTTGAACCAAAGCGGCGCAGTCACTATCAGCACTTTCTTCAACTTGGCTGGGTAGCCACCCTGGAACAAAACACAGAAAGGTGAAAACAATACTACCCTAGCTTGGGTCTCTTGTAAGGGCTCCCACACAAAACTGCGATGCGATGCGATGCCGCATCCTTTGACATTCGCTATTTATACAAATGAGACCCGTTTGAGTTTCACATCGCATCGCATCTCAGTTTTGTGTGGGAGCCCTAAGTCTACCGTGTAACCACAATGTCTACAGGATTGAGTTGTGAGTCGTGAATACCCGCGTGAATTAAGGGAAACAAGTTATTAAATCTTGTTGTGTTGTATAATGTGTGCCAAACCGAAAATAAAGCTCTGCACAGAAATAACAACTTCCTGGGCAAACAGAAATAGAATTAATCGGAAACACATCTGGAACATGTGTTAGACTGTTTATTTGTAAAGGTATTCTAGAAGGCCATCCATATTATTATTTGCAATGACGTCTTGGAGAAATAAAAGAGTTGATATAATTAATGTGTTAAGTATATAAAAATTTATATTTAACAATGCCTATTACTTCGAATATGCTTTTTCTTGTTCATTAGATGACGAACATTGAGGTTAAATATAATTAAAAAATCTGTTTCGTAAATGGAAAACTTTACGAACCTTTGGCCATAACATTATTTAACTACGCCTTTAGATGTTTGAATTGAATGCTCATCTTTGTCGACTGTCTTAATCCGTTCACGTCACTCGCTAAATGAAAACAATTCTGTTCCAGTTTTCCTTATTTGAAGATAACTGGATAAGACGCTTCAAACTTCAGAAAATCTTGAAACTCTGACTACCATTTATTAATTAATCCGTCTTGATAAGCAGCAAATTTAAGAAATCTTTCCATTATAGAGATATAAGTGAATATAGGAATAATACTCGGAGGGGCGTTAGGGTAAATGATGTCTTCTTTCTTTGAAATGAAGCGAAAATCTTGGGTTAACAGATGCCTACGTCACTGTCAGAGCTTAAACTTTCATGATTCAGCCCAAGAGTTAAGAGAACAATTATAGGGGTAGTATTTCTAACTGATAGCTTACAAGCAATTCTAGTTAATTGAAAACGTTCAAAACGTCAAAATAAATAGAACCGTTTAATATTTTTCTAAAGGTTTGTTATGTTTGTGTGTTTAAAATAAGAGACTGAAACAACTAGATAAATCTTTCTCACCAAAGTAATTGTCAGGAATTGTTTACATCTATATATATAAAAGAAAGTCGTGTTAGTGCCTTCACTTATAACTCGAGAACGGCTGAACGGATTTGCCTGAAAGTTGGCAGGGGGATAGTTTAGAGCCAGGAGAAGGACATAGGGTACTTTTTACTCTAATATAATGCGGGCGAAGCCGCGGGCGGAAAGCTAGTTAATTATAAGACCGTACGACTTGACAAGCTAGATATATTCTAAGCATATATTTTTACGGCAAATAGACATAATGAGAAGTGCTTTCCGCCCTGCTGCTTTGCCGGTGCTGTAATGGATTAACCCCAGGTAAAAATTGGTATTCAATGCGAAACCTAATTTTCAACTAGATCTAAGAGTAAGAAACATACACAATCAATATACACTAAACGAACTATCGTACTTATAAAATTGAGTGCGGTTAATAGAGGGTTAAATAATTAAAGTAAAAACTTGAACAAAGAATTTGTTAAAATAAAAATACAACAGATACTTCAAAATGTACGTACGTTTCATTACCCTAAGAACAATGAATAAGAAAGTAATCGCAAAGGTGTATAATAAGAAGTTTCTCAAGGGCAAACAAGCCGGGTTGGAATATGCACGGACTCGGAGATACGTTTAAGAAAACCAGGGGTGGGAGGTCAATGATCCCGAGTAAGCCCCCTTCGAGTCATGAAATTATTATACCTGGCACTAGGGGTATGTGCCAGGTATAATAATTTATGTTCAACCTGAATTATTTCAATTGAAAATTAATTATTTATACACCGTGGTCGTCAATAACCCGAAAGATTTAAACCACGTATTTTTGACGACATTACGAGTAAATTATGTTATATCAACATGGGTCTAATTATGTGTCTTAATTAAATTACAATTTCGGTACAAATTAAATCTTATAAATTGCCCGCTTCTTTGTGAACAAGCCGTTAGGTAAGAAACTCAAGTTGAAGAACAGAGAGCGAGCATGACACTTCACGAATCGCTCCGAAATCACACGACGAACAAGAAGTGTCAAGTTATGTCTAGCACGATGTTTGTATTGAAATTATTTTTATTTATTAAAAACTTTTTGTAGATAGATACCAAACTTCATTATGAAACTGGCTAACAGCCATGCAGTTAGTAGCCTACGTGTAAAAGAAGTAAGCGGCTACGACATGCTCACGCCCTTAGGGTGTGTTAGACTGGAGATTTTTTAACTTTTGATTTGTTGTAGATAATTAATATCTCCTTAATTATGAGTTTTTGGACTATATGTTACATAACTTTATATACTCTAATTAGGCTCTAGTATCGTTAGCTTAAATCTTTCGGGTTATTGACGACCACTGTGTATATTAAGAAAGATTAATTCTAAGAGATTTTTATAAATGTCTTATAAAATCTCAACCTGGTTTTTACTAACAGAAATAGAAGAATGCTCTCTAGTATAGTGTCTTATATTATTTTTTGTTTGTAAATCAAAGTTTTATATTGCTGAGTATCAGAGCTATAATCCAGAGCATTATGGAAAATAAGAGTGCATTGCCCGTACCTACCTTCCTTATTGTATACCGTCTAGACAACCCTGTTGACGTCAAAGCCTTAAATCTATTTCCAGACTTAAGACCTACACTATGCTTCAGGCGCCAATCAATTAGATAGACTCCTAAATAAATTATTATCTTGGTGCAAAAAGCGGACAATACACTTTTCTAGTTAATTAAAAAGAACTCTCGTTGCGAAATACCCTTTTAACTTAACAAATTAGACAGGACCCAATAATACACGGGCTAACGTTTTATCAAATTAAATCTTGTTCGAGCCACGACACGCGGCCTAATTAAACATCACCACTCAAAACGATTTTTGCGTACTGAGTCCGAATTTACCCTTCATGAAAGGATCACATTTATTGAGTTGGAGCGAAGTGGTTTAGGATTTCGCCGCTCAGATATCGATAAATATTTTTGTTGTTATTCGTGTGTGCTTCTTCCAGCCTTCCACCGATATTTGGCAACAAAGACTTTGAAACGACTAAATTCGTTAGCATTCGTTAGTTTTTACTTTCTTATCTTGGTATGATTGGAATGAAAATTAAAATATAGTTTTAAAACCAGAAATAAGTGTATGGGGGTAAATCAGTGGGTTGAAGCTTACACGGTTCCGTTTGCCCCTTATTTTTAAACTGCGAGATATGCACGAGATTTAAGTCAGCTTGACACCTCTCCGGGTGAGAGTTCAACAATGAAATGTCAACTTGACTTAGGCTAGGCGCGCACTAGGCAGCCTGGCTGCGCAGCCAGGCTGCGGCAGCCAGAATATTTGCGCAGCCAGTTATAACAGCCAATTTCAATTTCCCGAATAAATTTCTCTCTATCGAAAGTCATCTTGTCAAAGATCGGAACGCGAAATACATCTGGCTGCTACAACTAGTGCGCGGAGACTGACAGCAGCCACATACATTCGCCTACACACGTTCTGGCTGCGCGCAGCCAGCTGGCTGCCGTGCAAACAGGCGCGTTTTGTTGGCTGCTGCAGCCGAGATTTCGTGGCTGCCTAGTGCGCGGGCTCCTATACAACGTCATATGTTTTACTGGCTGCCGCAGCCTGGCTGCCGCAGCCAGGCTGCCTAGTGCGCGCCTAGCCTAAGGCATTCAGAAGGAAGTAGGGCGCGGGTTGCGGCCCGGCCAAGATAAACCACTTTGAGGCTACTTCTGCGGTACCCCACTTCAAGTTTCTAGTTATCTAACAATACTAGTGTCCAGTTAGATAAATTATAACATTTATGTTGAATCGTGGAATGTGCGTGCACTTGTCCAATAGTATGTAGGTACTTATATTTAATTTTCTTTTTTAAGTAAACTGTACTTTTAATGGACTTTTGTTACGTGAAATGGCGGAAGCCGTATTAATAGTGGGCGCAACATGGAGACGTCATAACTTGTTTACATTCGTAGTCGCAGGAAGCTAGTGTAAGCACTTTAGACGCTTTTAGCCTGAGCAACGTACTGGTGCCCATCTATAGCACTTCTACTTAGTACCTGTGTATTGACACAAAGCTTCGCTACACTGTAAGCGCTTGAAAGGTTCAAAGGAGCTGTCCTGTTCCGTTCCAAAGGCAGAAAATTGACCGCATTCATGCTGTAAATGGGAAACGTTTCTTAGTGGCGCGAGTGTGATGAGAAGTCTACCCTTTTAGAGGAAGGATCAAAAGATAGCAAACATTTTGATAGTGAACGATAGATTATTGTAGTTTTGAAAAGCGTTTCTTTAGAACATTGGCAAGATGCGTCGACGTATCAACATCCGCTAGCGAGCGTTGATGGAGAGGTTTCGTGAGCGATGTGATCCGACGTCTATAGCCTGAGTAGCTTTGGCGGCACGCCAGATGTAAATGACCCTGATCACCGTCTGTCTACCTACCTCGGAGACTTAGTATTAGTACCTTCTTTGTTAGTGATAGAAAAAAAATAGTAATTTTCCTGGAATCAACAGAATTCTGTTATTACCCGCGCAATTGAAAATGAATTCTGTAAATGGCGGCGGTATGTATGGGTACGATTGGCAAAACAAGGATAAAAGTATAGACAGCGATAGAGAGTGAGCGAGAACGCATGCGAGCGGACGCCATTTACAGAATTCATTTTCAATTGCGGGGGTCATACTATGTGTTATTCGTTATTTCTAACGATAATGGAAATAATAGAATATAACCCCGGCCTCAATACCACCGAAAATCAAAACCTCTAAAATTATATCACTGTAAAAGTAAATAATATAAATAATAATTATTAGCAGCAAACTTATTGAATGTATTTTTGTATGATATCAGAAAATTAATGACTTGAAACCCTAGCTTACCACTAAGCCACAAATATCAATTATGAGAAAAATAATGTGTAGAAGATCTATTCCAAATAATTTATTTTCGCTGAAGTGATTACTGATGTAGTATATATTTTAAAATAAAACTTTATTTTTAGCGCTGTTTACTGCGTTAATTAGTGTAAGTTTTAATTAAGCTTTGCCTAGATTTTAATGAAGCTTATTTATACAACAAATTGACAATTTTGTTGAATCTCCAAAGAATTTTCTATTTATTCTTAGAACTGAAAGTTGGGAAACTCCCAACAGAGACGGTTTCGTAATCTTGTAGCAGAAAAGTCTTTTAAAAACCCTGGCTACTGTTCAAACTCTGATGAAACAAAGAAAAAGTATAAAACCGAGATGACCTTTAGGAATCTCTATTAATTTTCCGAGCACGACTAGTCGAATAATGGTAAACCGTCCACACCACAGAATAGAATAAAGCTTGTAGATGATCGTCTAGTTGGCTGAGCTCGTTACACGTCCACGTGCATAACTGACCTTTGAGCGAAATGTCAAGAGAAAATTTCGTTTCAATCACTAGGGATGTTTGTAACGGGTGTTTTTTTTTTCGAGGAATATAACTTTAGGTTGCCATTACTGTTCACGGTGGCGACCAATTTAATAGCTGTAAAGTGATTTATTCCCAGTTTGGTTTGGTAATTTGTCATGAATAGACTCACGCCTGAACAACGGTTGTAAATAGTGCAATTTTATTTAGAAAATAATCCAGCACAGGAATTGGATATGTGTCCATCCACTTTATGGAAGATTTTGCGGAAAGATCTTGGTTTGCATGCTTATAAAATCCAACTAGTGCAAGAATAGAAGCCAACACCCATTACTATTGCTGTAACAAGAGTAGGTATATGAACAATGTAACATACGCATAAAATTTAATTTAATAAAAAATATTATATTCTAAAAATACGAAATCTACTGTTCTGTGAATTGGGATGACGAAAATCGTCTTTATCTTCAGCCTTTTAATAAAAAAGTTAAAGTATGTTAATTTGCATTGAATGGTCACCTGGGTTCGTTAGGTAGAAGCGTAATTAAAACGTCGATGCTAAGTAGGTACTGCTCCATGTGTTTCAGTCAGCTGGGCGTGACGCGCGGTGGAGCGTGCCACTGCGCATCCGAGCCTTTCTGTCCCCGATGCATAAATATAACCCTTATCAGACCTTCATTTCACGTTCACATCTATCTGCCAATTAAAATTTCTGCATATACATTAATTTTGTTCGAACTCAACAACATGAGTTCACAATGGTAAAAACGCATAGGAATTGGTATCTAACAGAAGTTAAAACATTTATTAAAATTGTATTGTAGTACCTGGGCGAAATAAAAATTAATATAATAAATAACCTTATATAATGTAAACTTCTAATATATCTGCAAACCCACAACCAGGCAGACATACGTGGCCAAAGTAATTTGAAAATTTTAAAACAATGTGTTCACTTATTTAGCATACAGATTTCAAATAAACCGCACGAATCAAGCAAAACTTTCAATTTCAAACACAAGTTTGCCTTCCCACATAAAACTGTATAAAATAATGTTAGGTAACTTCCAAATTTCACCATAATAGCTTAAGCAATTTTAGTTTGAGTTATTTGGTGTCAATAAGATATTACATTATTAAGAGGACATCTCTCATAGGAGGTATCAATTGTTAAAATATCTCATAAGCGAACCAATGTTAACACAAGTTTAGCCAACTTTATCGATACGACCAATTTGAATTTTAAATCACCTTGTCACGATAGCGTAGGTGGAACTATAGTTTGCCGATAACGAGGAAGAATGGTTTTGCCGTTATTTGTTTAATCACTCAAGTAGTTATGTTACGTACTCTACCCACACTCCTGCGAAGATAAGACAAATAAGTTAGTAGCAATTGCTTTTTACATGTATTAGCTCTATGCCGCATTCTATGACAAATCATAGTAACTAGTTCTTTGTCTACAAAAAGCAATGATATTTCTGCAGTGCAAATAATGGTCCGTCGGCAATTAGACACCATTAGGTACATAAAGTAATGGTGGCTTATTGCAGTTGCACAATATATTTTAATCCCGCTAATCGTCGCATTTACAAGGGCCGAGATATTACTTTCCGACCTAGTTCCCTAGTTGCAGGCATTGCGCCGTTCTCACACAAACAAAAGTTAAGAGCAATTTGTCATTGAAAACGAGATCGGCGTTTATTTTGTGTATTTATCCAAAGAAGTTAGAGCGGATATAGTTGGCGACGTCCCAGACGTCGTGATGTAGGTCAGGAGTGACGCGGGGCAGTGCAGTGAGCCGGCGAGGCGGCTGGGAGGCGCTCTGCACTACGACAAACAAGGTAAAGTCCGCTCAAGTGGAACACTTGTGCTGCAAGCCCTACCAATCATGTCTATAAACCTATTTGACACGATTTATGATCCGGAGAATTACTTTCATACCGACAACAGTCACTAGGTTTGAGAGCTAAATACTAAAACGGTTACATTGTATGCGTATAATAATGTAGCTTTACAGGCAGCGGTAGTAAAGTCAAAAAATATCAGTAAACTTATGCAGGCGCCAACATTACTCTTACGAAGCGTTTTATATTTAGTTTGGTTTGATATAAATAAAACTAATCGAGAGGTACCTAATACTATTCAAGGGGTGGAACGAATACGAGCCACCGCGTATCAGCAGCTGTCGCGTCTGTCTGACGTACGAGCCGCCAGGTGCAAACCCAAGCGATCGTCTCCCTGCCTATAAAATATCAACCGTTAGAACAAAACAAGCGTACTAAATAAAGAAGCTTTTCAAGACTGCAGCGTGCTCAATCGGTGGCAGTAAAGAACAAATCCAATAGAATGTTCGATCGAATATCATGCGGTTGCTCGAGTCAGTAAGCTCGCCGGTATTTCACTTCCGCAAATATTCGAGCGCCATACACAGTATGAATACAAACAAAGGTTTTTTGAGTGGTTCCTGTCCTGTTTTTAAAGAATGACTGTCGACAGCTAACAATGAAAACACCGGCAATGTTGACTATGCGAGACATGAAACTTTTATAAAGAAACTCCAAGCTTTATCAAGCACAACAAAGATTAAAACTAGTGACAAAGGCATATAATAATAATAAAAGAGGTTTTTAAAATAATGTAATTTTAGAGATATTCAAAACTATCATGTGTGAATATGGAAGGTTATAATAAATAGGTGCACGTGTGTCGCCTTGATAATTCGTTAGCAACATAGAGGAACCCTAAGCGCGATGATAGCTATGCATACAAGCACAAAGATACACTGATCTCATTATAACGGCCGAGCGGTGAAAAGCGCACGCCAACAGGGAAACTGCACTAGATTTAGGTCAATCCTATTGTTTTCGTGATCTGAGCACTGCTCTATTTACACCGATGTTATCGTCGGTCGATACGGCATGCCACGACCACTAAACGCATTGTTTGTTAATCGTACACGAATGAAATTTCCGGTACATGGATTTTGTTTCAGCGAATATATGTATGTTGATATGAAGAGACGGTTGAGTGGATGATAGATTATCAGGATTTAATCAGCTGACGAATTGTCAAAAACGCTTAACTAGCCTCTATAATAATATCGGATTCGATAAGTATACAGTTAGTAAGATAACCAATAAGAACGAACATAAAATATCCCACAGCGAAATAGTATTACTGCTCTGTGAATCTAAACAGGTTTTTCTCGAATGCGAAGGATATAATAAATTGCGATATTATAGTGCAAATAAACGGAGTAGAGGATCATAGGCACGTCCTCAATATTTATGGTAACGACAGACATTTGATGAAATTCTGAATAACGAAGCTTACGATTGCACAAAGTGTGCAATCGTAAACGCAGATGAAAACAATGGTAGCAATTAGATAATCACAATTTGCGCGTATTTGCAAACACTATGTATACTGCTCAATGCACGTTGGTTGTGTTCGTGATAGGGTCCACGTGTGGCGAGCGGAAGTACCGAGGTGGCGGAGGTGACGTCAGCGACTCCGCCCGCGACCTTCTCTCACCGGATATTAATCATCCCGTGGCACCAGAGTGCCGGCGAAGCCTCAATTCCACTTACGAGGCCGACCGAGCCGCCTAATTGAAAACTGGACGACTAACTTTAATAATCAACTCGAGTAAGCAGCTCAACGTCAAAGGCACGAACAACTTCATCAATATCGACATCGCTAAATTGGCTGTCGAAACCGCGTTAACTAGACTTGTTAGCACTTACTGATATTGGTCACGTACCGCAAAACCGAAACGATGCTTAATTTTGACGAAAGTTATGTTTATCTTGTTGGTTGTTGGTTTAGAAATGTTATCAGTTCTCAAGTTTAAATTGAGGAGTTGAAGGGAGGGGCGGAAATTATATAAATTGCCATTTCCCCGAAGTAATCATATGGTTGTAACTACGCAATAAGCGTTGTGTTTACGAGTTTTACGGACAAGCGATGCTGCGCACTGCCGCGGCCGGCCGGCGAGGCGGCCGGTGACTCAGCCGACACGTGACTTCAAGGTGAAGATCGAACAAGATCACCACAGAAAAACACCTAACTATTGCGGTTGGAAAATACTATCGCTAGGGAACAGGTCTCCTAATTGGCTATTACGATGTATTTAATAGAACCGATAAAAACTATCCAACAACAATCTGCAATGATGACGCAACATTAATTGATGACTCAGTTTATTGAGATAGGTTGATAACAAAGTAAACATAATTTGATCTACACGAAATGTAATTCTGAAATTGTTTACTAAATATGTAATACCCCTACTTTAATGTTGTAGAAGAGTTCGGATCCTTTTTGAGACCCTAAGCCTATGAGTATATAAGAAGCTTTGAAACAATTTAAGTGAGCTTTTGTAAAGGACAGGAAAATAATGTACCTGATTGAAGCACCTTATTTGGTGGTCGGACAACCGGCAAGTAGAGGCTGACCTTGCTCTTGAAGACTCGTCGCGCCCACACGGCCTCCGCGAATCCAACTCATATCATTCTTTATAAGAAAAATCGATATCAAAAGAGCGTGTTGATTATTATTCGATATTCTGTGATGCATGCCTTGCCAAACTACGTAAACACAACAAGTAATTGCGTCGCAAACTAGCAAATTATCATAATTTAGTTTATTTACAGAGTCTAAGTTGTCACAACACGAGCCCTTATCTTCCTGTCTTAGAGATACATTGAATTGAGTCACAAGCACTTTCCTTGTGTCTTTATATCCCACTTGTTACGCCACTTTCAGAGCATTTTCCTTATTATGGCATTAACGGCAGACTTTTCTTTATTACAGATACCTGTCGTGGATTTAACGATGTTGCTTCTTGCATCTCAATAATATCAAATATATATTTTTGCAATTCATTTTGACTGACCATACTATAGCATATCTAGTACAAATATAATATTAAAACGTTTTTAAAAATATAGTAACTATACTACTAATACTTTATGTATAGCGTAATATAATAGTTTATGTAAAGTATAGCCACTCATTTGTATGTATCAAAGCAATCCAAAGAGATAAATATGAAATGCTTAGTATAATGGGATAGTAAAATTGGGTTTATGCGCATTAATTAATAACGTCCTAGCCATTATTCGCGGGAAGGGCAATACTACATCATGACGCGCTCAGCTTATTTGTATTATGCCACCAGACCACGTTCAATCCGACCTTGTCCGAGGGAAATACTTTTATGAGTCCGATGTTGCATTCCATTTTAATTAACTTTTAACAATGTTGTCATTGTTTGTTCGGGTCAACGCTTACCACAAACTTTCAAAAATATTAAAGAAAAGACATTAGACACTAATTTATCAAAAAAATACCGCTCTCTTTAGCTTTATGTTGACTTAAAAATATAAAAATTTATGCAAAATTTATGCGTCAGTATAAAATACGTCTTATTGACTTAGTAGGTATAGCAGGCAGCTAGGTAATAACCGATATAGAACATTGATAAGAAAAAAAAATCATGTCCGTTAAGCCCTTTTGTCCGTAAACATTCAGCAAATAATCTTCAAATAGTTTCGTAAGTTTAGACGCTTATCGGTAGTTAGTGAAGGGCGCCATTAGTTAAGAAGGATAAGGTATCATGAAAGAGATTATCCTATTAGCCTTTGGTGAAGCTAGCGAGGAGAGCGGTGACGTGAGTTGGCTTCCAACAGTGTCGAGAACACACCCACAGATACATGACATCAAACCTTTGATGAGAATAAAACCACGCAATAACCTTTTCATAACGCTATTGATTTTACGTACCACTTCGCAGTATTTTGCACAGATAATGAGAAGTACTTTTCCAGCTTATCAAATACATTGATGAACTGTTGTTACCTCTTCATAAGTAATTCACAGAAAAGATTTAATAATGTGGTTTGATTTTTTAATAATTCTCGGAAAGTAACTTAGATAAACTAAAGATACGTGGTAAATAAATATCAGTAGAAGTTTTATGCCTTCTTTATACAAAAGAGATAACTAAACAAAGATCAGGTTACTCTGATTTGGCCTGGCTATCTGATAATATCCTGATAATTGATATTTAACCCTCTATTGCATACAGAGCCATATTTGGCTTTTCAACTTAAGTAATTTTTTTCTACCCTAATTTGAAACAAAAATTTTCAACATTTATTGTAATAATGTTAAGTAAATCAAACTGAAACGGAAATCAATTTTTATTGTCTAAAGCAAATGTCACCTGTCAGTATACCTTCATTTTTCTCCGACGCGTACGCAAACTTGTGTCAAGTTAATTTTACTGCAGTTTTGTTGTTGAAATTAAAATGGAAATTGTAAGAAAATTACGTTTAAAAAATATGAATAATGTTGTACAGAGCCTCTTTTTTTATTCCCTGTTGAAGATTTTTTTAAATATATGTTTTTTGTTTATTATTTTCACCATTTTATATGGGAGCCATTTATGGCTTCCTATGCATTTACGGAAAATACGCTTACGCCAAATATGGCTTAGTATGCATTTAGAGTTCTATTTTTCTATATTTCCATAATGCTTTCTTCAGGCTTTTATGACACTGCTAAATGCACTAATTCTATTTCTGGCGATAGATCCCTTAGTAACGATATTTCATTATCCGAATCCGATGAAGACGTTTTTGTGGCGACGTATAAATGTCACTATTCGATTTCAAGCTTGTCATTACCGAACATTATTGCAAGGCTGGCAAGAGCATCTCAAGAAAAAGAGGGCGTCTTGGTACACATAATGCTGAACATACCTCTTCAAGAGATGGTACACCTACCTCAAGACAAATTTGTACGAGTACGATCTCATTCACCTCGGCAAAGGCCACATAAAATCACGATAAAAGCGCAACCTCTAAATTCAGTGCAATCATGCATAATTGGCATCAGGCATAATTGGATTTTTTTTTGGTAAATCAGTACCAAATAATTGTCAAAATTATTGTTGTTTGCGTTCTCATATAAAATTTGAGGAATGTGACGTTTTTCTTTGCTTGAATGAGAAAAGAAACTATTTTAGAGAATTAAATCTTGTATGAGTGTTGGTACTTGTTGTGCATAGGAAGCCAAATATGGCGTAAGCGTATTTACCGTAAATGCATAGGAAGCCAAAAATGGCTTTTGATTTTTTTTTCTAAATATAAAGATTATTTAATTATTTTATTTCATATTTTGTCTTTTAAGCCCTTATAAAACACATTATATTAAACAAATATTTTTTTTATTACAATTTTAATAATTCATGCAATAGAGGGTTAAAAATTCAGTATTGATGGACCAATTAGTTGAGTTCATTAGAATTCCAGAAAAACTCCAGAAAGAGGTTACTAACCTCACAGAAAGGCCATTTAAGACGACTATTGCATTAATCACTTTACTAATTAAGTTTGCCAAATGCTTATGGAAGATTCCCACAAGACACAATGCTTTGTCAAGGTTCGGAAGTTGCCTTTTCCGACTACGAAAATTTAATTATGGTGAAATTATATAACATTATTAACAAAATACTTACCTTTTGTTTAATTTTTGTAATTATACTTTTAAAGTAAATACAACCTCCCAATTACTAATATTATACGAGTAAATGAAAATGTAACTCTGTATATCTGTTCAGCTTTCAAAACCACTGTTACGGTTTAAATAAGATTTTGTATCGAGAAAGCAAAAATTGCCAGGAAAGGACGTAGACTACTTTTTTCCGCACAAAAATCTATTACAACTCGGGCGAAGCCGCGGATGGAAAGCTTCTACAATATGAATAACACTATCACATCTTACTATGATAATGAAGGGATCAGGCGAAGACTTTACTCAGCAGTAGAACACAACCGTTGTAATTAATATCTAATTATTTTATCATTACACCGTTCGTTACCCGGTGTTACAATTAGTGTACATTAACGTAATGTTCGTAGTAAATTTACTGCAAACTATTAATGACCTTATGCATTTTATTCAGTTCATTTAAATAAAAATTTGTTCTGTGTGTTTTGCAGTCTCAGTAAAATGTAATCAACATCAAACACAATCACGCTATTAAATAAAACTGTACAACAACGTATTGTTTACAAGTTGATTGGATTTGTCGCATACATATCGAACGCGTGTTTTAGTAATATAGGTCAATCGGACGGCATTATCTTACCTCAGATAAGAGGTGCGAGGAGTTTCGCTCAGCTGTTGATATCGATCGTCAATGCCTAGCGGACAGCTCGCACAATCGTATGCACTTCCACAAAACGCGTAAGATCCACCGCAACTCTCCGCGCCAACAGATATGAATAGCCGCTTCGCGATCACCACCTGTTTGCGGGCGCTAATTAACCCTCGCCCGCAGTGATGGTATCAAGATCCGCGAGGAAAATTTACAAGTTAATTCCGTTGCTAGGTTTAGCGTTTACACGCGAGATAACGTATCCGGTATCAGAGGATCGCGGAGGAGCGCGACACGTGCGTTCCGTTCGCGGGCGCGAGCTCAACTGACGTCAGGTCTGGCTGCGAGCGTCAGGGCGGGCGGGGCGGGCGTCCCGGCTACGAACTGACTACGGTTCGCGCCCGCCCAATGCGCTACGGGAAAATTGACGCTACGAAATTCAAATGTAAACGCGTCGAATGAAAGCAGAAATTTCATCGTTCGGAACCAAAGTTTCAGTTGTGTAAATAGCGAAGCATTAGGAGGCCTTGTGGTGTCGTACTTGCTTGTTTTACTGCTGATTGGAAAAGCATTTAGTTTTTAATAGTGATGACTTTTATTGGCATTGGATGGCATTACTATATTTGGCATTATTCTATTTAAATAAATCGCGTATATGTTATTATATAGTTAAAAACCATGATAGTTTAAAAAGTTATATCGCGTATATGTTGTCTATACTTACACAATTTTCTAAAGGTTTTATAAGATTTACAAGAACAACACGGGTGACCTCTTTGAACTTCAGCCCATATCATAAAAGTTGAAGTACAATCTACTTCATTTCGCGGCACTTGAAGTGTCTGTGTTTTTGCTTGCTCTTTTATTAAATTGCTTGAGATTCAGAAGTTAGTTTTACTTTCGTCCAAAGAAAAAGATTTTTTCTATAAACAATACAATCATTAAGGAGATAGTGTAAGCAAATAGTTACATTATTTATTAAATGTTAGTAATTTATTATCATCGTTGAGACGTTGTTATCTCGTTTATCACAAGTTTTCAAAAATACAGTTTGTGTTTACGTTAAATAAAGAGTTTGAAGAGAATTTGGTATTGATTAAAGTTGCAAATAGGATTTATTTAAAATTTCGATGTATTTTTGGTAGCGAACCAGCATCAGATCGATACGTAAAGTATTTTAGTTATGTATTTTCATTCAGATGAATGTTTGAACTAGTATAATGCATTTTTTTATTCATTTAATTTTATAAAAACAAGATATGGCGGTTTTGCGCCAGATCTACCGTACCTTCTTTCTTACCGTGAGAATATTTCAAAATACAATCAGATTAATATATGGCTACAAATTAGGAATTCAACAATTACGAGCAAAGCGACAATATCAGAATCATGGCCATAATCTCAACTATATCGCAATAATCCAAATTCAACGGAAACGAGCCCTTATATGCTACGATTTCATGTCCCTGCCAGCTGACTTCGGGCGATGTCGCAAACATATTTTTAACATGAAAGGAAAACCAAATGAGCATAAAAATCAGTCACTGTAAGACTAGATTATATTCTTGAGGGATTTTGCAACGGTTTTAAGAGTATAATAGATGTAATGGGTTGACTCTGGTTTTTGATGTTCTTTGTTTTTTCGTTTATAAATAGTTATTGAAAGTGTCCTATTTAAAGTGATTATCCCTTACCGCAATAACAAATTTTACTATTAAAAAATTAAGGTTAATATGAATTTTACTCTAAAAACTAAAGCTGTTGACCAAATCCAACGTTGAGTACGAGTCGGATTCGCCCATGACTGCTTCTGCAGCAGTATTATAAAAAAACTCAACTTTAAAATTGGTAGAAATAATAGTCTCTGGAAAATCTTCTATATCATATTAACTTAATATCATATTAAGCTTCGAGCTTACCACGGGGCTAGATGTCGCTGTGTAAAATTGTCCAGTAATATTTTTTTTTTTTATAACTTTACAACATTTTAAAAGTGAATCGCTCATTTAATATTTCCACGAGTGCCAAAAGGATCTTCAAATTGTATCCTATTACTTTCTAAAATATTATTCCGTGTACGTTAAAACACATATCAGTATTTTTGTCAAACAAATCATCTGACTATCGGGTTGATGAAAGTCCTTCAAACTAAAAACACTAGGACGAAACGGTTGATCAAAAGTCAACGTAAATAAGGTTCGTGTATTGCCCGTATAACTCAATATGAATAAAAACACTCAACTTTAGAGTATAACAAGATTTCCTACCTTCAGCATTGTGAGTATCTTCTTGGACAGTTGGTAGTCGAAATTGGTATACTTGGAGTCCGTCATGTCGTATATGAACACGAGGCCGGCGCGCTGCGTGTCCACCGACTGCAGCGCTACGTCCAACTGGTACACCACTCCCTGCGAACAAACAAAACAAATTACACTTTCAAAATATTCGTGAGTTCCACTATTCTTTTTATAACAACGGGAATTGCTAACGTATTTACAAAGTAGTTAAAAAACTTCGACGTTTCCTCACTCACTCCTGATAAGACTGCTCTTGTTGTGATCGAAACGTCGAGAGTGTTCCGTTGTTATAAAATGAATATACAAAACAAAGTAAATGATAAATATATTTAATGGGTTATTATGAATATATATCCCCATATAATGGGTTCTATTGTGGATATGCCTAGTTGTGGACTTCATGGAATCTGGTATGATTACCATGCTTAGGCGTGACAGCAGTAAGTCGGTGCAGTAGACAGAACTAACGCTGATGCCCGTACCATAAAAAAATGTTTTAAGAGTATTCTTGAATACTGTTATCTTATTCAGGGATTTAAATTTCACAAGTGCTGCTAGGCAGGGATCCGTAGTACATGAAAATCAAGTGATTACTAACAAGCTAATTTTTGGTGAGTAGCTTCGTTTCGATGAGACGTCCAAAGATATCCTATACCCAACTCTCGATTGTGGTAGCTAACAGAGATATCAAGGATTAAAAAATTCAAGGATGTAAAACCGGGATAACGGACCACGAAATTTGTCGGACAATATGTTATATCTCAAGATAATTATCTAAATTATATAAAAACATGTTTGTCCTACAAAACCTATGGTTTGATCAAAGAGTCCGCCATTTCCAAAATGTGTCGAAAACGAGGTCAATTTAAATGATTACTATGATTACTAACCAGCTGATTTTTTGTTGTATACTTAATTAATATATATAAAATCTAACGGACATATTGTCCGACAAATTTCGTGGTCCGTTATCCCGGTTTTACATCCTTGAATTTTTTTATCCTTGATATCTCTGTTAGCTACCACAATCGAGAGTTGGGTATAGGATATCTTTGGACGTCTCATCGAAACGAAGCTACTCACCAAAAATTAGCTTGTTAGTAATCACTTGATTTTCATGTACTACGGATCCCTGCCTATAAGTGCAGTATATGAAATTTTTCATAAGTATTATAGGTTACAAAAAGCATAACCAAAAGTTCGATCTAGGACAAAAGAACCCAATATTTAACCCTGTGTGGAAAGGCTAGTGGTGTGCTAAATAGCTACTAAACTAGCTCAGGGTCAGTTAACCGTGTCACGCCCCGATCACCCCCAGTTGCAAAGTTTTCTGGGAAATATAGCACGTGTTGAAATTACGTCATCTATTGATAGTATTCCTAGATAATCTATCTATAAATAGCTCTACTGCCATTAACAAATCTACTAATAAGAAAACAGTGATCTGTAGTCTAAAATTGACCATGCAGACATAATATTGTATTGAATTTCACTTATAAATTATTATTCTTTCAGAAATGCTAATTTCAATATTGTGATTGGTTCTATTTTTAATTTTGATTCGCATTAATTAGTGTAAATGATAATTTATATTTCGTGCTAATTAATTTAATAAATAATACAAATAATAAAATAATACAGAAAGCAAATGTAGCTTTAACTTTGGAAAGTGAGTTGCTCCGATCGCTTGGTCGATTGTAATATTTTTTATTGCCTTATACATTAAAACCTGATTAGATTATGAAGTTTTCCTGTCGTTATTTATTGGATGCAAACAGGAAACATTTTTATGGTATATTGTAACGTGTATTTTAACTCTCACAGGAAAGTCCATTGTAACGCAAACTAACCGCTCAGCAGAGTACACTATTACATATTTCATATTTTAACGAGCCGACCCCCGACTAACGCAAATAAGCCGATGAGCAGTAAACTACTATTTCATATTAGTAGCCAACCCCCCGAAAGCTCCGCTTGCGTTTTTTATGTTATCTATATACCCTATATTTTTTATATTCATTGATAAAGGTACTATCTAACATTGAAAGAATTTTTTGAATCGGACCAGAGGATCTCGAATTCTCGAGATAAGCGCGTTCAAACAACCTAACTCTTCAGCTTTATAATATTAGTATAGATTTGTCACCTGTAATGTAGTTTGATGAGAAGTCTCCGGAGGGAAGTGTCTGTTCGCTGTGAACACGGCAATGGCGGCCCCAGTTGCATCTCTAGATGACTGTAAAGTAAAAGAGAAAGATTGTCATTATAATTTTAACCAAAGGACATCTACAGCTACACCAATATAACACAAATCCTGACATGATAGTTAATTGTCTATGTGAAAGTAGAAATTAATGCTAAATTGCAAATGTAGAAATGTTTGTCTAATGCATTACAGGTTAAGTATTAAAAGATATAGGTTTATTATTTAAAGGTTTAGTTACTTTGGTTGCAAGCAGCCTGTTTAATCATAAACTGACCTACACAACAATTGTAAAGAAAGGATATCCTTTATTGAATAAACTGAGAGATGAAGAACAAAATTGGTAGGTAATCGTAAGACAGAATGTATATCGTTTTGTCCCTGGGGTATATAATACTTGTCACATTTACGTGTGACATAATAATATGGTCCATTAACGTAACGGTCGCAGGAAGAAGGGTACAAGTGTATGTAGTATATAACTGAATAAACAGCTTATGTAGTTATTGAATGTTACTCATTATGATGCCTTATATAGTGCATTCGTAACTCTGTTATCATTTCACGCTTCAACCGAGTAACGTAACTAATAGAGATAGTGGAAGTACCGGGGTTTGAGGATGTACAGTACAGACTACTTTCATCATATTATCCACAGCCCGACTTCACTCACTGTGGGAATAGGCCTCAACCAGTTTATCCCACTCTCCTCTATCTTGCGCAAGTTGCGAAACGTGTGACGTTATATAATACGTAAAAACATCCTGAGTTCCACAATAAACGCGGAAATACCTATATTATAAGTTATATACTTATACCTAATATAGGTATTTCCGTGTATTATCGGAGATTAAAATTTTAACGCTGACAATAGGGATTATACCAAGCTAACTGTATCAATGTATTGCAATGTTTACAATGGCGAAACGTTTGTGTTGGGTTTAACGTTAATCTCCGTTCCCATACATTGTTATACAAGGTGTTCCCTAGTTTTATTTATCCAAGTAGGTATGCAGAGTTGGGTAACTTAAAGTACTTGAACCGCAATACATGCGTAGTAGAAATTATATCTAGGAATATTTAATGCAGTCTGATAACAACGCGTAATTGACATAGTTATTTTTTGTTAAGACCCATTATAAATGTCCCACTACTGGGTTCGAATCTCGCCAATGTAAACCATTACATTTAGGGGATTTGGTATAATTATTACGCTTACCAATTACTACGGTTTGATGATCGCAATAAGTTAACACAGTATACAGAAGCTGCTGTACGCTTGACTGGCATGCTAGGATGAAAATACAAGAAATCCCACCAGTATTAGTTAGTTAGTTAGGATGGCTCAGTTTTCCGCATTTAGACTCAAAGGCGGTCCATTATGCGTGAGTACCCACCAGTATTGTAAACTTCCCCGTCTCGAGTTCACTTTTCAGTGGATCTTCAAACGGCTGGAACTTGGTGAGGCCCTCGCGCCTGCGCGTGGCCTCGTGCTGCCTCCACAGCGTGTGCGCGCGCGACACATCGAACTTGCGCGCCAGCAGAAACTTGATAGCCGTCGCCCGGGACACGCAACTCGCACCAGATTCACTCAAAGCATCTAAGAACGCTTTTGTCGCCTGTAAAGAAACAAATACCGTTTGAAACCTTTAGAATAGAATAGAAAATACTTTATTGCACACCACAAAAACAGAAACACACAATACACACTTAAAACTAAAACATTTGGAGTACAATGGGCGGCCTTATCGCTGTGAGCGATTTCTTCCAAGCAACCAAGGCAAGGCAGGCAGGCTTTATCATCTATAAAAAAAATTGCTGGACAATTCATACAGCAACAACTAGCCCCGTGATAAGCTCTAAGCTTGTGTTACGGGTGATCTATCGATTTGGTATGACAAATCAGCTATGTCAACGGAATCTAGTGACTTTCTCGGAACAGAAACGGCACGTTGTCGTTGAACCGCAGCTAATAAAATTAACTCATATTTTCATACAATTACAAGTGTTCGTGAGCGTAGCTGTCTATTGACCCCGTTTCGCTTTCCATTACTCAGTTGATCAGTTTTCACACCTCATTGGGCATCACTGTTTCTTCTGAACTTACGCTAAATTCGTACAAAGTATAGCAGAGATCAAATATACGAAACATTAATATCTTTAAATCAAATAGGAAAGTACCCGTAAAAGCTTCACCAATTTCCGAAAGATCGCCATATTGCAGATTTATAATAATTAACCGCAATTGCAGGATATTCTTGATTTCACGATTTATTTACATTTTCTCAGTAGTTAACGCTTTGCGTTATGTTTGATTATAAATATGAAAACTTAAGAAAAAAATGTTTTTTTTTTAATTTGAGAGGAAATCGATAAGCGATAACACTCGTGTATGATTAAGATTGCCCATATCTCTAGCAGTCAATGCACGAATAGGTAAAATAAACCGAAAATATGAAAATTCTTAATTCGCACACAAAGGATTCCGTGCCGTCCATCGTCGGTTAAATCCTGAAGGACATTAATAAAAGGAAAACTCTATAATTCGTAAACAAAAAAACTTTAAATGAATTGATATCGGGAGTTTACAGATTATGATAATGTAGATAAAGGTTTCCATGCATCTCTGGATCATGCACATTCAATATTAATCGAAAAGATGCAAATCCTACGCCTACATTACAGGTTGGCTAATGCACTGATTGATTGATTGATTGACGACGAGAATCAAGTTGTAAAGCGGAGAGACAAACTTTCTAATGAACACGACGAAAAAGTCGCTCTAAAGAGCAGCTCTGTGAAGAGGAATTGTGATCGGGGACCGTTGCATATGCATGCCGGCCGATGCAAATACTTCGGAGGGAACACAGGCGGGTTAATTCTATGGCGCGGTAAAGAGCAGCACCGTGACTAAGGAAGAACATACAGTTGCATATGTATGTCGATGCAAATAAGTTGAGGGAACGCGGGCGGGTTAATTCTTCCGGGATGTGTTTCCGGCGGAGCTCGGAGCGCGCCGGCTGCGCCCGCATACGACAGATTTATTAGTATGAGCAAGCACGCACACTACTTCACGTGACCTCGTAGCGTAGGCGTGAAGTCCAACTACATACAAATCCTGGCCGATCTCAGTCTGATGCATAAACAAGGAACAATTAATATGGAGAGAAAAATCACATAAACCAATTCATAAGATTTATTAGAGTCGGAGACAAAGTAGTAATTAAAGATTACCAGCTCCAGAAACCCCGTAAAATATACCCGTTTTACGACTAATTCTAATAAAATACACACGGTATATTTAGTATCTACTTATACGTATGTAATTAAATACCGAAAAAATACGCAGGGATAAACGTAAAATTTTGTCTAACTAAACAATAATCAAATGGTTAAGAAATCTTTGAATCACAAAAAATATAAGAGCTGGCGGGCCCCTGTTTATAACGAATAAGTGTGTTAGCACTGCGATCGCACGCACGATCGCGCCAACTCAAGCCGGCTGCTCAACTGTCAAAATGAACAAAGGTATCGGCAGATCGACCCCAGTGTACCATTACCATGCAGTGCATCCAACTGTACGAAAATACTCTATTATCAATGATACCTACAATGACTGTGATGGGTCTCACAATCGCTGGAGGTATCGTTGTCCTCGTCAAACATCGGCACAATAATAATTTCATGACCTACTATATATCTCTAGATAATAAACAAAAACAGGAAAGAAATAGTATATTATCACGCCCTTTTGTTAATTAATTGTTAGTCATGCTATGCGAAAAGACTTCAAGACATAAAATAAGGTCAGTTTGAAAGCAAACTTAAACTTGAAACTGGTAAGAAAAATTGTAATTAATTCGCTGTAATCATTATACTAGTAGTGAAAACTTTAACCAGGCTAAACTTAAGCTACAAAATAATGATAGGCTGATTTTCACAATCTTATCAGTGTGATCGGCCTAAGAATATCGCAATCCCTTAATTTCCCTTTTGTCGTCAAAGCAAACTAAAAACATAAAGATGATGATGATGGTAGGCTACGACGCTGACGTGTGTGACGAAGGTGTAAAATATGTTTTCTGCGAATAGATCGACAAGCCGGTGAGCCACTGGGTACACAACACAGGGCCATTCGCATGAACTAATTATAAGAATGTCATTCTTAGAATTGATACGAATATTATGTCATATTATGTAGTATCCTTGCCCTATTTTGCCTAATACAAAATATGTACCTATGTTTAATCCTTTTTGTTAGGAAGATAGCACAAAAGTCATATCCAAATATGAAATACCAAACGATTTATAGAGCGTTAAAATACAGATAAACAGACAGAAAACAAAGTGATCCTTTATGTTCCATTTTTGTTTTTTGATGTACAGAATAGAACTCTCATAGAGATAATATGTAGGGCTCCTAAAATAACTATTCTATCATATACGATCATTTACCTATTCCATACACATACGCAAGATCAACAAAAAAATTGCGTTATAAAAAAGGAAAAGCCGTGTTTAGTAGATGAAAAGCACGTAACAATATCCCGTTGCAACTACCTGTAACTTTCCTACTATTGTGGTCAAGTAAAGCACTATCCGAAACGAAATTGTTCTGGAACAATTGTACAAAAGACACCACCACATTGTCGTAGCCTAGAATGTTCTTCAAATTACGTCTAACAATGAAAATGAAACATAAAACTTCAGAAATAGTTATACATCCTACTGTTACCCATTGTCGGTACCAATAGTCTTTCTTTGTTACCATGTTCATCAAAATTGTATTCAATTAGTATATTTATTCCAGAGGCAAACATAATGTGCACTGAGAACAGGCATAGAAAAAATATCATCAAAGTGTGAGCCGGACTCACCCATGAAGGCTTGGATGGCCCATGATGGCCGGGGACATACAGATGGACATGACGAATCTATAAGGGTTCAGTTTTTTGCCATTTGGATACAGAACCCTAAAAAAGCTCCAAATGAAAGTGTATTATTAAAGCCACACAGTGCCATAGATACAAGTGTGTGTCACAGGCACTTATAATCTTAACATGTGATAAGAATACAGTGAATGAATAAAAAGTAGACCATACATTGCATTAAATAAAAAGTTCCGAAGTGTTTTAAAATTGGATAAGTTTGGGGCAGAGTATTTCATAGAGAAATATTTCGGGAAGATAGAAACTACATACCCTTATAGAAACACCTCTAATAAACCAGACTTAACATAATATAGACATATCAAAGAGGAGCTTATACCATAAACATAGTTAACTGAAAAAAATTATGGGACTCACACACAACATACATCCTTTACTGAGAATATTTAAAAATAATAATGTAATGCTGGACATTGCATACAGCAATATCTAGCTCATTATCTTTTTTTCTTCTTATCATATCAAAGGATTACAGCATCTTGTATAGCAATCCAGGATGCTGTGTGTTAGACTTAGTTTCTTGCACTATGCATGAAAGTTGGCAACATCTAAGCCAAATTCAAGACCCTAGGCCTAGTATAACAATAAAGTATGTCAAAAGGGTAAATATTTTAAATTAAAAATTACCCTTTATTTTAGTATTTTTAAGTTAGCGCTATAGTAAAGCCTACATTGATGTTAATGTAATAAACAACAGTGCAATAGAGTATCACACGAACATTTTACGCGGGCGGAAATAGGAGGGGCTTTGTCTGATTGACAAATTCATTTCGAGTAAGGAACTGAGAAGACTATGAAGTATGAACCATTAATAAACAATAATAGGTTCCTTAATTTTCCTTTCCAGGTGTATCAGCTATTTAGTTTGGCAATCTGGATTATTATTCTCATTTGACAACTTTTGATTATACTTTGTATGAAAAAGTAATGTTTAATTAAATAAGTATTTCCCAGAACAAAATCAAAACAAACATTGATGACATGGTAAGCGAATAAACGACGCAGGAACGGCATCGAAATTCCGTCAAAAGAATATATTGGTTACATATGCTGCGCTAGTATTTCTATGGTAAGAACATAACTAATTCTAATCCTAAAATTATCACAAACAAGTTCTCTTTTATGGTTATTTTTTAAATTAAACTTACCAATTCCTGATCGGGCGACAGTGCCACCGCCATCTTTTTGTTCAACTCAACTGCTGAATGAATGAATTTGAATTTGATATAATTAGGTATGAATGAATAATATTTTGAATGTGACAAAATATCACTCGTTGACATGTTGACAGTTTTAGATATAAACTTTTGTACTTAAAAACACGTTCGCCAAAAATAAAATAAGAATGTACAAAGTAAAAATTTAACGTAACCTTTAGTCACTTGTGTAGGTACCTACTAAACCACAATGAACAATTTCTTGTTTGTGTGAGTAGTTTAGCCACTAAAAACTAAATGGGAAATTTATCATATACTTAAATAACATTTTTCTATGGATAGTCTGTACCCAGACTAAAGAACTGTTGTTATTTTGTCATCAAATATCAAGTATAACGTAGTGATTATATTCTCTTTGATCAGATCAAGTATTTGATTAATTGAAAAGTATGTAATGTTCCAGATTTAATAGGTAATTTTAATAAAATGCATTGGCTGTTGACGGCAAAATAACAACAGCCACTCATATTTGCTTGCCATAAACTCAAAGATGAATGAATAGTGAATGGAATTGATGGAATCTACCTACCAACCACAACCAACTACCAGAAAAAAAGTTTTAGAACGTATCTATGTTTAGGTTATTTCACAATCTTATTTCTTAAAAACTAAATTACTTACAATTTGCTTCGGTTAAACCTAAGCCACATCCTTTTAAAAATGTCTACACGATGGTGAGCAAGTCTATAAAATATCCAATATAGTTTTCATTTATTTCCGCAGACAGTTAAATTAAATGTTTGTAAGACGATTTGTTATGAACCAATGCTGTTTATTTTTAGGTACCCCATCTATCAAAAAGGAAATCCTCAGCTTAGGGTATTCTTACCCAATTTTTGGATGAAACTAATACGCCCTAACCGAAGCCAACTCCCTAACATAGTGAAGTTTCAATGTTCAATGGAAATGACAAAGCATGATATCAAAAACTACCTGGAAAAAATTTACAGTGTTCCTGTGGTAGAAGTCAGAACAAGCATTGGATTAGGCAGATTTAAACGAGATATTGGAAGAGGCTACATAACCAAAGATGATGACATGAAGTATGCTTTTGTGACTTTGGTAAGTACACTTTAGTAGAGCTTACCACAATAATTATTTTCTATTTACATTAAACCCAGTACTTTTCTGATTATATTACCTACTAACAAGTTTTATTCGTGAATTTATGCATGCAATATGTGTTTGTTTATTTATGAAAACTAACAGCACAATCCATATAATATATAAAATAACTAGTTACATAAGGCCAATAAAAAGTTTTAAAAAGTGTTAATGCAATATGTGTTAATAAATAGTTACTAATATAAAATTATGTTCATTTGTTTTAGCCAAAGGACCAAAAATTTGAATATCCAGACCTATTTTCCGCCAAAAAAGATGAAGAGGAAGAACACATGAAATCATTAGATGATGCCAAGGGTTCATTTAAGAAGTATCTTGAACAGAATAAAGATAGATCAGATGTACCCAGCTGGTTCTCTATATAAGTATAATTTCAATAAAGCGTAATAATAATTATATAATATTTAAAGTTAGTTTACACTAAAATAGAATTGTTGATTTATTGGATAAACAAGGCCTTTTTAATGAAAACCCTAAAATATTTCAAGATAATATTATTTTAGTTTGATACTTAGTTTTATAGAACCAATCTGATTTTATAAATAGCTTTAATCACAGACTTAACACTTAAGCAGTCGCTACTGGGTCTATCAGACCCAGTAGTCCATTGTTTGCATGATAACTATTTAATCTTAAGAATTGCAACGTTGCCGTTCTTAGTACCTCCCGACGTTAGAGTAAGACAGCAAATAACGGTCTCCGCAGTCAGTTGTTGCGTGGTGCTTGAGTGATACAGACGTAAAAGGTGCGTATGGGTTCGTTGGACCCGGTAGCGACTAAATACGTAAGTGATTTTTCGTAACTTTGTAACCGTAATTAATTATTTAAAATACGTTTCTTATTATAGAAAATGGCAACCAATAGGTCCTTGAGCTTATGGGATATTGAAGACTGCTTGAATGAAGAAATATAAGACTTTTTAGAAATAAATGACCATGAAACTGATTCCGAACAAGACGGCGACGAAGAAATTCGAAATGTGGAGGAACCTGAAGAAAAAAGTTCCGCAAGGATAGATAGATAGAATTTCTTATTAGGAGGAGTCACGTTGTGCAGCATATTGAAGATTCAGTTTTCAGATTCAGGTGCATTGAACGCCTATGTTATTGACATAACCAAATCACCTTCCGATAACATGGTTCTTACCAAGACGCTGACTATTTCGATGATTAAACCATACCTTCATGAAAGAGTACTGATTGCAAACATCCCACAGCAAATAAAATCCCGCATCCGAAACATAATACCCGAAGTCCAGCCACCTCCTGCATCCAGCCCGCCAGTTAGTGGATGAAATCGCGTTGTGGTCTTTGCAATTGAATAAAAGACAGAAAATCTAAAATTTCCTGCATAAAATGAAATGTCCCAATATGTGGAGAACACACCAAAGCAATATATGTGAATTGTAATAATAATATTTGACTTTCAAACTGACAAAATAGTAACGACTTATAGTTACGTTCAAAAGAAGTTCTTTTTAAATTGTTGATTTTTAGAGATGTTTTTTAGTTTTTTTTACGAAATAATGATTTATCTTTTTTGTGATTTTGAATAAGTACTTTATAGTAGTATTAGAAAAATAAAAAAACTTAATGTTATTATCATTATTTAACAAGATATAAGATAACAGTTTAAATGTGTCGTTAAAGTACGTTGAATTTTAGTATGTTTTTAAATAGCGTTTTTTATGAATAAAAGTAATAACTACAAATGTTTTAAACGCGTTTTTATTTTATATTAGAATATAATTACTGATAGGAAATACACAATAACATTAAATTCAACAGTACTAGAAAAATCCGGCAATATTGAACTGGGTCCAGCGGACCCGGTAGCGACTCCTAGCGTATCAAAACAGGGCGCGACTGCTTAAGTGTTAAATTTATAACACAATACAAAGTCAGTAGGTTTTCGGTAAATGAATTAAGTACTTATTCAATCAGAGCATCTTCCTTTTTTTATAGACTTTAATAGCAAGCAGGAGTACCTAGGTAGGTATTTTGCTCATCAGCTAAATACCTATCTAGGTACTCCTGCTTGATAGGCAGCTCTTCCACTGCTTTTTTTTCAGAACATAGTGTTGTAGTGGCAATTTGACTGGTTTCTATCTCTTTCGGGTCATAATCAGCTACACTAAGGATTAACTTCCCCTCTATGTGTAAGTTACCTGCCAAAACTAATCTCCAAGCTTTGTTAGTTATACAAATAAAAGAGGTCTATCTTATCAATCTTTTAATTAAAGTATAGCAACAATATTAATGTAGTTATAAATCTAAACAATTTAAGTTATAAATATTATATCTATATTGTTTATAACAAACATTAAAACTGTTCTTGTTGTTAACTATAAACCTTTATAAGGCACTCTGTGCATAAAGTTACTTTATGTTGTACCTTATAAATAACCAATAACAACATTTATGACATGATATACTTATTATATACCACAACTTTAGTCTTACATACTCTCAGTAGTAGATAAGTCTTATCAGAAATCAGTTATAGGAACTGTTAAGTTTCTAAATTTTATAACATAAAAAACAATAGCATTCAATGCCTTACAATAAAGAGCAACCTATTTGTAATTTAAAATAAATATTTTAAATAACAAAATAGAAAAAAGTGGAACAATAATAAGTAGGTACCTATATTTTTTATTTATATCTTCTCCATTCTAATTATATGTATTAGATTAGAGAAGAAATAAATAACAACCCACTGTAAAACTAAATATTAAATGTTATTTGAAATCAAAGTAGTTATTAGTTTTAGCTTTTAAACAACTAACTTTTTAAGGATTTGAAGAGTACTCATCCATGAATGAAGGAGAGTGGCAGCGTGGACATTCTGCTATGTCTAGCAGAAAAGTGACCTGAAAATAAAACAGATTTATTCAACTAACTCCTAAAGTAAAGTGCTGATATCTACGCATTACATTGTTATACAGCATCCCTGCATAATAGTAGATAAAGATAAGTCTGCTGTTGTGCTATAAAAGAGCAAAATATACAAACTTTTGCCTATAAAAAAGTATAAGTAAGACAATAATAAAACTGAAACTACAGGACAGCTAATTAAAATTGCTATGGATATGTAGGTAGATGATGGACCCTGAGGGCACTACAATATTATTATATAAATAATTATTATACCTTAGTTTAAAGTACTTCCTAAAACTTAATAAATTTTGATCTGTAATAGTACCTAACAAGTTCGATTCTTAAGAGGACAATCAATGTAGTTTAACTTACCCTAGGATGAATCTCGCAAACCAACCGAATTCGGCCGTTGCAATAAAAACCGCAGGCTCGACAGAACACGATAGATTTTTCTCTGCGGCACGAGCATTTCTTAGTAAACGTTTTGGATATTTCAGGGATACCGCGCCCAATACGATTTCTTTGTTTTTGTAGTTTACCCGTAGCAGCAGCGACTAGAGGTGTAGTTTTAGTTTCCATCGTAGATTTTTTATACGAAGTCGACGATGGACTTTAAAATCTTCCCACTTTAAGTTTATTACTAGAAGTTGGTACTGATACTGAGTGTTGTCAATCTGCAATAAATGCACATGCACGCACACAATGTTTCTAGATTTCGATTTTTTATTTTATTTGTTTGAGGGTTGGCGGTTTCAGTTTGCAGTTTGCTGATTGATTTGACCAAAGAGAATAAAATCACTACGTTTTAGATTTGACGAGTCCGGGTATTGTACGACAAGGTAATGTACAGCCAAGGCCAAGTATTTCATGTACAAACAAAAAAGATGTTTCTCAAGCTTCGTTTGCATGAGACGAGACAGTAATTTAATTGGTCGTTGCGACGCCGACGATCTATAAATACATATAATTTAGCTACTAAATTACTCGGTAATCGAGTAAAATACTCGAACTGAACTGGGCATATAATAAATTATAAGGATGCGTAAAAAAAAACGGAACGTACTCCGCTAGTGCACAGTAACAGTAGTAGGTCTGACAGAATCTGAATCGGAATCGGAACCAAAGCGAAATACTCGTTGTTTGTTCAGAAGAAGGAATATAAAGCGTTGTTTGTCAGTGCAATGCATTTGACAGGTTACCTGACAGCTTATCTGTCTATTCCTCAGAATTCGTCAGATCTGAATTTACATTTACCTTTTCTAAGACAGTGTGCAGGCACTCACATGCTCGTGTTTTTTTGGACTTTATTTTCGCCTATCTGGATGCATTGTTTATAAAGGTACATGACTTTATCGAATATATTGATGAGCTTTGAATTTTAATTTATGAAGCCTAACAGTGGTTAATTGGAATTGCATAACAGCAAATATGCAAACTCTCAAGAAAGGATCAATCGTTTTGAATAAGGTCGGAGGCTCGGTTCGCTTTCCAAGTAAATTTAAAGGAACCATAATTGAAAAATGGGCGGATTATTGGAAGAATCTATTTCTCGATTATCGCCAAATGCTACAAGATCTAAGGTCAGATATCCAAGAAGAACCTATCAAAGCTATAAAATGGACTTCGATCATTGCTGCATCTTTTATACTTGCACAGAAAAATCCTAATGAACTGGATTATAGAGACGAACTAAAGAAATTAGAAAATGAAGTTGCTCTGGTTACAGAAGATTGTCTAAATAAAGAATCCATTGAACATCTCAGATTGGTTGAAAAAAGCTATAATGAGAAAGTTTTATTTTACAGAAATCTTGGAGTTCTCTCTGTTATGTACCTCTCAGACGTAAGTGCAACCTGTGACTTATATAAATCTCAGTGCTCTTATACAAAACCAACCTTTCTAAGTATCCCATCCAGAATTGTAGATGTCGGATTTATGGGAAAATGGTGGAATTTATATAAAAAAACAACCAATTATGACGTCAACTTTTAGCTATAAGTTATTAGTTTTCTCATCAAATTTTAGATTATTGTAGTAATGTTCAAATATAAATAAAATTCTTTGAAGAATGTTCATATTTTATTTCTTACCAATAATGCTAAACCAAATTTTTAGTAAAAAAAACTCAAGGGATCTCATTATCTAGTGCGAAAAAATTAACTATAAAACAATCACAACTAAGGAAGCCACTAAAGCTAATGTAGTAACTGGCAGTGAAATAAATATTTTGCAAGTTGTGAAAAGTAATCCCAAACTAGCTGGGTGCAATCAACAGGTTAGAATAGAAGAATTAATGTAATTATTGTAAAAAAACTGTATCCATGCTTAAATTTATAACAAGCTCTTAATTAAACAGCTGGAACACAAAACAAAAATCAATTCAATCACAATTAAGTTATTAATAGTATTATCATCACCAACAAACAAACTTTTCAATTGGTACCTAAAGTAAAAAGCTATCACAAATAAGTATCAAAAAACTAAATTACAAAACTGAATGTCATGTATAATAAAGTAAATTGTTATGTACAATGTGATTAAACAAAATCATTCTATACTCAGACACTGATTCAAAGCAAGATTGTAAAAGAAACTACAATAAAGGTAAAACACCACAAAAAATATTCTAAACCAAAAGCCACTGTACTAGATAGGGAGATATTAGATAAATCAAAGCAATACATTAACTAATGCTATAAGTGCAAAATTAAACAGCCTATACAACAATCTGAAAATAACTTCAAATCTGTTGAACAAAATAAACTGCTTTGTGCATCACCTGCATAACAACAAATTCCCTAACTAATATGAGCCAAACAAACTTAGATCTTTAACAAATGTGAAAGTGAAATGTTTTTGTAAACTATCATTTCAAGTTATTAAGTTGATTTTTGTTGTAAAATGTATACAAATTCTAATACTACATATTTTTATAATTATGAGGTAAGCATTTAAAGTGAACAATAACTATTATCTTCTCAAGTTACAACTAATCAAATATTATTCAAGACACTGTTTCAGAACACAATTCCCTGTCACTGAACAGGGTTCAACATTCTTATGCTATAAAGCAAAGTCTTTTATGTAACAAAATTGTAACAAAATAGAACTGAATTGTATGATTGTAGGTTAGATAATAAGTAGCCAACTCTAACCACCGGGTCATAGGTACATCCTAAATAAAATACAATACATGACAAACAGACCTAAATGACAGAGATCAGAGTTAATATTATCAAGTAAGATTTTGTTGCAGAGAGTGGTGGAGATTTTTATTAAATTTATGTTAAAGACATCAATTATAACAATTATAAATAAGCAGAATATAAATTGAGCAAAGATCCTTGTGATACAGAAACTGATATTTAAACCATACAAATAAAAAATAACTCAATATACAACAAAACTTCAGTTGGAACATAACTAGGTTCTTATACTAAAATTATTTATATCACATTATATTCAGACTTGTATAAATAAATGGCTCAGTTTATACATGATGAGTAAATAATACCTTTTTAAATGGATAAAGAAGAGCATCAAAATCATAAATAAATAACCATCACAGCTGATCATATTATTTTTAACAAACCTAATGAATAAGTTTTAACAAAAGAAAATCTAAAACAATGATCCTTGATAAAATAGTATGAAAGAAATATGGAATAATTTCAATTCCAGAGGACCTTAATCAAACATTTACATAAAAATATTAGTCTAAAAACATGCAAAATGAGAAACGAAACAATATAAGAAAAATATCAGGGATTAACATTTAAGAGTACCTACTGTAAAAATAACAAAATCAAATAAACTTCTAAAATATGCTGAGTTGCATCTTAGTAATTGAGTTCTATCACAAATATTGCGTTATCAATCATTTGTAAAGAAATTGAATAGTTTCCAATTTATACTTATTCTTTGATTTGACTTATTGCTTGATTTCGGCTGTTCAAAATTCAATGGGTATTCTATATTATTAAAGAAGAATGATATTACGACCATGTAGACCGTAAAGAACGCCGTCAAAATCGAAATCCTCAAAATCTTCTTCCGAATCCATAAATAGATCATCATCTGAAACAAAAAAATTACTTATCAGTCAACCAAAAATGATAATGAAATGACCTGTAAAGTATCTTTATTGCATAAATTATCATAAATCTATAGAAAGTTAATCATTTAAAAATTATTCAAACTTAAGCTTAGCTTACCAAATAAATATCACATTTAAATTCTAGATCATAAATTCAATAACATTTGTCGGCCAACCATGTTTTTATTCTTTTATTTATTTTTATATTTGCGGGTAATTTGTTATAAACAAAAGGAGCAACCTGATTTTACTATTTGCATATATTATGATATACTATGAATATTAAGTAAAACTAACAACTTACAAATGTAAGTATACAAACTTATGTAAGTAATAAAAGCTATTTGGTGCTCAAATTTAGTCTACAAAATGTTCAGTCAAGTAAAAATATCAGCCTCATGAAATAGGACAAAATTGTATAAGTTTCATCTGCATCATTTTATTTAACTGACCATGTAGAGTGGATGAGGTACTGGAGGCATATAGTTATATCCATCAGTGGGTGAATCAGGCTGTGGTTAGATGTAATGATGATTATCAACCTCATGAGTCATACACATAAGCTTCAAAGTTTAAATAATTTTAAAGGTTTTATTTAGATTGCAAACAATAAATTCTCACAAAGACACTAAAGACTCACCATCATCTAAGAAGCCGTTGTAGAAGTCTTCTAATGATCCGTCCGAGCTGACGGCAAAGGTTTCGTCTACGAAGTCAGGTCGCAGGTTCGGGTTGCTGAGGTCCTCCTCTATATTCACCGTTAAGTATTTGTGCTCGAGTATATCCTGGAAATTATGCTTAGTAAGATATTTTGTCATTCACAAGTAAACGCTTCCTCTCCTGACAGTAAGGAGAGTACCTCTGAGAGTGCGGCCGCGGTGCCCGCGAGGTGCAGCGCGAGGCGGCGCGGCGCCTCCTCCAGCGCCACCACGGCGGCACTTAGCACCTCCTGGCTCACCGAGTCGCAGCCGCTAGCGTCCACCTCCTAAAAAAACATTTATTCATATTCATTTGGAGTCCCATCTTCAAACAGTTCGGTGTCAAATATCAGTTTTTCTGAACACTTTCTCAAAAACGCGATCCTCTCCCAGTTCTCTCATCGACTGAACTAATTCGTGAGAAAAATAACATCAATTTATTATGGAAAATTTTGTTTCCTCTTTTTGACACTAGAGGCGCTGTTTTTTGATACCGTACATCCGAGACCTTGTAGTTGATATTAAAATCGTGGAGGGACATCAACAACGACAAAACTATCTAGTTTTCAAAAGGGAGCGCTCAAGTATTACGTAACGCAATATTTGAAGATCTTTGACCCCCCTCCCCACTCTAACGCTCCGTAACGTTATTCTGTACCCCCCCACCCACTCTTTAAACTCCCAAACCTTAACTAGAAAGTAATTATAACCTGTAGTTGCGTGCAGGCAGACAGACAAGCCACGAAGGGGTGCGCGGTGAGCGCGGCGTTGCCCCGGGAGACCAGCGTGCGGAGCGCCGGCAGCGCCGTCACGGCCGCCAGCCCGCGGTCGCTCAAACCCGCGAGGTAGGACACGTCCAGCCAGTTCAGGTGCTTGCACTGACTGCAGATCTGCTCTATGGATTCATCACTCACGCCTGTAAGCGGCATAGTCTGGTCGCTCACGGCTGGAAAGGGCATGTTCTTTAAATTAATATTGCTGTAAAATTCACACAGTAACATAGTTCCATTCCAATTGTCCCCTTATATTATATTGTATCTACCTATCTTATTACGTCATTTTATTAATGGTGTACAATAGAGTAATTCTTTCTCTCTTTCTTTCAAAAGCGATACAAAATTATAAGCGCGAAAGTATGAAGGGATGGATGCTTGTAATGTAAAAAGTATGAAATGGATTTTGATGAAAATTTACAATATTATTCTCGTAGCTTACTTCAGAATAACATGTGTGAAGTACATAAAACCCGCGTTAAGCCGCGGAAAGCTGGTAAGAAATATATGTGGTTTATAGTTTTGATATAAAATTTGATTTCACACAAAGTTATATTATTATATCCTCGAGGCTGGCTACAATCCTGAAGGCAGCACCGCTGAGCGCTGTCATTTAATACTATAAGATGTGTATGGTAAAGAAATACACTCACCTGAATAAATCTTTGTTGGATTACAGCTAGAAATATTGAGCGATTCTAACTTAGGACATGAGTTGGCCACCTGCTTCAACACTGCATCATTGATATATACATTTTTGCTCACATTCAATACTTTCAGCTCACTTAGTTTACCTAAGGCATCGCATAATTCTTTGGTTCGCATGGGAAGGGTGTCCATTGATCTATATTCACTGAGTGAGAGGATTTCCAAGCGCGGCAATTTATTGAGAATCCCAGGAATGATTATCCACACTGATACGGGACACATGTCGAGTCTAAGCGTAGTTATGTTTGGTACGAAGTCCAGCGCGGTGCAAACTACCGAGCCCTGTAGACTTGAGCAGTTGTAAAATGACAATGAGTTCAGTTTGGGAGGACTAGCGCCAGACAGAAACAGACCCGTTACATGTGTATTATTAGCAACGGTCAGGCTTTCTGTTATTGAATGATTCTTCACTAGTTGAACTAAACTCGAATCTGTTAGCTAAAACAAAATGATTTGAACATTAGTAATTTGATTTACTTATTTAAAGCCTTGATTATCATGTTCAGTACTAACCTTGTTGCAAGACACGAATTTGATAGTTTTTAGCGACTTGCATCCATAAATTAATGGGTTCCAATTCTTTGTGTGCATACCAAACACCTAAAACAAATGTAAAAAACTTTATAGCAATGAGTATATTTAGTGGGTTATGTTACGCTATTTTGGCGTGTAATGCACCGTTCCCATCAGAGCAGACCTCTTCTTATTGTTGTGAATGATTGAACAGTTTATTTGCGAAGCATCACCTTAAACTCCTCGAGGTTGGGACAGAACTTGCCGACGATGTGCGCGGTGCGGTCGTTGAGCGCGGGCCAGCGGTGGTCGATGTGCAGGCGGGTGAGCGCGCCGCCCACCTTCTGCAGCGCGCGCCGCAGCACCGCCGTCGTCAGCGCGCGCGCGCCGCGCTCCCACCACACCGTGCGGAGCGTGCGACGGCCTACACACACAGATACTACGTTACTACATGACGCAGCGGGAAAATACATGTTTGTAGGGGTATATGCATAATAAAAAATAGAAGCTTTCCGCCCGCGGCTTCGCCCGCATTATATTAGAGTAAAAAGTATCCTATGTCCTTCTCCCGGCTCTAAACTACCTCCCTGCCAAGTTTCAGCCAAATCGGCCGTTCTTGAGTTATAAGTGAAGTAACTAACACGACTTTCTTTTATTTATAAGATGTATAGATGATCCATTCTAAAAATGAACTCCCCTCCACAAAACCGTGATGCTTTCAACGTGTGAGAGAAAATACTTATTGCATCACTATACTTGTGTGCGCGCTACAACTTTATTGTAACATTGGTATATAAGTTGTTAATTATGGTATAAATCAACTGTTAAACTTTGCTATGTCTGCGACTGCGTCCGCGTTAAAAATATTGTATTTAAATAGCATATTCTGCGTCCCAGACTAATGTTTATCTACAAAATGTTATCAAATTCGGGGTGGGAGAACATATCATATCGTCAAATAAGTAATAAGTTATTATTATAAGTTTAAATAAAAGTTACCAAAAATAAACTTACTCTGAAGATGTTCAGATGTCATGCTTTGCCAGCGCTTGCTGACGGATTCCGTGCGAATTATGTCTAATATGGGCACGTAACTCAGAATGTGATCGAGACAATCGCGATTCAGGATATCCAGAATACCGTATGGTTCTTCTTCATGGATTTCTTCTGTCTGTCAAAATATATGTTTGTTTTAAAAGATATAGTAATTAATTTGTAATAACACAAATAATACTAGTACACAAATACAAATTCTTTCGACGACATCGTTTTTTAAAAGCTTAAATTCAAGTTAGTTTCTTCTGTGGATTAAGCTCAATAAATATAATTTTTAAACAACGTAATGTATTTAAAAAAATACTTACAGCTTCGGTTTCAGTGGCAGGTGGGGTGTCAGTATTTTCCAGGCCTTGTTCAGAATATTCCGCGTTGTCGGTGCCTCCACTCGCCTCTCCTTTTACAAAAATGACAAAATTCTTTTGATTGTATTGTATTTTTAGTATTTAATTTAGGAATGTGTCAAATATTTTATTTTGAGATTTACAGTGTTGTTATTATTAAAATGGCACACTGAGATGGTTACCTTTAAGTAGTTTAGTTTCCAATGAGAAGTGCAGACCATGGTTCCCCCCACAAATAATTAGATTTAGGAACTATGTCCTTCTCATAGACATATTATAAATAAGAAAGCAATGGAAACTCAACACTCTCTTATACTTCCAATTGATTTCACAGGTGATAGAAATGTAACTTATGTTTGAAGAAAGAATATCATTGACATTTAAAGTGGTAATGATACCAGCATTATGGGCACTGTCTTACACCCATATTCTTAGTCGTTTCCTCATAATATTCCTCCACTCAAATATTAACAAGCATTGATTGTCTTGAGTGGTCTTGAGGGAGTTTCAAGGTTGGTTATGAGGTACCTTACGTTTGACAGTTCCCACCTTGCCACGAACTTGAGGTGAGCCGAAAAAATCAAGTGGAGAACATTTTTGTCAACTGAGAATACAAAGTGAGGTTGAGTCAAGTCTGGAGGAAACATTGTATGTATGTATTTCAATTCAATAGGTTATCTTGGTAAGGTCAATCTCAATAGGTTATCTTGGTATGGTCATGTTATGAGAAAGAGGAAATGGAAAGAAAGGACATGTTGTGCCGACCCCACATATGACCGCCTCAATCAGTTTCGACAGAATACCAGCGCCTACCTGCTCTCGAGTAGCAAGGCATTTATGCTGAGTCGAGACCCTTTTGCTGCTGTGACACAGTATTTAATTTATCTTTAATTGTTAGGTTCATAATCAGTATTTTTTTGTTTGTTTGTATATTTTTAACTTGAATTTTTATTTAACTATGTTTGTTATTATTTTTATTTTATTTCCTTAATTCTAGTTTTTGAAAATTTTGTGCTAAATGTTTTGTATTGTGTGTGAGTAGCAAATAAATGTATGTCTATGTCTACATAATGTAGGATAAGGGCAGGAAGATGATGATGTATTTGTATTATGTATACAACAAAATTTAAATATTTGTAATTTTATGAATAAGCCTTACTACCACAGTAAAGAAAACTGGCTGACCCGCCAACAGCTTTGCTTAAGTTTCTTTACATTATCTACATTTATAGGTAGTATATATAAGAGCCGTGTTGGCTAAGTGGGAGCACACTCGACTTTCATTCCGAAGGTCGTGGGTTCAAACCCCGCCGCGCACCTCTGATTTTTCTTCTTGGAAAATTATGTGTGCTTTAAAAACACGTGCTCTAACGGTGAAGGCAAACATCGTGAGGAAACCGGCATGTTCTGAGAACTTTGAAAAGTTTGAAGGACATGTGTCATTCACCAATCCGCACTTGGCCAGCGTGGTGAATTAAGGCCTAATCTCTCTCGTCAAGAGAGAAGTCCCTGTGTCCCAGCAGTGGGAACGTGAATAGGGGTGTTATGTTTTTATGTTATATAATAAAAAATGCCTATAGCTTATATAAGCATTATAACCCGCGCAGATAGAAAATTGATTTGAAAATGGCGGCGGGTACATATGGTACGATTGGCAAAACAAGGATAAAAGTATAGAAAGCGATAGAGAGTGAGCGAGAACGCATGCGACCGGACGCCATTTATAAATCAATTCTTTAAGTGTGTGGCTTATACCTTCTTCCACAGGTTGTGATGCATAATTGTTGTAAGTGGATTTCCAGGGTACACTGCCATCAGGATTCTGTATAGGCTGGTGCCAGCTGTCAGCCGGACTTATTCTCAAATGGCGACCTCTTAGGTACTTCTCATTATTTTGTGCTAGCAATGCTCTAAAATAATTCATAATATAGTATTAGTACATATTTTGAAATCTAAGAATAGACAAAAACAATGTTATAACTAATTTTTGAGTCTAATTGCAGAAAAAGGAGTCCCTTAACTAAGCTACATAATTTAAGACAGAGGCTCCTTATCTTTCCATGGAAAAATGATATATAAAGCTGGTTAAGTGGTTAAGAGTAACAAACATTAACTGTCTTCATAACATTCTCTGAGTAGAATAGGAAAAAAGGAATTATATAAAAATTATTACTTATGTGCATCTGCAGGATCGCTGTATGTAATAAAGGCATATGTAGGAGTTGGGCTTTTTCCGGGTCCCCTTTCACCCATTCGTATCCAACAACTTTTTATAAAACCATACTGAGCAAACATCCCAAACAATTCTGATCTTGTTGTCTGAAATCACATAAACATAATATTAAAGCAAAAAATACAATAATAACTCTAGAAACAATGACCTGTAAGAATTTACTAAACGGATGCATTGTAAAGAATATTCTAAGCCTGATACCCTAAAAAAAAATTGAAAAAAAAAATTTTTTATTAGAAGACAGCAAACAACTTGTTTACTTTTACTTACTTTTGGAGGCAAGTTTGACACGTACAACTTTCTGATCGGAATACCATCTTCAGTGTGAGTAGGCACGTCTCGAACCATGTTAAAGTTATGAGGAATAGGATCAAATGATGCACCAAGACCAACTGAAACAAAAGATAGGTACTTGAACAACTACTATCTCAAGAACATTAAAACAAAGTGAATATCATGTAACTTACATAGCTGTCGGCTCACTATGTGATATAAATCAGGATTGTTGAGAAATACCTCCTCTTGATCATCGTCGAAAAACATGGCGATATTAGTACTTTCAAACGAATATACGTTGTTTTGTACCGATTAATACTATTCAGCACACTCAAATATCACAGCGTACTTTACTTCAATACAGCTATCCACAAGAATTTCGAGTAAATATCCAAAAATAAAAATGATATTCACAAAACGCAGACAACATACAAAACGGTCGTGTTATTTTCTAGATGTTGCCAACAACTTGACAGATAAACAAAAAGTTACCAAAAAGGTGTCAATAGAACAATATTTCAAAATATAAATGTGGAAACATATTTAATTAGAATCGAAACTTGAAAACTATACTATATCTTTTCAGCGATAAGGCCACCCATTGTACGTGTCTCATTTTATGTTATAATTGTTTTGTTTTTGGTGTACAATAAAGTGTTTTTGTTATACCGATTAATAATTTATTAAAAACAAAGAAAGTATTATAGATTTAAACGTTTTAAGATACCTAAGATTAAAGGTCGACTCACACGACACCGTGTCGGGTCCGAGCCGAGTGTCGGTCTAAGCAGCCGAGCGGCAACCGAGTGACGCCCGAGCAACGGACATCGCTCGGAAACAACTCGGTCCCGCTTCGGCTCGGCCACGGCCCGTTGCATGAATACAGCGCCGCTGAGCTGCGCCCGAGCAGTCGGTAGTGATGCTATATAGTGCTCATGCAGTTTAGACACGGAACCGGCTCAGTGACCGTGCTACGGCCGACACTCGGCTCGGACCCGACACGATCTAGCGTGAGTCGACCTTAATTGTGACATAGAAATAATAATTATGTCAAAGGTATTTATTTTACACCAACTTTACACCAATGATTTTTCTTTACACTGTTCTAGATTTTACATAATATCTAAAACATTTATCAGCTGCTGTGCCAACGGTTAATGATCTACAGAAAAATAAATGGATACAGAGGTCCATAGCATGTACAATATGTACTGTACACAATTATTTATTACATTACATATAAATTATTAAATATAATATAATAATATTATTAAATATTCTAGAACCATAAAGTTATTCATCATAGACTCAGAAGAAGGAGAGAGGTCATAGACGATCAATGAATGTCATTCGTTCTTTTTGTGATATATCTTTTATCTATGGTTAGTACAGTACAACAAATTCCGAATAACAAACAAACAAAACACAATCGCAGGACGTAGAGTGTTTTGCGTGTTATTTATTTTAAATTTTCAAAAAAAAATAAAAATGTTGCAGTAAATGATTCCGACAATGTAAATTTTCTGTGAGACTAGGCTTTGTCTAAAATTTTTGGCCTGTACATTTTTGACGAGTGATCGTAAGGTAAGTTTTTAGTTAAATTTGTTTAAAATTAAAAATATTAGTAAAATATTCTAACCTTACTTAATTTATTAATATAGTTTTCCCAAATGGACGGCTCTTTAATCGACCACAGCGACTCCGATTCTGGAGAGAGTTGGACTCTACTGGAGAACCAACCAGCCTACGGAGACGATGCGCCGTATTTCTCTGAAAATTCTCCGACAACGTTCGAAAAGTAAGAAATCACTTAAATTACCTTTATCATTTTATTTTATCGATTAAATATTCTTGTCACATTTCAAAACAAACCTTGAAAATAATATATTTGTATCTATCATCATGTTTGCATAGCCTTGACCTAACACTGATGATTATGACTCGACAAACTACACGAATTCCAATCATTTGGTTCCATTCTCACAGGGTATCAGTTCTAACAGGTACCTAGAAGTTTAAATGTTCATTTACTAAATATAAATTATAATACAAACCCAAGGCTTGATTTAAGCATGGTGAAAGGATATCTGTTTAAGTGGCCTTGTCCCAGATATTATACTAATATTTATGATTATAAATGAGTTTTGATATAAGAGCTGAAACCTATACTAGTTTCAGCTCTTACATCAAAACTTGGATTAATTAATAATTCATTTAAATACATAAAGAGTTCCTTTTTATAACATGTGCAATTTTTTCAGTCAACACAATGAGGCTCATCTTGAAAAAGATGATGATACTGATGGTATATCTATCATCAGTGACAGTGATCCAGATTCTTTACCATGTGACATTATTGCCTGTGATAAATGTTTAAAATCTGAGAACCATCCATCGCAACCACATGATATTCCAAATTTTAACCATCCAACACAACCATTGTGCAATGATGATGACTTTTTAGGAGATGACTCTCAGAAACTTAAGACATATGTTCACAAACGAAATAAAAGACTCAGCATGGTTCTGAACATCATTATGCTTGGAAGTGTTATTACTGCTGCTGGAGTAGCCATTGGACACATGTGGGGAGCCAAAAATGAATGCATAGTCCCAACGCCATCTGTCAACAAAATATTATCAAACTTGTACAAATTACAAGAAGAAAATGCCTATTTAAGGAATAAGCTAAAGGAAATGACAGCTCTAGCTGGCAACATTAATCTTAATAATATTGAACAGCCAAAGACAAAAAGAGGAAATAAAGCTGACAGACAACAAAGATGCAAAAAGGTCTTTGAAGGACCACTTACCAATAAAAATGAAAAATCGTTTAAATGTGTGGATTCTAATAAAAAAGAATCTGAAAAAACATTAGATGGTTCTGACCTCTTAAACCATGAAAAGGAATTCCTTAGTGGTGTTACTAAATTAAAGAGAGTATATAATCAAAACAAAAGTTGGTTGGATGACCAAATTCAAAGGAGATTAGATAACGAAAATAAGTTACAAAATATAAAAGATACTAAGGAATACATTAAAAATAAAGATAGTGTGATTGAACAATCTTCTGAAAAACAAGATGGGGCAAAAATTGAACCTCATATGCATATCAAAATACCTGAATCAGGTAGCACTAAATCATTCAAAGCCTGGCAGCTCAGAAAACAAATAGTTGCTAATACAAAAGCAGACGAAAATAATGTAGAGCTAGGGGTGACAAAACTAACTCCTGATACTAAATCACATAAAGGTAAAGCCAAAAAACAAATCAAACCTGAGATTGTTGAAAAAAATTCGTCATCAGACAGTTTTGAAGATATTAAGAAAAATAATCCTGACCTTCAAAAGCAACATTCCAATGATGTCGAAATTAAAGAAAAAAGAGTGAGCTATGCTGATTCACTCAAAACTAATTCCGAAAACCAAAAAAATAGTCAATCAAGGAACCATAGCAATCATATGGCTCTTCATGTCCAAGTTTCAAAAAGTTTTGGCCATAAACAAAAGCATGGAGACGACACACTGTCAAATTTAATATCATCTAGTGAAGAGGATATCAAAAAAGATGACAGATACACTGGCCCTAAGTCGAAAAGAGATAAAAAGAAACTCGATCGTCAAAAGATTCACAAGAAACAAAAAAGGAGGAATAAATATGAGCAATGGGAAATGAAAGGGGGCTATATGAAAGATTTTGATGAGTTTTCAATGACATCATCACAGGTCAATCTACCAAACGATATTAATATCACGCCTGAGCGAAGGTATTTAAATAATGATTTTGAAAATTACCTGAATAAGTTAACAGAAGAAGAAAATAAAAAAAAATCCAAAACCGAAGAGAACTCCAAAGATAGAAAAGGTGAAAAGGGAAAGAAGGGTAAGAAAAGAGATGTGGAATGGTATGATAAAAGATATGCTTTGAGAGCTGAGGCTAGAAGGAAGTTAGAGCAGGAACTCTTTGGAGAAAGCAGCCCCAACAACGCGGCCTGGTACTTCCGGCGCATGAGCAAGCGCGAGCAGTGCCGCGCACAAAAAGACAACAGCACTTTCAAGAAAATCACCAAACAAAAGATGAATTACAAGATGAAGCATTGAATGCATTTACATATTCCGCATTGCGATAAAACATAGTTTTAGCAATCACTTTTTCATGCACTAGGTGTACACAAAGAGCTAACAGTATAGTCCATTAAGATTAGTTTTAATCTCATTTAAATTAAGGTGTTCAAGTTAGTAAATAGATAACTTCTATCTTATTTAAAGATATGTTTTGCTGAACTTACTATTGAGTTCAAATATTGTTTTGGATTGACATGGTATGCTTTTTTAAACTTACATACATAGAAATTCCAAGTAATCTGGGTAAATTTCTAAGATTTATTATTTTGATAAGTTAACTTAATTTTCAATTATCTTTAACACCTATGTATTTTTTGTGATAAATTTACATTTATTATTACTTTTGCCCCCTATGGATTTTATATCCCGTGATATTTAAGTTTTACGCAATTTATTAAATTAACTAGCAATAAATAAACAACTATAACATTCAATCTTATTTTATTTGATAGAAGTATAACTAAATCTTACAATAGTTAAGCCTGGAGTAACATTCAAATAAGTAGGTATTTTAGTAGATAAATAGACTTTAAATTCCTTTACATTTTAAACTAGTCGTCTCCAATTGCGCCACTGAAGACCAAATTGATGGCTGCATTCACATCACCTGCAAAAGATTGTATTATTTTAGATTCCATTACTCCTCAGTAGCGCAGCAGGCAAAGGTCCTGCGACGCTAGAGGTTACGGGTGTAATTTCCGCTTTTGGAATTATATATAATGTTCTATAAAAAATATATATTTTTGTTTAATATAATTATTAAAAGTAGGTATCAGAAAGCACCAGTAACACAAGGTCCTTCTGCTGCAGAGCGAAGCTTCGAGCTTACCACGAGGCTAGATGTTGCTCTGTAATATTTATTGCTATATTTCCGCCCGCGGCTTCGCCCGCTTTATATTAGATATCCCGCGGTAAAAAGATCCCATGTCCTTTTCCTGCTTCTAAGCTATCTCTCCACCAGTTTTCAGCCAAATCAGTTCAACCGTTCTTGAGTTATTTTATTACTTTCTTTTATATACATAGATTGAATTATTACCGTGTAAAATGTTTCCGGTGGTATAATAGAGTGCGCGCCACCACTGAAGTCTTACGGTTATTGTGGGAACTACAGGTATTAGAAACGTTATCTAGACAAGCAGCGCCTTACGTGGTGGCGCGCACACTAGTGCCGGTCTCGCGCCGAGCAGAATTATTCATTGACTAAATTATGAATTGACCTCTCACTACCAACTCACCAGCGCAGATGATTAACGCGCGAACATTCAGTTCATCGTCCAGAAGCCCCATCTCGTGCATGTGATTGAGCTGCGACGAATAGTCCTCGTCTCGCGGCAACGGACTCTGCGATGACGACGCTGCAAATAAAATTACTTTGTTTACACGTTCCAGGTCACAAAATTGTACAGTCATATAACATTCAGATTGAATTTAAATCTGTATAATAACCCCAATGGCCAGACACGTTCGCCAAAAATAAAAGAAGAAGAAGAAATCTGTATAAATATTTACTGTCACTCAGCAGCAAATGTTTAAAGCGTAAAAGGTTGTTCAACAGGTAATATAATTATAACAGTTGCTGCATTTTTACTTGACGTTCAGAGTTAAGCATGGATTGTAATGATGAAGATACATAAAGCAACAGGCAAAGGTCCTCCTGCGACAAGAGGTTCCGGGTCGATTCCCGCCGGGAAACAACTATTTTTATGACCTGCAAATATTAGTTCCAAGTGTCTGGGTGTTACATATGTATAATAAAATAATCTATCTATGTATGTAAATTCTATTAAGTATATCAGAAATCTAGCACCCGTAACACAAGCTTAGAGCTTATCACGGGGCTAGATGTTGCTGTGTGAATTGTCCAGCAGTATTTATTTATTAGACCTTCAGTACTCTGCTCCATCGGTGTGCCGGCTGGGTTCCTGGCCGAGGCTCGGTTCATCGCTTCAGAGATAGCTTCGGAGAACATCTCCGGCGTTATGACGGGTGTGGCACCGCTGCTCCGTGCCCTGCCTAGAAATTATAATACTTTGAATTAGTGTGCTATTCAATTATACATACGAAATATACATAGGCTAAGCTTTGATTTCTTAACCGTTGAACCTTCGTCCGAAGGGTGAAATGATAATTAGATAAAAGTATTTTTCTAATTTAAATATAATAATTATTACTTTCAACGCATTTACACGTTGGGGATTGCCAAGTTTCTACAAGCGTGTAAACGTACTATAGTCGCGTGCGCGACAGCTCTAACAGCTACCTACAGCTTATAGCGTAGCTAGGCTAGGCATTTTATGAAACACTGGCTGGACAGAAGTTTATATTCTGCCTAAGTCTATATAATTGTTTTTTGTATATTTAGTGTTTGTGTGTTAAAAGTAGTTAAAACTCATATATGGATGCTTTAATTTATATTGTTGTTGACAACATTAATTATAAATTATTGTGGTCTGAAATAAATTGAATTGAATAGTATTTCTGTCTAAACTCTATGTATGTATCATGTTACAGAATCTCACCGCTAGATGGCGTGGTGCGGCTGGAAGTGGTAAATGTTACAGAATCTCACCGCTAGATGGCGTGGTGCGGCTGGACTCGCCGTCCCGCGCGCCGCGGAAGAGCCGCAGCAGGCTCTCCTGTGTGGCGCCGCCGCGGGACGCCGACGCGCTCGCGGCCTCTGTCGCGGCCTGCTACGGATTATTATTATTACATCTGTAGAGTTGTTAAGGAGGAACTGGACAACTCAAATTTCATCATCATTGATCATATTATTTTATTATGAAATAGGCGTCCATTGGCTGCGGTAACCGCTCTCCACCAAGTGGGCCGCATGTTTGACTGCCAACTTGGTAGTATATAAAAAAATGATTTTTCACTATTGAGACACTGAGTCTTCTCTCTTGACGAGAGATATTAGGTCTTAATTGACCACGCTAGCCAAGGGTGGGTTTCTGAATGTCAGATGTCCTTCAAACTCATCAAACTTCTCAGAACATGCCAGTTTCCTCACTAAATTAAATAAATATGAGTTAAAACACCTGCAATGCGGCCGCCAGTTGCTCCTGAGTGATGGGGGTGCGCTCCGTGTCCTCGGCCTCCTCCTCCTCGGCGTCCTCGTCCTCCGACAGCGCCTCCAGGGAGTACGCGAAGCCCGATGTGGGGACTACACATTAAAATTGCTTTAGAAACTTAATAATAAAATAAATAAAATAATCAATTTATTGGTAAAAAAAATATTTACATTAAATAGTATAATAATCATAATAAATGTCAAATACCTAGTTACTGAATCAGAAATGTCAAAAATCAGCTAAAGCTATGTTGTTGCTATCGCTTCTCGACATCAGCATGAAAACACTGAAGCATAATGCCAAGCTTTATTTTAATTAGGAAAGATCTTATTATTATCTTATATTAGATCTTATTATTTGAGGGGGTTTATACTTTACAATAGCTTCAACAACAGTAACCCAGCGCGGCCAACAACTCCACCTCGTGCAGGATAGAGAGGGCCACGCAGTCTTCACCCAGAGATGGCGCTGGCTAACATACCATGTTCGTTGGACGGGAAGGTCCTAGCTTGCACGAGGCTGGTGAGCTGGCGCAGAGCCACGGGCAGCTCGGGATGGGCGCTGGCCCCGCGGCGCATCGTCTGCACGTTGGAACCCAGCGCGGCCAACAACTCCACCTCGTGCAGGATAGAGAGGGCCACGCAGTCTTCACCCAGAGATGGCGCTTGAGTTATAATCCCTTCCAGCACTGGCTCCTCATTCAATAGCTAAACAATAATCAATATAATATAGTATACGTCATTATTGTGCACAAATCGTTATAGTTATTTTTTTGTTATTTAATAAAAAAAATAATGTTATTTATATTAGATCCCTCTTTAATATTTATTTTATTCTGTTTTTAGTGTTTGATATTACTCACTGTATCTTGTCTCTCTCTCTTTAGGAATGTAACCCTTATGAGATTCTTAATGAAATATTCATTATTTTAGTAGTTTCTTGTAAGTTGCACAAATACCTGCATAGCTCTGGTCCACCCTGGAGCATTGGGGGTACACCCCAGCATCCTCAAAGAACTGTTAAGGTCCCGCAGATCAGCATCAGAGAAAGTCTCGAGGGGTGTGGGTGCTGGGGCCTCTTTCTTCTTCACCACATGCACCATCTCACCACTCTTGACCCCACAATTTTGAAGAGTATTGGTTTCTTTCAGAATCTTTCCATGGTGAATTAGTTCTGCATAAAAAATAGGAAATAGGTATTTAAAATATAATATTAATATACTACATATACCTATATGTTTCGTAAATATTAGTAATATTCTAAATTAAAATAATAAGAAAAACGGGACAATTAATAACTTACTTAGGCATATTACAATTTAAAAAAAATGGTTAAATTATAAATAATTAATAAATTTATCATGAAATTGAGGCATTTCATCCTTCAAGATTTTTTTATATAAATGTATTTAAAATAATTAATGTTATTATTGGATAGATTGTTGATAAGAAAATACAATTACCCAAAGATGATGGTGGAAGTTTGGTTTTCTTTTCAGCTTCTTTTTTCAAATCATCTACTGTATTTTCTAGACTATAATTTTCTAATTTGAACCGTTCTATGGGTCCTGGTTTCACTTTTACTCCCAAAAACAGGCAGGAGGCGTCCATTCTTAGACTAGAACAATATGATTATGTAATATGAAAATAATAACATAAGTTCAATATTAAATTTATATTAGTTCTATGTACTTATAATATAGAATTGGGAATTGGACTAACGAAAATTCATATTCTAATAATTATAAAATATGGAATGTTTTATTCACAAGTTAATTAAATAGGTAGTATCAGTAACAACAACCTAAAATAATTTATGCTGAGGACATTCAACTTTAACTTAGAAACAATCAGAAATCGGTTATCAGCAGACATATACAATACACCATAAATTACAAATAATTAATATATAAAATGTGGTAATTTAGTACTTAATTAGTACTTAAACTTGAAGGATGTTCAACTTTTACACAGCTAACAGCTGACAAACAATAAACTTTATACTACAAATAAATAATCTACATAAACATCTTATATTATTTTAATCGAATTTTATAAAATATATGTGTATTACATATGTTTACCAAACTTTAATAAATAATCCTTTATCGAAATTATCGTATAAATTCACAAGACTGCAAAATGATGCGTAAATCTCAGTGTAAATAAACAAAGATGATGAATGAATGAATCAAGACTTCGAAATCAAATTGTTGTTTCATGCTTTTTCCACAGAAAATGAAGTGAATGAACCTCTTGTTTGTAACATAAATCTATCTGACAAAGACATACGAGGTTTTAACCATGGGTTTGCGTTTGATATTGAGCTGGGCTTAGTAAATAGCAGTAGATCGATGTGAGACATAGTTTGTTTCCGCATGGAGTTCATGTTTTCGATTTTTCAGTGTATTACCAGGGGAATTGTTCTATCTTTGGAAAACAAATGGTTGGTTATATTTAACAGATAAAAATGACATCCTGACCGTGAACTAGATTTATCTAATCTATGGTGTTTTATAAAGTGATAGTCTTCAAAATTGACACTGACAGTTACATTAAGTGACATTTTACATTTGACAAGACTACGTCTAGTGCGCACTGGAAAATCCAAAAAATGTGAAAATGTTTTGTTGAAAATGATTCCACGTTTACTACACTTGATCAAAATAGCAAGATTAAACTTAGTTATGCTTTCAACTTCTTGACGAGCAGAAAATGGCCTGAACATGAACGGATCAGACGAAATTTTGGAGGCTAAAATTGCCGAGCGCAATGAACGTGCCAAAAAACTTTATCGGTTAGTAATGTTCTGTAAACCCAAAAAGGATTTAATAATCTTTATCAAAATCAGCTACAAATGTTTAGATTTATGTTTCATTCCTATAAATTGCATCAATGACAGTGTAATATTGTGCGTCACTCGACCCAATCCCTATAAAATCAACAGTATGTTGTTTTGGTTTCAGCTATGTGGGCGAACTATCGAGAAGGGTTGGCGATATGACGACATCAAGCCAGTCCATCATGGATCTATTTTCCATGCATATTGAAATACAACGCCAAAAGCTTAGAGACAACTGTGAAAAACTTTTCTTTCTAGATCCCATAAACTATGGGAAAAAAACTCTTGAGCTGTTGTGGAGAAAAGTTTACTATGATACTGTGACCACAGCTAAGAAACTACGAGAAGTTGATGCTGATAATGATAATTATATCTATACCCATATTGTTTGTGGTATTGGACATTTCCATTATCTCATAACTAAAATAACTTCTGATATGAAACAAGAATACAAAGAGCTGGATTATGCAATGGAATATGATACTGAAGAACCACAGGATGGAAATAACACTTTGACTGATGAAGAAATGCAATTTGGAAAGTATGCTTTACACTCATGTTTAATTTACTTAGGTGATTTAAGCCGGTACCAATCGGAGATATTTAACAACTGTGAATTATCCATAGCAGCTCGCTACTATTTACAAGCAGCCCATATTGACATGTCCTCTGGTATGCCATTTAATCAATTAGGCAACTTACATATGGACAAAAACTATAACCTAGACTCTGTGAGTTACTATATTCAATGTCTGAATTGTATAGTGCCATTTGAAGGCGCTATGGATAACCTCAAAAAGATTTTTGAAAAGAATGAACAGTTTTATGAAACCATTCAAAATACTGAGACACTTACACAGACAGAGCATATTCAAAATACTATTGTTAGTTTTCTTTCACTTATTGAAATATGGTATTTGGGAAAAAATGATACAAACATCCCTCAGAGGTGCAACACCATTGCTAACAATATCAAAGTTTCAATGGAGTTTGAAATGATGCCACTCCCAGATTTCAATAAAAACTATGATGAATATGTATTGGCACTTGAAGAGGAAATCACCAATCCCACATATTTCAACCCAAACCTTGTGCACAAAATTGTGCAAATTTGTCTCTTCACAATGCCTAAAATGGCTGAAATAGATGAAACTAAAGCATTTGCTTGTAAAGCATTTACATTAGCCTTCTTAGCACAACTTTTACAAAAGCTGCAAAAACAACTTCAAACCATGGGCTTGAAAAATCCTGCCATCAGATACAGAGAGAGGACCATCTCTGTTCAAGAAGAGCTTCAAGTAGACAATACAATTAAAGGAGACTCTGAAGAAGAATTTGAACTTCCAGAAGAACCTGATGTTGAAAAAGTTGTCTGCATTAGTGGTGAAGAGGATGCTAGTGTGGATGACAATAACAGTAAAGAGAGTGAAAAGATGACTAATGGTGATGCCAAGAATGGTAAAAAAGGTGCACATAAACGCCGCCGGCGCCGTCGCCTAGCTTCTTCGGATAGCTCTGATTTATCAGGAGAAGAATCTAACAACAGTGAACATGAAACTTATGAGTCACTTTCTGCAGACGAAAATGAATCAGACTCTTCCCTAGACTCTGATAGTGAAGACTCAGATGAAAAAGAAATTGAAGAAAACTCTGAAAAGTGTAATGGAGATATCAAAGAGGTAGTAAAGGAACCTATTGTTAATGGTTACACTGAGAAAATAAATGTTGATAAAAAAGAAATTAAACACATAGAAGAAGACCCTGATAGACTTGATGAAACTCAGTTGAAGAATTTTCTACTGGGTGATAACACACTGGCCAGTATCAAATTGCTTGTGGACTGGGCACTGTCAGAAAAAGACTTGATTTTGTCTTGTGGAGACAGTGGTGAATCTATGTTTCAATGTGTTGTAGATCTGCTCAACATTTTGACACATTTTTTCATTTATGACAGTGAATTAATATCAGCTGTAGATAATGAAAGTATGGTCCTAAAGTATGCAAGAAGCATTGCTAAGAAAGTAAAGCTAGAGTTCAAGAACACACCTTTACCTGAAGACATAAATTTACGAGGCACAAATATCTGTAAATTTGATAAAGATGCATCAGAGTGGCAAATACTTAATAACAGGAATCTTTCAGCTTATGAAGAAAATCTTCTAAGAATTCTGAATTTTATTGAATTTGGTAATCATTTAGCTAAGATTGTACCCAAAATAAGGTATAACAGAACTATGAAAATTTTCTATTTAAAGAAATCAGTGTCCAAGCTGAATACCAAAATAACCCATAAAGGAAAAAGAGAATGGCATAATTCCAAAAAGGCACATGTAAGTTTTAAATATGTCATTAAGTCATAAATAGAGCCATTGTTATATTTAGCAGTGAAACATACTTTTACAGTTAGTATAAATGTTTCTTTATAATTTCCAGGAAACGGGTACTGAAGGAGGTCTACTACGAAAGCTGGGTCGTTTGTGGCTGACATCGCAGGTGCGAGAGTTGGAGCGCAATGGTCGTCAGCCCGCCGGGCCCGCGCTGCTGGCGCTCGACACCGCCGTCATGCATAAACATCTGCGACGCGTCAAACAGCTGCTGCGAGCTAGGAATTACACGCTTCTTATTCCTGCTGTTGGTGCGTTAAACATTCATAGTATTCATACATTAAATTTTTCATCCATAATTTAGGGGGTTTGTTGTATTGAACTGTATATCAAAGACTGTTTTACTACATTACTAGTTATTACTTATAAGAATTATTGTTTTCAGTACTTCAAGAACTAGACAACCTAAAACGCGACCAGATTTCGGCGCGAGATGCAATCCGCTGGCTGGAAGTTCAGCTAAAGAGCGGATCGCGGTTCCTTCGCGCGCAGCGCCCCGGACAGTCTCGGCCACTACCCCTGCTGAAATATCCACGCAAAGCACCGCAACACGTCACCAACTTTATTCAAATACTAGAATTTTGCAACCATTTCATCGGAGAAGACAAACAAGGCGGTAGTGGAGATTCTGACAAATCACTCACAACCAAATCCACGCCGCTTCTTGTCTTGCTAACAGGAGATCAAAATCAAGACGATGAGCAATACAAAGAATTCAGCGTGACGGGCGCCGCTAAATCTGCAGGAATTTCGGTTCAGCACATAGAAGATTTCTATACAAAATGGCGCCACGCGATTCATAAGGGCGGTAAAAAGAGATGAAAGACTAAGCAAGCAGATGCTGGTCAAAAGAGGAATCTACAATAGCGCTCTATAGCTTTGACATTGATTACAATGGTTAACTATGAGTGGAACTGAGAAGATAATTGGTTCAATGATGCGCTGTAGCCTGTTGAAGGAAAAAAAGTTTTGTGACCATAGAGGTAACAATCCACGATCTACCATGGCTGGTCACTTAAGTTGATCAAACCAGAATAGTTATGGCAGTGTTCTCATCTTAGTTGTCTTACTTTATTACTTATGATTGGATTATAATCATTACTTATTTTATTTTATCAACTTTAGGTTGTACTTACCTTTCTATTTTAAAAATACATGCAGCATGTTATAGTTGGGTTGGTCATCTTATCTTTTTAATTTTTATTATACATTTTAATTACATTTATAATTATCATCAAATAAATTTGTCGTTTTATTTCAATTTCTTTGTATACAATAAAACCGCAATTTTACGTTTAAGTGTGACTCTATTTCCGAAACTCGGCTAGTACGCGCCGCTTCCGCTTCATTTCGTAGACAAATTCCAAAGGTTTTTCGTTTACAACGCCTATTTTTGTTACTGTAGTAGTACCCATCAATGAACATTTAGGTAGGTAGCTAATTAATATATCTAAAGCCAATTCCGCGAGTTTCCTCACGATGTTTTTCACCGTTCATGAACGTTTTTGTGTTTTACTATTGCCGGTCAACTTCAGATCTTGAAAATATGCTTCTTTTTTTAATAGCTGAACAAACAGGAAGAGGTTTCGCAGGTATTTTTGTGTTAATCCTCCGATACCATTCTTCTACACCATTTGTTGTTCTAAATTTACTTAAAATACTTTTGAAACTCGTTGAATTCTGGTTTTTCGGCACAATTTTTATGACAATTAAAGTGGTGTATAGAGAAAGAGGTCAATTTTGATAATGAGGGTTTGTATCGCGACAGTACATTATCTGTCTATATGCTAATCTGGGATTTTGCGTATCTGTCCAAAGAGAATATAATCACTATATCTGTCCTTCTGCTGCAGAGCGTTCAAGCACATGTATAGAAAGCAGCTTTTTTATCAAATAAATAACTAAAAGTGGGTAAATAGGATTCGGACTTCAAGTAGATTTATTACGTAGGTACCTATCTAGCTATTGAACTAGCAGAGCAGTGTGTATAGGTACCTAATATAGACCTAGGGTTCCTAGTTCCTACACACACTAAAACATAACTCAGGCAGAGTTAGTATAGTTACATATGTTCTGTCTGTGGTATAAGTTACCTACCACCTTACCAGGCTGCAGCATCACCACAACGTGCCGTAGATACGAGCGTGTGGCCACGAATAGTGTTAAATTAAATATATTATTATTAATTCTTTGGAAAATGGCTGACAGCAGCATAAAATAAAGTTTTGTTTTATATTTCATTTATTATCTTATTTATACTAATAAATAAAAAATAAGTTATGTGTATAACAATAAAAATGTACAGATTCTGATATAAACCTATGCAAATGAGCACTGTTTAATTAGTAAGATTTTATTAAATGAACTCATAAAAATCACAATAAAATAAAACCATATCACCTAAAATAGTGATGTTAAATTAAATAGTAATGATTTTGCATTTTTACCTCTATCGGTAAAATAAATGTATTTTAGTTTCTAATATTATTCTAACTACATAAAATAAACTTTGAAATTATCACTAATTTATACAATTTACTTAGCCTCAAATGGTCCACACAGACCAGAGGATTTCATTAAAACATCTCTCTTAGTTTTAAAAATAATGTACAAAATATACATTATGCTTTAACAATCTTTCAACAGTCTTATATCATCAACTCTTATTCATATTGCACAAACAACTCATCATGTTGGTAAGTAATGCATACATAAAATACCAAGTGTAACACTTATGAGATTATAAATTAGCTATTCTACTATTATCATTTTAGTCTGAATGATAAATCAACAAGTGGTGCCTAGCCTACATAAAAATAAAAAATTAAAGGCAGGTGTTCAATACACAGGCATAAGAGTAACTATTTAAATATCAATTATTGATAAAAGTCTACTAAGTAGTATGGTTCATGACCATAAGGAAACCACAACTAGCAACCAACTAATTGTATAAGTTGCTGAACTGTAGAGCGGTCTAATAGGCATAGGTCAAAGTCAAATGTTTGAGTAGTAACTTCATACCTTCCAGTCTCTGCTATGAGATTTACCACCCTTTCCAGGTCTTCATTATTCTTTATTGTCATAATCCTTTGCTGCAAATCTTTCAGTTGGACCATGTAGTCTGGAGACAGATCACCTGGCTCAGCATCCTCCCCTAAGCTGCTGGATACTCCATTATCCTGGACTTTAGTCTCAGTGGTTACAGAGCCACTACTCTCTCCCCGCTCAACCTCTATAAATGCTGCAGGTGGTTGGGCTGATACTGCACTCTTAGATACCTTTATTTTAGAATCATCTTCTTCAGCTGCGATAGTACGTTTGCGTCGCCGTCCTTCTCGCTTTTCATCACGTTTTGAGGACTTTTCTTTGTGTTTCTTTGATTTTTCCTTTGTCTGTGGTGTTGGCACCTCTACAGGAACTTCCGGGTCAATCTCTGGTTCTGGTTCCGGCTCAGGTTCTGGTGAAGGTTCCTTAACTCTCTCTGGTGATATATTTATCTTGGGTTTACGATTAACATCATCATCAACAATTATTGAGCTTTCTGAATCCGAATTGCTGTTGATATCATCAATGACATGTGATGTCTTTGCAAGGCCACTTTTTGAGCTACATTGAGATGTGGTATCTATGGATATGGGTGAGCAAAGTTCTTGTGGGGGTAGTTCTTTCAGTGCCGGGGTTTCTCTGTGCTCAATCACTTCTGGCTTTTCAATAGGCATTTCCCTAATTTTTTCATGTTTGTGTTTCTTTTCTTTAGTTGACTCTTTGTGCTTCTCTTTGGACTCATCTCTCTTCTTGTCTTTTTTCTTGTGTTTATGTTTCCTCTCCGAATCTGATTTTTCTTTGATTTTGGGTAAGTTTGAAAGCTCTTCAGTATCTGCAGATGGTGGAGTTTTCTGAAAATTTTCATGACTAAATTTATTAAAGGGTTTATCATGCTTTGAAGGTTTTTCTTTAACTGAAGTGGTATTTTTCAATAGTTCTTTATCTTTTGGTGTTTCTCTGGCTTTTAGGACTTCTTTTGGTACTTCTTTTAAGAGATCTTTCGAGGCTGGTGATTCCTTGCTTTTGTGATTTTCTTTTTTGTGTTCTTTTCTTTCCTTTCTTTCTTTATCCCTATCATGGCTTTTTTTCTCCTTTTTCTTTTTTTCTTTTTGTTCTTTGTCTGGTTTAAACTCAGGTGGCTTTTCTTCTGGCTTAGGCTTTCTTGGTTCAGGATCTGAGTGCTTTTGTACTTTGAATTCCTCTTTTATGCTAGATGCACTATTTGACCTGGGAGGTGGACTGGGAGGTCTTTTAGGACTACTTCGGCTTTTCTTAATAACATCTGGTGAAAGTGTTCGTTCACTTGGCCTTTTAGTAGGCTTATCTTTTGGTTTGTCTTGTTCTCTATTATAGTTTTTAATCTTTTCTTGTTTTACTTTATCTTCTTTGTTTTTAACTTTTTCAGATTTGGAGTCTTTGTGCTCGTGCTTTGACTTCTTATCAGAACTTAATCTTTCTTTATCTTTCTTATCTGACTTGCTGGATACTGGATTTTTTTCAAGTTTTTTGGGATCTGGTGAAACTTTGGGTGGTTTTTGAATTGGAGATCCAAACAAAGAAACAAAGTTACTTGTCTTTTGAGGAAATTCATCTTTATGCTCCTTTACTTTATGTTTCTTGACATTTTCAGAAGATAGCTTAGGTTTACTGATAAGTTGTTGTTTTTCTTCTAAAAATGAATCTCTGCTTCTGTTCTCATGATCAGGATTAGTGTAATAGGAGTTATTTGTCAAGATTCCGCCACCCCTTAAAAGTTTTTTCTTAAAGTCTTCATTTGGGTTCGGAAAAATGTATCTGTCCTTAAGACAACCACTTTGTTGCAGTGTAAAATCGTAATTAAACACAATTTTTTTAGGTTCATCCTTATTTCGCAAGTGGATTTCAATTGGAAATATAAATCCAGCATATCCAGACTCCTTGATGGTAAAAGGAGGATCCTTTACAACTGAAACAATTAACAAAAATTAAATCCATTAAATTTTGCTTTATCTATCATAAAATGTAAATAAGACGTGTGTATATTACATTAACTGAAGGTCAAGACATGATAAAATGCTAATTTTCAAATTTATATCTGTTCGGTCTTGTGACTAGGTCAGCAGTACCTATGATATTGTTAGTAAATAAATAAAATTTATGGTATTGAATTTGGCGCTAGTTTTAAAATACATACCTCGTTTAGGCTTTGGGAAAGTTTCATGGAGGTGAAATACCACTTTGTCAACAAAATGACTGATATCAGCTCCTTCCTGACCGCGGACGAAAACTTCCCAGTCGTGAGTAAAACCTTCAGGTGTTTTCCTTGACCGCACAATAGCTTCGTGGCCAATTTCAAAGTTAACTTTTATTGCAGACATTTTAGATCTGAAACGATAAAATCATAATAATTTTCATCAAAATTCAGTTTGGCGACGAAATAAACATTTGCTGATAAATTTTTAGTTATAGAACTTACTATAAATCAGTCTAAACTTGAATATGTGATAAATAAAATGCATGCAGTGTTGAGACAAACGCTGATTTTAAAAAGAATATACAATTAAATCTGTAATAATTTTAGCGCCCTTGTTATTTTGATCCGCCATATTGAATAAAATTGAAATAGTATTTGGATTTGGATGTTTTCGTTTCGTATTTCGCTTCTGTGTTGCCAAGCTGCATTAACAATCTTTTTTTTTAATCAGTGTGGATTACCTATTTTGCTCGGATTACATACTTTGCTACTCGTCTTTTTATTTTTCGATTTGGGTGGATTAAATACGACGCTTTTTTACGTCCATTATATTCCTAAGAAAGAAGAATTCATGAATGAATTGCATCTATTTATTTATTTAGGATCTCCACTCCAACAAAAGATACACAAAATTTGATTTAGCCTTGTTCGTATGGTCAAGTATTTTAGTCAAGTAGCTAGTAATTTAATTAAGTAAGCAGTAGTACCTACTCGACTATATTTTTGGTGTGGGGACTGCTAAATTACTCGCTATTCGACTAAAATACACGACCAATGCGAACTTGGCATTTTACGTCACATCATGATTGAAGTTCTAAAATCGATGACTATATAGAACTACTAGAATATTAAATAAAGCTTGCGCAGCACATTTCCAACATTATTATTTCTTATTATTTTTGTCTGTTTCAATTTCGTTTTGATTTTCAGAAAAAAATAAGCAACTGGGATTGATGCTGAGCTCATTGCTAAAAAGGACAATCTGTGAAACACAACGTTGTTTTATTCTGGTTTCTGTCAGTGTCAGACTGTCAACCATCAATTGTAAAAAAAAAACGTTCACCACCAGATAAAACAAGAAGAAAATTAATCCATCTCAATTCTCAATCAAATTTCAACCTCTATATAAATTTGTGGTAAATAAAACAAATAAATAGTTAATAGTTGCACAATGTCGGGGTTCCTGGCTGCTGTCTTCCAACCTGTGAAGTATGTGCTTTACAGAAATCTAATGAAGTGGTGTTAAATATAAATACGCTATATAAAAGTATGTTTTTGGTTTGCAGGTTATTGAGACAAGGTTATCATAACATCTCAGCAGTAACGACTACCAGCAGCTTGGTACAACCGGAAACATTTTCATTATCATCTATCAGAAATAAAGTAAGATGTTACTTCCCCCGTCCAAATGAAGTGAGAAGAGTACGAAGACATGGCTGGGCTACACGAATGTCAACTCCAAATGGACGCAAAGTGATTATGAGACGGCTCCTCAAAGGAAGATTTGTACTTAGTCACTGAATTATCGTTTTATTTAGATCACATTACTTTTAAGCATTGTCAGTCAGGTCAAATAGTTTATTAGATTTAAAGTAGGTACATATAATAGTTCATTTTATTAAAGTACCATTAACCTGTCTAATGATTATTTACTCTATTAGCTAATAATTTTTTTAGTTAAATTTTCTGAAAGGTCAAATTTTCAGGTAGGTAAATCTCAAGGAATGTTGAAAATTCATACTTATTGATGTAATATTCTTTATTTTAATCATATCTGATTTAGTATTTGTCTATCTGAAATCTATATTACTATCAAATGTATATGCTATTTTACTTAACATCTAGCCAATATTTATATAAAATTAACAAAATCAACTACAAATAATTGAATTACTTTCCTTGTGCAATAAAAAGAGTTAACATTTACAATAACTACTTTATCATGGTAACTTTTCATTAATTTTGACAATAGGACTTTACCTGACTAGTTAAACAAATATTTTTGCTGTGAATGAACTGAATCCTCTGAGTTTGTAGGGGATTTAGCAGGTTTTAGAAGATTGGTTACTTCTGACGCCACCAAAGTAGTTAGTTTAATTATTGCCAAATGAGCAGCCAGCTGGAGTACTAGAGCTCCAAAACCTTTGTAAAAACCAGATACCCCCTCTTTCGCCAAAGTTGAGGTGTAACAATCCATGAAGCCTTCATAGCCAGTCAGAATTGGAGTCACAGATGTCCCAGTGTCCAAATTGTCTATTATTGTTCTTGTTCCCTGAAATGACAATCAATTATGTGCACACATCAGAACTTGAACTCAGGGGAAGGTTTTTGCCCACCATCACCATTTGATTCACATAATGATTTCAGCCTGTTTGTTACACTTTACTGGTGGGTATAGAATTCTCCATACCAATTCAGCTCTTTGTTCTTTGTGTTTTTGATAATAAATAAAATACTTCACTTCACTAAGATGAACTATAAGGTATTGTAATGTAAGGTAAAATTAAATTATGTTAATACCTGAATATGAAGTCTATGTATGATAGTTTCTACAGGGTAGAAAAGAATCTCCATGGTCACAAATGAAAAGATGTTTGCCTTCAGGTTGATGTCATCAATGAGCGGATTTTGGTTTGTTTTTGGGTAATGAGAGCTGTAGGAATCACTCAGCTCATGTCTGTGCCTTTGTTGGAAGTGGAGAACTCTAGCTGTCACACTCTTAAGAGCAATGCTAAAACATAAAAATAAATTAAAAGTTGCATAATTAATAAATAAGTATCTGTAAGTACTCAACTTTCCCAGTTTACTTTTGTATGAACATGAACAAATGTAATAAACACACTTACTGGGCTAAATACTTTGTTATACCCAGGGCTACTGTGGGCATCACAATGGCCCAAATTGGCAGCATGCGCCCCCTGCTTGGTGTACCCCATTCCAACAAGCGCACAAATCCTTCCCGGAACACATCAAATAAAGCTGGCTTGTCACTGGCAATGTCACTCTGCACCGTTTCCACTAAACTTGCCCCATAAAATGGGGTTACTATTGCTATACTGACACTGCAAAAGATTTGTGTGATAATGGTATAAGTACAACTAAATTAACAAGAGATAGCATGAGAAATAGAGATCTGCCTAAATGGCTGGACCAAATAGATTTTTTCGTATGCACTTGGGTATCTCCTTGGATCATATGATTTACAAATTAGAATGGCAGATGGTGCTTTAGGGATCCGCTATTATACTATGATAAAGATATAGATTACACAGCATAAAACTCACCATTTTAAAGTTATGTGTTGAATAAATTGCAATATGGAGCCACATTTTTCTAGTTCTCTGAAACAATCAAAATTTAAGTGAGCTTTGGTCATTCTTCATGATTTTCTATTTAAGCTTAACAAATTTGTTGAAGCACAATATTTTTTCTTATCAGTTTAAATATGATTGTGTATAGACCTACTTGGGCCAACCGGAGCCTTTACTTATCACATCCTCAACAGCTAAGTTTAAACCCTTGACAATGCAAGTTGAACCAATGCCTTTCCATAGAGTAGTGACATCCTGCCTTCTATGTAGTCTGCCTACCACTGGGAGTAGTGTGTAAGGTACTATGTGGTAAGTTCTGAGACTATTGTGAACCTAGAAAACAAAATAATTTTAATTATTATTCCTTAAACCGTCTGTAGTTTATTAAGTACCTACTAAATGATGTAAATGGATAACTCCCTTGAGTTACATACCTAAATTAAATTTAAGATGAATGCAGGAGTTAAAACAGACATTTATAGACATCTTACCTGGCATTGTCTTCTAAGCACAATAAACGGATGACTTAGTAAATTTTCAGTAATGAGACTTGCAACACTTATAGCTGTTGTGACATAGGTATTGCTTTCTGAAAAGAAACACGACATATATGTGGTTATCAGATACCTAGGTACAAATTTACTTCCTAAACACGCGAAATGTGCTGTTGATTAGCTCAACAATACCTTACCTTCTTCTGGATTTTCGTCCAAAACTAATGGTGGACCTTGGAACTCTTCGGTAACAGGAGTATGATACCCATAGATCTGTTGGTATCTTGTATCATACAAGTCATTCGTTTCTCGGTTTTGATCAAGACCAAGACCATAAGGTCTATTATATCCCGTATAATCACCGAAACCAGCCATTTTAGAACATAGTTTTTGAATTATATTTGATTTTATTTCATAAAAAATGTATTTTTAGGATAAAAACAGTTTCTGAAAATTCGGTTTCATGTAAGGTTTCATAATTTAGACAATGCAACTGTCACTGTCATTTCTATCAGCTGAGAATGGTAGTAATATTGTGTTCCATCTTTTATTTTATTTTTGTAAGTTTTAAGCATGAAGCATAAGTTTATTGATATAAATCATGAATAGCCATCCCTTGTGTCCCAGCCGTGGGAACGAAATAGGACTGCATAAGGATGCATGTATTTTGTTCTTTTAAAAATTATTTTCTTTATCTGTACCAACCAAATTTTTTTATAACGAAACGGACACTGACTGATAGCGTTTGACATTTACGAATCTAAAAATGGTAAGTGTGTGTTATGAACATCTTTAGTGTTCCGTACCAAAGAAACAATTAACAAACCTAAAACATAAAAATAATAAAATTGTCAATTTTATTACACTTTTATGGACTTGTCATTTTTTTATTAAGAACATAGTTTTTTTTTTTTATTTCATAGTTATGAACATGATTTTTTTATAGCTACATTATGTATTGATTTTTTACAACAGGAATTACTCACGTATAGGTATACATACATAGGAGTTTATCTATTGTATGGATTTGTTAACTACAATTTAATATATTACAATTATGTTCATGGGTTCCTAGTAAGGTTTTGATTATTGCTGTTTACCTACTTATTAATTTTCTCACAATAATAATGTACCTATAATAATAATAATAATAAATAAATCATTTATTTTCTCAACACTTACAAATTTTTTTTAACTTAATTATGAGTACATATTTGATTGACTTATCTCTATATTATGTTAAATTAAAGTAGCTTTAGGTAGAACTATTCTGCAGTAAGTGTGACTGGTGCCTGCGATGGGTTTATAAAACCTGTGTTGCGGGTCACCAGGCTCTCAATTAGGCGGCAAAATTTTTATTTTTATATTATGTTCCTGGCCATCTAAATGTTACCTAGGATTGCCTAGGAAATTATTTAGTTCCATCCAAAGCGGATCTGTTGTTGGAGTCCTCAATAAATATATTTGTAAATTTCTGCGACTGTATACGGATCTCTAAGGAAGGATGACGGGGTGCGGCAGCGGCAGCGGCAGTGTCCCGTCGGCTCTCCGCTCTATATACGTCGCGCGAACTTATCGATTTTAATTTTATTCGCGCTCGCAAATTTAAACTCCGAGACGACTCATGCACGATGGACCAAAAGATAGACAGAGCATAGCAAAATATTGATTAAAATCCAAATAAGCCACCAATTAAAAATGAGTGTTATGGTTTCAATAAACATTTGATTCTAAGCCGAATCAATATGCTCGGGAGGGCTGTACTGTGTTTTGCAGCTCTTTGTTTTAACGGTAAGATGAGCAATATTGTATGTGAACTATGACATTTAATCGGGTTTGGTTGAATGTGAGGTTCTATTTCAGGAGTGAGGGCGCAAGGGGATTGTGTTGACCATCGCGGTAGATCGGTGTCAAATGGCATGCACTATGTGCCTGGGCCCGACACTTGCACCTTGTGCGTGTGTGAAATGGGCCAGCCGAAGGTCTGCAAAGCCGTCTTATGTTCACCCCCTCAGGCAAGTAACAATTATTATGCTTATTTTAATTTGATTGTGATACCAAAGTCATTATACAAAGCAGGTAAGTACTTGAATGACCTTTTGAATGCAGTCATGGGGAAATAGTCATTGTCTTGAAATTGCATGCTGTTAGTCCATTTGAACCTAAGAGGTTTCTTATAAGAATTATGCTATGGAACATAAAATGTCATTATAATGAACCTATAAATTCATTCATTTTACAAATACAAATAACTTTATTGTAACACCAACCATACATACAGGACAATACAAGAAAGAAACAGATACATAACAGTGACACAATAGGTGGTCTTATCACTAAAAGCAATCTCTTCCAGGCAACCTTTTAAATTATCTTTTTAAAATTTAATTTTATTATCTTCCTATTTTTAATAAACAAGATCATGTAAAAAATACTTTACATTAGGTAGTTATTTGGGTCAGAAATTATGCTACTATTTTTATTTTATATTCTTATGTTATAAAAGGCCACAATCGTGCAGAAACCAGGCTATCTTGGTTTATGATTGAGTATGTAAATATTATACTTACTATTCATAGTATTATGCACTTGCATAGAAAGTAAATTTTGAGGTAAATCCATACATCATTAAATATGTTAGGATTCCCTATATGTACACATAATTATAAATTGTACTCTGTACCTACTTTACATACAGTTGATTTTAAATTAAGTGCATACTGATGGCAGTATGAAAGTAAGACCTTTACCCAAAGATAACAAAACAAATTGGGTTCAAATTGTCATTGGTAACCAAAAATCTCAATTTACCCTATTTATTTCTAAGCAAAGATCACTTCATGCTTCCCTTTTCAAAATATGTAGATGCCTTCCAACTAGCTGGTAAAAATAAAATAAAAAATCTCTAATTTCAGGATTGCCGTTCCTTCCGAGTAGGTCCAACATGCTGCGAGTTTATTTGCCTCGACGACGTGGTAAAGCCAGCTGCTGACGGTTCCGAAGCCAACTTCAGAGTGGCGGCCAGCGGCGCCGCGGTCATCGTCCTGCTGAGCCTCGGGGTGATCGTGTACAGAGTGCGGAGGCAGAAGCGGCGCCGGAACACACATGCCGACGATCAGAGGAGCTTGACTAGCGTTGGGTGAGTTCAACAGGCAGCTTTTTACGTACCTACTTTTAATTTAAAAAAATTGCAATCTGGGCTGAGCAGCGCTTATTTATTATTTATTTATTTATTTATTAAGGCACAGCCAACAGCACATATTACAAAATATTATAAAGGTTATTACATATGTTGAGGGCTTCACCAATCACCAATATCAATACCATTATCAATACAAACGTAATTTAACGCGGTCGAAGTCGCGGGCACAGCTAGTAAATATATAAATAGAGATGTATATTATCTGAGATCAATATGACTTTATCGATGATCTGAACCTTGTTCAGTGATTCACTGCCTTAGCTATTTCAGTTGACCTTCCATAACACTTAACTATTGTGTGTGAATGTATATAAATAGAAACAATAAATAATCTAAAATCACCCATAACAATCAAGTATCTTGATTTTTGAACACTATCATATTTATTGGTTTTCAGCATGAGTGAGTAATATAAACAAAGTGTTTTATGATTTCTGACTCCGTAACAAACATACAATATACTGAAAGCTACAGCAAAGAAGTACAAAGTTGGCAGAACCACTTTTCAGAGTAGGATCCATCACCAATATGAAGGACCATCTGGTTATTTTTATTTATTAAAGTATAATATATTTAATACATTTGCGTCGCTGGCAGAACTTTGTCCTTTGCGTCACAGAGGTCGTCGATAGACCTTTGTTTAACCACAATATTTAAATATTATTCAGATACATAAGCGGCAGTATGGCGTACATGAGCGGCCAGTGCGAGACGGCGCTGGGCGTGTGGAAGCCCCACGGCAACTACCTGCCGCGCGGGGAGGCGCCGCCGCCCTACGAGGAGGTCGTGGGACAGTGCCAGATGGACAGTATGAGGTATGTGTCTGACTGTCACCTGTTGACTTACTGGGCCTCACTTACTGGTTCACAACCTACGCCACAATGGTCGTCTTCAGAGCACTTGCTTTAAGTTTATAATTTACACATGGTTTCAATTTCCAGCCAAATCTTTTTAGATGGAAATTGAGACCACATACAACAATCCGCACTCAAATAATACAGCTCACAATAAAAAATATCACAATATAAACATCGCTTACAGCGATAAGGCTGCCCATTGTACTCAAAATGTTTTAGTTTTAAGTGTGTATGTTTCTGTTTTTGTGGTGTGCAATAAAGTATTTTCTGTTCTATTCTATATTAAAATAATAAATGTTTAACCTATAATTTTATTTGTGTTATAGAATAGTAAGCGAGCCTTACCACCGCACGTATCCAGTTAACATCGAGTCTATGGCGCGGCCCGAAGACATGTACAACGCTCACGGATACGCCAACGTGCCCAGACCTCTGCAACAGGTATGTACCTACACATGTAGATACAATATCGCGTCTACACGTATACCTATGCTATGAAGAGAGATATTCCTGTGTTCCAGCATTGATAACGTAAAACAGGGGTGCTTATGGTTGACTTGATTCGTTCGATTGTCAGATTCCTAACCCCAACACGTGCTACGCGGCGCCGCTGCTGCAGCCGATACTGCAGCCCGACGTCGTGTCGCAAGTGCAGCATCACAACCCTCTCACTGCCAACAGTATGTATTTTGCTGTGTAATATGATGCTTGATAACTAAATAAATATTCTATTTGTTTATAATTAAAACAAACTAATTCCTTTGGAATTTAAATATATTACTTTTGCTTTGGTTACAAAAATATCTTGATTTCGAATAAAAGTATGACGTGTTGCGCGCGCGCTGGCGTTGTAAGGAGTGTCGCACGGGGTCCGTCCCCGCTGCTCGCCCGGCGCCCCTCGTCCCGCGTCTCGCCCCGCTGCTGTCCTGCGCGCGGGCCGCGCGTAAACATGCTCCGGGCCTTGAAAGGGTTGCTTTCAAAGCTTTTGTCTGTCTTGTCAGACGTAGTCCTCGTGGAACATTAGAGTGTTATTGAGTGGTTGTGACTGACGATGATATTTCAGTCTCATCATTAGTTGGTAGAAGGCACATCTTATTTATGGCTCTTCTTAATATTCCCTTTTTAGTGCGAATATCCGCGACTCTGCTTGTACCGTCTGTCCCAGGATACAATTGACATATGCGCGCCAGTTGCCATTGAAGAGGTGGAAGGTTATCTTCTTTAAGGATTACTAAATCACCAACTTGTAGCTCCTTCTGCTTTGTTTGCCATTTAGTGCGTTGTTGTAACTCTGCTACAAACTCTTGGCGCCATCTCTGCCAGAAGTGTTGCCGCAACTTTTCAATTAGCTGGTAACGGTTCGGACTCTTCGCCGTAATTGCCTGTGAAGGTAGGTACTCCGCTTAGAGGCCTTCCAATTAAAAAGTGCCCAGGGGTTAAGGGAGTGGGATCAGAAGGATCATTTGAAAGAGGAGTCAAAGGTCGGGAATTCAAAATGGCTTCAATTTGCGTGAACAGCGTCGCTAACTCTTCAAAGGTTAAAGAAGCATTGCCAGCGACACGACGTAAATGATGTTTTGCTGACTTAACGCCAGCTTCCCAAATACCTCCAAAATGTGGAGAATATGCAGGGCTAAAGACAAATCGGAAGCCTTCATTAGAGGCAAAGTTAGAAACATCTTCACGGCTAGATTTGAGTATTCTACATATTTCATTATTTGCGCCCCCAAAGTTTGTGCCGTTATCACAAAAAATAGTATTTGGTTTACCCCTTCTTGAGACAAATCTACGTAGTGAGAGAATGAAAGCATTTGTACTTAAATCACTCACTAATTCTAAATGAAGTGCTTTTGTAGCTAAACATATAAATAAACATAGGTAGCATTTTGAGATACGGTTGCCTTTTCCTTTGCGACTAGAAATCATAAATGGCCCTGCAAAATCAATGAAACAATTTAATGATACTAGTTTGTATTTTCGATTCGAAGTTTTCTTATCTTTAATTAATTTAATTTCTTCATAAAAACATTTTTGTTGGCTATATTTAATTAATAGTAGTTGTGATTCATAAAGCTCATCAACATTCAAAGGTCCATGGTTTTTAATATTATTAGGTTTACAGTTAGCAATAAAACGTAAAACATATCCATAAATTCGTTTCATTCTATTAAAATCAGAATATTTTTCGAATGGAATCGACTCAGAGACTGAAACGTGGCATTTAGTTGAACATTTGAATTGATTTGGTAAGTCTGTGAGAGTGTGAGAACCAACGCTATTCGGCCAGCCGGACTTCTCACTCCGGAGGAACGCAGGCCCTTCCCACCAAAGAAAAGATGATTCTAGGTATTTTGGACTAACCCCGCGTGAAGCCATATCTGCTGGATTTTGATCTGTCGGTACATGCCGAAATGTAAAACCACTAGTAAGCTGATTAATCTCATTCACTCGATTACACACAAACATTTTGAAATCTTTTGGTTGAGTTTTCAACCAACCTAATACGACTGTTGAATCCGTCCATAGGTATTTCTGAGTTATATCTCCGCGCCATGACTGCAGAACTTTAGAACATAAGCGAGACCCTAAAAGAGCACCACATAAATTATAACTTTCCATGCAATTTTTAGCAATGAAATAAGAATCACCGAGAGCTGTCTCCGGTTCTTCCTTTATAGGCATCTGAACAGAAAATCTGCCATTTGACAGACGCGTATCAGTTTTAACAAAATTATCTTCACAAAGTTGCTCTTCGACGGAATATGTTTTTGTTAGTGGTAAGTCATCAATATTCCAAAATGTATCTAAGGAATCCTTTATTTCTTGAGTAAAGTTACAATTAACCTTCCTCGAGATTGACTGACTCATTAATAGGGGACCACCTACAAGCCATCCGAGCTTAGACTCCTGAAGCACAGGTTTGTTTAACCCGAGTTTTATTATACTAGAACCAACTATCTCCCAATATACATCAGCACCTAAAAGGATATCGACATTAGCAGGTAAGAAATATTTAGGATCAGCTAATTCAACACCATTTGGTATTTTTAAATATTCAGTGTCAATCACTGAGTTTGGTAAAGTACCCGTTATGCGTGGCACCACCAAACATTTCATAATTAATTCAAAAGGCATAATACGCGATTGAATTTTAATATTACACTTCTTTGAAATTTTACAGCCCACATTATTAATTCCAAAAACAGTAACCGAACTAGAACTATCAAGCGACAACCCTAGCCTTTCCTTTAAATTTTCAGTTACGAACGAGGACTGACTTCCTGAGTCAAGCAACGCACGAGCCAGGTAAGTCTTATTATTAACAATTATTTCTACAACCGCAGTACATAACAATACCTGGCCGATCGACGAAGAAATTGTAAGCGACACGGGCAACGATGATGATGATGATGACTCCGATGTTGAAGGTACAATATTAGACAACGAGGTATTAATGTGTATAAGTGTGTTATGTTTTTTATTACATGTAAGACACAGACCTTTGAGTTGACATTGATGAGCATTATGCCCACTGCGTAAGCAATTTTTACACAGCTTTAACTTTGAAACTTCAATCAGACGATCATCTACACTCATACCCTTAAAATTATTACATTTATACAATGGATGCTCCCCACTGCACAAAGGACAACCCTTTTTGTTGTTAACCTTATTACTAGATACTAAAAAACTTTTGGCATGAGCGTTTGGCTTTTGTTTCGAATCCAACGTCTTATCCCGTTGAGTATTATTATTACTATATGCTGTTTCCAGCACGTCGGCACGACCACGCAGAAAAGTATAAAACTCACTTAGGGACGGCAGCTCACTTAAGTTACATTTGTACTCTTCCCACTTACTACTGGTGCGTATGTCTAATCTTGTAGACACCATGTATATTATGAGTGCGTCCCACTTATCTGTCGGTTGTCCGAGAGACTCAAGCGCACGTAAATGTTTTGACATATGGTCAACAATAAAGCGCAACGCTTTATAAGATTCTACACGTAAACATTGAATGCCAAACAACTCTTTTAAATGGTTGTTTATTAAAACATTTTTATTATCAAACCTTTGGCATAAACCTTCCCATGCCACTTTATAATTTTTAGCACTAAATTCAATTGATTTTATTACCACCGAGGCGGCTCCTTCTAACGAGGACCGTAAATAGTGAAACTTATTTATTAATGGAATTCCATCATTATTATGTATCATTGATTCAAAAGTGTCTTTAAATTCAAGCCAAGATAAATAATTACCATCAAATGTAGGTAATTTTATAGCCGGTAACTTTATGGAACTAGACGCACAGGAATGGCAACTATTACACTCGTCCCTACGGCTTTCATCCTTATTTTCGTTATTATTCGGGCGGGATTCAAAAATCTCCTGTCCCGTTGAAATTAAACACAAAAATTGATCCTCAACGATTTCTCGTTCTTTTAATTGTTCATTGGGATCTGAATGTAATAAATCTAATTTATCTTGAATAGTTTCATATTCTGTTAAAAGTAACTGTATTCTATTTAATTTTAATTCTAACTCCCTATATTTAATTGAAGTTATATCCTTAAGGCTTTGCAATGTAGATAAGTATGTAGAAAAGTTCGTTAACCTACCCTTAACAATACCTGTTTGCTTAATTAAATTAGGTATTTCACCCTTAGATCCATTATCCTTTGATTCGGACATTTTACTAGACTATTAAATCGATAATTTAACAAACTAAATCGGGCGCAAACAATACCAAATTAGTTAAACAATAAGCAAGTAGCAAGTAAATATATAGGTACTCAAACCTTGCAATGCGATGGAAATAACCGACGGAAAAAATGATGAGAAGCGCTATTTACTTATGTAAGCAAAATATTTAATTTTATTCATTTATTAATTTATAAAAAATCATTAGAAGCGCTATTTACTTAGGTAAGCAAAATTAAAAATTAAATTTTATTTATTTATTAGAATGCAATTTATTCAGCAGAATAATGCGAAAGCTTGAGAACACTAAGTTACACTTATTTACGAAGAAAAGAAAAGAATAGCATCAACCATTGCACGCAAAATTTTGTAACGACATTTTAATTTTAATTTTAATTTTAATTTTATTTATTAAAGACCAACAATTTTATAATAACAGTACATTGTTAACTTATTACTATTTTACAGCTCTTTATAGGTCTATCAAACTAGAATTGGTACATTATTCCTATCAAACACTAAAATTACTAAAAAATCAGTTATTGGTATTATGATATTATAATGTAAATATTTGAACTTATAAAGTGTTTACCCACCTATGCATTATAGTCAACTAAAGCTATTTAAGAAGGTTAAAGTAATAAATATATGTTGAGTTATTAAGTGTGTACTATTATGCATAAGGGGGAAATAACAATAAAATTTTATATTAAGTGAACAAATCTGATCAATTAGATATACTAAGTATATCAAGGGTATGTTTCCTATACTGTTGTTTAGATAGATTGAACAGGTCCAAACTAGCAAAATGTTTATTGTAGTTGTTGCATATACGATTTAAGGTGGCGTTTTGAGCATAATTAGTGCTACATGCAGTTCTTGAAAAAAGTTTAGTATGTCGAGTCCGTTTTGGAGGTACATTAAAGTTGAGTTTGCCTAGTAAAGTTGGGGAGTCAAAGTAATTATTAGCAATATTGTAGAGTACCATATTGTCTAGAAGGAGTCGTCGATCTTCTAAGGGTAATATATTATAAACTTTACAACCATCTTTATAATTAGTATAGATACGCTTTTTGTAGTTAAGATATTTAATAAACTTTTTTTGGATACTTTCGACTTTATTTTTATAAATAACGTAATTGGGTGACCAAATACAACATGCGTATTCTAATACGCTTCGAACGTATGCGAAATAGACAGATTTAATGCAACTGATATCGGTAAATGGCTTGCATGTGCGTATAATAAAACCAAGATTTTTATATGCCTTGTTTGTGATAAAGTCGAAGTGATCTGACATAGTAAGTTTGCTATCTAACAAAACTCCTAAATCTCTGATTTTATTAACCTTTTCGATATTAATGTTATCTATGTTATATATATAGTTCAATGGACATTTTTTCCGAGTAAATGATATTTGTTGACACTTTTGAACATTAACTGTTATTTTGTTGACGAAGTAGTATTTAGAGAGACGGTTTAGTGTGTTTTGTAGATGGATACAGTCATTGTGATTACGTATTCTACAGTATATTTTCTTATCATCAGCGTAGAGAAGATGGTTACAAGATATAAAGCATCTATAAATGTCGTAAATGTAGGCATTATACAAAAGGGGACCCAAATGGGAACCTTGTGGTATCCCTGAGGGTATGTTGATAAAATCTGATCTAAAACCTCCTATCACTACAGCTTGAGAGCGTTTGGTTAGATATGATTTAATCCAGCGTAGAAGATCACCATGTATGCCAAGATTATTGAGTTTTGCAAGTAAGATTGTGTGATCGACACGGTCGAATGCTTTTTCGAAGTCTGTGTAGATCACATCCACTTGGCCTCCACCTTCCATGTTTTCAAATAAAAATTGTGTAAACTCAACAAGGTTAGTAACGGTTGATCTATTTTTAAGGAAACCGTGTTGACTGTTACTAATACCTTTCACAATTGTGTTATAAATTTGGTCATATATAATTTTTTCAAAAATTTTGCTAAAAGTGTTTAAAATGGAAATCGGCCTATAATTATCAATTTTGATTTTAGATGATTTCTTGTGAATAGGTATTATATTAGCTTCCTTCCATTTAGAAGGAAATATACCTTCTTTTAAAGATCGTTCAAAGATTAATTTCAGAGGCTTTACTAAAGCCAATGCGGAATTATGTATGAAGATTGGTGGAATGTTATCGGTACCAGCTGATTTATTAACGTCTGTTTTTTTTTAATAATTTAAGTATGTGCTCATTACAAACGGTTACTTGACTTATTATATTCGTATCATTAGAAGGGGGTAAATCTAGTTCGGCTATATTGTAACTAGGTGATGGTTCTACAAAAACACTTTTAAAGAATTTATTAAATCCATTACAAATATCGGTTCCATTGACAAATGATTCTGAGTTTAATGTAAATGATTTAGGATAGTTTGATGTACCTCTCATTAGTTTAACATAGTTCCACATTTTCTTCGGACATATTTTAATATCTTGTTGTATATTAGTCAAAAAACTATCATAAAGTTGATTTTCTAAATTTTTAGCTCTCTTTCTAAGTAGTGAAAATTCTAGGTAATCAAGTTGATTTTGATATTTTTTCCATTTTGAGTGTGCTTTACTTTTTTCACGAATAATGTTAAGTAAAGTCTTATTATACCATAGGGGAAAGTGTGATGGGCTATGTGATTTCTTTTTTGGTATAAACATGTTAATACAATCTGTTAACTTTTTGTAAAAACAGCTGACTGCGCAGTCCACATTATTACAGTTTACAAAGATTACTTCCCAATTTATTGATGTTAAGTGTTGAGTAATTTTACTATAGTCACAGGTTTTAAAATTATATTTAATAATGGGGTTTTCTTTTAGAGGGGTCAACATTATGTTAATGGGATCAATAAACATACTAGGGTGAGCTATATCCTCTTTTACTAATGATATTGGAAGAGAAGGATTAGTTGACGCAGAGAAATTACTATAAAACAAGTCCAAAATATTTCCGTAATGATTTTTTGTGAAGTTACTTTGTTCTAAACCTAAGAGATTGAATTCGTGAAGTAATGATTGACTGGCTGTTTGGGATTCTACAGAACCCTTCTTAGTCAGAATAGGACCTAGACGAGAATCCCATTCAATAAAAGGTAAGTTAAAATCCCCACAAATTAAGAAGTTGTCATTTTTATGTTGATCAAACACATGAGATACGCTATTTATTACATCATCGATTACTTTAGGTAAAGAGTTATTGGGAGGGATGTATACTAAACCTATAACTAACTTTTTGTTGCAATTCTTGTTAAAACTAATAGCAGGAATTGATATCCATAACATTTCAGTTGTCGGTGAAACAAATTGATTATTTAGTACACTTGCTCCTAACTCCCTACGTGTCAAAATCATTACTCCGCCTCCCTTAGTCGTATTGGTAAGCGCGTAGTTTCTATCTAGACGAAACACGTCGTAGCGCGAATCGCATAATTCACCATCCAGTATACCGCTATGTAACCAGCTTTCAGTTATTAAAACTATGTCGAAACTTTGTATTTGTAAATTCCTGTAGAAATCTAATGACTTCGTACGTAATCCCCTAACGTTCTGGTAAAAAATATTCATTTTTTTCACAGACATTGTAAATGCAAAACAATAGGTACTTTAGTTAAAACGAAAATAAGTTTAAGTATTAATAACTTGCCATACAGTTTAAAGTTAAAGTAAAACAAGTTCCAACAGTGATATATATAAGGGGTTTTGACTGGAGTATACAACAAAGTTGTGTTTTTTATATAAGTAATTATTACTAAAGTAACAGTAACACTAAAGTTCCGGAGCACTTCTATAATTATTCCATAATCGTTATTTAAATGTATATGCAACACTATGATAATATCAGTATAACAGTGACAAGCACTAATCAGAGAATAAGGTATAAAATAATATAATTTATGCCTGTTCAATCTAGCCAATAATGATAGGGTGATATAATTACTTACTTCGATTATACAACAACATATGAATGAGGGTAGATTTAAATTAATCTGCATGTAATTACTGTTATATACTTCGTTAAGAAGGTTTAACACATACATTTTAAACATACTTATCTGTACCAAGTTCAGATCTATTGTTGAAATCATCACTAACATAAAAAGTATGCGTGAAATCATTTTATTTTGAGTAGATCCTTCTCTGACGCAATCGCGATTTAGAACAAAGGAACCGGTAATTGAAGGGTAAGAATAATTGGACTGGGCTTACTTTTAACGGAATCCACCTCTGAATCTCACAAATCTCCAACAGGCTTCAACAGCAGCTCCAGCTTTCTCCTTCCAACATCTCCAATCTCCTCCAAACTCCAAAAACCGTTCCGCCGTTATTTGCGTTCTTCCAATGGCGAACCGACGCGCGTCGTAACGGTCAAAAATCAAAGATTTCTTGGACAGCACTGCAATAAGAACAGAATGTCCTGTCACGGTCGCCACTTTTGTTTATAATTAAAACAAACTAATTCCTTTGGAATTTAAATATATTACTTTTGCTTTGGTTACAAAAATATCTTGATTTCGAATAAAAGTATGACGTGTTGCGCGCGCGCTGGCGTTGTAAGGAGTGTCGCGCGGGGTCCGTCCCCGCTGCTCGCCCGGCGCCCCTCGTCCCGCGTCTCGCCCCGCTGCTGTCCTGCGCGCGGGCCGCGCGTAAACACTATTGATCTTGATGCTACTTCTTCTAGCTACTAGAAAATACTTTTCCTTCTTAGTTAACATCAAACCGCTCCTTTACTTTCAGTGAGCGGAGTAGGAGTTCGCGCCAGACTGACCGGGTCCCTCGGCGCCATCAGCGGGCGCCTCTCCGTGCCGCGCGAGCCCGACCACGAGCGGCCGCACAACGTGCCCGGCTTCTACAACTCACACGCGCTGTGAGTGCACGGGCCCAGGGCTTATTGTAGTCTCGCAGCGGTCCGCGCGACCGGAACATCTTTTTGTTTTTGGCACCTCATGGCTATCAACTCATATTAGCCAACATTATCATGTGCAGACTTTGAGAAGCCATATTTATTTGGCAGGCACCGCACAATCCCGCGCATCACGACCGCCATAGAGGCACTGGAGCTAGGTGCCTTCCACCGCGCGGAGTCCCGCGGCCTGGCGCCCAGCGCGGGCGAGGTGCGGCGCTCCTTCCACCGCGCCTGCGCGCCGCGCCGCGACACCGGCCGCAGCGTGCCGCGCCATCTGGACCTCGCCTCCGCGCCCATAGAGTAACTATCTAACTACCTTCCACCGCGCGGAGTCCCGCGGCCTGGCGCCCAGCGCGGGCGAGGTGCGGCGCTCCTTCCACCGCGCCTGCGCGCCGCGCCGCGACACCGGCCGCAGCGTGCCGCGCCATCTGGACCTCGCCTCCGCGCCCATAGAGTAACTATCTAACTACCTTCCACCGCGCGGAGTCCCGCGGCCTGGCGCCCAGCGCGGGCGAGGTGCGGCGCTCCTTCCACCGCGCCTGCGCGCCGCGCCGCGACACCGGCCGCAGCGTGCCGCGCCATCTGGACCTCGCCTCCGCGCCCATAGAGTAACTATCTAACTACCTTCCACCGCGCGGAGTCCCGCGGCCTGGCGCCCAGCGCGGGCGAGGTGCGGCGCTCCTTCCACCGCGCCTGCGCGCCGCGCCGCGACACCGGCCGCAGCGTGCCGCGCCATCTGGACCTCGCCTCCGCGCCCATAGAGTAACTATCTAACTACCTTCCACCGCGCGGAGTCCCGCGGCCTGGCGCCCAGCGCGGGCGAGGTGCGGCGCTCCTTCCACCGCGCCTGCGCGCCGCGCCGCGACACCGGCCGCAGCGTGCCGCGCCATCTGGACCTCGCCTCCGCGCCCATAGAGTAACTATCTAACTACCTTCCACCGCGCGGAGTCCCGCGGCCTGGCGCCCAGCGCGGGCGAGGTGCGGCGCTCCTTCCACCGCGCCTGCGCGCCGCGCCGCGACACCGGCCGCAGCGTGCCGCGCCATCTGGACCTCGCCTCCGCGCCCATAGAGTAACTATCTAACTACCTTCCACCGCGCGGAGTCCCGCGGCCTGGCGCCCAGCGCGGGCGAGGTGCGGCGCTCCTTCCACCGCGCCTGCGCGCCGCGCCGCGACACCGGCCGCAGCGTGCCGCGCCATCTGGACCTCGCCTCCGCGCCCATAGAGTAACTATCTAACTACCTTCCACCGCGCGGAGTCCCGCGGCCTGGCGCCCAGCGCGGGCGAGGTGCGGCGCTCCTTCCACCGCGCCTGCGCGCCGCGCCGCGACACCGGCCGCAGCGTGCCGCGCCATCTGGACCTCGCCTCCGCGCCCATAGAGTAACTATCTAACTACCTTCCACCGCGCGGAGTCCCGCGGCCTGGCGCCCAGCGCGGGCGAGGTGCGGCGCTCCTTCCACCGCGCCTGCGCGCCGCGCCGCGACACCGGCCGCAGCGTGCCGCGCCATCTGGACCTCGCCTCCGCGCCCATAGAGTAACTATCTAACTACCTTCCACCGCGCGGAGTCCCGCGGCCTGGCGCCCAGCGCGGGCGAGGTGCGGCGCTCCTTCCACCGCGCCTGCGCGCCGCGCCGCGACACCGGCCGCAGCGTGCCGCGCCATCTGGACCTCGCCTCCGCGCCCATAGAGTAACTATCTAACTACCTTCCACCGCGCGGAGTCCCGCGGCCTGGCGCCCAGCGCGGGCGAGGTGCGGCGCTCCTTCCACCGCGCCTGCGCGCCGCGCCGCGACACCGGCCGCAGCGTGCCGCGCCATCTGGACCTCGCCTCCGCGCCCATAGAGTAACTATCTAACTACCTTCCACCGCGCGGAGTCCCGCGGCCTGGCGCCCAGCGCGGGCGAGGTGCGGCGCTCCTTCCACCGCGCCTGCGCGCCGCGCCGCGACACCGGCCGCAGCGTGCCGCGCCATCTGGACCTCGCCTCCGCGCCCATAGAGTAACTATCTAACTACCTTCCACCGCGCGGAGTCCCGCGGCCTGGCGCCCAGCGCGGGCGAGGTGCGGCGCTCCTTCCACCGCGCCTGCGCGCCGCGCCGCGACACCGGCCGCAGCGTGCCGCGCCATCTGGACCTCGCCTCCGCGCCCATAGAGTAACTATCTAACTACCTTCCACCGCGCGGAGTCCCGCGGCCTGGCGCCCAGCGCGGGCGAGGTGCGGCGCTCCTTCCACCGCGCCTGCGCGCCGCGCCGCGACACCGGCCGCAGCGTGCCGCGCCATCTGGACCTCGCCTCCGCGCCCATAGAGTAACTATCTAACTACCTTCCACCGCGCGGAGTCCCGCGGCCTGGCGCCCAGCGCGGGCGAGGTGCGGCGCTCCTTCCACCGCGCCTGCGCGCCGCGCCGCGACACCGGCCGCAGCGTGCCGCGCCATCTGGACCTCGCCTCCGCGCCCATAGAGTAACTATCTAACTACCTTCCACCGCGCGGAGTCCCGCGGCCTGGCGCCCAGCGCGGGCGAGGTGCGGCGCTCCTTCCACCGCGCCTGCGCGCCGCGCCGCGACACCGGCCGCAGCGTGCCGCGCCATCTGGACCTCGCCTCCGCGCCCATAGAGTAACTATCTAACTACCTTCCACCGCGCGGAGTCCCGCGGCCTGGCGCCCAGCGCGGGCGAGGTGCGGCGCTCCTTCCACCGCGCCTGCGCGCCGCGCCGCGACACCGGCCGCAGCGTGCCGCGCCATCTGGACCTCGCCTCCGCGCCCATAGAGTAACTATCTAACTACCTTCCACCGCGCGGAGTCCCGCGGCCTGGCGCCCAGCGCGGGCGAGGTGCGGCGCTCCTTCCACCGCGCCTGCGCGCCGCGCCGCGACACCGGCCGCAGCGTGCCGCGCCATCTGGACCTCGCCTCCGCGCCCATAGAGTAACTATCTAACTACCTTCCACCGCGCGGAGTCCCGCGGCCTGGCGCCCAGCGCGGGCGAGGTGCGGCGCTCCTTCCACCGCGCCTGCGCGCCGCGCCGCGACACCGGCCGCAGCGTGCCGCGCCATCTGGACCTCGCCTCCGCGCCCATAGAGTAACTATCTAACTACCTTCCACCGCGCGGAGTCCCGCGGCCTGGCGCCCAGCGCGGGCGAGGTGCGGCGCTCCTTCCACCGCGCCTGCGCGCCGCGCCGCGACACCGGCCGCAGCGTGCCGCGCCATCTGGACCTCGCCTCCGCGCCCATAGAGTAACTATCTAACTGCCTTCCACCGCAACAAATCGGCAGGATTTCATGTGTAAAATCTAATGGATCGACCGTCGATAACAGGTGCAAATAGTAACATTCCGCGCTGCCGCCGTTCCTGCTCCACTTCTCTCAGTATTTGAAGCAGAGGCCTAGAGATTATGGCAAGGCCCAGCCTCAACCCCTCTTAATTGGGTGTTAAATAAAATAAATAAAACATGTAAATTCTAATTGAACAAACCTATTTTAAAATGGTATGAGTTCTACTTAAGCATTGTTTTACTCTCGCTCAAATGTTTTTTATATTTTATTATTCTATTATTTGTTTTAGTTTTGGATGTAAATTATAATATTGTACTATATGTGAAAACTTACAAGGCTTATTCAAACTATTGTTATGCTAAGTTATTTAAGTAAAATGCTGTTTAGTTTTCCTAAAATGTAAAAATAAAATAAAATAATAAAATAAATGTATCCAGGTCGAGTCTCCGTCACGTGAGCTGTGCGCGCGGCCGCGCTCACAGCGAGGACAACGTGGGTGGCGAGGCGTCTCCCCCTCTGGTGCCGCCCCCCCTGCCGGCTCCCCCCCTGCCTGCACCCCCACTGCCATTGCCCCCTCAAACTGCCCCCTCTGCGCCTAAACTGGACCCCGCGATCGCCGGACCGCCACAGAATACCCTGCCGCTGACTGTTGATAAGGTATTTTTGTTGTAGCCCGGTGAATGGTTACTTATTTTTAACTGCCGAAGCGGAATATCTGTTTTTATTATTATGTTAAACTTATGTGCCCATGTCAACTAATTGTAAACTACCCGCAGCCATCTTGCGTGTGTAGCTACGCGTGCGAGGAGGGCTCCACGGAGGCGCCGCCGGCGGACGAGCCCGACGACTACCGCAGCGAGTGCGAGAACTGCAAGTCTGCCTCCAGCTCTAGGTACGTTCCATTTCACCTTTTTCGTACTTTGGACAACAGTCTCTAATTTTTTATAGAACATGAAAAGAAAAAAAATTGGCTTCCCAATATCTGCACTTGATTAGACGATGACTTAATAAGTTCAGATTTAAGGTCTAATAGAATGTGCGGTTGTACCTTGTTCAGTATCTCTATTCTCTACCGCTGCTTGCCTAGATATTAACGTTTCTAATACTGAAGTTCCCGCATTAACCGTAAGACTTAAAAGGTGGCGCGTGTGCTCTACGTAACCGCTGTAGTAACGACAGTTTAACTATGACGACTTATGGTAAAGGTGCTGTTCTCCTTGTAACATTGATTTGTGGTTGATTCAGATGGGTTCTGGAAGAAGGCTGGTCAGAAGCCGCAGAGGAGGGCACGCAGACGCTGCAGCGGCGCGCGCCGCCGCCGCCCGCGCCCGCGCCCGCCACCGCCACGCTGCCGCAGCCCGTCACCAAGCAACCGTCAGTATACTGCACTATATTTTTTATATACTAGATTAAAACCCGGCTTCGCTCGGGTGAAATTTGATTCTTAATTAAAATAATATTTTCGGGAAATGTCAACGACTGACGATGAAACGGAACGTGATTCACACCAAAGATGGCGACAGCCATTGTTCACATTATAAAACATTTTACACAATTTATCGAAATTCTCCGTAATCCGAATTTTGCGGATATACGTTGTCGACTCAAAGTCAATTTTTTTTTTATGTTTTGTTATTCATATAAGGTTTCGATGGAGTCTACCGTACCCCTTGACGAAATTATTAATATAGATGTAGATAATTTAAGCTCATTTCTATGGCTAAATTGGGAGCACACTCGACTTTCATTCTGAAGGTCAAAGAATGTTGGTTCAAACCCATCCGCGTACCTCTGGATTTTTCTTCTTGAAAAATGTATGTGAACTGTGAAAACACGTGCTGCAATGGTGAAACAAAACAAACATCGTCAGGAAACCGGCATGTTTTCGCACTTGGCCAGCGTGGTGAATCAAGACTTGATCTCTCTCGTCAAGAGAGAAGAACCTCTGTCCCAGCCGTGGGTACGTTCCCACGGTGATGATGATAAAAACTATAATCAAGACAATTTCTTTTTGCAGTCGTAACGCGATTGGCCCGCCGTCTAACTGGGAAAATTGGTTCAACACGATACCCGATTCTGACAGCGAATCGGAAGACGAATAATCTCGAACAAACGAATACGCTGCGATCAGGTGATATTATTCTCTACTTTTGTCTATGTTAAAACTAAAACTTGGGTATTTTCGTGAGTTTACAAAAGAAAAAGTATAGTTTATAGTATGTTTAGTTATGTGAACTCATATCTATTGTAGGATTCTGTTCGATTTATAATCTTAGATGACTTTGTCTTTGAAAGAATTGAACAACTAACAGAAATAATGTATTCACTTATTTCCCAAAAGCAAGAAAAAAAGAATCAAAGTACTTATTGATTAGGTATTTCTAATACATAAATGTTGCTTTTTAATGTTTCTCTTATCGAATACTGAGATAACTCATATACTTACTGGCATTTTCTATCTATTAACTATTAAGTAACTTATCTAGACATGACTCGCTAGATATCAGAAACTCAGTTTAATTTGCCGTTGTAGGTATACTGGTTTTAAAGTTATCCTTTTTATACATTTTCTTTGTTTAATTTTAATAAATATTTTTAATTTTTTGGAGGTTAAAATTTATTTCACGACCGAACCATTGCACTTATAAAACATATTTTGATAAAAAAATCAATACTGCCGTAGTATCTAATACATTTTTATTATTCATTGCCTATCCTAAATATAATATGTTTCTCTTTTCATTCCCAAAAAATATTTTTAAATTTACTATTGTGATATTTTACCAAACAAGAATTTTACATCTTATTTGTTTTTATTTGCGCATTTGATGTGATCTGTTGTTTATTTTTAATAAATAGCAAAAATGCTATACCAAAGGTGTTTTTATGTTAATTTTTTATTTATTATGATGTTGCTTATGTATAGAGTAAGAATGTTGTAATCACATGGTGTATGTAGATAGGTAGGTACTTATATGTCAAGATTTTATGAAATAGATATTTCTCAAAAGCTAGATATTAGTGTTGATGTTAAAATTATATACCTTACTGCCGTTACTCTCTATTTTTCAATGGTATAAAAATAAAAGTGCCAAAGATTGCCATTGACAAATGTAAAAAAAATATATTTCTCAATTAAAAATGAAATCTACGAATGGAAGCTTTCGTTAAACTTATTTAATTTAAAAATAAGCTTAAAAATCATAAATAAAACCACTTTTTTAGTTCATTAGAAATGAGGATATACTAATATAAATTATATGCTTGACCTATATGTTCTGTGGCTTGACTATTTTATACTATCCCAGTTAATAACAAAAAACGTACTTATCTCGTACTTAACTATTTTACTTAAAAATTGTAAATATTAAAGAAATATTCCTTGTGAGTACTTAATAATTAGACATGACATAGATGCGAATCTTATTTTTTAAAACATAAAGATGCCCGTAGTACTTTTATTTTTTGCGACATTTTATTGTTAAATGGTTACTGACGGATTCGGGGAAAATAGCGCAAAATGGTTTAATTACACCCGCCACGTCTCATTATACTTTTACCCAGCTATATACTTATTTTTTTAAAAGTATTTGCCAACATTTTGTTGGATAAGCAGCCTTAAGTACGGGTATAAAAATTTTGCATAAAATTTATGAAGAATCACAAATAAGTTGTAGACTCTAAGAGTAGGTACCTACTTCTGGGTATTATATATTTTCTTCTAGATTAAGTTAATTTGTCGATGTACACTGTGTTTAATTTATTTCTTTGTATAATTATATGCACAAAAGCGAGTGAGAATGCTATAAATAAAGTATGTTTAAAGGGAGTATTTTTCATAGTCTGACATTTCAGGGTTATCGTGTAGACGCATATAATGTTCATTAGTGATTTTTAATTCTTCGAATTTCAAGCTATAAAATAAAATGTGAACTTAGAAAACTGTATCTAAGGTAGAACTTTGGTTGAATTTGAAGTAATTAAAGTTGTGCGTTTTTCGTTACTGTGGTATATATTATATCTACCTATGTTATAATATCGTATTTTTTGTTTAAACTTAGTAATAATTACATCCAAAGAGTAGAAAGATTAACTATTGAACATAAATTAAAGGGATTATTTATTATTGATAAATTTATCGTATATACCAGATGTGCAATAAATTTATTAATTTAAATTAAATCATTTCAAAAATATATTTTAGAGTATTTCTATGGACTTTTAAAATGTATGTTCGTTTATCGATGTTGTTGATTCGTAAATTATAAAACTAAAAGGTATTAACTGTAAAAAAGATCAATATTATCATACATTTCATTGCATATTCAAACATACTGAGGCGTTGTTGGTGTTATATTTGTTTTAGTTATGTTTCTGTTGTTATATTTATGTAACGAATGAATGAATATTTTAATGGATATTGTTATTTGTAGAGTTCCGTCATTAACGTAAGCATTCCAGTATTCAATGAATAAACTTTTTAGTCTCGGGAAATGTGATTTAGACTGCGTGTAGACACGATGTAGATATCAGTATAATAGACATTTCCGAACCAAATATCTACGTTCAAATTAAAATAATTGAATTAAACGAGTTTGACTTGAATAATTTGTTTTATTGTTTAACATTCCTTCGTAAATAAGCCAGTATGTAATGTTTTCTTATAAACTAGCTTTGCGCCCCGCGGCTTCGCCCGCGTTATAATATTTTCCTGCTGTAAAAAGCACTGTAGCATATGTCCTTGAGTTATAAATAGTGTAACTAACACGACTTTCTTTTATACTTATAGATTGCCATTTGCAGATTATCCCGCAGGATATAATCATACATACTTCCCATTTCTTTAGTGAGTAAATTTAGGACTTTCGTCAAATCTTTAAAATGACCTCTTAAAAATGGCAGTAAATGTTATCTATAGATCAATAGCATTTGTCTTGATTAAATTAATTGACAATTCGTTATAAAATGTTTACACATAACTTGTAATTAAGTCTACCTTGTATAACTGTAAATATAAATTGAAATATATAAATAACTATGTGAACATAACCACGAGCGCTATCACCGTCACTAGTTGCGAAATGTAGTGGACGTTCGCTGAGTTTTCAGGCTCTCGATCTGGTAGCCATGGACCACATTGTCTGTAGCCGATCTCCTGAAAAAAAAGTTATATTTATAATTGTTATTGTATTTGAGCGATTTGTCCGTCCACTTTGAATATTATAAAAAAGACACGTTTTTTCCATATTGCCATACGACCGTGCAAATGGCCAGATGTTACGACGTCACACGAATTTGGACTTGTTTAAGTAGGTAGGTACCCACCGCAATTTGTTGATACCATTATATACGAGTAGGTATGTACCTATCATCATCTTCCTGCCCTTTTCCCACATAATGTGGGGTTGGCTCAAAATGTCCTTTCTTTCCATTTTCCTCTGTCAGCCGTTATATCTACACCTATTTCTTAATACACATATTATCTTTCACACGTCCATCTTTTCTTTGGCCTACCTCTCCTGACATAGACTTTCATTCCTTCTCATAACATGACGATACCAAGATAACCTATTGCTCCTCACCTTATCCGTCACTGTACCTATCATATTTTATTTCATGTATAAACTGGAGCAACTTTAAAGTGGCTAAAATAATATGCGAGGTTTACATTGGTGTAGTTGTGCTGGTAACAGGCTGTGGTCGGCTGACGGCCCGGCAGCGGCACTTTGTTGCGCCAACACGCCAGCTTGCTCGCGGGGCTCATCTGTACCCCCGTCACCGGCATGTAGTCTTCCATGTACTGTACGTATGTAAATTATAAATTAATAAATATTGCTGGATACTTCACACAGCTCTATCTAGCCCCGTGGTAAGCTCGAAGCTTCTATTACGGATGCTAGGTTTAAAAGGTATACAGGGAACCTGTTAATATATATTCTAACAATATTTATAGATAATGTTTATTATACTTACATAAAATAATAAAAAATATTTGCAGATCAGTCAATTTTTTGTCCTGAGGCGGGAATCGAACCCGTATCCTCTTGCGACGTGGCAGGCGGAACTTCGCTTACTGCGAGACAGAGGTACCTATATTCAGAAAAATTTATTGGTTTTGTTTTTAATAACATACAGACACTGACAGTGACCAGCGTCAGTGGGTGGATAATTACTACTTTTAGCTAGCTAATTTTTTTTAGCCTTTGTTGTCCCATTGTATTTCAAAGGCACCCATCCACCATGGCACAATGTCCCTACTTATTAGTGAACTATAATCGTGAAAGTTAGACAATTTACCTGTAGATTGATAAGTGGATTCGCCAGTGGTTTGCCCGTGTAAGGCGTATCTTCACAGTCGTGGATTGCCAACAGCAACAGATTGGTCTTCGGCACAAACGCGCCAACCATGGGCCAACTGCAGTCTTCCAGTTCAGCTGGCGTTGGCGGTCGCGATAACAAGTCGATCGTCCTTTGGTTATGCTTCCGAATCAAAACATTTTGTAAACAACTTCATTTTTAAATAATGTCAGTGGAAGGATTTTATGGTAGCGGGGTGGACTAACTGGTTATTTATACCTACTCATATAGATACCATTAAAAACACAATGCTAATTCGGTCCGTAAAGTAAACGAATAGAGGTAAACGATCTTTTACTATGTATGTATCGTCTAAGTCCCATCTCATAGGACGAGACTGTGCGTGCCAAAACGGGGTAATGAGGTAGGTTTGGCAGCTCCTTACTAAAACAAATATCTAGATATATATTAACACATTCAATGCCGCCACACCGTATCGTAGATACCGTCATGTAATGTCATGGGTACAGATAGTGTTAGTTTAGTTCAAACGTGCTGTGGGCGTTGTTAATATGGCCATAGATAATTATTTAATCGATGATGAATCGATTACAATAGCCTACCTGTAATAAATAAACAGGCCTGGTCCTGTCGCATGCAGCAAACACTGTCTTGTTGATGAGGACACTTTCGTTGTACAAACTGTCGAATTCATCACGTGCAATCTGGCTTTTTAAATGGTTCTTTCGTTTTGCTTTCTCTTTCGCTGTTTCTGATGATGCTCCTGTGGCTGGACACAAATAATAATAATTTTAGAAAGAAAGAGGAAAGAAAAAAGATTTATTATCCACATACACAAAAATAACTACGAACACAAAAAATAACAAACTGTACCAATTTTACCTCATTTTTATTTACCTTTTTTCAATTTTTTGTTTATTGCGTGATAGATATTCTCTAGGTTACTTATACCGATTTTTTTGTGGCATCGAACACTTTAATCGTAAAATCCTTATAATGATTTTACGATTAAAGTGCTCCTTAAATGGGGAAAAAAGGTGATGTCCTTCAAACTTTTCTAAGTTCTCAGAACATGTCGGTTTCTTCACGATGTTTGCCTTAACCGTTAAAAGAGCACCTTCTTACAAAGCGCACATACATTTTTCAAGAAGAAGAAAATCCAGAGGTGCGCGATGGGAACCCACAACCTTCGGAATGAAAGTTGAGCCAACACGGCTTAGAAAAACCCAGAGGTGCGAGGCGGGGGAATGTAGGTACCCATTGTGAACTATGCTCTAGGTACATATTTTGGACCTAACAAATCTTTGAAGTAACGGAGTAGGATTTTAGGTGTTTTACTGATCATTACCTATCACATTTGAGGGTGTAGTGTAGACGCGGTTTCCGCACCGATATGAGATATATCTACATAAGTGTGTCTGTAATTTTGATAAGAAAATAATACGAATCACTTTAAAACCACTGATTCAAAATATACTTACTGCTTAAAGTGAGCGTTACAAGGGTAAAAAGTTGTGTTGATATTTGGAACACCGCTTTCACAGCATGCCAAAGAGATTTTAGCAGAGTCGGCAGCATCTGAAAAATAAACATGATATTTAAACTATCGGTTTGGCCTGATTTCAACAAAAATTGTGTAAAAGTTTGAGAACTTTTATATAATTTGCCAAAAGTACCTATGTAGTGTGACAATCAACATGCATCTGGCGAATCATGTAAAATTTTATTTATTATCTATTGTCTGTTTCACCTTAAACTTACCGGAGCCGCATTAAATGGTGGGAAGCAGACACCCTGATAATCGTGCACCCAGTTCAACTGAAACATGAAACAATGTATTTGTAATAATATGAATATTGGACGTGCCTATTAAAGCCTAACTAAAGCCTTCTACCGTCCACCATCCACATTCCACCTTGATTGATCATTAATCAAATTAATCACACGTCTACTGGTACCACTTTTATGAATTCTCTTCACCAAAGGTTGAAAATAGACTCGTGCTCTGTCTCTGCTCGCGGTTCTCACGTGAGAACAACACGCGCGAGCGGTTGTTTTAACGTCGAGAGTGTTTAAACTCCTTTGTAAATACGTGACTAATTCCCGTTGTTGTAAAATGAATAGTGTAACTCACGAAAATTTTAAAAGTGAAATAAACATAAGGTTTAAAAGAAGCGTACATTTTCTTACCTGGAAGATGCCAGCCCTCTTCATCGCAGCCATAGCATGTGGGTGTACTATGGACAGATGTTCCCTCGCGTCTTCCAGCTCTGGAGTATCGTTGCTTCTCCTGGCCACCACCCAGCCTCCTTCGTCGATCAGCACGCAAGTCCACATCCCTTCGCAGCGCGGCTTGCATTGAGACTTGTTTTCTAAGTAACACTGAGGACAAATAAAAAACTTATTACGTCAGGAAATTGGTGTAAAAACCTAGGTACCTAGTTCAGTTTAATTATTAATGTTAATAACTTATTATTTAATATCTATATGAACCATTATAATATGTATGTTATGGTAAGCTGAAATCAAATACAAATGATAATCGATTTTTCAATATCAAGTTATCGTAGGTAGGTATATAACTAATTAATATTTTTTCCATCATGTGAATTTCCTTAGATAAGCTACTGTGACTATTTTTCCCTACATATAACTTTAAGTTATAACAAGATTTGTAACTGATTATGTGTGTACTCTACATGTTACTTACTGGCATTTCCGTGACAGATGTGAGTAGCTCAACTAGATGCTGCGGGTAGAAGTGGAAGCCAGCCACTCCTATTAGCCCTTTGTCGGACGAGAGTGTAGAGGCTGCCGTTAACCATTCTCCGTTTACTCCCAACTGTCAATTATCAAAATTAGTAAATGCTGTATGATTCACACAGCAACATCTAGCTTTTGTTACTGGTACAAGATTCTTGATTTATGTAATTTACATAGGTAGGTACCTATTTTTTATTAAACACAAAAAATCTGCAATATTTGGATACTAATTAGTAATTGTTTTATGAGTAGGTAGGTATTAATATCTTATCTTTGTTGTCGTCGTCAGCAGCTTATCCAAATTCTTAGAAACGACTAAACGATTATGTTGATTCGTTAGCTATCTATTTTATTACCATATATTTCAATCTTTGCGATTAAGGTTGGATTGAATTAGTGATCGTTCTGAAATATATTAATAAGTTGGTAGGTTGAAATTTTTATTAAAAATAGATGACGCTTGACTTTCTCCTACCTGTTGCTAAATTGTTAAAAATATTAGGACTACGAGTATACAGATTTAAAGATTTATGTATAAAATCCAAAAGATCACTTGGACAAGTCTAAAGCCTATTTGAATTTTGAATGTATAAATTTCTATAGGCTTCAATCAAATCACAGAAGCATATTTAGGAACAAACCAGTAATTAGCTAATTACGATAAGGTTATAAAGGTATTATAATAATAGCATATAAACAATGATCTTATCTTCTATATTATAAAGTGGAAAATTATGTTCATTTTTGTAATCATGTTTAAATCTCTTTTACAAAAAGCGACAACGATTTGGTCCCTCTACATAAACTCGTAGAATAACCAAAACGTTGTCTACACTTGACTTTGCACTTTGCTTTATACGTCATTTAAAATCACATATCTCGATCTCGATCAATCAATCATTTGTCTACATCGATAGTTACCTACATGTAACAAGTGATAATTTGTTTTATGTACCTAGCAACCTTAATTCAATTGGTTTGTAAGAATAAACGATTGAGATTGAGAAATGGTCAGGCCCCCGCGAGTCTGTACCACGCCTCAGTGGTCACTGTAGTTGGATTTACGGAAGGAGGTCGTTTGAAAGAGGCGCGCAATCTCCGCACTGGACACGGATCAAGGACGATGAGCGTTTTCTGGTCGGTCACCGCGCGTCTGTACCACGCCTTCGTGGTCACTGTAGATACTCCGACTTACGGAAGGAGGTTGTTTGAAGGAGGCGCGTAGTCAACGCACTGGACACGGATCAAGGATGATGAGCGTTTTCTGGTCGGTCACCGCGCGTCTGTACCACGCCTTTGTTGTCACTGTAGTTACGTCGACTTACGGAAGGAGGTCGTTTGAAGGAGGCGCGTAGTCGACGCACAGGAGACACGGGTGCGTGGATGATGAGCGTGCCTGGTCGAGCTACCGCGCGTCGGTACCAGGACTCAGAAGGTCCGTAGGACCAGGCAGCGCCGCTAGGGGGAGCTGCGTGCTGGCTTGTGGCGTGGTAGTGCTGCCAGCGGGTCAGACCACTTTCTATATTGGAACAGAGCGTCAAGTTATTCCTATTTTATAAGGTGGAGATAAAATATTGTTATCTAAGAACTTGTTAACATCAAGTTGTCTTTGAAAATGTTTAATTAGGAGAATTCCACATCATTCACGCTTAGGTACGCAATGCAATTTTTTTACCCTAGAACTCAAACTATCTATATTATAAATATATTTATTAAAAAGATAGATAAGTAGTTCTTGAATATGATTAACTTACCGCTTGTAAAGAAGGCAGTGGTCGAGCCCAACTCGCAGGTAGAGCAGTCCCGGTCGGTATGCGGTTCTTCGTGCTCTCTCGCCCATTTTTCTGTTGCAATCGCTTCTTTGCATAGCTTAGCCATTAGACCTTCATCGCCTGCATTATAAATTTATCTTTTTAGATTTTCACTCTGGAATGAACTGAATAATTTCGTTGTAAGTAATGTCATTGTATAGGTTTGGTACCTAAGTAAATGGGCATAAGTTAAGTATTCGTTTGAGAGTTATTCAGGTAGCTAGACGTATGTACGAATTTAGTGCTTAATTTTATATCTACCAATCTACATATAAAGAAAACAACTAGCTATGTAATTTTTAATGTAACTATTATTAAATTCCTGGAGCTGAAAGCTGACGTCTAAAATTCAGTTAGGTACTTTTATAACTATTTTATAACAGATTCAGCCTACTTACATTGGTATGACTTCTCAAGCAATGTAGGAGGTATCGGTGAGAAGTTGTATTCAATCTTCTTCATTGGGAAGTTGGACTCGTCACTGCGACGTCTGATGAAGTGCAAGACTTCTGCTTCACGATTGTCGAAATGCGGCTCAATATGTCTACAGTACAACCTAGAAACAGATAATACGAGGGTTTTTTTGGAGCAAATTTGAATTATGGAAATTTTGTATGTTCATCGTGATCAACATTTTAGTTTCGACTGTTATCGCATTTATTTATTAAAAATGACTGTTCGAGTAGTTCTCATAATAACTAAATAATAGATAATAATGGAGTCTTTGAGAATACCAAAATATAAAAGTTTGCTTTATTAATCGAATAGCACGAATTTAATTAATTTAAATTTTTTAACGTTTAAGGCGTTAAAGTTATTGAAATATTCCAAGAGTAGGTAACAATTATAGCAAATATATAGTGTTTTTTTGTAATGTTGTGTTTTTTTTTTATGTTGGAAAAATAAAATTATTTGTTTGTTTGTTTGTTTAAAAATTCAACCGTTTTAATTCAACAATAAACATAACACAGCATTAACATTAAATAGTATCTTAGTTATAGGTACATCCTTACCAATCGGGGTGCACCGCAAAATCAGTTCCCAACAAGGCTTTTAAAGCTCTTTCAGCCATCTGCTTTGTGAATGTCGTTTCTGGCGCGATGTGATGTCTGCCGTACGGTGGAAGAACCACCACAGCGGTGTAGTGGTCCAGAACTCGCTTCCAGTGGTATTCTCTCATCTCCAGCTGGACCCGTAAACCGTATTCGAAAATATTCTTCCCATACATCGTCATGTTACCCTTCTCGTAGTCAATTATCAGAGATTTACGGAACTGAAAATTTATTGTATGTGAGGAATATTGTTTTGTTTTTGTGTTTCGTTGGGTTTATAGTTGTTAGAATGGATGATCATTTGAAAATATGTGTTTGTTTTCTATGAATACTTATACAAATTTTCAGCCGAGATTTGCTAGTAAGTTTGCATTCTTACAAACACACACTCAGATACTAACAATCTTATTTTTACAACTTTGAGATGTTGTATGACTTTTATATCAATTATTCAAACATTTTAGGTTCCTAATCATCGAGATTCGTACCTTCAGCCAGTCCTCAGGATAGTGCCGCGGTGGATGATCAGAAGCCGGTTGCTCCAAGTCTATGAAATCCACTGTCCGATATCCAGGCTTCAGGATATCTCCATCAAACTGTTAGAAAACAAATCGATTTATTATGACAGTTAAATGCCGATTATAGACCAAAGGCCTCTTCCTTATACGTATACCTAATACTCATAATATTCATCTTCCAACTTATCTAGAGGACTAGACATGTCAAATTTTACAAAAGTGAAAGTAGGTATAATAGTTGTTACATTTACACATCCTTTTTTTCATGACGAATTAACTTTGTGGCAAATGTACAGTAACCCCAATTATTTAACTATCTAATGTGTGAGCAGTGAATGATCTGTGGACTTCTACCATAAAATTTGAATTATCAATAATACATTTGCGTAAACTCACCATAGGTTTGATATTATCGTGTAAAACAATGTTTCCACGGTGATCAATGAGGAACAAGGACCCTCCACCACCCACCTAAAATATTAAATTAAAAAATATATAAGTACCTTAATTTTCATCGTAAATCTATTCTTACAAGATATTTGCAAAACAAAGCAACTGCATAGATGGCAGCGCAGCGCCGAGTCGGCGGGGCATTCGGAGCGTGGCTTTTGGGCGAGACGGACGTGTCATAGATAGACATTAAATTAGTAGTTTGTGAATATTGTTACGTCATTGGATAGTTGTGTACGTTTCTAAATAATTATAATTTGTGTTTTATAAGATCAGAAGTTGGATCTGTGCAAACGTTGCTACGACCGCTTTGTCTAAAATTATATTCCTGACAGTTTTTCTAAGTAATTTGAGGTATTTATTTCGTTTGTTTGGTTTGTGTGATTTCTTTGGGTAAGTGCTAAGTTCATTACAATGTTAAGACAAACTTTTCGATCTTACATTCGAGATTATTCACTTAAATCACTATCTTGTGTACTAGAAGTAGGTCGAGTGGAATAAAAAGTCACATGAACACCTACTTGATAGTTCGAATAATTGTAGTAATGTATATGTTTCGAATAATGATCGAAATCATTTTATAAGCAGAACAAGAACAAGAAATAATGGTTCTACCCGCATACCGGACGGTAGTTCCCGTACGTTTCGGAAGTAGGTCATATATCACCTGATCGTAAATTTAGCTCGCAGAACAATACTTTAGATCGAATTAGAGACATTACAGTCCAAAGCCAATTGCCACGCTTCGTCTCATCGCTTGCCGGTAGAATTTTTACCGATTTGCGAACAAACCTTAAACCCTTACAGACCCTTCAACAGCTCCAGTTAGCTGGGATAATGGGAAAGGAGTGAATATTATTGTCTCCCTTTGTTTATTTACTTGAAAAATTTATTGATTCCAAGCAAAAGTATTTATACATAACGCAATTAGATCTCAGCGTTCATAATGTAGATCATTTACTTATACGGTTTTTATCCATGTATGCAGCTGTGATAATGGCAGCGCTAGGAACGGTTGTGGATTTTCTAGGTTCTTAACTACCCACCCCTACTAATTATATTTAGTGTGGGAACCATGATCTGCGAAAACGACTCGCTGTGGTGTGGAGTGTATTGGAGCGCATAGCGGAGAAGAACTTTTGCGGAGTGTTATTTTATAGATCTACATAATCTGGGGATGTGAACCGTGCAACTACATCAATACAAACATCAATAAGGTAAAAAGAGACAGTCTCTCTTTTCTGGTCTCTTCTGTTGCTGTGCTTTAAAGCAACCACGGTACCGGCTGTCAACAACCACGACAAAGCCTGCTTACTCGCCTATTGTCGTTCATTTGCTGTGTCATTTCTAGATTCACAAACACATTACTTGAGTAAAATCTAGGTCTGAGTATACTCAACGTTCCTGGAATAAGCAGGATGCATATTGTCTGGGTTGAGTAAGTAGTTGAGAACTCTCATCATCATAACAACCAATGGTAAGTCCCACTACTGGGCACGAATCTGTCGCTCTTTAAGTGTTGACAGTGCTCGGGGGCCTGGTCAAGTCCTACATACATATTTCGTTCTTGGTTATTTATAAGAAATGGGTATTGGTATGTACCTATCACATATTTATAGACGATACGCGTTCTCCAGATTTGTTTGAAAGAACGATTATTCACATTGGCCTTAACATCTTCAGAGGATGGTTTAGATAAGTTATTTTTTTCAAATTGAACTTATTTGTCGGCACATAAGGCGTGCAGCAGCCACAAATAGAAAATTAATATCTAAGAACTTGGTCGAGGTTTTAGCGATCTACACCAAACATAATCTCACTAATTCTGACGTTCTATGACTAATACAGTAAAGGAAGGGTTAAACACGTTGAAGATACTTAATGTTTTAAGAGATTATTGGATATGGTCAGGTACGGCCGAGCTCACGTAAAGTGTTTTACTTAATTTACCAAAACCCACTTGTTCGGTTGTTTGTTGACTTAGCAGGATACGTTGGACGCTATATTCCGTTTATGCATCAAATACATCTTCTATAGCCAAAGTGTTAAGAAAATGCGAACTTTTATTTAAAGCTCTAATCAAGATTTGTCAATTTTAGCCATCTCTGAACCCGGTGTTACCGACTAAACTTCATGTTGATGCAAGTGCCAGTGGTTTGGGTGCCATGTTACTTCAGGAGCATTCCAAAAAGCAGCGAACGACTGATCTGGTGAATGCGAATCAACAACACCAGGACGACTATAGAAATAAAGGGCAACCACGAGGCAGCTGCTGAACTTATGCTGCTGCTATGGCGCAGAGAAGGGACGGCTAAGACTTGCAGAACCTTTTTGAAAGGGGCTTTGTGAATGGCCTAACCGCTATGTCACCTTTGTGAATGGCCTAACCGCTATGTCACCTTAGTGAATGGCCTAAATGCTATGTCACCTTTGTAAACGGCTTCGGCTGTGTTACTTCTGTAAACAGCTTCGGCTGTGTTACCTTTGTAAGCGGCTTCTGCTGTGTTACCTTTGTAAACGGCTTCGGCTGTGTTACCTTTGTAAACAGCTTCTCCTGTGTTACCTTTGTAAACGGCTTCGGCTGTGTTACCTCTGTGAATGGCTTCGGCTTTGTCACTTCTGTAAACGGCTTCGGCTGTGTTACCTCTGTGAATGGCTTCGGCTGTGTCACTTCTGTAAACGGCTTCGGCTGTGTTACCTCTGTGAATGGCTTCGGCTGTGTCACTTGTTATCGGCTTAGGCTGTGTTACCTTTGTAAACGGCTTCGGCTGTGTTACCTCTGTGAACAGTTTTGTCTGTGTCACCTTTGTGAACAGTTTTGTCTGTGTCACGTTTGTGAACAGTATTGTCTGTGTCACCTCTGTGAAGAGTTTTGTCTGTGTCACCTCTGTGAACAGTTTTGTCTGTGTCACCTCTGTGAACAGTTTTGTCTGTGTGACCTCTGTGAACAGTTTTGTCTGTGTCACCTTTGTGAATAGTTTCTTCTGTGTCAACTTTGTGAACAGCTTCATCTGTGTCACCTCTGTGAACAGCTTCATCTGTGTCACCTTTGTGAACAGCTTCATCTGCGTCACCTTTGTGAACAGCTTCATCTGTGTCACCTTTGTGAACGGCTTCGGCTGTGTCACCTCTGTGAACAGCTTCATCTGTGTCACCTCTGTGAACAGCTTCATCTGTGTCACCTCTGTGAACAGCTTCATCTGTGTCACCTCTGTGAACAGCTTCATCTGTGTCACCTTTGTGAACAACTTTGTCTGCGTCACCATTCAGTATGAAGATCTTGTGACAAACATTTCAAAAGTGCTTATTTTCAGATGATGAGGATGCTAACGAGTGCGATGCTATAGATGCCATCTAGGAGGTGGTTCAGGGCGATGCTGCAAGGCGAAACGAGGAAGTGGTTGAGGCCAACACACTTGTCAGGAACGGCCGTCTTACAAGATATTTGCAAAACAAAGCAACTGCATAGATGGCAGCGCAGCGCCGAGTCGGCGGGGCATTCGGAGCGTGGCTTTTGGGCGAGACGGACGTGTCATAGATAGACATTAAATTAGTAGTTTGTGAATATTGTTACGTCATTGGATAGTTGTGTACGTTTCTAAATAATTATAATTTGTGTTTTATAAGACTATACTAATTACATCTGTAACGGTCAGTCATGGAGCATCTAAGTTAGTTTGTTTTCAGCATTTATAACGGCGATATGGTTAAATATATTGTTAGTTTTTGATATTATTTTATTGTGTAGGTAATCTAATTGATCTTTTTATATTTGAATATGCTCTCTACATATTTTTGTAGTGTCCCACTAGTCCCAAATATTATATATACACCAGTTATTGTTAGCCTATAATCGGTAAAAAGCCTTCCAATCATTAATTATTGAGATCAATAACGTATATAAATAATCACTGCTTAATTTTATCTAAAACCTGTGATTTAAACGAATGGCTTAACCGATAAGCGGCAAATAATTAGGCAATTCGTTAATCCTTGTAAGTTTTGATTTAATTATTTTATATATTCCTGCTAGTACCTACTCTATTATTTATAAATAAATGTATTTCTTATTTTTATATTTATTATTCTATAATACGATTATAACTAGGATCAGGACTCCCCAATAGACTCCCCAGTCTTGGAGGAATTTATTTGTTTACTATGCCAATATTTATCTGCTAGTAAGGTACTTTTTAATAAAAGTATTTTATTCGTAAAATACAATTGTATTTATCCATCAATCATGCGTATCCGATGGAATGTACCTAAATAAAGTAAATTAACATTATCGAGCGTTAATCCAACACATGGAGTCATGCAATAATCCTCGTGATAAATTTCGATAGCGATATAACGTGCGCATGCACTTTACTATATTGAAATATAATCTTTACAAATATGTCTATACAATATTTTACTAGGTAGGTATGAAATATCGGAACAGGAGATAGTGAAGAATAAGGAATTATGTTTCAGAGTTTCACCCTGAAAACCTACTCTTAGAGATACGATGCTCGTTATAAAAAGCTTTTATTGCATGGGTATGGCATGCAATGGGTAGTTGTTGAAATTAGATAGTTTAAACTTAGACTAACGTAAAAAAATTAATACGTTAATAAATATTAATTATATTTATATACTAAGGTTAGGAGGTGTTATTAATGATTGATATCAATATATTACTTACCTGGTGGTAAGGCAGTAACAGTTTCAAATCATCAAGGGGTATATCGATGCCAACCACACCTAATAGGCGGTTCACGGGGTACTGAAATGTAAATAAATAGGTTAAAAGCAAGGTCAAGTGTAAAATTGCTCCCAAAACAGCAACCTCTATCCTTAATGTACATTAATTGTAACTCACCGTTCTTGTGGAATTTCTTTCTCTCTCCTGTGAAAAAAGCGTTTTTTGTAAATTTTAACTGATAAAATAATTGCTACTGAAATTATAAAGCGAAAGTTTATATGTAAGTAGTTATGTTTGTAGCTTGTTACGAAAAACTACTAAATACTTTGACAAACTTCACAAAAATATAGTTTACATATCAGAATAACCATTATTTAGGTACATAATCATGAGCCTTGTACACCAAAATCCAATAACGCGAGAAATTCTATTAAAACGCGAGCAAAGCCACGGGTATAAAGCTAGAATTTAATGTAAATAGTCTTACCTCATCCAGAGTTATCGTTATATTCTGAAACAAAACTTTCAATAAAACTTAATGAACAAAGAATTCAAAATCAGTATTAGATATGTATGGCAGTTAATGTAAATTTAAATTAAAAAAAAAAACATTGTTTAGTTTTCATGCTATTTTGGTTTATAACTAGGTAACAATAATCTTTAACTAATGTGTTCGTTCTGACGGACAGACAATGCACAGGCACAGCCCAAACGAATGAGAAATTTAAGCTTGGGCATATGCCCAAGCTTAAATTTTATTTTGATTTATTTATATAATAAGCAGCTCATTCGTTTGTGTTATTGGTAGCCAAATATGTTCTTACTTCGATTGTCGTACTCTCAAATACTGGGACGGCGACGCTGATTTGCAATCTGTAGTTGACATCTTCGCCCTCGTAGTAATAGCCCAATTTATCCTGAAAATATTAATAACATGTATACCGATATCTATTGTTAGTAGTAGTAGTAATATGGGCTACATCTTCTAAAATCACCCCTAGAGTCGAACTTGAAAAGGTTGTATACTGGTTAAGGTTATTAACCGTTTTGCCTTTTTGACAAAAACTGAATAAAACAACTGTAGATACATAGGTTGTTTTTAAAACGCGAATATGTACACTCACAAGGCTTTCATGGTACATGTAATCTTTGTATCTTTGCTGGCGGCTCAGTAATTTCTTCTTGTCCTTCCTCAATGATTCGTATCTGAACGCTTGCTCTTCACTTTCTTTGTCCCTCCACTGTTGTTCTCCTCTTCGGGGGTCCTTTAAATAAATGATATCGGTATTCACTGAAATATCTCTGAGAGAATAGAGAAATATTTATATTTTTTTTATAAGAATAAGAATAATTTATTTAACCAAAATACATACACAAAGATATATTATTTATATTTTAATTTATTTTAGATTTATCCTAAACTCTCTTTAACAGAACAACAAGATCTAAAGTTTGGAATGCGTTGCCTGCTGCTGTTTTTCCTGAAACTTACAATCTGGGTCTCTTCAAGACAAGAGTAGATAGGTACCTTCTAGAAGACCCTTGCGATCCATTTTCGGCCACATGGACACTTTCCATCAGGTGAGATTGTGGTCAAGCAAGGGTCTAGCATCAATAAAAAAATCAATAAGTAATATAAAATCGTGTTAAATTACAAGATTCAAACCTCGACATGCGCAAACACATCGCTGAAAACTCTGAGCCGCTCCTTCCTCTGCGCCACCAGAGGCCGCTCGAGGATCTGCAGGATGCGCATGACCTGCATTCATAATCATATCATTTATTGTCACACATGAAACACATAAAATGTAAATAAAAATGACGTATAATACTACTTTACTTCGAGGTTTGCTGGAGAAATGAGTAACCTGAAAATAATTATTTTATTTTATTTTTATTTATTTGGAAAACCAACGACTTAAATATTCATAAGTAGAATCTTAAATAGTTACATAAAGCCAATGAAAGGTTCTCACGGTTTATTATTGTTTTCATTTGAATTGTGGCACTTGCCACGTATAATTATGATAGAACTTCAGGTAATGGTAAGTTCGTTTAATCATTAAATATGGTGCACAAGGTATGACCTGCTGCGTGACGTCAGCGTGCGTGATCAGCTCGGCGAAGTAGCCGTCGCGGTCGCACGACACGTGGTCCGCGAAGCCGCGGGTCCCGTCGCGGAGGCCGTTGGGGTCGTGCAGCCACAGCGTGAAGAACCTGGTCAAGTAAGTAAATCATTTAGACGTAGGTACATATTTACAGAAGCCAATCTCGTCCAATCGAAATGCAATCTTTCAGGGATAACAGTCTTAATGATGATGATGAATAACTTTGGCTTAATTCTTAAATTTATTAGGCTTGGGTGGTATCAGAAGCTGTTAGCTTATTTTCAAACTTTATTAAAAAGGTTCGTTATATTTTCTCAGCATATAATCCGCAAGGAAAAAACTTAAATGAAAATATAGTAGTTTAACACTACTATATTTTCGCTGTGAATTCAGAATCAGATTTAGACAGTCTTATAAGATCCGACAAACAAATACCTAGTGATTTTTTGTACGAATTATAAGGCTTGTTTTAGTTTTGCTTCGGTATATTGTCCAAACCTACTAATATAATATTAGATATACTTAACCAATTCATATGTTAAAACTTGCTCACCGAATACGTCCAAACGGATCAAGACGCCTCATAAGTGCGGTATGGTTCTGCTCCATACTGTCGGTGAGCAGCACGATGGCTTGCTGGCAGGACGGCGGGCGGTCGTGCGTGCCGTGCTGACGCTGCAGCAGCCGCACCGCGTGCTCCAGGATCTCGCTCATGAACGTCTCGTTATGCAAGTAGTAATCCTTCAAGGCTGAGATCATTGCTGCTGAGTTTATGTGGTTTGCCTGGAAATAGAAGATACTCTGTTAGATAGATAGATAGATGATAGCTTTATTGCACACACTTAAATTAACGAAACAATATACAGGATAAAAAACTTAACTTATTGCACAATTGGCGGCCTTATCGCTAAAAGCGATCTCTTCCAGGCAACCTTTGGATGGATAGGAACTATAGAATCATGGAGTGGCGGTGTACTAACATAGTTACTATCAAAACAAATATTTAACTATGCTTAGTTGTAACTTGTTCGAAATACTAATTAATTAAATTTAACTTAGGTAAATCATCAATAATATTATAATTAATAGACCTTTAAAAAGTTAGTGTTATTCTGTGTTTTGATAACCGACCCAAGATATCCAAGATGTTGGGTAAAATAATAAGGTCTCAATATATATATATTTTATCAGTTTTTAGAGGAAGAAAGAAGGCGACGCGATAGATTTGATATGCCACAAATAGTCCAAGATATTTCCCGGAGATTTCTTATATTCTAAGTAACGAAATATAAACTCATCTTACCGATACAAGTTTATCATTGAAACAACTGATTGGCGACTCCAACTCCACATTGAACCGGAGTACATTGACTTGATCGTCATCCGTCAAAGCGCTCAACATGTTTGCAGTAAACACCTCGCCCACGTACTGGTTGACAGACTCGTTCATAGAACCTGAAGCATCGAACAGGATCAGCACGTCCCTCGGTGCTCCCTCAGAGCTCACGTACCAGGGTCGGAGACGACAATCGTAGACATCGTTTTCTTCTATAAATCCTTGCTTGAAATTACTGCTCCATAAACTAGCTGAAGCAAATTTGGAAAATGAGCTTATCATCTCATGTTCACTAACATAAACTATCATTGCAGTTCAAATTTTTGGAACAACTTACCAGGATAATGTCTTAGAAAACCTTTTGCGCTACAGAAGTATTGAAACCCGATGGTTGAATCTTGAGCAAAGTTCTTTTGGAATGTAGTGAGTAGGCCTTCCGACCAAGCAAGATGAGGAAGAACTTTTGGATCTGAAATAACATATCAAAGGTGTATTTTAGATTTCCACTAGACTTCACTAGAGCTAATAAAATACGAGCTTTGGTTCATTGCCTTCAGTTATTTACCCATTTGAACAGAACTCTGGCATATTATGAATTAAAAGCTTTCATAGTAACATAGATTAGAATAGCTGAGCTATTAGTCTAAGATCCCGCTATACAACGACCTTCACCGAGATGTATAATTAATGAGACATATTTTTTATGTTATTAAATATGCCAATAAATATATCCTATATGGGTTGCCTAACAAATTTCAGTCCAGAGTATTTTTAATTAATAATTAAAAATTTTGTTTTTGTTTTAAACATTGCGCCGGTGTGATTATTAAATAAATTTGATACCAATCGAAAGTTTGAAGCCCATAGAATATGCAAACGTTAGGTTGCCCTATTATCACGTTAAACTCTTTAAGAAAAATCAAGTATTTCCATTCAGGCCACAAGGCTCATCGGTGAGCCTTATTATACCGGACCATTCGAGCCATGGGGGTCATCCGTGAGCCGCGTGACAGGTCCAACGTAAACGCTTCCCACAAGCCACAGACTGCAGCTATTTTTTTAATTATTAATAAAAAAAACTCTGGACTGAAATTTGCTAGGCAACCCATATAGGATATATTTATTGGCATATTTAAAAAAATATGTCTCATTAATTATACATCTCGGTGAAGGTCGTTGTATAGCGGGATCTTAGGATATATGATGGTATAGCATCTTTATTGTAATTTATTTATTAGTTAAACAAACACATTACATTGCACATGAAACCAAAAAATACTATCTATCTGCTGTTTGCTATAGCGGTAAACTCACTGCAAGGGAATTCTTCAATCGCGACGTGTACGCTGGATTTCTCTAAGGATATAGGTGTGTCGAAATGTACGCTTGGTTGTAGCTTCACACGCTGCACGCTAGTACAATTAGGGAGGGTCTCTCCGTTCTCCATTTCTACTGTATCCCACATCTGCTTTGTCTCATCCAAGTTCTAAAACACAATCGAATGACATTTTGATTATATTATTAAAATTTGAAGTTTGATTAGGTATGTACCTTTCTCCATCACACATCGGATAAAAGGTACCGTTATCATGGTTTACAAAGGTATAAAAATAGTGAAACTCATGAACATATTCATCAATGTTGTAACTTGACACACATTAAGCGGGCATTCAAAGTAAGTCAAGTCAACCTTGGGATCTTGGCCTAACAGTTGCCTTCTTTTCTTCCTAAATAAACCATTACAAAATCAATGAAATTCAATATCATAAATCAACAGATTTGTGTGAATTATTCATAAGGTATTATTGTAAGGTTGTTTCAGACCATAATACAAATAAATTTAATAGCCAATTTTGCTGTTGATACCCACGTAAATTACACCGTCGTCTTAAGATAACGACTGCATTGATATTTAAAGACGAAAAAAAACAGTTAAAAATGGTCTAATAAGCTTTCCAAACAAAACAACTAACCAGGCTAGACTCAAATGTGTATCCCGGGGGTGGTTGTTCGGTTGGTGTGGCGATCTCCTCCGCTTTCCTCATGATTTCTTCCGCTGCTCTGGTCCTCCTCAGCAGAAGATCCTCCAGACTCTTCGCAGTTCGTTCCACAATTTGGGATCCGTCTCTGATCTCCATTTTTGCATCGCTGAAGCTTTTCAGGAGTTCTTCTCTTCGCACGATTTTCCTGTCTATCTCGAAAATGGTCTGAGATATGTCTTCTGCCCATAGTTTGAGCCTGTAAATAATGTTCAAAGTTTTTCATTTGACCACCATTTTTCTTCAGGATACAGATAACTATGATTTTAGGTAATTGCAAAGTACTCGTACACTACTCGTTACAAGTACTCGTATTCTGTAAATAGCAGAGTAAAAAAAAATAGCAGAGTAAATACTAAGTATAAAATTAAGTTGTAAAGATTCTTACGATGCTGGAGACACGATCAGCGGCGGTGGTTCAGTCTTGACGAATATCGGTGGAGGTGTTACTAATTTAGGTGTTGAATAATTTGTGATTTTCGCTGGGATGTTTTTCACTTTATTTTTCTTCGCTAGTGTCTGTTCATGTTCTTCTAAAATTCTTTTAATATCGGCAGTTGAGTTTTTTGAAGATTTTTTTATTTTATTGGAACAAGATACGGATATTATTAAAGTTAAAAGATAGATTTTTACATTCATGGTACCGAGCTTCTGTAATGACGGTTACAATAACTAATAGATTATTGTCACAAAATAAACCATAACATTATTATTTTTCTCCATCAACATAAATTGGTGCTTCCTGGCATTATCGAAATTATAGAAACTAAAAATATATCGACTCTCTATTCTTCATAATCACTTTTACATCCTTTACAAATACAGCAATAATAAAACCGAACTGAGCTGCATTAAATATTATCACGTCAAGTACTTTTATCCGTTATAAATTTCGGAACTCGTATTTAATATCTGTTTGACTAAGTTGAGCGGTGAGATTGTAGATATTCGTGTGTGCGTGTAGGGCGGGCGGATTGTACTGCAGGTTGAGGCTGGGCGGGCGGTTAGCGACGGCGCCCGCCCGCCCGGCGCCAGCCTCCGCAACCGGCGTCGGGACACCATTCCCTATTGACGCACTCATTCAACGATTCAAGGATATGATTTAATTGTGACTCAAATGTTAGAATTCAGAGTTTTCCTTTTATTTCTGTCACTATTTTATTTAGCGAAAAACCATCCTTACGATGAAGCCTTTCGATCAGTATGATAAAGCTACAGAGTAGTTATTTTTGTCGGGTTCGATTCCCGGTTCAACCATGTAATTATTTAAATATCTATGAACACAGTTTAAATTGTTTTTTAAATTAAAATAATCTCTTCTTTCAGTAAAATGTTCCATCTACAATAATAAAGATACTTTCGCTTCTTGTGGGACATCCTGTATATACAGGATAGAGATATTATAAAAGGTAACCTATTTTCTTCATACCTAAGCTATAATAAAACGAATGTTAAAACAGCCTAATGTAACGTATTGTTTCGGTGCCAAAAACTCCAGTAGTTTATCAATGTTGTTCAAACGCCTATCTAATACTTAACTATTATCAGGAAAGATATTGTGGGCACAATCTAAATCGCTAATGTTTGTTAGAATAACGTAACTGAAACGGCAATTTTTTAAGTAGATATATACACATACAAAATGAAATGATGTTAAATGTTTATAACCAGATGTGTGGAAGTAATGGTGAAGTTGCCCAGCTGTGAGATGATCGAGTTTACTCATCCATACAGATATTACAGATGGAAAAGTGTGTCTATTTCTTTTTGTCCGTTTTTAAGTGGAGATGAAGGGATGGAGACTGACATAGGCTTCTTATTACCGCGAGAAAAAAAAATATTTCCGTGGGAAAGTGTAGTACACGGGCGAAGCCGCGGGGGAACATTATATTTAAGTTAAAAACTATAACTTATTACAATATTTTGTCGAAATCTTTTTTATGATGGGCTTAGGAATTTTTATTTATCTAATAAATGTCCCAATGTGTTCATCAAAGTCACAACGTCCCGTACATGATGGGTTTTTATAAAACATCTAATATAATAGTGTAAGCCAGTTGGCTTACACTATTATTATTATTATATTTATGAGTAGTTACTCATTCGTTGGTATAAGTGCCTATTTTATACGTACCTATTTAAGTACGTATATTTCAAATACAGTAGTGATTTATTTATCAAGAATTCTGAACACCGACATTTTTAATCTCTTATCAACACTGATTTAAGCCAAAAATCAGAATTTTAATCTATAGGAAATTACAAATGATACCTAGCTAATCCCTTGATACTTTATCGCAGTGCTACTCATCTTGCTAAATTCATTAGTATATAATTGTATTTGGCAATAGAAAGGCAACAGTTCATCTAGAGATCATCATGAGAGGTAGGTGTTATTAAAACTCATAGAAAACTAATAGAATGTTAACTAGACAATACTTTATTTTTTTTCTGCTTCTACGAATACTGAAATGCAAACATTAGTATTTTAGTTATTGTTTTAAATTATTTTTGTTTAAATTAATCAAAACTTTTGGCTAATAAGTTGCTTTTTCATTGTAGATTATGTATGTTTATGTGTGTTAACTAAAGGAACTCTGTTATGTTATCATGATATTGTTACAAGATTAACATTAATTCTTACAGCATAAATTGTGTACCTAGATAAAATAATAAAACGAACGATGTTCTCCTAATGAAGTTATTTTAAAAATGTAGCGTTGTCCATAAGCATTCAACTATTCATCATTGAATATATTTTTTATCTTTACAGGAATATCTGTGCTCTTATTCATCGTCGGAGTAGCGGTGGCGAATGCCCAGCTTGGGTACTGCCCCGTGGAGCAAGAGACCGACTGGGGAATCGAATGGCTCCTTCGCCACGACGACTGTCACAAGTTCTTCAAATGCACACACGGCGAACCCGTCGAATACACCTGCCCACACGATCTGTATTTCAACTTAGATAAGTGGGAGTGCGACTGGCCCGCTAATGTGGATTGTGAAGGAAGGAACGACCCTGCTTTGACCACCGTTCCTGAACCTTCCACTACCGCTGAGCCCACTACCCCCGAACCTACCACCGCTGAACCCACCACTCCCGAACCCACAACCCCAGAGCCTACAACCCCCGAACCCACCACCCCTGAACCCACCACCCCTGAACCCACCACCCCCGAACCCACTACCCCAGAACCCACCACCCCCGAACCCACTACCCCCGAACCCACCACCCCTGAACCCACTACACCTGAACCCACCACCTCTGAACCCACAACTCCCGAACCCACTACCCCTGAACCCACTACCCCTGAACCCACAACTCCCGCACCCACGCCAGCCCCGACTGACGCTCCTACCACCAGCAACGGTTGCTCGGTTGAAGAGTGGCCCAAACCTACGCCAGAACCTGAGTTGCCTACTGAGGTAAGCTTTAATCATCGTATCCGTTAATTACTCAAATATAATGATAACCAACGAACGTAATTATTGTGTAATACCACGTTCACTTAATCGTTTGTCACTCCACGGATATAATCAAAGTATAAGTTTCTGTGTATTACCTACACAAATACAAGTAGATTATTACCTACACAAATACAAGTAGATATAATATATAGTGCGAGATGAATTGATTGTAAGGATTTTTACGTTGAAAACTTGCGACAGTGCAGAAATACAGTTTACCTTAGTCAATTTAAATATATTATGTTACTCAATAGTATCGTAAAACCATACATTTGTATTGTTTGAGTAGGTATAAATAATGCACTTCCTTAGACGCTTATTACACACAGCGAAGATACGGCAACGGCAACGCTTTATAGAATGCAATATTCCACGTAGAACCTCTTCTTAATAACATCCGGATCACAAAATAGCCCATATCAACACATCACAGCCTTACCTACATAAAAATCCATGCGCCTACTTATATTTACATAGTATGTGGTAGTGGACATTATTTTTTTTCCACGAGAGCAAGCTATATGTACCCAACTCCTAGCGACACTCTTTCAATTACCATATTCCAATTTTAATGAATAAATTGTTGTCATTCCAGGTGGATATTGAATTCCTGCCCAACGGCTGCCCAGCTGACGGCCACGTCCACTGGCTGCTTCCCAACGAAGCAGACTGCTCTCTCTTCTACTACTGCGTGTGGGGCGAGCTGGTGCCCAGGGAGTGCTCTCCTGGCTTGCACTTCAACCGTTCCCTCATGGTAAATAGTGTCCGATGTCTGTTCAGTAGACAACCGTGTCACTGGCAGCTCTCTCTTCTACACATTCATTTCTACATTCGCTCTCTCTGAACCCTATCCTAAAGGTATATAAGTGTATATAAGTTTTTTTGCACCCATAACCCAAGCTTCGAGCTTAGAATACGGTATATTGCTATCTGAATTGTCCTGCATTTTTTTGTATTAAGCCTAACTCAATGCTGGACAAAGACCTTCCTCAATTATATCCAACACTCTCTGTAGAGAGCTATCACAGGTTACTGGTGGAATATTTATTTATCTTAAATTTATATTTGTAGGTTTGCGACTGGCCCGAAGCCGCGGGTTGTGCTCTGTCTGCGAACAAGCACGCTGAAGCTAGACGCACTCTTCTGAACGAGATCTTGGCCTAAATTCCAACCTCATCGAACTCAAGGCTACACATTACTACAATTTAGCCCCAACACATAAATCCTTTTCTAAAGGACCGCTATAGTCACCCCGCCCTGCACGGATTGGTGATAGCAGCTTTTTATTGTATTGTAAGTCAACTGATAAACACTTTGTGTGGCTGTTATTTATGATATTAATAAATATTTTAAATCGGTTTTTATGTCTTTACCTATAAAGTAGGTATTAATGTAATGTTTATCAGTCAGTACGAAATGCTAGTCATTCACCGAAAAAGCTGACAAATAAACTGGAGTAGACATGCTCTAACCATGGCATTTGGCCAGCGTGGTTAAATCTCTCTCTCTCGTCAAGAGAGAAGTCCCGGTGTCCCAGCAGTGTGAGAGTAATAGGGGTGAGGGTGATGAGACATGTTCATAACCAGGGAACACCCTTGGTGAAGAACATGTCTACTTCAGTCCTATTCTGTTTCAGTGAGTAACTTCACGATAACGCGGACAATGTTGATGCTCGTGAATAAAATACAGACTAGTTCATTTATTTATTTCCTTTTTCTCCTTTCCCTTCTCACGGTGATAAATAACACCGTTACCAGTTGTACACTTCAAAAAGGTTACACAAACTTTCGCTGTTTCTGTTTTTATAATGACACTGTACTGACAAGTGATTAATTCAACAAAAGACGCAGCAGCGTAGTTCTGTGTACTTACTGCATTTACAATCCCGCTAATTTAAAATATGTAAGTAAGTACCTAAAAAATAAAAATAGTTGTAAATCAATTTTCCAATAAAGTTAATCATAGTGATAAGATAACTTAATCACTGTTAATAAAGACAAAAACAACGCTTACAATCGGACATTAGTAACAAGATTTGTTTTATTGTTTTAGGTGACTAATATAATAATACAACGAAATACGCATTCTGTTGATAACCTCACAGTAGGTACAACAAGCATGACACTAGAACACTCATGCTTTTATAGATAAAAGTCTTAAAAAATTAAGTTCATTTAAAAAAAAACACTTGATGCCACGTGGGCTTTTAATTTGTTATTTAATTTGTTATTGTACTTTTTGGCACATATGCGTTCTTAAGAGTTTCGTGTGTCTGAAAGTCTGAAAAACAAATAAATAAATATGCTTTTCAATAATATGTAGATTCAATAATGTTTACCAAGGCCTTAGGATAAGATATAGCCACATATAAAAGTAATTGTTTATGTCAAACAATTCTCATAAAGAAACTTACTTGTTTTTTTGACGACCTCTTGTGGCGCAGCGGGCGAAGGTCTGCCTGCGACCCAAGAGGTTGTATAAATAAATCAAGTGCACTGAGAATAAGTTAATGATAACTAGATTTGGACATAAATTAAAAATGGCTTTTGTTGTACCTACCTTATCCTAACCTTATCTTAAAACTTTAAACATAAGTACCATATTTTACTACAAGTAAAGTAAAGGTTAATAAAAAATAAAATAAGATGCTCAAAATTATAATTTATTCTAAACAATTACGAAAATCATTGTTATTAAATCTAAGGTAGAACCCGAGTATCACAATTAGAGTAAAAATCTCCTAGCTTCCCAGTGCTTGTTGAAAGAGACATGTCCTGCGCCGCGGCCGTAGCAGCTGACTGCGGATGAGCACTGCTTGGTCACAGGCTCGTAGAACAAGCCAGTGGGGCAGCTGAGCACGATGGGCACGCCATTGAAGCACACGTAGTAATTCTTGCAAGAATCGTGAGCGATCATCTTGCCGTTAGAGTCAGCTCCACTACAGATGCTGGGCGCTTGTCTAGGGTTGCACAGGCAGGTGCTGCTGTCTCCTTCAGGAATCACGAGCTCAGGCTCAACTCTGCTGCCGCAGTCCACGTTGATAGGCCAGTCGCACTGTTCGATAAGGGGGTTGTATAACAGGTTGCTGGGGCACTCGATCACAACAGGCTCGCCGTTATTGCATACGGAGAATTGGTTGCACTTCTCGTGAGCAACGAGAACACCGTTTGATCCTTCAGATGAGCAGATAACTGGAGCTTCGCTGGGGTCTTTGTTTCCTTCAGTTTGAGAGCTAGGTTCGTCTCGTTCCTCATTTTCATCTTCTTTCTCAGATTCCTCGGGTACAATGTTGCTTTCCTCTTCAGGGATTATTCTTTCGCCGCACTCAACGTTTGAAGGCCAGTCACAGACCTGTAGATAAGGGTTGTAGACCAGTCCTCCTGGGCATTTCAATGCTACAGGGCTACCGAAGGAGCACTTGTAGAATTTGTTGCATTTCTCGTGTGCGATGAGAACACCTTCATTTTCTCCTGTAGAGCAGATAGCAGGTGCTTCACCAGGATTGCAGTTGCAGGTGCCGGGTTCTGGTGCAGGCTCTGGCTGAGGTTCTGGCTGAGGTTCTGGCTGAGGTTCAGGCTGGGGTTCCGGCTGGGGTTCTGGCTGGGTCTCGACGATGGGTCTGTCTCCGCAATCCACATTCTCGGGCCAGTCACAAACTTCAATGTGTGGGTTGTATAAGAGACCTGAGGGGCAGGAGAGGGCAACATTTTGACCGTTGGCGCATTTGTAGAATTGGTTGCAGTTTTCATGAGCGATAAGGGTTCCGTCTGAGCCATCTACAGCACAGATGCCAGGAGCTTCTCCAGGGTTGCAGTTACAGGTGCCGGGTTCTGGTGCAGGCTCGGGCTGGGGTTCCGGCTGAGGTTCAGGCTGGGGTTCTGGCTGGGGCTGAATCTCAACGATAGGTCTGTCTCCGCAATCAACGTTCTCGGGCCAGTCACAAACTTCAATATGTGGGTTGTATAAGAGACCTGAGGGACAGGAGAGGGCAACATTTTGACCGTTGGCGCATTTGTAGAATTGGTTGCAGTTTTCATGAGCGATAAGGGTTCCATCAGAGCCATCTACAGCACAGATGCCAGGAGCTTCTCCAGGGTTGCAGTTACAGGTGCCGGGTTCTGGTGCAGGCTCGGGCTGGGGTTCCGGCTGAGGTTCAGGCTGGGGTTCTGGCTGGGGTTCTGGCTGGGGCTGAATCTCAACGATAGGTCTATCTCCGCAATCTACGTTCTCGGGCCAGTCACAAACTTCAATATGTGGGTTGTATAAGAGACCTGAGGGACAGGAGAGGGCAACATTTTGACCGTTGGCGCATTTGTAGAATTGGTTGCAGTTTTCATGAGCGATAAGGGTTCCGTCAGAGCCATCTGCAGCACAGATGCCAGGAGCTTCTCCAGGGTTGCAATTACAGGTGCCGGGTTCAGGTGCAGGCTCAGGCTGGGGTTCCGGCTGAGGTTCAGGCTGGGGTTCTGGCTGGGGCTGAATCTCAACGATAGGTTTGTCTCCGCAATTGACATTTTCAGGCCAGTCACAACATTCGATGTAGGGGTTGTATACTAAGCCAGCTGGACAAGAGATGGTGACAGGTCGGCCATTGTCACATTTGTAGAATTGGTTGCAGTTTTCATTGGCAACAAGAGTACCGTCAGAACCATCTGCAGCACATATACCAGGGGCCTCTTCTGGGTTGCAGTTGCAGGTGCCACCATTATCAGGTTCAGGAGAAGGTTCAGGTTGGGGTTCAGGCTGAGGTTCTGGTTGAGGTTCTGGTTGAGGTTCAATCTCAACGATCGGTCTGTCTCCGCAATCTACATTCTCGGGCCAATCGCAAACTTCGATGTAAGGATTATACAAGAGTCCTGATGGGCAGGTGATAGTAACTGGTCCGCCGTTAGCGCACGTGTAGAACTGGTTGCAGTTTTCATGGGCAATGAGGGTATCGTCAGAACCATCTGCAGCACAGATGCCGGGTGCCTCGCCGGGGTTGCAGTTGCAAGATCCACCGTTGTCGGGTTCAGGAGAAGGCTCGGGCTGAGGCTCGGGCTGGGGTTCAGGCTGAGGCTCGGGTTGAGGTTCGGGTTGGGGTTCGATTTCAACGATGGGTTTATCTCCACAATCTACATTCTCGGGCCAGTCGCAGACCTCAAGGTAAGGGTTGTACAAGAGACCGGCTGGGCAAGAGATGGTCACAGGCACACCATTGTCACATTTGTAGAACTGATTGCAGTTTTCGTTAGCGATGAGAGTGCCATCAGAACCGTCCACAGCGCAGATACCGGGTGCTTCTCCTGGGTTGCAGTTGCAAGTGCCTCCATTAGATCCATTATCACCATTACCGTTGCCATTGTCACCGTTGCCCTCACCACTTCCGTTACCTCCATTACCATTGTCGCCATTTCCGCTTCCGCTTTCACCATTACCATTACCGCTATCAATTTCAACGATGGGTTTGTCTCCACAATCTACATTTGCAGGCCAGTCACAGCACTCGATGTAAGGGTTGTATACTAAACCGGCTGGGCAGGAAATGGTCACAGGCGCGCCATTATCACATTTGTAGAACTGGTTGCAGTTTTCGTTAGCGATGAGAGTACCGTCAGAACCCTCCGCGGCGCAGATACCGGGTGCTTCTCCTGGGTTGCAGTTGCAGGTGCCGGGTTCTGGTGAAGGCTCGGGCTGAGGTTCTGGTTCAGGTTGAGGCTGAGGTTCTGGCTGGGGTTCTGGCTGAGTTTCTGGCTGGGGCTGAATCTCAACGATGGGTCTGTCTCCACAATCTACGTTTTCAGGCCAGTCACATTGTTCAATGTGTGGGTTGTACAAAAGATTGGCTGGGCAGGAAATAGTCACAGGCACTCCATTGTCGCATTTGTAGAACTGGTTGCAGTTTTCGTTAGCGATGAGAATACCGTCAGAGCCTTCTGCGGCGCAGATGCCAGGGGCTTCTCCAGGGTTGCAGTTGCAGGTGCCGGGTTCTGGTGCAGGCTCGGGCTGAGGCTCCGGCTGAGGCTGAGGGTCTTCTTCTTCAGGGCACTGCTCAATCTCTACAATTGGCCTCTCTCCGCACTCAACGTTAAAAGGCCAGTCGCAGATCCGCTCAGCATGGTTGTAGACCAAGTTGGCTGGGCAGAAATATGGGACTGCTTGACCGTTGGCACATTTGTAGAACTGGTTGCAATTTTGGTGCTCAAAGAGCTCGTCCTGGTTTGTGTAGAGGGAGCAGGCAGCGGCGACCTTATCATCAGTGCAAGGGCATGTCCTGCCGCTGGGTGATGTTTGTTGTTTCAGTTGTTGGGATTGCCCTAGTGCAACTGCACAGAGCAGTATTAGAGTGTAACCTGCAAAAGATAGACCCTTTTTGAAACAAACTAAATATACTTACTAAGAGCCCGTGATGGCCAGACCTTCCTTTAATTCGGAAGCGTGAAAATTCTTTCATGTGTATGTCTAACACAGGTAAGAATAATCCCCACTCATGAAACCTGGATCGTGGTTCCTTTAAAAGTTAAAAGTCAACGTTATATTGAAGATCCCAAGTAGGTAATCCAAGCATGTTAAGATCAATTTTGCCGTTAAACTTGAATCATAAAATTGGGTGGTAAAATAAGGTTTTGAGTGCGTTTAAGTTCTTTATTGGTAAAATTGAGCCTATCGCTTGTGTTTTTAAATACCTTATGGTCTAGCTTTCATCAAAGTAGCATCTGTATTATTTAAATCCGTTCAGTATCTAGTTGTTGCGTAAAAGTGTAACAAAGATCCGTTAAAAAAATTAAATATCCATATATTATATATATCCATTAATATTCATACCAAGTATACGAACTTTCGCATTTATAATTATAAAGTACCTAAGGATAATCTTGTTTTCAACCAGGTTTGTCAGATGACCAATACGTCATGTCAGGTGTACAGTATCAATCAATAACACGCAGATATTAATCAATGATAATATATTTTTATACGTCATAAAGTGTGAACTATGTTTATTTATTGTTTTTATATTATTTTAAGAAACAAAGCATTTTAATTAAGTTGAAAATAAGCTTGGTATGATTTTTTTCTTGTAGGTTTTTTTAGGTTCTCAAGTGAACGCTTTCATAAAATAAGTAGGTATATTAAATATTGTAGGTACTGTGTTTTAAATATATATATTGAATATATGAATATGCAGAGTTTTTTTACAGAGTAGTCCGAATTGGATGATATTTTAATTATAAAAACTATGGTCTCTCTTAAATTTACAATAAAATTCAACCCATTGATTTGTCCGATAGTAATGTGCGTAATGGCTGATTTAGACAGGGTCAGTAGACAAATCAGTCGCAGCGCCAATGTCGGCGCCGCGACTGACTTTAACTGTTTACATGAAGTAAGTAGTAAGTGATGCGTTTCTCACGGTGACCACACGTGTGTGAAGTCAGTGGGAAAAATTAATTCGCGAAAACAAGTGAAACGACGATTTAATTATTTGTTGTCACTCTACAACGCAGCGGCAGTGACTAACCACGTACTGACTTGTCTGTTTACACGGGGTTTATTTGGCTGGCGCGGGGGTGCGCGGGTGGCGGGGGGCGCCAACTGACTTCAAAATATTCGTGTCCGAATATTCAAGTCAGCGCTGACTTGAATATTCGGACACGAATATTTTGAAGTCAGTTGGCGCCCCCCGCCACCCGCGCACCCCCGCGCCAGCCAAATAAACCCCGTGTAAACAGACAAGTCAGTACGTGGTTAGTCACTGCCGCTGCGTTGTAGAGTGACCACGTTTTTTTCGATAAAAATGACGCGTAAGCTTAGCGAAGACGAAACATTAAAATTGGTGCAATTATATGGCGAAAACGAGTGCCTTTGGGATATTAAATCCCTAAATTACCGCAATAAAGAAATGCGGTCAACAGCGTTATCTCATTTTTAGTTATCTCATTTTCTACCATTTCTATTAACTCATTCAACAGCAAAATTGATAAATTTTTCAACAAATAATTAAATCGTCGTTTCATTTCTTTTCGCGAATTCATTTTTCCCACTGACTTCACACACGTGTGGTCACCGTGAGAAACGCATCACTACTACTTACTTCATGTAAACAGTTAAAGTCAGTCGCGGCGCCGACATTGGCGCTGCGACTGAGTTGTCTACTGACCCTGTCTAAATCAGCCATAAGTTTAATTTATATTATAAAAGATTTTTTATTTGATGGATAGAGCACACCCAATGTGGTCCTATGTATTATAATGCTTTATTTAGAAAATGCCAACACATTTTTTGTGCCTTGTTATGGTCAACACAACACATTTACGTAGGTATTCAAAATTTTCCAAATTTATATTATAACTAAAAACACAATTACATAACCGGCGAATGCTAACTAAAAGCTAATGAAGATATGTCTGCCTGTTTGAATTTAAAATACTTTAAGTAATTCGACGGAATTATTTTCAGTTTTTTTTGCAACATCCACTTATTTTATTACAATATTTCTTAATTATTTGGCACTTACCTTTCATTAGGTCTTTGTCTTATGTTTTGTTTTCAATATACTAAGCACTCAACTGATACTTGATGATGAATAGCACATTATTTATACCACCCCTCGGTTTTTTACAAATGCTTTTAAGATTATCTGCCTGATTGCTAATAACGAATCAATGTATTGATTACTAAGAAATGCACTGATTAAATCTACCTCGATATTTTTAATTTCATTTAGAAAATTTATATATATAAATCGTTGTATGTGTACACTTGCCAATTTATGTATATGGGAATGCATTAAATCAGTTCAGCAACAAAAAAATCATTTAATTCGGAGCATGGATCCTCATTACGTACACAATTCAATTTCAATTCCCACAGTGGTGTTCTATTCTATTCTAATGTCCGACTATTGTGGAACAATTACAGTTTTTATAGTTTATTTATTCATTATCTGTCCTGTATGACTGGTGCATCAACATCAAACCAAAACCGCTGTTGGTAGAAAATTACCTGAAAATTTAGCGCGAGTGCGTGATCTTTGTTTGACGTAAACATTCGGTAGGTACTGAAGAATTTCCGAATACCACCCATAATGAAGTGAATAAGGGGGGCAAAGTTTGAAAGAAACTTTATCAATGCTTGGAATTGTGTATTGTCGAATACAACTATACCTAAAAGCGATGACCTAGTTGTTTTTCAACAAAAACCAATGCTATATTGCCAAACGTATAAAATAATTCAGATGACTGAACGATGTACGTCAGGCTATTTCTGATTGATAAGCTAATGCATGATAGTCACCTGCTGATTGTTGATGTCATCGATCTAGATTCATTTCAGTATTCTAGGTTTTCTTTATTCCCTCTTATCACTGGAACCTGTTGGTTCTATGTAGAATCTACTGATAAGGATAAAAATATCACTGTCTGTCAGGGAATATAGTCGCTGGAATTGATAGCAACTAAAATTAAAATTATAAAAATTTCATTGGATTGGATTGGATTTACCTACAAAAAACTGATTTTTGCAACATTTGACCTTGAATAACTTTTTTCCAGACCAGGGATTCATTTGGACTTTGCCAATTTTCAGCGAGGTGCGAATTGATGTAACCTTGCCCCTATTATTGTGTCTTATTTGACTGGGCTAATCCCTCGGGCATTTATCGTGAGTGATGCCTGAAAGTTAGTAAGTACCTACATCGTCAAACACAGCATCGCAGATCAACGCTGAAGGCCTCAGGCTTACTGTGGATGTTAGCCACCAAACCGTTGTATCCTTACATATTTTAGTACGAGTATATAAATATTATATGATGCCAAAGGCTGAGTGGTCAGTCAGGTCTGAATGCAATATCAAAAACCACTGAAATACTTTTTACTGGCTGATTTTTACCGCGGAAAATCTTTTTAAACGCCGACGAACGCTAGTTTCGGCCTCGCCCCTTTTTATTGAACAATGAAATAGTTGTGTCTGTAATATTTTTATTATTTATAATATTTTTTATTATTAGTGTGAATAGTCATTAATCTTAACAGTGGTAGTTTATTATTAGTCTTATTAAAGGTGTCGTTTTACGTTCTATAGCTCAATTTATGATGATTATGAGTTGTAGTGCTAGTACGAAATTAAGTGCATTTTTGCTTCCGACACCAAAGTGATTGATTGAAGATTGAAGTCGATAGCGATCATATTACGATATAAACCTTGTGCAATTTCTAAAATACCTATGATATAAAAAATATTATTATTTCATTTTATTACAAGATATAAAAACAGTAATTTCGATGAATAGCTAGCAATCTAATATATAAAAATCAAAAAATGTCACCCCACGCCCCTAGGCACCCTGAATACCCTCCCATCAAATATTTGACATGGATGTCGGTTTCTTTCGCACTCTCCACTTTTGGTTATCGATTTCTTACAAATAAACCTTCTAAAATGCTACATCAAAGGTTACAAAAAGCTCCCTATTTTAAGAATACTTGTGAGCATACCTACTCACGACATAGTACCTACTAGTCTAATATATAATAATCAAAACCACTATTTGTAGTAATTTGGTAACTCAAGAACAAGAAGAGAAGATTTAGGTGTTTTTATTTTTAAATAGTTGTAGTAGCCCAGGTAAGAGAACAATGGAGTAAAGCAGGCGAAGCCGCGGGCGAGTTTACAGCTAGTAAAATATTTAAATAAATAATAAATATTGCTCGACTATTCAAACAGCAACATTTAGCCCCGTAAAGATACAACTTTGTAAAAATTCATTATAAACTGGGGTGCATGCTATCAGTAGATTTCCTATGGTTGAAATGATGATTATATACTAATATCTACATCTATTATATAGTTATAAAATTACAACTAAAAGTAGCATTAATTTTTATAAATAGGTATATAAGTAGATTTAATATTCATGTAGTATAAACCAATTCCGCAAGTCTTAAATAGCTTCTATTGGCGAGACCATTGTTAATGGATTGTAATTTTGATTTATAATCAAATCTTTTCTTTTCTACGTGATTTAAAGCAATTAGCTACTTAAGATAACGAGAGTTCGCAACAAATCCAAAGTTTGTTTGTATGAATAGATAAATATCAATATTTGTAATAATCTTAATGTAAGTCACTTTTTGATTGTTTTATCATATTTCATAAATACAGATTTATATATCCTCAGATATTTCAAAAGTAATATATTGTTTTAGTGCATAAGGTACAGGGTCACTGGAAATACACTAACCAGCGACACTGGGATTCTGTATTCTTGCGATTTTCAAATTTATTTTTGTTTTTGTTTATAGGAGGAGTAATTATATATTCTGTGCAGTGTGTGAAAATATTATAGATTATACTTCCGCCGCGATAGGTTTACGTTCCTGACACATCGCGATTGAACTGACAACGTAACTTTGTAATGGCGTTGCAGTTACGATAAAAATATTTTTGCTGTTTGTTTACCGTTTTAACAATTGATGAGCATTAAATCTACATTATTATATCAATAATCAATGAATCTAATAATTTTGTGCCAAACTGAGTGTAAAATAACTTGGTAAACAATATTTTTCTAAATCTGCGTAATAATATTGCGATAATATTGCGCTATTACAAGGTTATGTCAGTGCTTTATATTTGTAGGTAGTGCTGTGCTAAAAATAACAGGCAACAACAGTATCGTTATCTGTTACAGTTATATTTAAAAAATAATACGTTTAAGAATTTGAAAATAATGGACTATAAGATTTTATTAAATATAAGAATTAAACTACGACCAAACCGAAAGCGCGAAAGAAAGTGGCATTTTTATATTTATGTTTAAAATAATAACCCCAAATGGCGTTATGGGCCGCCATTTTGTGACGCTAAAACAGTCGGTTTCCACTTAAATTACTAAAATATAAATATTAAATGATTCCGCCAATTTAAAACGAAAATAATCTTAAAAATAACGCGGCGGTTCATTTTGGAGGAACGGTTACGAACTCATTATGTTGTGCCCATCACTAACGTGTCAAACTGACATGTGTCCTAAACGTATTCTTATCGTAGCCAGACTATAATCTAAACATGCCTCATGTTTAGATTAATCCTCGCATATTTTATTAGCTTTCTATAATACAAGATAAATATAAGCAGAAATGAACCTAATACTTTCGGCTTACCTTTGGCACTTGACTCAATGAAGTAGGCTTGGCGACAATTGGGACAGTTTATTTGGCCCAATTGTGAATTATAGCTTTCAAATATTATTAAGATGATCCGTCCTGATCAATCAAAATACAGTGATATATTGAGTATTGAGTATCATATATTGAGCTCATAAACACAATATCTCTGAAAACAAACTAACTTACTCCATGACCGACTCTTACAGATTTATTATTACTTTAGAATTTTAGATACATAATTCCTAAAGATTAGGTAGTAAGTTTTCATGCAACTTATATCTTAAAGCACTTCTCGGCAACATTCTGTCGATCAAAAAAGCACCGGGAATATGAACGATATGGGTCGACCCAGTAAGGAGAAATTGAACATTTGAGGGATATTCCGCATTACCCCAAAAATCATTTAAAGTCATAATAAAACTATATTTCCTAGCAACAAACATTGCATTATCTGAGATTGTGTTGACCACTTTCCACCATTGTCATCGTTACCACCATTTAGCGAATTTAGTCGCATAGCAAGTCGCTATCTATCTATTTTCTAGATTAATCTAAATACCTATTTCCGTCGCGCTGGTACTGTGGTCGGCAAAGGAACTTTAACTAAGTAAGTGTTGTTTTTTACTTAGTTAAATTCGAAATAATTTAACTAGATAATAATAGATTTACCCTTAATTCCTCGTATCCTTGTTAAGTATTTTATAATCGGTACAAAAGACATCAACGCGTTACACAAACGCCTAGCCTTAGTAGTAATTATAAATGTATGTTCTGTGGCCTAGCCGTGTCAAGTATAACTATATATTTTTTTTAATAATATACCCTGGCCATATAATTACTACGCCCTGGGATAGGTAGGAAAGTACTTCCTCCAACAAATTTATACACCTGAAATATGACAATAGCAATCATTGAGTGAAATCTTAATCTTCAAACAGGACTTTTTTATTCTAACATAATTATTCAGTCAATCAATATCCACCTTTGCGGACTGCAAAAGTCTAATCAAAGATTTCATAATTTTTTCAAGATGAAATTCAGAGGTGCTGCGTGGTTTGAACCCTCGGAACGACCTCAGAATGAAAGTCGAGTGTAGTTATTCGGTCGCAGTCCCTAGCACACTCGGTTTTCATACCGAGCTCTTTAAACTCGTGAATTAACAGTGAAGACAAACATCATAAGGAAACCGGCATGTTCTAAGAATTTTGAATAGTTTTTTTTTAAGTGATATTCACCAACCCTCACTTGGCCAGCGTGGTAAATTAAGGTCTAATCTAAACTCTTAACACTCTCGTCAAGAGAGAAGTCCCTGTGTCCCATCAGTGGGAACGTAAATAAGCACCCCGCTTCCCACTTAGGTGTGTTGGCTAAGCACACTCCACATTCATTCCGAAGGTCGTGGGTTCAAACGCCGCCCCGTACTCCAGTAAAATCCAGTGCGTTTGAACCCACGTTTATAGCTGGAGAAGTGGACATAGGCACAGAATATATAATTAGGTCGGATGCAGCTTGCATTTTTCGGACCAAAATAATCCTTAATAATATTACTACCTTAATAATAATATTCTCTTTAGTTGTTCTTAAAGATAATTCTGATATCTTAAACATGTCACATCATTAGGAATTTGGTTCTAACTGAAATGTAAAAACTTGAAACATAATTTTCATCAACAGTTCACCTTAAAACCTACTTTAAACGTAAACCGGAACGTACTTATTTGCCGCCAAGAAAGCTGATCAAACGGCCTGCGTCATCAGCTGTGAGCAAACAACACGTTCACATCAAGCCGTCAGTCAGTGTCGGGCGCTTCAGTCTGTGCGCCTGATTGCCGCCAACCGCACCGCTCGATCGGCGGGCAAGAACGCGCGCGGCTGAATTCAACATGGCTGTTTTCAGCCGGAATTAAAAAAAATCTGGATACGTTCCGTCTCCATGCCTCTTTCACCAACAAAACGCCACAAGTGAGATTTAATAATATCACACGTAAACATCGTATCTTAATAAACATTGTCATGACCTCGATGGCCTATTGTTGCAGATGTCAGCCGCCGAACAAACAGCGGCGGTACTATCACATATTGGAAAATGACTGAAGGTCCTCTGTTACATCATGATAAGTCCGTAAGTTAAATTTTTAGACAACACTATTTTTAACACCTGTCAGAATGTGTTCAAGCTAATTTGAGCGCTATTACAAGAGTTTTAAGACCTAATGTTGTACAGTTGAACTTACCTGGTGCGTACAAAATAGGGTAACTACGTGTTTATCAGTGGGTAACTGTTTAGTATTCCGTGACAAATGAGTTTTGGTGGTAGATGTTGCTGGTTGATGCTCTTAATACCTTTCCTGGTAGTGATTCATTTAATGTATGAGTTGGAACTTACATGGAACATTTTCCTCAAACACTTAAAAGTTTATACACGTTAATTCGAAAAGTATAATTAGAAACCTAAATCTTTATTATAATGTATGTGTATGTGTATGCATGGTATGCGGACATCACACAAGCTATTTATTTGTTATTCGTCATAGGAAATGGGAAGTTGCATCGTTGCGTGAAATTTTATATTTCTGACTTAGCTAGTTAGTATATTTGATGACATAAATGTACACCTAGCTAGCAGGTACAAATGGGTTTAAATTGACGTATAATTGCATTAAATATACAATGGTTTATTGGGATAAAAATGTGCAATTAACCTATCAGTACAAAAAGACGTAGAAACGCATAAGGTCATATTTCTCGGTTGATACTACAAAGAATCTTCGCGGACAGACAACATTGTAATTTGTATTTACGCATTAAAACAATTAAGTAACTAATAACTAAAGTACTTCAGCGTTAATCACTTGTTATTGATAGGTATTTGAAACTCAAACACACGGAGAAACATATGTCATTTATCAGGGACTATTATCTTTGTTATCTGTAAGCTAAATTGACTGTTTTGTGTTGACAGTACCTAAACATACCTATATATACGTACAATATAGCTATAATTTATCTGAGACACGTGTAAAATAACATTGTGAGTTATACAATTTAGTGGAATCAGTTGCATTAGTTATATTATCTCAGCTTTTCGCAAAAGTCCTATATTTAATCGACAAAAAACCGGAAGATATTCTCCCTTAAGTCGACACGTGTAGCTTGGTATTATTTTTTAATTATGACCACGCAAAAATTCTTGCAGATTAGGCTGATTTTAATAATATTTATTTTTGATAAAAGTCAAAACCTCTTAGTATTCATTACCTATTTTTATAACTTGTTTTGTTTGTCTTCTAGCTCTAGATTATTACTGATCTCACTCCAACAATAAGTACCCTGGATTTTACTATAAGCTCATATAATTAAAAATTACGTAATGTATTTAATACCTACCTGATTATATTAATTGCGCTTCACTTCTTTATAATTATTACTCACGATCCGCTAATAAGGTATCTTATTATACGTATACATAAAAATCTTCCTCTTGAATCACTCAATCTATAAAAAACCGTTTAATATCCGATTTTAGCAAAGGTACATACGGACAGACAGACAGCAGTCTGTATAAAACAGAAACAGAGAGTCTAGAGAAACATAGACTGTTTTATACTAAATATAATATAATTTTATAATAATTATTATAAACATAGTCAAATAAACAACGACTATGTTTTATACTATGTAATGATGAAAACTTGAAAGTCAAAAACTTCTGCGAAGATAATTATTTTATTGTCTTATAAATTCGGTAAACCTTGGCAACAAAGGTTATAAGGTCATTTCACGTACGACGATTTGTATAATACCTATTGTAATTGTAATGTAACGCGTTCAGAAACAGTTATCACTCCTATTATCTAAATAATAACATGAAAACTAACTTAAGGAATATAAAATTTTTCAAAGTTTTTTTTTAATGATGTTAGCTGATGCTCATTGTAATATTAACTCAAATATACTGAGCGACGTTTCTGTCCATCAAATCATCTTATTTTAGCTATAGGACGTCCACTGCTGGACATAGGGAGGCCCCTTAAAAATTTTCAGGTGTTTCGGGCGGATGCGCCGTGAACTGGCAGCTTTCACCAGATCATCTGTCCATATTGTTGGTGGACGTCCGACGCTCCGTTTTCCGATCCGTGGTCTCAGCTAGAGAACTTTTCGGCCCCATCGGCCATCTGTTCGCCCATCTATTGCCATATAACTCTATTTGTCGGGTTGACACCAGAAATTAGGTTGTATCATTAATTTATACAATACATTGTATTGGTATAAGAATGTTGATTATGTTATATAATGCTTATAGGTATATATGCTGTGGTAAGTCCAAAACCAGTGCAACCAGACCAGCCTATAACCTGTCCAGTTCTCTGTTGTAACTACCGAATATTCAGAACAGGTTCCATGTTTTCTTCCGTAAAGCCGAGCCTTAGGGTAGACTGGGTACGTTTGAAACGGTGGACGGTTGAAACAAAGTGAATAACTTGTGAATAGTGCGCGATGGGGGGAGGGGTACAAGGGGAGAACGAAGCGGGCGACAGGGCGAAACATGAATTTTAGTATTGCTTCACTCTTCGGGCGGTGTGCTTGTCTGTAGGAGGCCCCATTGTGTTTTTTAACGGCAAAGTAAGTATTTCGATGTCTACATTTTTGCAATTATTAAGATTTCATTTATGGTTAGAGTATTGATAGTTTTGTTACAGTTAAATTAAAGGTTGTCCAATATCGTAGTATGATTAGTTTTTATTAACATTTACTGACATTCTACCTATGAACCGTTTTATACAAAGATGGAGGGTGGGGACAGTTGAAACAATTTTTTTGGGTACGGTTGAAACAGTTTATTTATTAAACTTTCTTGTTTTTTAGATACCGAGGGTACGCCAAAGGAAGACAAAAGGTATAAAAGGTCAAGCCGACATATAAAGCGGGATCTTCGTTGAGAACAGCCACCGAAAAAAAAGGCAAAAAAAAAATTAGTTCAAGTCATAGGGATTTAAACTAAATAATAATTAGATGTTGTTATACTTAATATTAAACTGAAGGCTGATTAAAAGAATGATAGATTATAAGTATAGCCAAAGAATTGTCGCAACCAACATCTCATTATAATTTAGTTTAAGTTGTACTTAATATAAGGCTGATTAAAAACAATGTTCGATTATGAATATAGTCAAAGACTATTGTGATTAGTCAACTGTGCCACTACCATTCGAAAGATGTTAGTAGAAGGTTAATAAAAGATAATAATTGATTATATTTGTATTATTTGTATGTGTTTCAATTGACCCCAGACACTGTTTCAACCGACCCTGACATGGGGACGGTTGAAACAAAAAACTGTTTTTTTTTAATTTGATTTTTCTCAGAAATGACTATACATTGACCTTAAATAACATTGCCCTATTGTAGACAAATATAAGGTCTTTTATTAAGTATGTTTCCGATATCGCTCACATGACAAATCCCGATGCTATGCATGATAAATGCCAAAATGTTTCAACCGTACCCAGTCTACCCTACATATTTGTAAATATTTTTGTGGTAAGTATAATAAAGTATATTGTTACGCTTAATGAATGAGTGTACAATTTTATAATGGTAAATTGTACGAAACTTTTTATAATCTAAAGATACTAAATAAACGAAGGTTTAATTTTTAATTCATTATGTCTAATTTTCTATGTTCCTACATCTCTGTTATTTATTATTTGTACTTTAAAATTAAAATTATCACGGGCAAGAGCGGAGTTTCCCTAACACAAGCAAATGTTTGCTTAAAAGGGAAGTCCTAATACATAAATACAAACTGTAAAAATAAGTACTGAAATAAACATTTATTTATTTTATTAACTAAAGGTTACCCATAGGTTCCACTTCTTCAGATAGCAATCTTTACATAAAAATAAATCACAGAAATGTATGTTATGTTATGATGTTGCTATACCTACCTTAGATACACGGTGTCGTTACATAAGTATGTGCAATAAATGAATGAATACTAAATACCTAGATATCAGAAAAGGGCAATTTGAAACAACCATACGCATTGCGAATCACTTTCGGCATGCAGGGAAAGATAAGATTTTTTTATATTAGTCTAGGACGCGACTTTTGATCGCAATATTATTGCTTATATATATCTAATATTAAGGTTTGACAAATAATTGTCAAACCTTTTTTGTGCCTGTATAATGTTGACGTACATTATACAGGGCTCTGGGCTTCATTATATCTTTAGGTTGTTTTAAATAATCTTATTAAAATAATTTAATTCTATCATAGTCTATCGATTAGTATTTACGAAGTTTTGTATGCGTCGTTATGGTTTATCAGTAGTACCTACGCTATACTGACCTAAAACTCTAAAACCTAAATTAAAATGGAATCCTACCTTTTTCTTCGCATCAAACTTCATCACATTTAAGTTTTGGAATTGAAAAAAGAACCCATAGAGAAAAATATTTCCGTTGTTGATATGGATGGATGAAATGCAGATATAAATTCAAATCTGTACACTCTCGTAATCTGTGGCAAAACTGAGAAAACAACAACATTCACCATTCATTTCCTAAAAAAATATTCTAACTAAAGTCTCATATAGAAAAATTAAAGCAAGTTAATAATAAATTTATGAATCTAGCTGTATAAACTACAATCATTTGTGTTTAGTTCGTTATTGCTAATATAAAAATGTAAGTTCATAGTAAGTGCACTTACTAAGTATAATTAAATGGACAACAAGAACACTGAGTATCTTTTAAATGTATTATAGTTTTACCACCATAGTATTAGAATTAAGCAGAAGTTGTATTTTAGACAAGTAGAACCTGGAAACTTGTACTAAACCATTCACTTCATTTAGATTGCGCTACGAACGTAGTACAAAGCATTAAAGCTTATTATTGAATAAGACTTGCAAGCGAAGTAAAAGTGGTTTTTCGTATTAGTTACGTTCCAAATGGGCAAGTTTCCTCCATGGTCAAGGTCGGTGCTGTGATGTAAGAATGCGTCTTGTTTTTGGCTTTGTTATCATTACTCGAATAACACCAATATACCGTACAAATATGAGTTTAAAATGTAACTATTTTCAAGCAAGATCTTTCATAGCTCCATTTAAAGGGTCTTAAATGATATCTTGTAGGTACCTAAAATTAGAGTTGAAATAAAAAACTAAACGAATAACTGATAAAAGTAGCATAGTATAAATGCTTGAAAAACTGATTTAGAATAGTATAAATTCGTAGTCTGGTCCTAGTATAGATTAGTAAATTGTACTTTTTCCTGTATTAATACCCACATGTTTTTACCTATTTCCTTATTGTTAACAAAACCTAGTTTCCTTTCTCAAACGTTTATATTCGTTCAATACAGGAATGTTTGTACCTATTCATGAATTAATGTCTCTACAAGCATGAGTCATGAAAATCGATTAGCTTAATTGGGCACACAAAAACAAACCAATCAGTAATCAGCATAGGAAACGGAAAACAACTGTGTGACATATCTCTTCATCTCTTTCAAAAGCACATTAGCTATGTTCTCGCAAATAATGTTATGTGAGTGTCCTTATTAGTAGATACGTGCCTGCTTTTGAAAAATGAACTAGATTTATACTACGAGTATAACTACACACTACACACATGATATGCAGACACAAATTAGGTTCCGAGTATTTTCTGAGGTCTGTCTGTACGAACCATGCAGCCCGTTGAAGCATTAAGCTTGTGCTACGACCTACAGGTAGTGTCGCTTCTGTGTCGACCAACGCATAGATTTTAAATATTTATTTTAAATATTTTTTTTTTTTTTATTAGATTAGATAATGAATAAGTTGGAATTAACTAGGCATAACGTAATACCCACTGTTATGTTATTCTGGATGTAAGTGAACAATAAATAACACAGTTAATAGCACAACGCGTTTAAATCTTTTGTATGTGACCGTAGCTAGTTGCTGACGTTGTACAAAAAATCTATACAAATCCTTACTTAGTGTACGACACAAAAGCATTAGCCCCCTATTTACATTTTCACTGCTGAGACACAAGGATAACTCTATTGAGGAAAGACATTAGGTTAGGCCTATATTTAATACGCTGGCCACTTGACCATTGGACATGTGACATTTACCAACCCCACCACTTGCGGATTGTTAAATTTTACATGTCCTTCAAACTTTTCAAGTTCTCAAAACTTGCCGGTTTCCTCACGATATTTACCATCACCGTCAAAACATGTTTTTTTAAAGCGCGCATCAATTTGACATGACCATCTGAATGAACGTCAAGTGTGCTCCCACTTAGCCAACACGACACAACATAACTATAAAAGTATTTGGCGGTCATTTGGATATTGAACTATTGTATCTAAGTACCTACCTAGTTATATGTACTTACACTAATTGACTCACAACAAGCTTCTGACGATCAATTGTAATGGACAAATTGATGGATGGATTCCATCTTTGTTATACGACACGACAGTAAATACCTTCAGATAATAAACGAATAAACCTATATAGCACACAAAGGTACATTCAATATGTCGATAAGTGTTAGCATTATAGTGATGAAGCGGAGTAATTAGTAATGTTTTTGCTGATTTTACTAAAAATACTAAAGTGCCTATTTGCAGTTTACCCAAGTAGTAGTGTGGTCTCATTCCAGTGTCAGCCTTACCAAGTAATTGAGTGGCTTTTGTTATCAACAATTTGAATTATTATAAAAAGCTGATATCACGTTTAAATTAGTAGAAAGGTACCTATATCTAGTATTTTAGTAACACACTTGTGCCTAACTGTACATTAATAGTTTATTGTCAAGAATTTATTTCTAGAAAAAGGTAAGAACTAAACTGTTTTTACTGTTTCACAAAAACTTTTGTTAATAAATTACCTATTTAGTAAAACTATGTAGAATTATTAAATTAATTCAGTAGTATTTGCTTGAAGGTTTTTGTTACAAATATGGATATTTGTTCCTTAAAACTTTCGCATTTTAATCCCTTACTTTTCCAAATAAATAAAAAAAATACCTAAATTGATTTGCAAATTATAAAATTCGTAAAGCTGTACTTAGTAGGTAAGAAATGCTTATTTCTTCTCTAGCTATAAGAACAGTCAAGGGCATAAGCTAGCTTTCAGCGTCACTTGTAATCATTATAATGAATGTTCAATAAAACCAGGCATAATAAGAAATTTCTAATCATGCACGAGTGTACAATCAAATAAATGGCTAGTTAATTGATTACCGGCGATAATAATGGAAATGAACGTTGAACATGAGGAACTAACTCGGTGTTCGAATTTCCAATAGAATGGTAGTACCTACCTAACCAATGTTTATTACGGCAACAAAGTTAATTTAAAATAACGCTATTGTTAAAGAACAAAAAAAACGCACTAGTGTTTTCGCTTTAAGTGCAATTAAATGGTTAATTCGAAATAAAAAATCATGGTAATTCTGTTATATCGTAATTTAGAATTTATTAGACAATTTTTTATCGAATGTTTATTCCTAGAAGACTAGGCCTACTCGTAGTATTGAAAAAAAAAGAATATGGAAAACAAGAGCAATTTCAATTTCCATACCTCTCAGGCCACAGCTGTCAAAATCAAATCAAGATCTTAGCATAGGGGAGCATAACAATGGGAGATTGCCAAAATAGCGTTTACACAAGTAACAATTATAAAACTTTGTATTTTTTAATGGCAAATTTCGCTTGATGTAGCGCAGGGTCTAGACTAGAAACAATGATTTACATAGACACGTCGAAACCACACATTGTGGTAAAATAAAAAACTACCCTCAAATGAATGATTTGTTTCAGATGTGTGTCCGCATATGGTTAGAGGTGGGTCATGCTTGCGAGCCGCGTCACTCGGCGAACGGGCGCGCCTTGGCGCTAGACTGGCGGGTCTGGGTGCGCGGCGTCAGCGGACAAGACATCAGCGGATTCGTGCATAAGGTGGTGTTCTATCTGCGCCCGCCATCGGCCTTCGTCTATCCTAAGCGAGGTGAGATATCTAGAGCCTAGACTACAACGTATTAGAAACGTTAATATCTAGGCAAGCAGCTTCAACAACTATAAATTAAGAGTACCTGCCAGACGTCATCTGGTATGTAATTGGTACCCGCTTACGAATAGCCCCAATAGGGTCTCCAATATAACCCATTTTAATGGGTTCTAGTTAGACCCGTGTGATGATGATAATGAAGCACAAATACGCACATCGCTGGCTTAATTTTCAAAACATGTCATCTGAGATATTTTTATGTTGCCTACATGAAAATCCTGTTTTATTATTAGATCTTTTATAGTTCAAATATGACATTGATTTTATACGTGTAAATATGATGTAGGATTTGATGGGATACCCCATGGCAAAAATAATAAATGTTAAATATATATTGCTGGACAATTCACACAGAAACATCTAGCCCCGAGTTAGTTCTAACAAGTTTTATGCCAGATTTTATTATAATACATACACCCTCTTTAATACGGAATTTATTTGTAGAAATTTAATTGGTGTAGATATTTTAATAATCTATCATTAGGTTAAGTGTAATTTTACATTGCAGTATTACACTTTGAATTAAGTAATTGTCTTATGAAATGTTTTTGTAATAGAGTAAGTACTTACCTATCATTGACATTGAGGTGTTACGTAATTTTCCATTTTCACTGTCGTAATGAGTGCTTGTTTGAACTCATCATCATTATCTGTCGCTGACTGATAGCCCTCAGTCAACTTCGAACCTCACCGCGTGAGGTACAGACCAAACAAAACATTGTATCACTATCACTCGCCTTTATTGTACCGTGCATTAACTGGCGCATCGTTCCACAGTTCTCCAAGAGCCGCCCTACGAAGTCCAGGAATCGGGATGCGCTTCGATCGACATACCCATTCACGTCTACCTGAAATACGTGACGAAGCCAACTAAAATACGCCTACGCTACAGCCTCCAGATCGAAAACAACACCGTAATAAGTTCAGAATCGCGCTGTGTTTACTACGACTTTGAGAATCCACCCGAGGAGTTGTGCGAGGCGCTGATGAGCAGCGGCGGGGAGGTCCTCGCGCGCGCCGCCAACAAACTGGTCGTAGTACTCGACGAGAAACGCACCATGAAGCCTAAAAAGTACAAGTTCATCGAACCGATGCTGTGCAAGCACCTCCCTAAGAGGAGGCCGAAAGCATTCGATATATGCGCCAAGTGCGGCGAGTCGACCACCGCGGATTTGAAGAAACAACTCCGCGCGGCCTCCGTCGACATGACGGAGGACGAGATCACCCGGGTCTCACAACTCTATATAGCGTACACGAGTTACGAGAAGTCAGTTGATGCTTTGGAGTTGCCACCTTTCTCTGACCCCATCTTCAGGATTCCAGAGATTCCAGCTAATTTAAGAAAGGCGCTTGAAGCAGGAGAATAAACTGTATTTTTCCATTAGTGTCTAGATTTCAATGGTGCTGTGTTCAAAGTGTTGTGATAACTCCTTGGTGCCATTTAAGACTATGTTATGGTTTAAGTACTTTTTTGTGACTACGTTAAATACCTTTTATTAAGAAGACTTTTATCCGCTGTAGGAGAGTAAACTGAGTAAATTATTTATTTCGTTGGTCAATTTATAGTCATAATATTTCGCTCGTATGTAATAGTTTTAGGTTGAATGGAAGATGTGTGCTGTGAGAAAAGATCTCATTATAATTTAAAAAAAGTTACGGTTGTCTTGTCTTTTAAAATGATGACCGTATATCATATCATAGTCAATTAAGTATCTAATAATATCTACATAGTTTATTTACATTATTATGTGTTAATTGTTCAAGATAAAAACAAAGGTGTAAAATATAAAATATTTATTTACCTGCATTGCAGTTGTTATTGTGTTTTGTTGTATGTAAGTAAGAATTAATATCGCATTTTATGTGCCTTAGTTTTATAATTTAGATCTAATGATGGTATTTTTTATTAGAATAAACCTACGTGGGGCCTACTTGCTACTACTTGTCCGTTTTAAAGCTTCAGGTTAATTATTCAGTTTATTCATATCATTAATTATTAAACATTTTATTGTTGGATGAAGAAATTGATAATAGTATCAGGATATTTTATTTTTGAAGAGTTGAGTAGGTACGTTGGTACCTACATATTTTTGTATAGGTATCTATATTTTTTATTTTATGAATCGAGTTTGTTGTTGTTAAACACACTTATTCCATAGGAAAGTTTTAATAAATTAGTAGAAGTGTTAGCAGTTTTGTATTAATAATTTTCTACTTTCGAACGTGAGTCGTAGATATTAAATATTAACAACGGAATAATTACAGGGTGTTCATTAATTAAGTTTAGGTAGGTAGTAGAAGATCGTGTTGTGGCGTGTAAAGTGATTTTTTTCAGCTCATCAAAAACCCATTCGATCTTGCCCAGACGCACCCATGTTGGTTGGACTAAAATAAAAAAAACAGACATTAAAAAATATTTCATGAAGGTTCGTTGGTATGTAATGTAGCTACTTCATAACGTATTGGTGTGTGTAAATGCACAAATTATGTGGATTATAAACTGCTTAGATATTTATATTTGGAACCGAGTCGTAAGTTTATTAAAATAGCTAAATTGTATAATTTGTTAAAGATTTAACATCATATATGGAATACTGATGTGTTTGATTAAATGTAAATCTTTATGTTCTCGATAAATAAATACTGAACACTGAAAAAAAAATGTAAGGTCCTTTGTTTTCTTTTAAACACATATTTAAAATAGGCCTTCCCAGTGTTTTTTTTGTCTTTTAGCGTTATTATAAATACTTATCTATCTAATATTTGATAGGTAAGGAGTTGACACCAATTTTGGTGGGTATACGTTATTAGGGTTGCAAGAATTGCAAGCTGAAAACTTGCCCGATATATCTTTTATGTAGGTACATACTAATAACTGATCCTCATGTTGTGTTGGTGGGACCTTTACCTGCAGCTTCGTGTTGAAGTACCTACCTCTTCTATGAGAGCGAGCTTCTTTGGTACAAATTTACAGTTTACCCCAAAAATCGGTACCAGCTATCGAATTTTGTAGGTAAAATAAAATTGAGCACCTAAACGAAGTTTTAAGTAAGTTACGAAAAACAATTTTTTTACCCAAATCACATCGAATACCTACCAAAAGAACAGTCTTATGGCTCGTTTACACAGTGCGTGCTGCTGCCTGGCCAGTAGACAGCTACTCGGTTTGTCTACTCGTACGCCAGTAGCTCGGCTCGCCTTTGCTGTCTACACCACACCTAGCTACTGCTCAGTCCGAGTCGAGTCGCGATGTACGATAAGCACACAAAAAACACGGCTTCCACTCACAACTGTCCGGCTGGCACTGGCGAGCTACTGCCGAACGCGTCCAAACGATGCGAGCGACGCACGAGCCGCTGTCATGTGCGAGTTGCTGCCGGGCGAGCAGGCGAGTGAAAACAAAAAATGTTGAAGTAACTCGGATGCGAGCTACTGACCAACTCGCACGTACGAGTTACTCGTAAGTGACGTCCAAACAGTGCGAGTAACTGCAGTGCAGCTACTCGGAAGGCTTACTCGTACGCTAGCTCGCACTGTGTAAACCAGCCATTAGTTACAATCTCTATATCTGCTCTGTGGTTACAATAGAGTACATACCACGTACATACGGAGATACCTACCCATATTTGTCGTTTTCGAGAGTGGTTCAAACTAGACTTGAGAGGTGTTAAACTAGGATAAGTAATGTTTTGCGCAAATATTCTTCTGTCAGTGTCTTTGTCAGAATGACACCTATTAAAGTGACATTGACAATCCTATACATTGCACATGTCATCGTAGCTGACGTAAAAATTAAACAAATTCAAAGGAAATTGAATGTTCAAAAATAAAATTAAATAGTCAACCAAGTCTTGTTCCGAACAAAGTACACAAATTAAATTACAATACGGAAACGTTGTTTTGACCTTGCTAACCAACTAACCGATTTCTTTATTGACTGTTTCAACGAGGTAATACACCGTGTACAAAAATGGTTTGTGTGCCTTGTTTCATCATTCCTGCGCTCCTATTTTTGTGGCACAGATTTATACAACCCTACGTACTAAAATACTGGAACCCATGGGCTGTGAAGGACGAGCAAGGAAACGTTGTGAAGACCGAGTTCCCGTTTGCATGTGAGGGTGGTGTCTGTGCATTTTCAAGGAAACCTAAAAAAGACCTATCTAATGAAAGTGAATCATCAAACCTCTATAAAGAAAGTGAACTTAGCTCTGATTGTGACTCCAAGACAGAAAAGATTAAATCTGAATAGACTATTTCATTACCTTGGTTGGTACCTATATAATGAACAAAGAAAACTATAAATTTGCATGCATTTATTAAGTGTTGCAACTAAGTGTGTTATTTTTGCTAAATTGTACATAGAATTTAACTTTTAGGTACTGTGGTATGTGTTTAGGTTTTAAATTATGTTGTTATTTCATTTGACTTCAATATAATCCATTACATAAAAATCAATGCCACTTTTCTTTGGTTATTTTATAACTCCAAAAAAAGGTTGGGTTTATTATGGTGTTTCAAAATAGTTGTAAGCCCAGGGAAGATTTTAACATATGTTAACATGGAAGAAAAGAACCATGGGAATAAATAAAGCAAGTCAAGCTGCAGTGGGTCTCCTGATATTTTCATAAAACAATTATAAATAAAACACTGACTGTACTATTATTACTGACATTTTTATTAACTTTGATTAGGGGAGATAGTAGGCACATTATATTTAATAAAAATTTGCAATTGGAATCTTAAATGGAAAGTACACTTGCTAAAATATAAGTAACTCTATATCTTAAAAATAATAGTCGGAATCAAGATATATAGGAGTCTACATATTTTGTATTAAAGTTCTAGATTTTATAATGGACCCTGCGCTTAACTCAGCACAATTTGCCAGTGTCAAGTGTTGAAATAGTTACCTTCTCATGCGGATGCGATTTTGGCAATCTGTATGAATTATATTCTTGACATAGTTGCCATACCTAACTTATAATTTTAACAACAGCAATTCAATACCAAAACATACAAAGCAATGTCACAAAAAAAAACACAAACGTAATTTATAATTTTGAAAATAAACCATATCTGAATCTTCAATTTATTATTACATTTAGTAAGAATTAAAGAGAAAACACTTAAGATGAAAGTTATATATTGGATTGTATCTTTTATTAACTAGATAGAAAAAGTTAAGCGAGACACTTATAATCTAGAAAATCTTAGAACTAACCTACAAGTTCTTATCTTAAATTGAATTGTAGTACTTAGAAACATCTACTATTATTTAATGTATGTTATATTGCCTAAAAAATGTAACCATTACATCTTCCAAGGAATATTGCAATAAAATGCAGATACTGTAACAGCATCACAAGATAAGACATGCTGACCAGCAATCCTCAATAACAACTTTCATCAACATTCATTAACAATTACAATCCAAATGTCCTTCTCGCATACACACCATTCTACTATCATCTTCACTTGACATTCTTCAGCTCAACATCGAAGACTAGGGTTGAGTTAGGTGGGATGACTGGAGGGGATCCCTTGGCACCATATCTGTAACAATTGTTTAGCATCATCATAATAACCCATATTATTATGTACTCTCACTACTAAACCCAGATCCACCTATGGAACCCATCATAAATATTGGGGGATTTTATATTATTATAATACAATACAAATACTTTGTTACACCACATTACAAAAAAAATACACATAAAAATAAACAATAATACAGTGAAACAATGGGCGGCCTTAACGCTAAGAGCGATTTCTTCCAGGCAACCGTGGGATGGAACAAATATTAGAAGAGAAGTAAAGTATAATCACTGCTAGGTAGGAATACCAATATACGGCAATCAATATTGCAGTCCCTTATTAAATGTGAACTTATATCTGTCTTTTGTGCTTGAATGCTACTGCTGAACCAATTTAAATTTGGTAGGGAGATAGTTTGAATGCGAACAGACAAAGACTACTTTTACCGCAAGAAACTCAAATCTATGGGTGGAAAATTAATATGTAATATGTAGAATAATAATAGCTACATAATATGTAGAATAATAATAGCTACATAATATGTAGAATAATAACTTACGCCATAGCTGGTGGGCACACAATGCGTCTCTTTCCGCCAACCTTCATTCCGTTGACGCCGACGTCCCACCCGCTGATCACCTCCTTAGCTCCGAGGCGGAACTTGAATCCGGGTCCCTTTTGGCAGTTGTCAAACATCTTGTTGTTGCTCTTCAGGCGGCCCTCATAGTACACCTGGAAATTTAATACTTAGAAAATATGCTTTGTATAAATTATAAAAATATATGGGAATATAACAGTTGTTATATAACACCAGAGAAACTCCTGTAAAATAGTCTATACTTATTATAAAAAGGTTTTTTTACTTATGGTATTCCTCTCATATAGAGATCTGGGGGAGGCCTTTGCCCAGCAGTGGGACACCACAGGCTAATCGTAATCGTAATTCCTCTCATAAAATTATAATAAAAAGAAAACTGTACATCAAAAATAGAAAAACAGTTTTGAAATAGAAAAGTCTACAAACCATGACAACTTTTCCTGGCTTAGCGACGGCGCCACTGCCGACTTTCGTATCTTCAATGTTCACTCCACCACTGAGATTTTTCTTTTCTTTTTTCTCAGTGGGAGAGTCATCTTTTTTTGCTTCTTTCTTCTTGTCTGCCTTCTTTTCTGGTTCAACTTTCTAAACAGAAGATGACAATTATTATAATAAAATAAATACATAATTATGTGGTGTATGTTCATCTGATATTGATCAAAATTTGCAACTGTAGATTATGTATGATGTTATTCTATAATTTCAAATGTATTATCTTAAATCATACCTTTGGCTTATCAACTCCATTTGTCTGTGGCTTAGCTTGCTGGGCAAGTTTTTTCTTTAGGCGTTTCTTCTGGGACTTGGTAAGATTTGACATATCAACCTGAAAACATACCATAACATAATGATTATCATTCATAAAATCAACTCCAATGTCTATGAAGGAAATCGTAAATATAAAATTATTTGAAGAGAAATAATTAGAGTGGAATAGGTAACATTGTATCACCAACTGATAGACTCTAATAGTAAAATAAATACCTTAGACTCATCTTTGCTAGTATCCATGGAGGTGTCGGCGGCAGATTCATCCTCATCATTATCACCTTCATCATCCTCTGCATCTTCCTCTTCATCTTCATCAGAATCCTCTTCCTCATCACTAAAAAACAATTTAGAACTTTATTATTGTTCTTAGAAAACTTCAATTGATTTGTACACATCAACCCTGAATTAAGTAATTAATTAATTACCTGTCAGCTTCAGCAGAAGTGTTTACTTTGAAGGACTCATCATTATCATCAGTATCAATGTCTTCACCATCTAAGAACTTTTGAAGTTGATCTCCATCATCGGAGTCTGAGCTATCATCGGCAGGTTTCTTAGCTTTCTTGTCTTTCTGTAATACAAAAACTGAATTAAGCACACTATATGGTAAATAAAACACTAAACATGTTCAAATTAACTTGAAACCGGGCTCATGTCTTTTGTAATGTTATACTTATACTATACACCACTATCAGAATATAATATATTTTAAAAATAGTAATGCAAGCCATAGTTAGTGATAAAGAATGCAAGTTAATTAAAAAAAATGTGTAAGATTTACTGTGTTACTGTATTTCGTGTAGGTATCTCAACAAATAAATAAATTACAAATAACTCATGATTGACCTCATTATAAAAATTGTATTACATCCCACTAATGGGCAATTGCAATACTAATTCCAGGCAATACAAGTTGGTGATCCCAATAAGTTGGTACAGTACTGAAAATGGTACTGTTCTCAGGCCAGCACCACATGGCCTATCTGTCTTACCTTGGCTTTTTTACTATTGGCTACTGCTTCTCCGCTGTCATTGAGTTTCCTCTTGTTCTTGGCCGGCACCAGTTCAGGGACATCCTCTTCCTCTTCTTCAAGTTCCTCTTCATCATCAGAAGGCTCATCTTCAAACTCAGGGTCCAAGTACCCAGTCAGGTGGACATTGCATTTTCCTACAACAAAGTAATGCATTTACTTTAGCTAGATTTGACAAAGCTGATTTTTTTTATAAATAAGTAAATTGATGAATAATAATTGTTGTTTATGTAAAAAATATAAAGCTGTGCCTTAGTTACAAATAAAGTGAACAAATATAAGAATACTAAGTTAGTTACATTGGAAAGTGAAACTAATAAATGTAGACACATTGGTTTGCATTTTATTTATTTTTTAAAAGGAATGCCAACATATCATACATTTTAAGCACATTTAGATAGGTAACAATTCTATTATAATATATTCTTATAACTATGAATACAAACAACCATTATATGGATATTGTTTTAACTATATAATAATAATACAGAGAATTCAGTAATTAAATTTATCACGAAAAAAAGTGTTAGTAAGTAACATTTGTGTAAGTAAGTAAATAAATGTATTACTAACCATTAGTCAAGAAAGAGACGATATCTCCAGTCTTGAAGTACAAATCGAGAGGCACCTGGATCTGTTTGTTCTTCTGCAGCGTGCACACAAGGAAGTTCTTGCCATCAACCACCACCATGACTTGGCACGGTTCACTGTCTCCGGTGGACGAGTCCATAGCTGCCTGGGATATGTGGAACGGCTTCTCCACCGTTTGGGTGTACCGCTTGTTGGGCTCCATAATTAGTCCTTAAATATACAAATTTTCATGTAAATTGTATCAGGTGTGACTTTTTAGACCAAAGGACAGGTGTTCGAATATAAAGGTCCCTTTTTTCAGTAGACCATTCTTTGTTTAAACAATAAAGAAACGTTTTTCCTCAAGAAGGAGTCAAAATTTAGCGCAGCCAAGGATTAACTGGAAGTTTAGCCCTGACTTCGCTATAGAGGAATACGTAAAATGCTCGAATTTATTCTATACATACTTAATTCTCAGATAGCACTGGTTTCGTTTGTAAAACTCATTTAAGTACATGTTTGGAATTTTGAATGATCACAAATAGAACAAGTGTACAATTATAAACATTCGTAAATGAAGTAGGTACAATACAAAGGGCCATTTAGTGCTTTTAATATTTCATGAGGCTGTAAACCAATGTGACACAGAAGTTGCCCCAACCATTTTGTGCCATGTTGTAAGGTTAAATTGTATGTTTACAGAATTCACATGGCAGTCCTATGGAAAGTTTTAGCGATGGAAATCTTAAGTAATAGGAATTGTACACCATAATGTCTTATGGATTGTTGGTAAAGCAATATAAAACACGTGGTGCTCAACGATTTTAGGCCGAAGCACCGGTGTCTGATAACTTACCCCAAAACATGATTGCACGCTATTTATTTTACTAGCAATTAACACAAACGTAAATTAAGTTACGCGTAGCGTATCAAATACAGTTTTAGTATAAAAGTAATTGTGGCTTTATTTAGTTAGTTCGCATTTAAATTTTACAACGTGCACGACCGGCGAACGCGGCAAGGAAATTTACGGAAAGAATGAATGAACGAAACAAATAAACATGACATGAATGAACCTCATTATATATAAAAGAAGAAGAAGAAATATACCTTATATTCATTGAAATATACTTTATATTCCTTCTTCTGATAAATATACTACAATATAAAATCATTGCACACCCAGATGTCGCTCATTTTTTTACCACTTAGTATGTACTTTTTAATATATTTTTATAGGAGGTGAAGGATTTTTCATTTTAGAACTATGGAGGTACCTCCATATTTATTATTAAGTTTTAAAATAAAAAAATATATTTATACTAGGATGGTCACAGAAAAAGTACTTAACAATATTTAATAAAGGGATTTACTAAGTCTTTCATTATTTTAACTAGAAAATTATACATATACATGTTAATCATAGATTATTTATCATAGAAAATTATCCTCACGAAATTAGCGTTGTCAATGTCTAGTTATGCAACCGTCATAAACACTGTCATTTATGTCAAGATTGAGTAATTCTGTCAGATTCAATTCCTTTCTGTCTTTTTGTGTCTGTCAATTCAGATAACAGCAGTGCTACAGCCATGGTAAATTCCATTTTATCAGTGTTAAATCCTACAAAATCTTCTGAATCTTTGTAAATTGTGTTGTGAAATTTATCAGGACATGTTTCAAGAAGAATGTGTGCAATTTGGTAACTTTATTTACGGAATAACCTTATTTTGTAGGGTCGTGTCAGGACTAAGACCGTCAAGAAAGCGGCGAAAATTATTATTGAGAAGTACTACACCAGATTGACTCTGGACTTCGATACCAACAAGAGAATATGCGAGGAAATTGCTATTATTCCCACCAAGCCTCTTCGCAACAAAATCGCTGGGTAAGTAAGTCAACAAAACAAAGTGGTTACAGTTGTGACTGCTTTTTGAGCAGATGAAGTACCTAACCTAGTCTGAAATATAGTTATTTTTGTTGGAAAGTATTTTTGCTATGTGGTAAAGTCATTGTGAATAAATTAAGAATAACAAATTGATGACATTCTGCCTATGCATACAATAACATTACTTCTGTGGAGAATGACATGTATTGTAAATTTCTAAGGTGTTGGGAGTAGAATTCTCATTAAATATTATATCGGGCTTGAGTAAATAAAGTTATATATAAACAACAGGGATTTAATCGTTGAATTTCTTCTAGATTTGCCACTCACTTGATGAGACGTCTCAGACACTCCCAAGTGCGAGGAATCTCCATCAAACTCCAGGAAGAAGAGAGAGAAAGACGTGATAACTATGTTCCCGAGGTCTCTGCCCTCGAACATGACATCATTGAAGTTGACCCTGACACTAAGGAGATGTTGAAGATGCTTGACTTCAACAACATCAACAGTCTCCAGCTTACAGCACCCGCTACTCAGGGTGGATATGGTGGTAGACGTAATTAAGGATAATAAATAATTCTAAAAATGTACATGTGTTATTTCAATACCATTAGCTGAACAAATTACCTAAATGCTAGCTGTTGGGTTAGATGTTGCTGTGTGAATTGTCCAGCAATATTTATTTATCTTTAAAATATTAAGGGCAGAATAGATAGCATTTTTATATAATTTCGTAGGTATTCGTTTTTATATAAGTAATTGTTTTCTCATACAAGTGCTTATGAATATTTCAATAGATTACTTAGTGTTATATTCTAATTTTGCCACTTGGGTCTAAAATATTTTAATTTCATTGGTTCACAAGCTGTTAAAATATTTACTGGTGCAGTTTTCTCTGATAAGAATATGGATAGAGATTTTATTTATCCAATATTAAATCATGAATCTGAACCTGCAACCTGCTGCGTCGCAGGCATACCTTCGCCCGCTGCGCCACAAAAGTCAAATCTAATTATGTTTATTTAGGTAATTCAATTCATACGACCTACCTAATAAATAATTGAGAAGGAACATCTTTTGTTAGTTCTTTATGTGTTAAGATATGTTATGTAGTTATAGCGCAGGCAAGTGGTTAATAAAAAAGTGGCCAAGTACGAGTCGGACTCACAATGTAGGCTTCCGCAGCAATTGTTTATATGAAATAGTTTGACGTATTTTAAAAAACTACTTGTTAGATTTTGTTCAAACCAATTTTCGTTGGTAGTTTTTGTACTAATGTATTTTTAGGGTTCCGTAGCCAAATGGAAAAAACGGAACCCTTATAGATTCGTCATGTCCGTCCGTCCGTCCGTATGTCACAGCCGTTTTTCTCCGAAACTATAAGAGCTACAAAGCTGAACTTTAATAGGTAGATGTATTCAGTGAACCGCACTTAGATTTCATAAAAAAATTGAAAAAAAAATAAATTACATTTGGGGGTCCCATACACAGGACTGAAATTTAAAAACTTTTTTTTAATAGAACCCATACGTGTGGGGTATCTTGAATATGAATAGGTCTTTATTTTATTTATTTATTTATTTATTTATTTATTTTAAGGACTCCCAACAAAAGATACATTGATATATATTCTAAACATTATTCACAAGGTCTTCGAAACTTATGTTCTTTCAATTACAGGGGGCCACAGCGTGCACATTATTGTTAGACAATTTTATGGCTGAGACTTATAACTAAACTTATGGTTAAAAAAAAAACTAACTAGATAAAAACTTAAAAATAACTTAATATAAAAATAAAATGAAAATAATTATTTTATATAATCAAGATTCATGAAAGAGTAAACCTACAAGTTCTTAAGAATTTGTGGCAACAACTAGAAACTTTAATCATTATACATATAAGTAAATAAAATAAAAAGAAATTAAATAAAAAGGTTATTCAGGCTTGGGGTAATTGGTTAGGCCTTGGTAGTAATATTTGATATAAAGATCTTTTGAATTTAGGCAACTGATCAGAAATAACGAGGTCTTCACATTTTGAAAGAGTATTGTACTGACGGAAGAGTCTTGGCAATGAATAATGTTTACCTACATTAGTCCTACAATGTTTTGTAGCAAAAAGATTATAAATTTTTTTCTAGGTAGTCGGGTTGGAGCATGAATTTCAAGTTTGTTGACAAAAAATTTTTTTTTTTTCTTTAAAAATCATAACAATGTTTCTAACACCATTTAATTCTAAACTTAATAGTTTGGACGTGAGACTCTTCCAAAGTGAAAACAGAGTGTCCCCCCCCCCCTCTAATTTCTAAAATAAGAGAATGATAAATCGAGAAAAAATATATATTGTACATAACCATAAAAACTAACAACGAAAATTGGTTTGAACGAAATCTATCAAGTAGTTTTTTTATAATACGTCATAAACTATTTCATATAAACAATTGCTGCGGAAGCGTACATGGGCGAGTCCGACTCGCACTTGGCCACTTTTTTTATATATTTATATGGCATGAGTTATTACGATAGGGCAAATAATATAAAAAAAAATATATACAAATAATATAACTCATGACATGAGTGTGACCACGCGAGTGTAGAGCCTGCGTGCGTATATATATGTACTCTGTGTACCCGAATAATTGTTTACATTCAATCAGCAGTTCACTCACTCTAAATCTACAACCAATAAAAAATGTGCTTATGGCTAAATGTTACGTTCACTCGCTTCGGTCGAGCTTCCTTTTCCTTTCCTTCCTTCTTCCTTGATTGGTTTGCTTGCATTGTGAAGGAAGTTGCGAGTAAATTTTTATTGTGAATTTGTCGAGGAAAATCTGTTAATTTCCTTGTTGGTTTACAAAACCGATTGATTTATCATCACTTTTATTGAAACATACTATGAAGAATGGAATGTTCACATTTATTAGATAACATCAAGGTTCTCAATGTTGAGGACTCTCTGTTCACAAAAAACTTCAGCTGTTCAGGTAATTTACCCGTGTGTTAACGCATTTATTCTTGTTAGTAATATTAACAAAGATGTAAACGACGTATCACAGCTTTTGCATGAGGAGGTTAGTTCAGAAAAATCGATATTTACAGCGAACATAGTAATCAGCTGTTCGAGGGGAGAGGGGTAAGGAGCGGAGGGGTGATGATTGTGACCGTGAACGATCTTCGCACTTTTGATGCGGATGGCTAAAAAATTTAAATGGTAATACTATTTGCATCAAACTTTATTTCTTGACCATGGCAAAACATATCCGAGATTGTTTAAAGAATTATCCACACATAGCCTTCTCACACGTGAGAAAACCAAACAACATTACATACAATTTCCGATATAATTTGCTTCTGCGCAGTTCGTCTTAAGTAGGTATTTAGTCGTAAACAGATACGGCAGAGTACCGACGCCGCAAACTAATATTATCGTGATTGATGTTGATAATCATAAACTGGGACAATGACCTTTATTAGTTACACATACAGTGGAGAATTCCATTAGGTGTCTATGAGGTTGTTTAAAAAGTTTGGTCAGATCAATTCATAAAACCTTTTCAATGAATTTCAGAATGCTCAACAACAGAACAGAATTGGCTATGCCTGCATTGTGGCGTAGTGAACTGTGGCCGATACATCAAGGGACATGCCAAAGAACATGCAGAGAGTGTAGACCATCAGATATGCATGAGCTGTGATTTGTATTCAGTATACTGGTAAGCCAATTGTTTATTCTGTTTTGTACTAGGTTTGTACAAAACGGATAAACACTGTATTGATCGCTATTCCTACTTAGTTAGAATTAGTAAGAGATTTAGCATACCTATCTTATAAAAATAGTTCAAATACTTAATCATATTTATAAAATTATCTAAAAAGTAAATAAAAATGTATGATTTTAGTAATTTTTTGTTTATTAATTGACATATAACTTTGTTTTAATTATAATCATGTGCTGATTTCAGTTACAAATGTGATGATTATGTTTCAAATGACTTGGACAATGCAATAGATACGATAAGGCAAAGTATTATTAAAAATAGGCAAAATAATTCTGATGCCAAATCGGAACAAAATAAGGAATTAAATCGAATTGAGAATGGTGCAGAAGATAAGGAATTATCTCAAGAAGAGGATGTAAAAGTAACTCCGAGTAGCTCCTGTAGTGATATATCCAGTGCTAATGTGTCTGATACTAGTGATTGTAAATCTATGAAGAGTACTGCTGTAAGTATTTGTCAGGTATTTAACATATACATATAAGTTCTGGTTGAAATTTTTGCTAAATTTTTTAATGAAGTCTAAAAAGTCTTAACTGACAAGGAAACAGAAGTTAGTACAATCTAGCTTCAGCCTCATTGGTGGGCAAAGAAACGAGATGAATACAAAACAGATCTATACAGAATAATATATAAGAAAATATTGTGTGACAATACATCATTAATTTATACAGACTTTTATTGTAATTGTTTTTTTAATGAATTTAAAATACTGTTTTAGAATCCAGAAGAACCAGCAAGAAGTCTGCGACCTCGCTCCCGCAAGCGGACTCATTCTGGTGACAGCAGTTCCACCGAGAACAACACCAACCCAACCAGAACTAAGAAATCCACCAATAAGAGCAGAGAGAAGAAGATTGTAGGATTAAAGAATTTAGGCAACACATGCTTTATGAATGCGGTGTTGCAATCCTTGAACAATATTCAAGAGTTTAGTTATTACTTTAGTCAGCTGCCATCGCTCGAAGTAAAGAGTAATGGAAGGAAGGTTTATCACTCACGGAGTTATACGCGGCAGGAGATGCATGATGTTGTTATGGCAGAGGAATTGCGAAAGGTATGTTTTATATACTGATAATATTTTTTTTGTGTGCAAACCGAGTAAGGGATTTGTATACCAGAAGATTACGAACTTTCTGTGGTCACAAAATATCCTGTTATGTGTGGTGTATATGTATACTAAATCCTCTAGTCTAGACCTATATTTAGGTAACTATGTCTGTGTCCATTAATGGGACATCTATGAGGCGCATTATATGGTCCAAATTTTATTATATTACTGCTTGACTATTTACACAGTAACATAGCCCCACATCAAGGTCGATTTTTTAAATATACTACGTAGATAAATAAACATATAATATTTTTGTACAACCGTATGTATTTTTGTACCCACCCGCGGCTTGGCCCGCTTTCTATATTTTTTGTACCTTTTAACCTGGATGGACCTCTAAGAACATTTCAAGATAATAAATAAATCAGATGAATCTGCCCAGCCGTTCTCGAGTTTTAACGAGATAAAATTTATTTTTATTTCTAAGATTGAGACATTTAGAATGATATTTAATTATTGTTGTTCCCAGGTGATACTGAACCTGAACACGGGCGGGTGCGGGTCGAAGGGCGCGATATCCCCGGAGTGCCTGTTCCTCGTGATCTGGAAGGTGGTGCCGCGCTTCCGCGGGTACCAGCAACAGGACGCACACGAGTTCCTGCGTTATATGCTGGACAGGTCCGTATATATAATATAAAAAACCCTACGAACTTACTTACGCTTACCTTACTATTCACTGCAAAAGTTTTATGAGAAGTTATTCTAGAATCTATATTAATAATTTCGTCCGGGGGTACGGTAGACTCGATCGAAACCTTATATGAAAAACAAAACTTAAAAAAATATTGATTTTGAGTTGACAACAGCAAAATTCGGATTATGGAGAATGTCGTCAAAATTCACAATTTCAAATTTCCGAGCGAAGCCGGGTTTTTAACTAGTAATATAAAAAAAACCATACGAAATTACTTACGCTTACCTACAATTCACTACAAAAGTTGTATGAGAAGTTATTCTAGCATATAAATAAATTCAGATTCCATACATACATTTTAAAAACCCATACAAACTGAACCTACTTTTGCTTTTATAATATTGGTGAGGATTAATACCTTCATGACTTAAGAACGCCGACACGTTGCCAGTTTTATTATTTAGTATTATTTATATGTTAATAGTATAAGTATCTATATATCGCTATAATAATTTTGTTATGTTCGTTGGTTATACAGTCAATCATTTTCATTTGTTTCATTATTTCCAGATTACACACGGAACTGCAGCAGTTGTTGCCGCCGGACAAAATGGAAGCCGGGTTCGTGCCCAAAGTGCCCTCCGCGTCTATCGTCACCGCTGTATTCGGAGGCACCTTGCAAAGTGAAGTTAGTACCTATTTATGTTAATTATTATATTATTTTACGTCTTTGCCACGCAGAGCATAGAAGTATCCGCAAATAAAAAAAACAAATCTTTACAAAGTTAACCTAACAAAAATCATTGAACAAAAAATACAATTCTTATGTTCTAAATACAAAAACCAAATATTAAACAACCTCTAAATCTCTATTTATTATAAACGAAACTATATAAAATAGCTGCATTTTTGCTATCAGGATAAGATAGTACATGATGGAGAGCTCCTATATCCAAAACATTAATATTAAGCTCTTGAAAATAATAATGTTGTAATGTATTGTTCCAGGTGCGATGTCTAGCGTGCGGCACTCAGAGCAACAAGTTCGATCCGTTCCTGGACCTGTCGCTGGAGCTGCCCGACACCGGCCGGAGCGACGCCGGCGTCTCGCTCGCAGACTGCCTAGCCAGCTTCGTGCAGGTAAACTTGACTAATAAGGGTTAATCACATATTTATAACCCGCGCAGATAGAAAATTGATTTGATAATGGCGGCGGATACTTATGGTACGTCAAGACAAGGATAAAAGTATAGACAACGATAGAGAGTGAGCGAGAACGCATGCGAGCGGACGCCATTTATAAATCAATTCTTTAAGTGCGCGGCTTATATCTATTAATCACACAAGGTCGAGGTGAGACGAGCGAGTGGAGACCACGTATCGGCTAGCGCAGCGTCGTACGTCTACTAACAAGGTGGATAGTTCTGGTGAAAGCGGTTGGATCGCGGTGGATGAAGGTAGCGTCCGACCGCAATAAATGGAAATCATTAAGGGAGGCCTATGTCCAGCAGTGGGCGTCCAATGGGCTGAGATGATTGATTGATTGAAGGTAGAGGTCAGCCACACACATCCGCAGCACATAAGCGCGCCGAGCATAGAACGATATGATGAATAAATAATATCATTTCACTAACCTAATAATACCTATTATTAACTTTTTCAGGTGGAAGAGTTAGAAGACACGGAGCGCTATTTCTGCAGCAGCTGTAAATGTAAACAGAAGTCGACGAAGCAGTTCAAAATTCGCCGTCTGCCCAACGTTCTCTGCCTACACCTCAAGCGTTTTAGATGGCATAACTACTTTAGGTAACTTTATACACTATTTCTTTCGAAAAAATTATCAAAAACAAAAATTTTAAAAGTCTAGCTGAAAAGCTATCATTGTTATCCTACGCTGGATTTTGAGCAGAGATTAAATAATCTTATCATCGTTAAGCCTTGCTCAGCGAATTTAAAAGTATGCTACTGCTGTGTCGTCTGCTTCAGCAATAATTTCAGCGATCTTACGAGATAGTTGAATAATATCATTAATGTACAAAACGAACAGTATAGGACCCAAGTCACTACCTTGCTTTACTTCACAGTTAGTAGGAAGGCCACGATCTTAGATCATCGCCTATTTTAATGTATTGTAGCCTGTTATATTAGGTAATTCTTAAACTAGTTGAAAGGTTAACCCACGGAGGTAATAATAAGAGGAGATGTTGTATTCAGATTTCCTTATGAAACAACGCGTGACAATTTTGCGGGGTGAGGGGGTGTTAGATCCCACCCACTTTTGTGTTTTCCATCTACCGGTCAAAAGCAAAACTGCTTGCTACGCAGTTTAACTACTTCATAATAGATGTCACAGGTGTAGGATCCCACCCACTTTTGTCTTTTTCATCTACCGGTCAAAAGCAAAACTGCTTGCTACGTAGTTTAACTACTTGATAATAGATGTCACAGTTGTAGGTAACAGGAATGTACTCAAGGGCGTCGCCAAGGGGGGGCAGAGAGAGGCAGCTGCCCCCCCCCCTAGAGATTAGTTATTTTATTTTTCTAATAAATGTTATAAGTTTATTATCCGTTGCATTGTGTTATAGAAAGTATTTTGTTTTTTTATTTATTTAGTGACCCATCTTGATGCATATTTTTTATTGAAATAGTGATAGGTACTATTTTATTAAAGAAGAAATGTTTATGCAAGTAAATTATTTTCAGGTGATGTATGGATGTGAATGACGAATAAAGATATTATATATATATATATATATATATATATTTATATAATATTTATCTTTATTGATTATGAATTATGTAAAAACCACCGCTGTGACAATATAATTTTGCCACAGCTTTGAAGCTGAGCTGGCAACTGTTTTGTGTCCCTTGTGTTTAACGCATATTGTTTTATGATGTTATTTGTACACAAATAAATTATTTCTCTCTTTCTAATAGTTCTAACTTTCCATTTATGAAATTTGATTCTTATTACGGCCCTGTCTTAACATTACAATTTCCACTGTTGACACCGGATGTGCATAGGATGAACGCCAACAGTAGACTGACCTAGGCCACGCCTACTATGATGACGTCAGTGCCATGTTGAACCCCTGTGAAACTTTCCATATGCCGACTCCACTTTGTTTTTCCTCCGTGGGTTAACCTCTGACGCCACTACTTACAAGCTTCTTTAAGAGCTAGTCTACAGATGGTATCAAAAGCTTTGGCCAAGTCTAAAAAGACACTTATGGAATATTAGATTAACCAAAAGCGTGATTTTGCATAAGAAAAAAACACCTCTATGGGATAATTATTTTAAAGTCCGCTGGGAATAAACCAACAAGATTGATAACCAGATGTTTAATTTCAGAACAAAAGTGGACACGAGTATATCGTTTCCGCTGCAGGCGCTGGACATGTCCATGTTCGTGCTGGGCTCGGCCGCGCGCCACAACCACCTCTACGACCTCGCCGCTGTCATCGTGCATCACGGCTCTGGGTAAGTATTACTACTGGACATGTCCATGTTCGTGCTGGGCTCGGCCGCGCGCCACAACCACCTCTACGACCTCGCCGCTGTCATCGTGCATCACGGCTCTGGGTAAGTATTACTACTGGACATGTCCATGTTCGTGCTGGGCTCGGCCGCGCGCCACAACCACCTCTACGACCTCGCCGCTGTCATCGTGCATCACGGCTCTGGGTAAGTATTACTACTGGACATGTCCATGTTCGTGCTGGGCTCGGCCGCGCGCCACAACCACCTCTACGACCTCGCCGCTGTCATCGTGCATCACGGCTCTGGGTAAGTATTACTACTGGACATGTCCATGTTCGTGCTGGGCTCGGCCGCGCGCCACAACCACCTCTACGACCTCGCCGCTGTCATCGTGCATCACGGCTCTGGGTAAGTATTACTACTGGACATGTCCATGTTCGTGCTGGGCTCGGCCGCGCGCCACAACCACCTCTACGACCTCGCCGCTGTCATCGTGCATCACGGCTCTGGGTAAGTATTACTACTGGACATGTCCATGTTCGTGCTGGGCTCGGCCGCGCGCCACAACCACCTCTACGACCTCGCCGCTGTCATCGTGCATCACGGCTCTGGGTAAGTATTACTACTGGACATGTCCATGTTCGTGCTGGGCTCGGCCGCGCGCCACAACCACCTCTACGACCTCGCCGCTGTCATCGTGCATCACGGCTCTGGGTAAGTATTACTACTGGACATGTCCATGTTCGTGCTGGGCTCGGCCGCGCGCCACAACCACCTCTACGACCTCGCCGCTGTCATCGTGCATCACGGCTCTGGGTAAGTATTACTACTGGACATGTCCATGTTCGTGCTGGGCTCGGCCGCGCGCCACAACCACCTCTACGACCTCGCCGCTGTCATCGTGCATCACGGCTCTGGGTAAGTATTACTACTGGACATGTCCATGTTCGTGCTGGGCTCGGCCGCGCGCCACAACCACCTCTACGACCTCGCCGCTGTCATCGTGCATCACGGCTCTGGGTAAGTATTACTACTGGACATGTCCATGTTCGTGCTGGGCTCGGCCGCGCGCCACAACCACCTCTACGACCTCGCCGCTGTCATCGTGCATCACGGCTCTGGGTAAGTATTACTACTGGACATGTCCATGTTCGTGCTGGGCTCGGCCGCGCGCCACAACCACCTCTACGACCTCGCCGCTGTCATCGTGCATCACGGCTCTGGGTAAGTATTACTACTGGACATGTCCATGTTCGTGCTGGGCTCGGCCGCGCGCCACAACCACCTCTACGACCTCGCCGCTGTCATCGTGCATCACGGCTCTGGGTAAGTATTACTACTGGACATGTCCATGTTCGTGCTGGGCTCGGCCGCGCGCCACAACCACCTCTACGACCTCGCCGCTGTCATCGTGCATCACGGCTCTGGGTAAGTATTACTACTGGACATGTCCATGTTCGTGCTGGGCTCGGCCGCGCGCCACAACCACCTCTACGACCTCGCCGCTGTCATCGTGCATCACGGCTCTGGGTAAGTATTACTACTGGACATGTCCATGTTCGTGCTGGGCTCGGCCGCGCGCCACAACCACCTCTACGACCTCGCCGCTGTCATCGTGCATCACGGCTCTGGGTAAGTATTACTACTGGACATGTCCATGTTCGTGCTGGGCTCGGCCGCGCGCCACAACCACCTCTACGACCTCGCCGCTGTCATCGTGCATCACGGCTCTGGGTAAGTATTAATTACTACTACCTTTTAGTAATTGTGTTTCGTTTTCATCCAAAGGTTGCCTGGTAGAAATAACTTTTAGTGATAAGGCCGCCCATTGTAACACTTTTTTATGTAGAGATGAACCATTTTAAAAATGAACTCCCCTCCATAAACCGTGATAATTTCAACGTGTGAGAGGAAATACTTATTGCCTCACTATACTTGTGTGTGTGCTACAACTTTACTGTAAACATTGGCTCATCTGTCTGTCAAAGTGATACCGTTTGCTTATACGTTTAATGAACATCCAATGACAAAGATCAATTTGTGTGTGTTGTATCTATACACCTTTTTGCATGTATGTGTAACCGCGGTGGAGGGGCGTAGAAATGGTTTAATTCTACCTATATTTTTTTGTAAATTGTTAGTCTCTAATGAAGATTCCCTTTCGAAACTAACTTGAGTTACAGTATTCATTTTGAAAAATCGGGAATTAATAATTGTTAATTACATTACTCTAAAGAAAAAAGAAACATCGCATATAATAAGCAAGTATTTCCCGATTTTTCAAAATGAATGAAGATTCCATTCACTTGCATTTTCTCGAAATTACAGTGCCACCATAAACGGTCGACAAACTTTAACACTTTCTTATAAAAACTTTTTGTATCCAGCGCGGGGTCCGGCCACTACACCGCATTCGCGATAAACGACGAGCAATGGTTCCACTTCAACGACCAGACGGTGCGTCCGAGCGCGGCGGAGGCGGTGGCGGGCTGCAAGCCATACATACTGTTCTACATCCGCCGCGAGCTGGCGCTGCCGACCTCGTGACCTCCCGGGGGACCGACCCAGGGGGGCAGGCTGGGGGGCAGGCTGGGGGTGCAGCTGGGGGGCAGGCTGGGGGTGCTGCGAGGAGTGCTGCGAGGAATGTTCTGTGCCAGGAGTCTACGCTGGGTTATACCCAAAAAAGGGGATTCTGGAGGGAAAAGTTGGTTAGTCAGGCGCAATTGATTTTTAACGCTACTTTGTGAGATTTTCTTTATCGGGTGCCGCGTGAACTTTCCTTACACTTAGATATGTCACATGTCCCTTTGGAACCCGCTGTTTCACGAGGTACGCTGGGCGGTTTTGCTAGAGTAGGGATCGTTAAGTTAGTACGATCGATATGTTTGTTATAAAGATCGATGTGATTGGTTCAGTAAATGGTAATTCAGGTGCAATTCTGGTTTTAAGACCGTGTGGTGTGTTTATGAATATTATCACCCCATATCTACCTACCAACCTCGGTTTAATTACATCAATGGTTTTATTCATACAGTTTTATGTTTGATGAATTGACTGACCAATGCGCCTGACCCCACTGCATTAGTCTTGCTATATCTAATACTACATAATTTGCAAAATTATTGTGCTTCGTGCATTTATTAAGCACGTTCCAAATATGAGATATAGTAATATTTTGATTACATTATTTCCCGATCTCAAAGTATGATATGAATTCATTTAGTTAGAGAGTAAGGGCACGCGTTTTCTAGATGTTAATTCGTATTGAGCGTGTAATATAGAAATTGCTAAATAAGGCTGATTTTTACGTATCCAATAGCTGGCGAGTTCAGTTAATTTGTTGTATCACCTTATAAGACTTCATTTCCCGCTTGCAATAGCTGCCGTCAAAACTTATACTAATCTACTTGACTTTGCCTACATTTAGAGTTTTTTAAAAAGGGTTTTCGTGAAAATACAAAGATTTTCTTGATTTCTGGCACCAGCAGCTGAATACGTATGAATCATCATACTCTGGCATTAGATTGAGGCAGAAAACTGTAATACCACTAAGTCACCGAAGAAATTGGGCATTAGAGTTTTATTGAATGAATGATGATTGTGAACTAAATTATAGTAGCATTCTTAGGTTTAAACTGAGCAGGCCTCACTGTTTGTGCTTTTTTTATATGGTTTTGATAAAATGAGTTGATTTTAACTAATTTTATCAACATATTTATTACAACAATGATGCCATTTTTGTATATTTTTTATGCGATAACTTTAGTTTTGCTACCTTCGTCAGAGATTAATTTGTATAAGTTTTATAGAAAGTATTTTTTATACCTTTCGTAATTTGTGTATATGACTTTTGAATAGTATCTACATTATTGGCATTATATCGTTATCTTAAATAAATCTCCTATAATGTATTAGCTATTACGATTCACATTGAATATTTAAGTGAATAATAATTGAAGCATAAATTCTCTAAATCCCGTACATACTTTAAACAATATATTACGTTAAAGGAATTATGAAACAATGGGAGCTTCTAATTATGCGAATGCGTCTAATATAAAGACGTTTACTTAAAGAAAGGTGTGATGTTATTGACCCGCCATATGCAGCATTTCATTGTGTTATTATAGCTTTACAAGAAAAATGTTTGTCTCGTAAATGTATTACATTCCCACAACAAGTTATAACATTTCATGGTATGAACCTGTAAAACGTTTGAAATATGTACCTTCGTAAACTTGTTAAAAAATTCGTATTCTAGTGTAATTATAGAATGGACAGATTGATAATGGTTCGTCTTAGGTTTGTCATTTAGTTCTGCGGACCGCAGTGTCTAGCAATGTGTATATGCTAAATGTAAATATTGCTAATTTAATTGTCCTTAATGATAGAGAGTTTATTATAAGTATGTACTTCAATTACATGAATCAATTACTGGTTCAAGTAATTGAATTTAATAAATTCGCAAATTCAAACCAAATTTTGTTTCATTTATAATTGTTTTTATTTTAACTTATCATTTCACTTACAACATTTAAGGAAGTTTCCTATACGTTTGTACCAGGATCTTTTGTTTTCGATGGATCTAATCGACAGTGATAAGTTAAATGATGGCGGGGCCTTAGTTACAGGTAAGTATTGATCCCAAATGGGAGATTTTATAAGACTCTTCCCACATAACCGACTGACAGTATCACTAAAATTATCTCCATTATTTTTACAAATGGTTTTATCTCTAGGTATCTTTACAACAGTGTAATCTAAATTGCCAACATTTTCGGTTGTACTGTCACCAATCCATCTATCGCTTTTTATTTCCAATGGATCGGTTATAACACTAAACGACTTATTATTTGTGTTATTTACACTTGAATCATTATTTTCGCTGATATGATCTGTATTGATATCCGCATCGCGATATGATACGCTGCTGGGATTAGTTTGTGTACTTTTCTCCTGAAGTAAATAACTTTTTGAAATGCTACTAATACCTTTTTTATTTAAAGTTTCTTCTGTATTATGAACTTCGGCATCAACTTTAATAATTGTGGCTAGACTTGATGTACTGCATTCATCGTAAGTTAATTCTTTTACATTCTGATTACTAGGAAAAACCTCACTTGTGGTTTTCCTAAATATTTGTCTTATTTTCCGTGGCGATAAACCCATTCGCTTTACAACATCAGGAGTAGCTTTTTCTTTTTTTGGGATTTCTCTATCTGTTAACCAATTGTTGACAGGTTTTTTAGTTATTGATTCATTCGATTTGATCTCGGATACTTCTGTCACGGTTGATAATGTTTGTACCAACGAAAGGTCTAGTCTGGGTATAGTGGTAGGAATGGGTGATGCTTTTCGCGTTTCATTTGCACAAGAGTCGTTTTCTGTTTCAGATAAGGAATTAATTGAAGTTTCGGAACTAACTTTACTTTCATATTCATTTTCAGAAAGGCCTCGTTGGTTTTCGAAGGAATATATCCAAACTGTGTGTTTTTCTGGGTGTGTAGAGTTGTAACTCACCATATCTTCATTGTAAACATGATCCCAGTATATGCGCCGAGAGTCATCATTGTTGTCTACAAAATATGATTCGAGTTCCTCTATATTGTCATGGTCTTGGTCTGTAACAGAACTATCTGAATTAATTATATGGTTGTTTAAAATTGTAAAACAGTTCATTTGTGGTCTTTGTTGGATTCCTGAATTTTGGGACTCGTCTACGTGACGAAACCCGTTTAAGTTTGTATGTTTGTTGTATTCGTGAAGGTAAATATTGTTTGCCTGGGTAAGATTTTCGTGTTCTTTTTGGCATCTTTCTCTAGCTCTCTTGTCGATTTCGTATCTTATCTCATCTTTTAGTTTGTTTTCTTGCAAACAACTCCATGCCTCATTCATGTTGGGAACTTCTTCTTGATGAATTGTTTCTTCGTTGGGTTCTGCTTCGTTCGAAGTGTTCAGTTCTGTTATTTCCACACCACGTCTAATGCCATCGTCCAACCAAACCTCACTTATAAACATTTCTGGGGTCACTAGATTATTCGTAACGACTCTGCTTCTAACACCTGAAACAATATTTTTGTACTTACCTATGCATTCTATAGATAGATAGGTAAGTTATACTCTAGAAGATATTTAACAATATTAAATAAATACTAACGGTTAAAAAAATTAGGTGCATTTTTTCGATTATAACTACTGAAGCTGGTATCCATTACTTGAGATTATTATCTATTTACAAATTAGGTAAATCTAAAATAACACATCTCCCAAAATCTAATAATTACTTTACGAAATGACATTGTCAAATTGAAGTAGTACCTACCTAAGTTGGGTAAGTAGGTATATACCTACATAGTTATAATCCAACCTATGCAGAGTAGTACCTTATTAAACAATAAGTACCTATAAAATAAACTATTTGTAGGTATCTAATATCTGAAAGTTGGTACTTAGATTTGATTATTTGATTCTCGTGTCTCCTCATCTCTAAAAACAAGTTTACCTAAACGTTTAAAAGCATTTCCCTTCAAGTCAACATCGAAAAAGTTTGAAAGCAATTTGTCGCTAAAAGCATAAACCAAACCAGCGACACTAAAAGCATGTCTTACTATGCGATGCGGCAGTAGACGAACCCAAAGCCTGCTAGTTGGCGAAACAAAGTGTAAATGGATTGATTGTGCCAATTTCAGTCACAAAGTGAGCGAAATTGCATTAAAAGTGCCGTGGCGCGAGCCATTTGGCAAAGCACTTATTCCCAGTGCCGGATTAAGCCAGCGCGGGGCCTGTAGCAAATTCTGTCAAGGGGCCCTTGGTTTGCTATCGGTTCTCAAATTTAGGGTATTAAATATAGCTTTCCGCCCTGCGGCTTCGCCCGCGTTTTACACTTTCCCGCAATTTGCTTTGCTATAATATAGCCTATGTTACTCGGGGATAATGTAGCTTTCAAAAGGTGAAAGAATTTTTGAAATCGGTCCAGTAGTTTCGGAGCCTATTCCTTACAAACAAACAAACAAATCTTTCCTCTTTATAATATTAGTATAGAAAACAAAACTGTTATAGTCAAGTCATTTTAGCTCAAAATAGGTAAGAATCTCGGAATTCGAGATACCCAGCTGTAAGTCTGTAAATATTTATATATTGACACCCTAAAAGTTGTCTCAAAACCTACCGATCGTGAGGTGTTCGCAACCATTAAAATTTCAAGGTCAAAGACCGCAAAAATAGTTTTTTTGTAAATATCTCATTTCCTATGGGTTTTTTGCTATTTATATCTTTGTGAATATTGTAGAATACAAAATTCTCTACAAATAATGTTCACAAAAATTTTTCATACGGTGAACCGTTTTCGAGATAGATGGCGGAGAGCGCGCGGTCACAGCATCACTTCAGGTCATCCGCTGCCTCTGATGGGGTTGAGGAATTATCTCATTTGAGGAATTCTCTCATTTGAGAAATCCTCTCATTTGAGGATGAAAATTGTTAGGTCCAGAGAATATAATAGAATATCTTGAAATTTTAATGGTTGCGAACATCGGTAGGTTTTTATACAACTTTGAGGGTGTAGTGTAGACCAGTGCTTTTAGACCAAAAATGGTCAAAAACGGAAAAAAATTGTAGTAGGATGAAACCCGTTAGAAAAGGAGGGGAATATGGTAAAGAGGGGGTGGGCTTTTAAGAGGAGAAAATGGTTTATCTCGATTTGCGGTGAAACTACTAGTCCTATGAAAAAAAGTTATATGGCAAAGTTGTAGGTAATAAAACGATCTACAACTTTTAATTCACAACTTTTATACATAACGTCAAAACTTATGTGAAAAATTCAAATAACCAAGTTTTTTGTTTTTTTTATTTATCTTTTTCAAAAATTGTTATTTTTCTACGAAGTTTGGTGAAAACTTACCTATTTATGTCCTAAATAAACTTTGATTTATTTGATTGAAAATATTATTGTTTTCACCTTATTTTGACTTAATTTTCAAAAATATAGACTAATTTTCAATCGAAAATTCACGTGTCAAAATATTAGCTTTTTTATAAAAGTCGGTGTGCTTTATGTTCATTGAAATCTCTATTTTCTGATAGTTAAAAAAAATATATACATTACGATAGTAAATATTCTCAGAAAATGCACAAAACCGAAACAAAAATTTGTATCATTAGGTACAATTGCATCACAAAAATGTGATTTTGTCTTTTCAGACTATATAATAATAAAAATAATATAATAATCTGTTTGTATAATGTGCAATAAGTCGGATTATAAGCAATTATATGAAATCAAAATTGCAAAAATCACATTTTTATGATGCAATTGTACATAATGATACAAATTTTGTTTCGGTGTTTTGCATTTTCTGAGAAAATTTACTATAGTAATGTATATATTTTTCTTAACCATCAAAAAATAAAGATTTCAATGAACAAACAGCACACCGATTTTTATAAAAAAGCTAATATTTTGACACGTGAATTTTCGATTGAAAATTAGTCAATGTTTTTAGTAATTAAGTCAAAATAAGGTGAAAAAATTTATATTTTTAATCAAATAAATTATAGTATGTTTGGGGCATAAAAAGTTAAGTTTTCACCAAATTTCGTAGAAAATAAAATGTTTTTGAAAAAGATAGAAATAAATTTTTCACATACATTTTGACGTTATGTAAAAAAGTTCTGAATTAAAAGTTGTAGATCGTTTTATTACCTACAACTTTGCCATATAATTTTTTTTCATAGGACAAGTAGTTTCACCGCAAATCGAGATAAACCATTTTCTCCCCTTAAAAGCCCACCCCCTCCCACTTCCCGAACTCCGATCGACCGTAATTTATTTTTCCTTTAATATTTGTCATATTCCTCTCCTTTTCTAATGGGTTTCATCCTACTACTATTTTTTTCCTTTGAAAAGTTAAAAACCCTGGTCTAGTGTCAATATCCAAGTATTTACAGAATTACATCTCAAATTCCGAGGTGAAATGCTAATTTGAATGGACTAATAAATAAACTTTTCTGGGTTTATTATGGGAAATTTAGCGTTTAGTGAGCAGTGCAAGTAGCACATACAACACATAACGTGTGTGTGGCTAGCGCTCAATTTAAAAAATGTGGTACAATTTCAAATTATGGTTGTTGATTTTGATACCAACGTTTTTCGTGAATTCGTGATAGAGGTGAGGTGGAAATAGCCATGCGCGCAGTTCGGGTCGGCTCGGTTCGCCGCTCAAATAGGTATTACGAAATACCTATTTGAGCGCGGGGCCCTCCAATGCGCGGGGCCCGTAGCATTTGCTACACTTGCTACGTGGCTAATCCGGCACTGCTTATTCCATTAGACGCGTCCAAATACAGTTACCTTGGTGGTGTGAAACATAGCTGTGACACTATTCCTCCGTCCATAGTATGGCCTATTTCTACTGAAATTTCAGAAGGGTGTATTAAGATTTTGGCTTCGGCACAGGATTGATCTGATTCGGGATACCCCATACCATAGGAAATATTTTAGTTGAAATGAATCTAAGTCCTTAATATCTACATCTAAATCCTGAGTATGAATTATTAGATAGGCAATTCTCACTTGCACTTCCCCAACCTAATGACTAAACGTTTTTAAATAGATACATATTAAAGAAACCTATATACGAGTGTAAACTACGTAAAATATCACAAATTCAATCTAGTAATCACCTTCATCATTCGCACTGCTAAAGTATGGAATGCGTTGCCTGCTGCTTTTTTCCTGAAACTTATAATCTGGGTCTCTTCAAGACACGAGTAAATAGGTACCTTCTAGACCCTTGCGATAGAATAGAATAGAATAGAATATTTTTATTAAAGTAAATAGTCATCAAAAGTAAATAGCGATCCATCTTCGGCCACATCGACACTTTCCATCAGATGAGATTGTGGTCAAGCAAGGGTCTATATTCAATAAAAAAAAAAAAAAAAATCTAGTTCACATAGCCGATTGATCTAAAAATTATAACTACCTTCTCTTATTACACATCCAATAAATCCAAATCACGTGAAAATTACCGAAAATTATAGAAGCGCAAAAGTAGCTTAATCGCGCGACTAATTTGAATTCGTGCAGCAATGAGTGCCGGCCACTCAGGCGCACCAATCTAATTAATTAACCTTTGTCGCGAGCGTTTGTGACGTGAATCGAGTTTACACGGTGTTAATGGAATATTTGGGGAAGATATGAAGCGAGCGAGGTAGGTACACACTAAATAATTTTCTTACTCTGTGACTTTACCTACAAAGAAAGTTGTTTACTGTACAACGCTCCATCTACAAGATGGGCGTAATTGTGGTAAGAGCAGGTGATGAATCAAATGGCTGCCTGCTAATTCACGGTGGATAAATAAATAATTATACAATTTACATGGATTCTTCCGATTTCGTCAGAAACGAAGGGGGTTATTATGGATCTATGTCCAACATAACTAAAATAAAAAGTTTAATAGAAATAATGCGTTAACTTTATAAATGTGAAAGTAGGTAGGTAGGTACTCAGACAAGTAAATTTCATTTAGGTCAGCAGAGTACAAGCATTTTATCATAAGATCTAAATTGGTTAAGAAATACTTCTTCCGGCCAATTAACTCAAAAACAATAGTTTCCGTGAATAAATTAAAAACACAGATAAAACTCGCGGAAACAAAAATGTTTGCTGATCTAACAAACCATCCATTACGAGAGTAAAAACAAAATGGACGGCGTGGTTGAACAAGTTAATTACATAAGTAGGTAGGTACACTCGAATTCGTCTATCAAAATGTTTTAATTTGAGTTGGAAAATATTGTGATTATGTGTTGGAAGTGTATATTTGGTTAATGGAAGAGGTGAGATAAAAGCTAGCGCTATCGCTGTGATCTCCGGCGCGGTAATTAGAGGGGTCGCCGCCGCCCGCCCGCTCTTCCTTACATGCCACTTAAGGTGTAGATATATGTGAATTTGGAAAATTTGGGTTCAGCAGAAACCATTTATTTCCTTGTTCTTTAACGGAATTGCTTTGAAAAAATTACACAATAATCTATGCCATATAAGGCATTATCTCCTGAGGCCGGAATTTCATTTTTTTTATTTTAAGAACCTGAAATAATAGTGTAAAATACCGTCTACTTTTTCAGCAAGAACCGTTTAAATCCTAATCTATTAATCATAAGATTTTTTAATTTTCATCACCATATAGAATAAAAGAATACCAATCATCTCCTGAGCTTACTTTTTCGAAAAAAAATCCCAGTGATTTTTAACGAATTTTTTACGTAAAACGACACACGCAATGCGCGATCTTCCCCTTCGCGGGCCCTTCAATTCAGTGCGGGGCGAGACGTTGTGCTGAACGGACCTATGACAATTTTCTCCGTGCGCCGTACTAACTAATAATATTCTGTGGCGGAACCAATTTTATTAAAGTTTGTCATTTATAACTAGCTGCCCCCGCGCGACTTCTGCTCGCCGTATACTTTTATTTGCAACTATTGTATCTCCATACTAAATTTCATCAAAATCAAATTTTCCCGCGTAAGCATTATTATCTTTTCCTGAGGAAGCATGTATTTTTCCGCGGTAGAAAGTCTCTCGCCAAATACTTTTATTTGCAACTATCTCAATACTAAATTTCATCCAAATCGAATTTTCCCGCGTAAGTATTATTATCTTTTCCCGCGGAAGCATGTATTTTTCCGCGGTAGAAAGTCTCTCGCCAAATACTTTTAGTTGCAACTATCTCAATACTAAATTTCATCCAAATCGAATTTTCCCGCGTATTCATATTTTCCCGCGGAAACATGTATTTTTCAGCGGTAAAAAGTCTGTTCTTTCTCAGGGTCTAAAGATTGTATGTGCAAAATTTCAGAGGTGCGGGAAAGCGTAACAGACAGACAGACAGAGTTACTTTCGCATTTCAATTTTGTATATAAGTATTATTTGACGTGTAAAAATTTGACGCATTGCTTCAGATTACAATAACAGTGTCTATTGTATGCACAGATCACCTAAACTAGATACCGCATTAGAATACTTTTGTTCCGATTCAAACGTACCTAAATTGGAGGAAGATGCGGGGACTGGAACAATGGCGTTGTAGCAAATAGCATCATGTAGGTAGGTAGATATGTATTTATTTTTGGTATACACAAAACCTGTAGAACTTAAAAATTTAAAAATAATAATAGAAAAATTTATCACAAATAATTCATTTGACTAAGTGAGTAAGTAATAAACATATTTAAACGGTTTATGGATAACTTATTTATTTTTACATACAATAATACCGAGAGACCCGCTTATATACGTCGTTTATCATTTTTAACGATATCGATTAGAATTTACATCACTAACGTTACACGTGCTTTCGCCGAGAAGGACAACGAGTGCAATAAGTGCAATGCGGAAAAGAGACAAGTGAACATAACATCCTTCGTACGAGTAGCCATTATATGCTGACCTCTTCACTTGCGTTAGACTATAGAAACGTATATATGAAGTTCACGGGTCTGACACTTGGTCGCAACTAAAGCCGTGTTTCGAGGCGGGGCTTTACATAATGGTTGATTTAACCATATGTTTGGCGCGCGGTCGTCGCTTGTCATGCGGTATCTAGTGGGGTTTATCTATGATTGTAGGCTACACAACTAATTCTGGTTAGCGCTGCGCGTAATATTTTCGATACGCCAGCGCCACGCGGGGCACGCGATCGCTGTTGTCAACTCTCGTAGTCGTTTCTGCCGCGATTTTCACTGCATACTCGCTCTTAAAGCTACACTTCGTATATGAGATGTAGATATGTAAAACAATGGGGAAAATATACCTAGATGTTTGTTTATGATACTGATTAAATATTCACTATGGAGCATTATTTTCAGGAGGAATCCTATTGGGATATTAAGAAAGTAGGTACCTAACCGAGGTCTGAGTGAACAGAGTTTATCAAACCTACTAGCCGACCAGCTGACAGCAACGTTATCTATATCTTATTAAATATAGCTTTCCTCGATAAATTTAACTAGCCAACACAACAATGAAATAATTTTTCAAATCGGATCATTTGTCCCTGATATTAGCGCATTCAAACCAACAATTATTCAAACAAACTCTTCAGCTTTATAATATTAGTATAGGTACATTTACGACTGATACTCACGAGCAGTTTAACAACAAGATATCAAATCAACTAGAATAAATATTGCTGCACAAAAAAGAAGTGAGCTCTGATAAAAATATTCTACGATTTATATGCAAGTTACCTTATGTTAATATAATCTGATTATGATATTGATACGTATAAGTAAGTGTTGTTCACTTGTTCATGTGGGGATTCTGTGAATTTTGCAAAAACCTTTTAAAACGTGTGAAAAACATGGCGCCCATATCTCAGCTATAGATCTTGTTGCTTTTAGTAAAATTACCATATAAATATTCAAGGAGCAAAAACTTTAATAGCATAGTATCGGGTAATTGCGAATGATTTGCATTTACTTAAAATAAAATGCTCTTGTTTAACGGTCAAAGGTTAGTTATTTAAAAATATTTCAACAGAAGGCCTTAGTAGTTACCTACTGAGTACCTACCTACCTAAATAACATTCACAAAAAGTTTTCCAACGAAAACAAAACTGAAGTTATATCAAAGTTTTCCCATTTATAAAGGAAAGTTTTCGTTAGTTACTTAGATTGATGGAAAGGTTTCGGCTTCGGCACTCGATAAAATGTTTTGTTGAGTGTGAATGAGATCTGTATCGCCGTGCGTGCTGCGAGTGGGGTAAACAACCAAACAGGAGGGTTTCTCAACCTTTCACGCACATATAGACACTTTTATCAAAATACATTACTTTTTGGTGTGGAATGTATTAGATATCTGATGTCCTACCAATATTATAAAAGTTTGAGTTCCTACTCAGGTATGTTTGTAGCTATTTCGAGCAAAAATTGGATTTTGATGAAACTTCGTAATCCAACCTATACAATTTTCTTTTTAACTTAGGTAACCGTGAAATTTTGCCTACCTGGTCATAAGACGATACATTCAAATCAATTTTTTTTCTTAATATAGGAATGTATATAGGATACTAATTATTGCTATAGTGCAAGAAAGGTCTACCAATGACACATAAAAAAAGTGTTCAATACAGAAACAAACTCTTCTGAACACTGTCTTGTTCTATAGTTCCCAAAATGTTTACCACTCAGGTGTGAGCAAATGGAGGCATGATTCGCCACTTTTTCTAATGTTTTAGGAAACGACCTCTGTTACCCAACTGGCTAATACATCTGTCCCGATGCAGTAATTGACACGATTGAAAATGGACTAGTGAAAGCCATTGGTTTTGGTTTTTTAAATGAATATTTTTTTTGGCTAAGAATCTAATAGATAGATAAACCTTTTTACATTTTGGCTAACTAAAAATCATGTGAAGTATATAAAATACAAAAATCTTTAGGTAAGTACATACAAACCTACACATACATAATACAAAATTATAATAGGTACCTTTTAAACATGGCAAAATTTTATTTCTCTAAACTTTAAGGTAAGTACTACTTTTATTTTAATTTAATCTTTACATTTTCTACTAGTAAACAAACAGACAAATAATACAAAAATGGTCGATATGTGATGTGATTATTGCCACTCAAGATTTATACACTTTCTAGAAATAACACTTCACTAACATTATAATTTTATTTCCCCATTTTTGAGTGAAAGGGCGTCAGCTAGTTTAAAACCGTAAAAAACAGTTGTAAACAGATGCCACTTATTTAATAAAGTGCCATTAAAATTAATTCGAATCGTTCACTTTTACAAAATGTTCAGTTGCAGTTATGCAGCAAGTTATATGTCGACGCTTTACAAACAAAAATTCCTTAAAAGAAAGAATCCTGCACATTAGCACTCATAAATAGTTGGATTATGTTTGTATCTGTTCACAAACAAAAATGCCAAATACAGGAACAAATTACGTAATGCTAACTGGAATTTTATTAGAATAGATTTAGCTACATATCTACCTATGCCTTTCGGCTTTAGGAAACTAACTACTATTACAACTAAGCAACCTACAAATACAATGAATCATATTTCGTGAGAAACCTTTTTTACAAAGCAAAAGAAATAGTTCACTCATTTAATTTCCTTTAAAACAGAACCACTTGGTTTTTTGCCCCTTAGATGGAGTGTCAATTATTACATCCAAAGATCTTTCGGCGCCGCTGATTTTCGACACATTCGAATTAAATGATCGATTGTATCGGTTTTGTTTGTTAGTATTTTAAATGTTTGGAGACTAACAGCTTTTACAATTGATTTCATTATAATCAGAATCTTTAATCTTTTAGTTTGTTTATCTACGAGTACAATAAATATGATAATCTTATCTAATTAATGTGTGATATTTAAGACAGTTGTATTGGTCTACTTTTTGCACATTTTTAGTTTTAAGACGACAGACAGATAACGACTGTTTCATAATGCCGCTATTTATCTAGCTATTTTACACCCTAGAAAATAATAAGACATCGAAATAAAATCAAATGTTTACACTATCCAAGTACCTAGTTTTTTATTATCATAAATTAATGTAAATTCCCTTTCTATTTAAGTTGCACTGTACCTACTATGTGTGAGTAGATAGTTAGCGCAGCCGGTAAGCGCATTCGGGATTAGAGTGCGAAATAATTAACACGTAGGTACTAGGTAATTCGTCGTGCATTAGATGCCCTGTAATCACGACTCTGTTCACTTCTTGTTTTAATCAGAAAATATGTTTCCAAAATATATATTTTCTGTTCAAGTTCTTATTTATAATCCTTTCTTTCTAGTCTTAATATATTTTTAGGGTCCAAAGTATAGTATATAAAAATATATGAATAGTGAGATAAGATAAAGCCATAATTTATGTTTTTGAATATGTACCTAGTTATAAATATGTTTAACATTGGCAAATCATAATAATAATAGTCATTTATTGATTAAACGTTTTATAGGTCAATTGGTTGGTGGTTATAAATTAATAACCTTATGATACCTTTTTGTTCCTAAGTATTAGCGCAGAAGACATCCAGTGGCGTTGTTCTGTATTCTGCAACTTGACAGTAAGTTGCAGAATATCTACTGAACCACCAAACCGATTTTACCAAATCTCCCAAAACATTTAATTCGGTTTAGGAAATATATAACTTCAACATACTTTTACAAAACCGAATGCAGCGTAAATTCTGTGCTTGTAGATTCACGCTTTCAAAATTACGCTTTATCTGGCTGCGCCCTTAGAGTGCGCTGCGTAATTAACACGTAATTCGTCGTGCATTAGGCGCCCTGTAATCACGGGCCTCTGATCACGCCGCGCTGCCGATGTCTACTTATCTACGGCAATGTACAACATACATTTGTGATACTTATAAATATTTGGGAAAGCGTTCAGACGGATGGGAAAGAGATTGAAGAGCGTGGACAAAAGCTTTTTGATTGCACATGTCAATTGTTAGGTTAGTATAGAACATTACACGCAAAAGTAGGCTTTTGTGGTTTTTTAACGTTTGTAAAATGCTTATCATTATAAAGATTTTTTATGTAAAAATTGTTAGCTTTTCATGAAGATTAATTTTAAGACTTAAAATTTGCCCTAAATTTTATTCCTGCTATTCAAATCAAATAGTTCAAGTCACGATAATTTAAATTGTGTATTATAGTTAAGTATGCTAATATAAAGTTAGTAATCAATAAAGAATGTGTAATTGTTGTGTTTACAATAACTTTAAGAAACTGCTACGAGCCGCTACGCTGCTACGAAACCGCTACGCCATACAAACGATACGTTACCAAAAATGGGCTCAACATTTACAAGTCATTGATAATTTCCGAATCCTTAGCAATCAAAAATCACTGCCTAGCATTATTCGACTAAACCTTTGTTGTAAAATAAAACCCGGACTAATTGAAATGCTACATTACGACAGCCGACGTTAGAATAGGGGCACTGTTCGACGCTTTACAAATATAAAACAATCATTTGGACAGTTCAAAGAGTGAAGAAACGCAACGTTTATGTATGGTTCAAGATGCAAGCCTTTTTATGTTTATTTTTGAACTTAGATTTTTCTACTAAAAATAAACAAATTTAAATAATACTTGTTGAGATAAGAATTAAATCGCACCGTGCTCATTATTCAATTTGAACACTTAAATGGCTGATAAGAAGTGAAACATGAATTTTAGATGGCAGGTGAAAAGTCCCACCAATATTTATGTTATTTTATAAATGAAAGGATCAGTCACTTAAAGAATCTTATTTTAGGTATAAATATTATAGTTCAATATTACCTCAATTACAGTTTTTGATGTGTCAGATGATCTTAAACATGCTACTCATTATGCATGCAGGTCATCGGTTTCGTGTGGTTGAAGAGCGAGACAAGTTTTAAGCTTGCCTCAAATACCTAAACAAATTGGTACCATTCTTGTATAATTTCCATTCGCTCTCGCCTATGCCTTGCGTGATCCCGCCTCGTCATCACGCGGCGCCTTTCAACCCATCCTCCAGCCCAAAGAGCCGAGTTTGCCACCTCGTTATATAAAATCCACCAAACAAAGCCGGCGGATCGCTTTCTATCGAATCAAATTAACAATGCCTCTCAAATGTTTCAAACAAGACTATGCCTATGTGGTTTAAATTGTTAGCGGCGGGCGTGCTCAACTGTTTTCAGATTAGGAATTTTGTGGGTGGGTAAGACTTAAGTTACTATAGTTGTATCACAATCAAATAAACAATTAATTTCAATCTTAAAATAAATCAAATACTATTCATTAGACTCAAAAACGGCTAGACTGAATAAGCAAATGGTGTTTGTTAGTCTCGCAAAACTCAAGAACAGCTAGGCTGATTGAGGTGATTCTGCTATGAAATGTTTGTTGTAATCCAGGGAAGGTTAAAATACGAGACATTATTATGGAAAAATAAAACTGTCATCCACAACTTATATGTAGCTCGAAAGACGTTGGTTAAATATTATAAAACAGGTTACTGACATAGGCCAGTGACCTGTTTTCATATATTTAACTGTAAAATAATGCAAATAACTGTATGTGATGCTATGCTAAAAAATCAGAACTATTGTTTATTTTCTATAATCCTATTTCCAGTCCAAAGGTCGAGAATCCCTGCAAACATATTTACTGAGACCCACGTGCTAAAACTATACAGAAACAGCGAGCTAAATGCGCTAGTGATGTAACAATGCCTTATGTTTGCTGACGGGTGTGGCCGGTGAGGCAAGACGCTGCCAATCACAGGTCCGCGTGTCTGTACTCTGTGGGTTATGTTGAAACAATGGCGGAACAATCGAGTATGCAGATTACTGTCGGCTCGAAGCTTTTAATTGCTGGATAACTCGATACTAATCGATATTTAATTCTATTATGTAATTTTATATGATAATAGCCGACCCACCGGCAGCTTCACTTGCGTTTTTTAACCAATCTACTTATAGTTTATATAGCCTGTAAATATCAAATTATAATAATTTACATAATTCATATTGAGATAAACGGGCAATACACGAACCTTATTTACGTTGACTTTTGATCCACCGTTTCGTCCCAGAACGTGGGACTTCTTCAGGATCTAGGACACTGCAAGGACAGCTCGCCGGTCACTGTGCACTCAATATGAATTTATCAAACCACAACAGTTTTTATAGTAAAATTTACATAATTGTTAATTAAACAAAACAAACATCCATACTTTCAAACTTTCGCGTTTAATATTAGTTTGGTCTGTGAGGAAAACCCAGCAGCCGTCCATTTGCATGACTCGGATAGGTCTGACAGCAGGACGCCGCTGTCTGTATCTGCGGCGAACGTGACTGGACCGCATAACTAGCTGTTTTGCTGTTTGTCACTGGCACACCAACGCTTCTTTCTGTAACTACCCACAATACATGTTTTAGAGGTTAGAATTCGCTCCGAGTATATAGTTATAATATAAAGTAGGTATCTACTTAAGAAAAATATATGATCATTATTTTTGGTTATATTAGATAACGTTGAAAAGAATTTGGAAACGATTAATTTGGTATAAATAATATCTATACCTAATCTAATGACTTTTGGGTCAAGGTTTTACGAAAACGGATCTAAGTATAGGTATAACTAAAATTAATGTAAATTAATCAATTAAATAATGTTTTATTATTATGTATATATATTTTTTAAATTGTATAAGTAATTTGAGTTTGATAGATAACAACGTTTTATATATTGTGATATAAGTATGTCTTTATTTATATAACCTTTAAAAGGGTGATTGTTTATTCAAACTAAAAAAAACTATAGCATGGTGGTCTCTAATAATGACACTCGCTATTTCACCTGTGGGCGAAGAGGTCGCAGGTCGCACTTGACTCTTCTGAATGTGAGTGTAAATAGCCAAACGGCGTGTGTCAATGTGCTGGTAAACAGACAAATAAACGTGGCGCTTATGTGCCCGAGGGTCTTGAGATTGTAGCAGTCTATGAGGTCACTAGCGTCACATACATTAGTAGGTTCCTATATATTTTAAATTAATATAAGTATAAACTGAAAGAAACATTGCGTTTCACTATTGGCATGAACAGGCTCAGAGAGCTATGAAAAGAGCTATGCTCAGGGATCAAATCAGAAATAAGAAGATACGTAGAAGAACGTGGGTCACATAGCCATGCGGATTAGCTCTTTGAAGTGACAATGGGCAGACTTGTAGAACAGATGGCCGATGGGGCCGGGAAGTTCTCGAGTGGAGACTCATCATCATCATCATCATCATATCAGCCATTGGACGTCCACTGCTGGACATAGGCCTCCCTATATGACTTCCAGTCATTACGGTCGCTCGCAGCCTGCATCCACCGCGAGCCGACCGTCTTCACCAAATCATCAGTCCACCTTGTTGGAGTGGAGACTACGGATCGGGAAATACAGCGTCGGACGTCCAACAATAAGATGGACAGATGATTTCGTAAAAGCTGCCAGTTCAAGGTGAATTCAACTGTGTGTGACCGAAACAACGGGAAATTTTTAAGGGAGGCCAGCAGTGGACGTCTAACCAAAGGCTAAACCAAAATATTAGACTAGATGTAAAATCTATACTATAATATTATAAAGCTGAAGCGTTTGATTGTTTGTTTGATTGTTTGTTTGTTTGTTTGAACGCGCTAATCTCAGGAACCGCTGGTCCGATTTAAAAAAATATTTCTGTGTTGGATAGTCAATTTATCGAGGAAGGTTATAGGCTGTATTTTATGATAAAAAAGCAAGCGAAGCTGTTGGCGGCCGGCTAGTATGTAATAACTTTCAAATCATTCCAAACGAGTCTCTATTGTAATATATGTATGACATTTTTTGTATGCCCATATACAGCATTATTTATTATAATTGAATTGTTATTACCTATTAATGTCTGACGAGTCATACCTAGTGCACAATATTAAGTAATTTTATATTTACAATTATATGTGTTTCATTTGTGACAATAAATTATATGAATATGAATATGTATGAAACTTAAACTGTTCATACATTAATTCCCAACCTACCTAATTAGGTACCCAACTAGTTTTATTTATTTCCGATTTGTTTGCTTACTGGTCGGTAACTAACTACAGATCGTATACCGCTATCAACGACAGTGAATATTTGGATTGTCACTGAGACTATAGATGACTACAAAGCAAGGTCCCAACTCTGGGGCACCATAATCTTCAACATAAGAGTGATATTGTCTTCATAATAATAATTCACAACGTGGCCAATGATTCAATATATCACTAGACTGATCACTAGAGGGATAGGTAGGTTGGTACGTAACATTTCGCCATATCAGGTTCATTTATGAATGTTTCATCGAGAATCGTTCGCCTCGATTAGAAGAAAAGAAAGAAAGAATTACTTTATTGTATACACCATTAAATAATAGAAAGATGAGAAAATCTTTACTAATATTACAAAGTTTAAAAGTTTGTTGTTTTGCTGAGCTGGTCGGCTAGTCCTTTATTATTAGCATTGACACATTTTTGTATTTCTGCCGCAATAGCGTAGGTAAGTGATAATTGTTCCTAATCAGAGTGATGTAAGGCAAAGCATAAGGAAGGGTTTTTCCCTAAAGTCGGGGCCGGGTTGTAGTGTAGGCCCGTGTGGAACACGACACCGTTCCCCCTTTGTTGGCACTGCTCTTCTATCTGCCACTACACAGAATAGAAAACTCAACAAACATAGCCTTTGTTTGGAGAAGCCTTTAGTTTTGGAGGTGAAAATATTTTTAATAACCCGGCGTCAACAAATAGTGCTTTTGGGAAGATTTATTTATTTTTAAGCCCACTGGTTAAAGGGCTGAATGTTCGTATGTACCTACCTCTCTTGTGGTGTAAAATATATATATGTATATGGGTACTAGCTTTCCTTCGCCCGCGTTATATTAGATTTCCCACGGTAAAAAACTACCCTATGTCCTTTTCCTGGTTCTAAGCTATCTCTCTATCAATTTTCAGGCAAATCCGTTCAGCCGTTCTTGAGTTAACAAACACGACAAATATAAGAAAATAGCCTATATCTACACTTGAGCCACATCTGTCTTGTCTAATATAATCTTAATAAGTACTTTTAAATAAATTATTACAACAAGTACCTACCACATTATCCTGAAATAAACTTTGGTATTTCGAATTAAAAACAACTTCTTAAAACATCTCGCCTCTTTATAGATCAATCGCATCTAATAAATTTCAGAATTGTATAATCAATTAGTATAGTAAATCATTCACGGATTCCACAAACAAAGTTCAACTTCTGATCTTCTCCGTAGATCAATAACTGCCCTGTTATATCCACTACCCGTCTTTGTGCCTACCTCATTACGACTGTGCCGGAACGTTCAAATATTTGAGCTAAACTTTCCTCCATTAATGAGCTACCAAAACATATTGGTTTTTATTTGGCTTTACGTAATAAGTATTATTAATAATAATTCTTCGACTTAAATGTGTTTGTGTTATTTGCCCCTGTCTGTTATTTGTTGTTACGGGACTAGTATGTAGGTACCTTAAGGTTTCTGTATATGACTTTGCTTACGGAATGTGTTTATTTTACTTCAGGCACACCTTAGGTACTAAAACTTTTTAACTAACTACGTTTTACGGCTTACTACAGAACATACGGGATATATTGCCTGCCATTATACATATATATTTAATAAAAAAAATAACGATAGCTCCATTTTAACGTTTTCGTCGTACTACGTGCCTGTTACAACTTTTAAATAATTGGTAAAATTGAATAATTAGCAAAAACAATAATGCCCTACTTTAACCCTCTGTTACTTATCACACAATTTATCAGTACGAGTGTGTCATAGATACGAATTTCGACGTCATTCCTCGGTGCTCGCCTAGTCGTGTGCAAGCACGTTTACCTGGAAGTCATGAGAATTCGACTACAATAATATCGATGGGAAAGTAAATAACTTAGGTACTATTCAACTTGTTGTAAAGTGTTCTTCTAATTTGACAGCAGAGTTGGGCAAATATTTGATTTGAATGTTTTGATGTACCTACTTGTGATTTGCAAAATAGTGGTCCTAGAACATAAATAGAGATGTTTTATTGACTTATTTGTAGATACTTTTATGAATTCGTTCGAAGTATGTAGGAAGGCTAACCTTTGAAGATACCTACAAATTATCATCAGGTATTTACCTAGTAAAATGCAATGCAATAGCTAAATAAATAATGGACATGTTACGTCAACAATAAGAACGTAATTTTTTGTTTAGTTTCTATTTACTTAGTACCTACCAAATTTACTAATTGCATAATTTACAAAAAAAATCTTGATTTTATGATTGAAATTGTTAATAAAATTGTTGTTTTGTTTTTACAGTAAAAATAAAAATTATCTGGGTGATTTTACGAAATCTGAATCAATCAAATAACGGAGATGTTTACAGAATATAATGGACCATTTAACCCTCAAAAAGCCAAATCAAAATCAACACTCATAAAAACAAAACTCCCGATCATAAATTCGATATTCAAATTCCAAGTCATCTGTACAAACTGATATAATCCGTGGAGTGATGCGCGCGAGTTTGCGTCCATTGTGCGCCGCCGATCCCGAGTCAACACTCGGCGTTCCTCGAATCTCTTTGTGACATCGAAGGGATATCACGGTTGTGTCAACAAGCTTGCCACCTTATGAGTGGAGGACAATCGGTATAGTTTTCGTGATAAGTACTGCCATAGGAGCTAGAGCTGTACAGGGTTAAAGTGGATAAAAAATATTGTGGTGGGAATTATTTTATCATGTTTCAAGCTACTACTGATTTGACTTAATAAGATTTGAGTTGCTTGTTGATGCTTTGTCGATAAGTTTTACTATTTTCGTAAATTCGTAATTCTTATTTACCAGAATAAAAAACGTAATTCTTATTTACCTAAAACAGCATTTACCCGACTGTTATTCACACAAAAGAAGCAAATGAAAGCGAAACATAGAAATGAAACGTAACGATTGAGATGCGGCGATGTGTGTCGCATTCAAAGTTGTCGGGGCGCACACATTTAATTGTGATGCAGGATGCAGGGGTAGGGAATGCAGGGTCGCATAATTGGGACCCAGAGGAAATTGGAAACAGTCGAGCAAGAATCCGCTTTAAAATCTTAGAGACTTGTTAGGGCAGTCGGTACTCATTTAGGCTCATTTTATATCATAATTAAGAGCTCGAAATAATTCTGCACGTATATAATCTTCGAAGAAAATTCCAATAGCGATAACTGGCGATCGCGAAAAGAACCGACCGTTACACAAAAGACATACCTACATTTTGAGTGCTAGCTAATATCAGTCAAACAATTATTATTTCTATCAATGATAACACCATTTATGCATCAAACATGATTGGTAGGTTTGAAGAGGTGTACAATAAACTTTGCCACAAAGTCACGAAAAAAAGTATGAAATCTGTATGAAGACATCTCAATGAGACTAGGTTTTTATATGACTAAACGCTGTAAGCCTAAAGCTGGATATAATACGACCTGGCCTTTTGGTCACTGGTGTGGCGTAGCACTTGCATTGGGTGTGGAGTTCTATTTACTCCTCAAAACCAGTTATAATATTTTCCTTTATTAATATCAAATGCAAGTGTACGGCCATCGAGCTCACTCAAGATCGCGGAGTGTTTATCAATAACAGACCACCAAGCGTGATTTCAAATGCTTTGAACCAATCAAATTTCGATTTATGTTATTTTAATAATCCTTTCACTATATTTATCAGTTACATAACATAAACTGACCAAGTATCTTAATTTTTTTAATAATAGAAGAGAAATGAACTATCGATGACGAAAGTAGGAAAGTAGTAGTGTAGGTACTTTTTACAGCGGGATAGATATTATAATGACGCGTGCGGAAAGCTAGTTTTTTTTATATAACCGATAATCTGACCAACTTGTTACAGTTTATTTGTCCTAAGCTAATGCTTAGAGGTGTAACTATAGGTATTACATGATGGCGAAAATTACTCATCCACTAAAAAGATTAACGAAGTCTTGATTTATGTTACAAAATGTCTTTTAAATTTTGAATAAGTTGGTTGCCAGCATGATTTGCTAGGGCACAGCTTGGGCCCGTTTAGATGAATTGTTTACCCGTAAAATAGTCAAACACTTCAGCTGGCTGGTGTCAAATGGCCTGATTCCTTGAACCCTTGCGTGTGGAGTGCGAATCCGCGGGCGGTCGCTACTCGCTAACTATTTGCTTTCCGTGGGGATCGAGTGGCGCCCAATGTAGGAATGTTTACACAGTTTCAAATATGGGGCGTAGGTGTTAAATTGTTATGTAATACTATTCAATCATTTACATTTTACAATCTATTTGTAGTTAGTGTTTATTCTTGTAATAATTTAGAATACTTAGACTTGTACGGTAATATGTAGATAAATCACATTTAATAAAGTCATTTAATACTTTTATAAACTGAGCTTGGCGATATTCTAAGAATTTTGGAAACCTTATACGAAGTTCTCATAAATTAAAAAATATTTTTATAATAAAAGTTCTGTATACATACCTACTAAAATACAAATAACTAAACAATAAATATTGCAGTGTCAATAATTTTTCTATTTCAGTGGTCTATGAATGGAGCAATTGTTGCAAATCGTTTCCATACGCAGCATTCCACTAACATTCGCAGTTTAGCTAAAAATATTTCAATGAAAGCATCCATTAGTCCACCATTGAGGTGAAAAGGTCGATTCGTCCGATAAAACGTCCACGGCGATTGCCCACTCCCGAATCTAAACGCTCCCAATTCCGTCAAGTGTCGACAAAAGGCGACTTTTAGCGGCAACAATGCGAATGAAGCAAATTACTCTGACACTTGAAAGCGTTCAGTGAGCCGGCGAAACGGTGAACCAGTCGTTCTTTGTTGGCGAACGGTTTGCAACGCGAAACAAACGATAACAATAAACAGTAAAAGGAAAGTGTAGTATTGCGTGGAAGTGAGCGGCGACAATGGCGCGAGTGGTAATAGGTGTTAATGCGTGATTCGTTGGGCAAGTTGAATCGGCCCCCGGAGCGCGCCGCGGGCCCCACGCCTCGCCTTCTCAGACTATTTTTATAACAAATCATCGGACCGATGATTGACAACATTGTGTTTTTCTATTTGAATTGGTTAATGAATTTATTATTTGACACTTTTGATTTGAATAATAATTTTTAGGGTGTTTACTGATGGAGATTTTTTACTGATTCGACTACATTCTATCGAAAAAAACTATGTCATCATTATAAAAACCCCAATTATCTCGAGGCTTTACAGTAGTATAGTTCTTCAGGGATTTGGTATAATCTTCACATTTAACAGGCACCTTGGTTTATTAGGGAAACCCGTGATCATTAGGACGAAATTCGATTTTATAATGATGTATTTTATTTCTCTTCATGTACCTATACCTCGGAGAAGCACACAGTCGTTCATTAGAGCCAAGTCTTTGTAGCAGCTAGCAGCTACAAAGTACAAACACAAGTTCGGCAGTTCGCCTGCAAACGATGCTCATTATGCAAACACGGGCACTCGGCTGCGCTCAAACAAAGGCCCTCTAGTATTTCTCGCACGTTCATTAGGAAGGAACTAAGAGGAACAATACTTGGTGATGTGCACGTTCATAGTTTATATGGGGCTGGTTTGATTCCCGCTGCAAAAAAATAAGATTTAAATCTTTTAAAATGTTTCTTACAGATATTAACGTCCATACGAAGTTAGTCCGTTTGTTCGGTATTCATTGCTCATAAGACCCATACAAATGTTTCACGTTTTTAACTAAGCAAGCCTGAAGCATTAGACTTTAAGAACGATCAGATTCTGAACTGAGCAAGATTTTCGGCTCGACATACCGGGACTCGACATAAAGAGAGTGTCCTTTATGTTGAGTCCCAGGTCACCCCAATAAAATCTATCTGTCAGTTTTAGTATAATCACGATGATAATTTGGTGTTCGTACTCTCTGGGACGAAAATGTTGACCAAATAGGTCCGTGGATTTCCCGTTTATTCCAATATGAATCTGATCCATCCTACTTTATTACACTTCATTGCTACTACCGATTCCGCAGCATCCAGTCTGACCATCGTTAAGAGCGAGGGCATTAGTGCGAGTTCACTTGCTAGCCCGGGCTTATTGCATTACCTACTGCCAATGCAAACTGCTTCGGGTAATGAACGGGGCATTGTAGACTAGTCCTACATTTACTGGGTTATATATTGTATCGGTTGTATATTCTTCATCAACATAGGCAGCATTTTAGCAGTCGATTTTTGTTTTGGTATCTAAATTTAAATATGGTATTTAAATATTTAAAACAAAAATCTTGAAAAGGTCATAAGTAACAACGGTAACTTTCGATGGTTTTATATGTATATAATTTTTTAAGAATTACGAAAAAGTATAGTTATAAGTTCGCACCAACTTTGTAACATCATTTAAGTTATATAATAGTCTTATAACCTATGTAAACGAATCATTTATTGATTTGTGATCTCTGTTCGGGAAATGATTGATTATCGACTACGAGCCACTTTAACAAGCTAATTTACAAGAGACCTATACACAGGAGTTAGTTTCTATTTCAGATTCGATCTCGTAGAGAAACCACGCGCATAACCTTCCATTATTTTCAAATTATTATCATACCTATTTTAAAGACATTTAACCTCCGTGCATTTAGCCTATAAATAAGGTCTTTACCTACTACGTCACGACAAAAATCATGTAACCTAATAACCATGAGAAATTGACGCCACTTAAACTTATCACCACATCATTTGATAATCCCTAGCACTTGCTTCCTCATGAAAAAAAACGACAAATTTACAATAATTTTATCTAATAATCTCGGCTAAGTCCTTGTTAAGCCCAACACTATCACAAAAGGTTCTAATATCAGGAAGTTGTCTAAATAGTGACGCATAGTCCCTTCCTTTACCATTGACTATTAGGATTATCTCTTTGGCTATTGTTACTGTTAACATATGATAAGCATTCGAGAATTCTAAACTTGGTTTTTAACTTTAGCACGATTGCACGCTTAGGGTGCTTTCTTAGCAAAGTTATGCGTTATCTATAGCTGTCAGATAGTTAGATAGATAGATAGTTGTTGATTGTAGTTTGAAGTCCTCCAATTTTAGTGATTTTCTCAAAAGGCATGATTTATTAAAATGATTGGGATGGCAACATACCTAATAAAACACCCTGACGCTGGACCAAATTACAATGACACACTAAGTTTAGTTAATATATGTAATTTTTTTTATATTACATTAAAGTTGACGTTTTAGTTATTGTCTATTGCTCGTGTGGCTATGATTCCACCAGTTATACTGTAGCTGTTAGAGCAGTAGACATAATCTATAACACAGATAATAAAGAAATGTATACTGTCATGCAGTATCGCCTTAAAAGGCACCGCAAATTATAAGGTGCGGGTTTGCAGCCCAGAGATCGACGTCGCTTCAAAGTGATACACCACATTGTAATTAAGGAAGGCAGCACTTAATCGTGACGTTTTCTTATCGTTTTATATTATAGCTATCGTGAGTTAATTTGACCGTAATTGATATAAAACATTAATGGCACTCATGTTAATCATAACAAAAATCATACACATACCTACATACTAAATATTTTTCATCGCAAACCACGAAATTAGTGAGCCAAAATTTTAAAGAATATACTTACATCATCGCAGTCGAGGTGTCTGAGTCTACTTTAATTCCGAAGGTCGTGGGTTCAAACCCCGCCGCACACTTCTAAATTTTCTTCTTGAAATTTTTATGTTCGCTTCGTAAACTCTTTCTCAAACTATGAAGGCAAACATCCGGTAGGTACCGGAAACCAGTGGGTATAATTCCTTTCTTACAAAACACATCATTTATTTATTTATTATAGAATCCGGAACATAACATTACAGTTTGACCAATATGTTATGTTAGTACCTACTCAATTCTAACGTATTTACTAATTAGGTAGGTATATACAAATTAAAAAGATTATCATGCCCCATTCAAGTCAATTCTTCTAAATCCGTAACCCGTAGGTACTAATAGTTCTCACGAGTAATGTATTTTAGGTCTTACATGAGAACCAAACTTTGCCAACATTCAAGCTTAAATTCTTAGAAACATGCTAGTTCACAGCCAAGCACAAATATTGGTTCACCATCAAATATAAAGATAAAAAAAAACAGTACAACAATGTTTGTCGATGAGTCACGCAATTTCTATGCTGTTTTAGGAAAACCGATTATGTAGTTAAGACTCGAGATAAGGCAACAATACAAATAAGTGTGAGAAAAGTTACCTCATTAGACTAATCTAGTAAGAATTGTGCTACGGTTTTTTATTACTAAGTAGGTAGGTATTTTACATTCTAACTGATAATAATTTGATCACCTAAACTTAATGTTTGTTGAGTAATAATAATAATAAATATTGCCGGACAATTCACACAGCAACATCCAGCCCCGTGGTAAGCACGAAGCCTGTTAGTTATATACATAAGTACCTAATATAAGAAGTTGTTAAAAGTAGACGTTACAAGTAGTCATACATCATGGCGAGTTGTCATTTACTATATTACGATTGGTGGTCCAGATTACACGGTAGATAAATCATAATTTATTTATTTATAGTGTCTAAAAACGATTAATGCCTACTTCAGTTGTCTTGTGATGACTGTGACATTATTAGAATAAATTGGGTATGCTAATGATCAAATGTAGTAAGTATACATTTTTAAACCGTCTCTGTGGCGCAGCGGGCAAGGTGTTGCGGGTTCGATTCCCGCTCGGGATTTGTATGATGTGCAAATATTTGTTCCATGTGTCTGAGTGTTATTTATGTATAATGAAAATATTTATCTATGTTTGTATATTATATTTAGTAGGTATATCAGAAATCTAGCACCCGTAACACAAGCTTAGAGCTTATAACGGGACTAGATGTTGATGTGTACATATAGTCGTATACACATATACGTAGTACATATAGTGTCCTTCTAAATGTTCAATAATGTGTAACCACAAATGTGATCATCATCATTATTTCAGCCATCAAACTTATCTTGTAGATATTTTTCACAATTAATCTATCTTTTGGTGGAATAGAGATTGCCGATTGGTGATCTGGACCATTTCGCTTCAAAGGCCACTGCAAATTTTCTGTATGATAGGTGGCTCTGGGTATGGCTCGTCAACATACCTACCAATATATAGACCTAAGGTTTATGTTATGTAACGAGTCTCCTATGTCGGTGGCAATAGTTCTACTAGCTAGTACCATCTCGATTCTGATTCTATCTACATAACATATATACATACATAGATACATATAAAATGAAACCACGTAGCATATAGTCAATTTTTCACAGATTACTTAACCTCCTAAATCTCCTGATTGTGTGCTGCCGTTGTTAACCACAAAAAAAAAACAATAAAACAAATTATTTTCTACTTTAAAAAAGGGATGTGGTTTATATAAACTTATCAGCACGATAAATTTGGACTTAGAACTGGAATCAAAAGTAATAAGTTCATAAAAAAATCTATAAGAACTAGATAGGTACTATACCTATATAGGTGCAAATGAGAAATCTGTAGGTACATTGGTAACAGTTAACAAAAGCGACAACTAATTCTCCCATTCATTTAAATTAAAAGCGATATAATTGCCTACTTCGTTCAGGTTTCATAATAAAGGATTAAGTGCCGTAATAAAATACAAAAATACTATTCTGCTTCTATTTATTCGGAGATTTTCATAGAACTGTAATTTAATTATTTATCATCTAGATAATAAACAACATTACGTTTAACAACGAAGAGTTACAATTTATATACAAATAGACCTACGAGATTATCTACAATAGCTTGGTCGTTATCAGACTTTAAAACAACTTTATATAATAATACTTGCATCGAACATCACTATCATAGCACAAAGTAGAATGAAAATCTAACAATAAAATTATTTATATCACAAAATGTACACATTTATAACTGCTTATAAATTAAAATAGAATTATGTAATTATAAACATTACTTGAGAAGTTCTACGCGGATTTAAAAGATTTCAACGCGCTCACCTCAAATCCGGCAAAGATAGAAAATAGAAATTAAGGGACTTATGAACCGATAGCGAGAATACTTGAATCATAAACTATCACCGGCGTAAAAGTCCTCAGAAAATACAGAAAAGGAAGATTAAAAGGTAGGAAAAAAGAACAGACTGGAAACAAAGTTATAAACACTATCACTAGGAAAAAACATCCCGATGGGATTATAATACTGAGTATTCACATGTTATTTACACTGCACTGACGCGGTTGTGGTTTAGGTGTCGGGCGGGCGATGCTGGTCGGCTGGGCTGGGCGGCGTCGCCAGCGCGGAGTGGCGCCGCAGCTGGTGCAGCAGCGAAGGATCCAGCGCCGGCCACCAGCCGCCCAGCAGCGGGTAGTGCGCCGGCGTCGGCGGCGGCGGCGACGCGCTCTCCTCCGCCGCGCCCTCCGCGTCGCTCGCCACCACGTCGATGTCCTCCTCCGCCTCCTCCTCGCTCGACTCACGCTGCCGCTTCACCGGTGCCTCGTCCGGTGCCAGCAGAGAAGCCACGTCGAACTGCCTCTTCCGCGCCTGCGGCAGCCGGCCCGCGCTCCAATACGGCAGCGGCAGCGCCGTCGGCGGCGGCGACTGCGGCGGCGGAGACGACGAGTCCTCTCCGTCATCGTCTACCGCCAATCCCATATGCTTCCTCACTTTCCGCTGCGCTTTGCGCCGTCTGAAATCACCTTTCCTAAAATCCTCCACGTTAGCCGGGTGAATCGCCCAGTAATGACCTTTCCCGTTTGCTGATCTACCCGCTTTAACGAAGCAATCGTTCAGCGATAAGTTATGCCTTATCGAGTTGCGCCAGCCGGGTCCGCGCGAACGAAAATACGGGTAGTTGTCCAAAATGTGCTGGTAAATGTCAGAGAGCACTAATTTCCGGTCCGGTGAGCTGAGGATGGCCATGGCGATAAGGCCGATGTAGCTGTGCTGCGGTTTCGGTTCCTCGGGCTGGAGGGCTCTCTGCTGGAGCAGCGACATGGAGAGCGCCAGGCGCGGGCCGTACGGCGAGTAGCAGGGAGCCACGGTCGGAGGGTACAGGCGCAGTCGTTCAGCCACGGCATAGTTGTAGAGTTGGAGTCGGTAGTGATCGATCGCGGCCGCGGTGACGGTGGGAGCGTCTTTGCCGAGCGGCCAGGGGCCTCCTTCGGTGCCGCTGCACATGTTGTATCGGCGAGAGCGCGTCGCGGAGTGAGTCGTCCGCCGGCCGCGGGTGCGGCGGGGCCGAGCCGCGCCGGGGGCGGGGGCCGCCTCCGACGGCAGCCAATCCGCACGCACCGAGGCTTGTATACGTGTTTTTGTTTAGCGACGCCCCACTCCACCAGCTTTATGACTCCACGCGCCCTGCCTTGAGGTGCACGGCGTGGTACGGCTAGCAACTTACTTCTAGTCTAATAAAGAATGCTGAACTGATAAGGCTTCTTCATTACAATATAATTATGTATGTAGTTAACAAAAAAGTTGTAGTGGACGTAATTTTGTTATTTGAATAAAATAATCACACATATGATCGCAAACATAATGATAGATCTAACATTATAATCATTATTAGATAAGAAGATAACTAATGAGACAAGAAAATGTTAACATGTACCTATACGTAAAATGAATAAAATAATTTTAGATATTGATCTAGAAAGTAGATATTGATTAAACAATATAAACACGTTATTGGTATCTAATATTTAAAATGTTTACTCTATTATTTTAATAGTTTCTACAGAGAACAAGAAAACCGTACAACAAAGCTGTTTCATTGTTACAAAAATATGCATAATTGTATTTGCGGATTTCTTTAACTCCAGTTAGAACCAGAAAAATGTTGTGCCGACCCTACTTGCAAAACCGTTACAAATGACAACTTCGTAGCGAGTGCTTCCCTGTTATTTCAGAGATATCACAACACGCAACAACACATTACTCCTCAGGAGGTGAGCGAGAAAGGGATGCAGATATAAAAATATTCCACCCCTCTTTGCCAGACAAGGACCGAGCACTAAGCAACAGTTCCACATATCGCTACAAAGCTGCTACGAGCGTGGTGCTACGACGCTTTCTTTAGCAAGTTTAGATTTTAGGGGATAGATTTAGAGTTCAAAATTGTGTGATTGTTTGGGGATGTTATATCGATTTGGAAGTTGTAGACAGGCAATGAAAATAAAGAGGCTTTGACAACACTAGGGCCTCGAGTGCGAGTAAGGCAGCGAGCGATACCGGTGTATCGCGAGGCAACAATGCAGTTGCCGCCCATTTAAATACGCCATTTTGTTGACTGTCTCCACGGCTTGTGCTTTTGTGTTTTATACAGAAAGCAGTGTTTTGTGGAATAAGTAAATTACAGGAAATATTTACTCGTTCAAAGCGTAGACAATGAAATGGAAGAATCAGTAGTCAAGTCGCACTCAGTGTGTTTATACGATAGTGGACTTTGTGGCTACGGGTTTGGTTTTGAATTAGTTTACCTACGACTTTTTAATTAATGATTTATTTGGTTAGATTATTAGGATTACAATGTTTGTAATTCATGAAACACATTACGTTCAGAAAACCTAGAAGACGTGACAAGATCTTTTATAATGAACTAGCTCTCCGCCCCGCGATTTCACCCATATTTGCTTGCTGTAAAAAGTATCCACCATGGGGGAACTCGGTTTGGTCATTCATTAATTTTAAATAGTGTAATATAATATATAAATGACAGATTTAAGATTATACTTATACGAGATTAGTAACCTGTAAGAAATAGGAAATGAATAGAATAATAACAACATTTAATTTAATAAATGAACCTGAACCTACTTTTAGAACCTTTGTATTAAGGAGATAGTTTTTAAGGTTCCTTCCCGTTGTTCCAGGTGACCGCATCCCCGTTCCGGGGACAACGGCACGTAATATAATTCTTGAATCATCCCGGTAAAATTCTAGAATAGTAAACTGAATAAAACTATTTTCATACTTTGGTCGAATATTCCAATTTTAAAACATGAAAACAGAAATCAACGGCACAAAAATAAAGCCAACGTACACAACACAAAGCTGCAAACTCGTTAATATGCCCCAGCGGCCGCGGTTCTGATTAAAATGCGTGTTTGTTGTGCGGCCAGCGAAGCCGCGCAATTGTTTTTCGCAATCGCTTGTATAAAACCGCGTAAAACTGCGCAAAACCACGCCGCGACGTGATGCGATTCCAAATATAACTTTAACACTTTTGTGCACATGTATACCTAGTTGTGGTTGGTTACAGTAGGTAATCATATTGAATAAATACCTACCTGAATCTGGAATTTTTGATTTATTTCCTTAGAACACTTTATTATTATCTTTATTTACATTTACGTTATATAGATAGGTGTTTATTCGACATTTTAGATCCCTAAAACACTTAACAACTTTTTTTAAGGAAATAATTTTCATAAATCATAAAATCTATAGTTAAATGTTGGTTAAGGGAGTACATTCCACTTTCATTCCGAAGTTCATGGGTTTACGACGTTATATTTATGGACTAATAATGTTAAGACTGAGTTCTCATTACTGGAAGATACCAGAAGTTTTCATTTTGTATTTTAGATTAACGTTTTCCGCCATACTTTAATGTTCACAGACAGCCATACAAATAAGATTAGGTATCGATCACAAAGCGCGGGTCGACTCCCGACGGACTCGCAGCGGCGTAAAATGAAACCACGACACAATGACGGGAAATACTATACCTAAATAGAAAACTATGAAGATAGTTTTAAATTTAAATAAAGATAAACGGCTTAAATCTTTATTTTCTCATTTAGTTAAAACATTTAATTAAATTTAAGACAGTTTCGATACCAATAAAGTACCTAGGTATAGAAAGGTCAGCAATCTTAGAATGTTATGACTAGTTGACCGCCCGCGGTTTCTCTTCTTTTAATTCTTCCCTTGAATATACTGCAAATATTTCAAAACTAATTCAGCGTATTCAGCCTAGCCGTTCTTAAATTTTAGCAATTAAGTTTATAAATAAGAGTTACGCGACGATAATGGGTACCTACTGTTAGATATTAGATAACCTAATAAACAATTAAGCACCTAAACTATTAAGATTTTCTTTTACAGTTTTTTTTATCTTAAACACTAAGTGTGGCAATAATTTTTGATTGGAACAAATCTAGTTTTACGATTGATGTAGGTAGGTTACCATTAAATTTCAAACAACTTTAAAAATATAGATCTTCATAAAAACATTAAAGTACCTATTCTATTTAATTCCGTAACTCATGTATCGAATTAAAGCTCACAAAAGATTTATGTAAATTGATTCATTACCTGGTCTACCATTGTCGTAATAATTGCCGCACGAAGAAGAAGGCGTGTCGGGCCGCCTCTCGTTCCAAAACTCTTTTGTACCCGACTGTACCCACTTCTGTCAAGTGTTTAGTATTTTTAGGGTTTCGTAGCAAATAGCTGTCAATGGATAATCTACTCAGGTCATATACTATCTCCCCAATAAAACTCATCTAGGGCTTGATGGAATTAGTATAGTCAGTCACTACGCTGTCATGTATTTAGAAGCACTTAAATCCCTAAGTTAGTTTGACGAAAATTGTAGGCGTTATCCTTAAATTACAAATAGAAACATGTATTGAATTCGGTTCTTTTTGTTAGTTCATCATTATTCAAACAAAAAAAATCTGCATATAAGTATAATAATTAAAAAATGTAAATACCTATTGCTAGACAATTTCCACAGCAACATTTAGCCCCCGTGATAAGTTCTAAGCTTGTGTTACGGGTGCCAGATTTCTGATAGGTAAATTTAAAAAATCTGCATTACAGCTCGTAACCTTATTGTAAGTACACTACTAAATTACAATTTTTTTATCAACATACGAACCCTGCGTATGTTATTCTGACCAGCGCTTAGCCCGTTTATTTTCCTGGTACAGAGTTACTAACACCCCGCAGTTTATTTTATGTTTGCTTTGTTTATTTAACTGTACCTACAGAAGTAGGCGTTACAGACAGTATTTTTGTTGGAATGTTATATAGAAATCATGACTATAACGGTAACTTTATTTTATTAGGGAACAAAAGGACATTTGATGCAGATGTTTGAACTATTCATCGTATTCGTAATGAACCTTCTCTACTAGGTAATATATTTATTACATTTATCTCTAACTATTCATTCCTGTGGTCGAATAAATGACGTAGGTACATTTACCTATTAAATTAATAAAATATAAATAATGGCTACATTTTACCGCATTTCTCTAAAAAATCGTTAGACCTTATCGTTTAATTTAAACTAATGTTACTTCTGTTGTTTGAAATAAAGGCTATATTAATTATTTTTATTGATTTGCTGCGCTGCGCTGCGCAACGACACCAACGCTTCGGCGGCCGGGGCAGTGGCGTCTCCAGTCCGGCCTCGCCCGATAGCCATCAGCCTGACTCGTCGGACTGTGCGCGACCAACTGCTCAAAAATGCTCGAGTGCGTCGTGGTGCGGATACCGAAGGCCTAGGGCTCCCATCGCAGGTTGTAGCCCGTTTCTATATAAATGAACGATTAACAAAAAATAACCGAGTACTATTTGGAAAGACTCGCGACGCAGCTAGGCGCTTGAAATGGATGTCGCCATGGACCAGGGACGGTCGCATCTTCGCAAGACGCGACCAGAACTCTTCTCCGCTTATTATAAACAATGAGCATGAACTTCAGCGGGTTTTCGGGAAAGAATTTTCTAGTACAACTGACTAATAAAATGTGTATTACTGTCAATATCAATAACTTCTATAATGGGTATATTTGGCCAACTAGGTTATTAAAGTTATATTCAAAAAACATTAACAAACAACTTATCACAAGTAATCAATATCTACATGGTATATTTATATCCTATTATGAGCTAAATTTTCTAGTACAACTGACTAATAAAATGTGTATTACTGTCAATATCAATAACTTCTTTATTGGGTATATTTGGCCAACTAGTTTATTAAAGTTATATTCAAAAAACATTAACAAACAACTTATCACAAGTAATCAATATCTACATGGTATATTTATATCCTATTATGAGCTAAATTTTCTAGTACAACTGACTAATAAAATGTGTATTACTGTCAATATCAATAACTTTTATAATGGATATTATTGGCCAACTAGGTTATTAAAGTTATATTCAAAAAACAATAACAAACAACTTATCACAAGTAATCAATATCTACATGGTATATTTATATACTATTATGAGCTAAATTTCTTTTATATAGTTATAATTCTTTGGTACTTTAGTCACTGCTCTTGTGTACAATTACATCACAATACCATTTTAGTAATTGCCCAACTAGCCCAACTAAACACTTTAATTTGCTACAATAACAATGAGATGTTATTTATAGACTGCAATAGTCAGTTTAATATACTTATTCATTTGAACAATCTGGTAGTTTTGGGAAATTGTAGCGTGAACCAGATCGGGCTATATATTTCTCAATGTTTATATTATAAATTCCTTAAAATACCTGTATGTACTTAAGCGCTCTACACACCGCCCGCCGGCACAGCCCGGCGGCCCAACCCGCCGGCCTTATTTTGTAGGCCGCCGGCTTTATTTAGTACAAAATAAGGCCGGCGGGTTAGGCCGCCGGGCTGTGCCGGCGGGCCGCCGGCTTTGGTGTGTAGAGCGCTTTACTTTCAATATTGTATGTCATTTAATGCCTTACTGTTTAACTTGTATACTTTAGGTTTATTAAGAGCCCTGTTAAATTTTTGAAGTTTTGCGAAATTGGATATTTTATGCACCACGTGACCGGCGCGTCACGCGAATTCTATGAAAAATACTAAATGATCTTGATACTTCGTCGATCTAAAACATACAAATATACTAATAATTATTTTAGATCTGTAGAAAATGGCATCGAATAAATTCCATTTTATTGAGTGGATTTTTTTCAGTTTCATTCTGAAATAATTATTATATTAATGTTTTTATTTAATTGATAGGTGTTTAATATATTTTCCTAAATTCAAAATGGCGGATATTTTTATTTCAATATTTGAATCAATTATGTTTTATCTTAATAATATCAATATTCATTTTAAATCTGATTGATTATTTGAAATCAATTAAGTACATAATTTTAAATTAAAACATTCATGATTAATAATTATCTATATAAGAATAAAACTGAAAATAGTCTTATTGAAGTTAAATGTCCTCATTCATCTCATCCTATGGGCTCATTATTAAACCGATTCTTCTGAAATTTGATGTGTAGGTTTGTAATTAAATGTTTTTTTTTGTCGAATGTTGGGACTTTATGTAAGTTCGAAAGTCTAAATTGAACGGACTAAATACAAATTCTAATTATAACAAAACAAATAAATTATATTACCTATATATATATTTAAGTTGCTTGTTTTGTTAGATGGTATATTTGTGTTTGAATAAATAAAAGTTTCGTTAACGAAACTTTTATTTATTCAAACACAAATATACCATGTTATTATCATTATGTTTAGGTATTATCTTTGTAGTTTCGAACTTTATATTTATTTTTATTTTATTACGAACTTATTGAAAATATTTCATTTATATATTAAAAAAAGTGGCCAAGTGCGAGTCGGACTCGCCCATGTAGGCTTCCGCAGCAATTGTTTATATGAAATAGTTTATGACGTATTATAAAAAAACTACTTGATAGATTTCGTTCAAACCAATTTTCGTTGTTAGTTTTTATGGTTATGTATAATATATATTTTTTCTAGATTTATCATCCTCTTAGTTTAGAAATTAGAGGGGGGGGGACACTCTGTTTTCCACTTTGGAAGAGTCTCACGTCCAAACTATTAAGTTTAGAATTAAATGGTTTTAGAAACATTGTTATGATTTTAGAAGACCTATTCATAGATACCCCACACGTATGGGTTGGATTAAAAAAAAGTTTTTAAATTTCAGTCCTATGTATGGGGACCCCCAAATTTTATGATTTTTTTTTCAATTATTTTCTGAAATCTTAGTGCGGTTAACAGAATACATCTACTCACCAAATTTCAACGTTATAGCTCTTATAGTTTCCGAGAAAAACGGCTGTGACATACGGACGGACAGACGGACGGACGGACGGACGGACGGACGGACGGACGGACGGACGGACGGACATGACGAATCTATAAGGGTTCCGTTTTTGCCATTTGGCTACGGAACCCTAAAAAACCAACCCGCACTTGGCCAGCGTGGTGAATTAAGGCCTAATCTATCTCGTCAAGAGAGAAGTCCCTATCCCAGCAGTGGGAACGTGAATAGGGGTGTTATTTTATATACAGGGCGTCCCAAAATTATGGGCCATGAAGGGGAAGTACCATATATAGCGTTGATAGTGAATTTTGCTCAAAGAAGACTTCATTTTATTTTAAAAAGTAAGTAATTTAATTAATTAATTTACAAAAAAAATGTTTCATGTTTTTTATTTGATTAAAATAATTAATTTCACGTTGTTCCTTTCTTTTAAAATACTATGTTACTTAAGCAGAGTTATTATTTTTTAGCTTTTATTTCGATTGGTATCATAAAAATCGAGTATTTTTTTTCTACATGTAAGTCGGTTCGATTCCCAGACAAAGCAAGTAATTTTTAGAAAATCAATGAATGCAGAATTACTAACTTTTAAAAATAAAATGAAGTCTTGTTTGAGCAAAATTCACTATCTACGATATTTAAGGTACCTACTTCCCCTCCATGGCCCATAACTTTGGGACGCCCTGTATTTATTAGAAAGGTACATATTTAATGTTTACAATAAATAATATATTTATTAGAAAGGTACATTATTTTTTGTTTACATATTGGATACTCGGTAAAAATAAGAACAAAAAATTACGGAATATTTTCTTTGTAATAAATATTATGGAAATCTATACTACAATTATCAAGCTGAGGAGATTGCTTGTTTATTTGTTTGAACGTGCTACTCAGGAACCGCGGGTCCGATTTAAAATATGATTTCAGTATTGGATAGTAAAATGATCGAAAAAGGCTATAAAACATAAACTAGTAAATAACGTAAAAACGCAAGCGCAGCTGTCGGCGGGTCGGCAAGTTAGTCATAATCTAAAAAAATCATAGGCATAATTACATTTAGTCGTTGTACGGTTTCACCAAAAAAAGTTGCCTTGTTGTTTTTTAATTAGGATAGATAACTTTAGATATGCAATCCACATCCTACAGCATAACCTCCAAATAAATAAGGTTAAACAAGATGACAATGATGTGGTACAATTCTTAGGCCAGCAACAAGTGGTACAATTCTTAGGCCAGCAACAACAATAATTGATCGTTATCAATAAAAATAAAAATTGATCGTTATCAACGGATCAACTTATGTCGGTCGTAGTATCGCAATAACACATACACGCACACTAACAGCGTTTTTACAGCAATTGACAGTCCCACACACTGACATTTTACGAAATATTTCTATATTTTATTCAAGAACAACCGACATAGGTCCGACCTCGACAAGCGCTCGCGCGGTACTAAATGGAAAAAGCCGGCGGAATGAAAAAACTACTAAATTATGGTAGTTTTATTTTATTCATAAAAAATTACCAAAACCGTTCTACAAATTAAAATTAATATCATAGTTTAAGCAAATGTTGATAAATATTTTGATATAAATATGACGTCCCATTGATTTAGAACTTCGGAGTTATTGAGGTTTGTTTCGAAGCATTTTCGGTCGATATTAAATTCGGTATATCTTTAGAATAAAAGCATTTAACGAAAATGTACTCTACTCTAAATGAAGAATAGGATATACGTAACATAATAAAAATTAGTTTGATCGCCCATATTCGTTAGAATCTACAAATTAGAGCTAAGAAAACAGGTCTTCGAGCGTTTTTTACGAAACATGTATCCGGAGAATGATTATTACTCAATATATAAACAAGTTATCTAAAATGTTTCTTACTACTTTTGTAGAGGAGAAAACGAACTATTATAAAGATGTAATTGTAATATCAAACAACTAACGTAAACCATAGAATTAGGACGAGAAAACCGAACAATTTCGCGATTTCCGGTAAAAGGCCTCTTAACTGGTTTGCAGATAGCAACTATAATAAGTTCAACTGATTATCACCATGTTATTTATGTACTGGGTATATATATATGCCATGGTATGAGGTATTGTTGTATGTATTTAATATTATTATTTATTATTATGTATTTGTGTACCAATTTAATATTATTGTTGTATAGAGTAATTATGTTAGGTTTTACTACTTGTTTCTTTATATATTCAACATTTTTATATAGTATTACCATTTATATTACCTTGAATTGTAGTTCCAATAAATTATTATTGTATCATTATATTATATGTTATTATAACAATATAATATCAATACATTTTTATTATGGATATTTTTATAAATGTAAGTTATTTACTTTTCAATTATCTATTTTCACTTACAAACTAAACACACAAAACTATTTAACTTATCTAATTAATTATTTTTATCATTATGATGGGGAATAATAGGTTACTTAAATTAGGGCTTTTCAACGCAGGGTCACTCGGTACGGGACATGATGATTTCCAAATGGCTATGAGTCGTTTCCAGGCTGACCTAGTGGCCATTAATGAGACATGGATCAGACAGGGCGAGGAAGCACGAGCACCTAGTGTTCCAGGGTATCGGTTTCGACACTTGCCACGACCAGTAGATGTTCGTGGTGGCCGTGGTGGGGGTGTAGGATTTTACATTAGAAGTAGCTTAAGGATACGTAAATTATGTCACCCTGGTGAAGGCATAGAACAGATGTGGGTATCTTCTTCAGTTAACGGCCGAAAGTTGGCAGTGGGAACTGCCTACCGCCCGCCGTGGCTTGGTCTAGATATATTTCTAGATGCCCTCACAGACTCGGTAACTAGCTTTTCTAAATTTGACCACATTGTATTACTGGGTGATTTTAATGTAAACATGCTAGACGTAAATAGTGCTATAAGTAAAAAAATAATACATTTTTTGGAGTACCTAGGACTTACTCAAGTAGTAAATGAACCAACGCATTTTACCAATGATTCTCACTCTTTAATTGATTTAGTTTGTACCAATGCTGATGTGCGTCATGTAACTGTAACTAACATAACTGGTCTAAATGGACACTCTATGATTAATCTGACACTCAATTTAAAGAAGATGAAACATAAACCTAAAATTATTACATATAGACCAATAAAAAATATAAATATGAAACTTTTTAATAAGGACCTAGATTTTACTGATTGGAATAAAATTTTAAAAATTGACAATGTAGATGAGATGTTAGATAGTTTTAACGCTACTATCTTAAATTTGTTTAACAATCATGCACCAACTAAAAATATAATAATTAAAAAACAAAATTTACCCTGGATCACTGATAATATGAAATTGATACATGAATTACGCGAGGAAGCATTTAATAATTACAAAAAAGTTAAAACTAACACAAGTAAAGAATATTATAAAAGTTTAAAATCTTTGGCAAGCACTAGTTTTTACAATGAAAAAAAAGCTTACTTTGACCACCACATTAACTCGAATTCTCACAATTCAAAGGAACTGTGGAAGAGCTTGAAAAAAAATATAATACCCGACAACAAAACTCATAGTATCCCCGATCACTTATGTAATCCTAACGAAATTAATAAACATTTTTTGAATCTACCTACACCAGATATAGTACCCATCACTGAGATCTCTTATTTTGTAAACCATAAATACGGCGATAGTCATTTCTCTCTTCACAATGTTGATGAATCAGAAGTAGCAAAACACATAGTATCTCTTAAATCTAATGCAATAGGCAATGATAGCATTTCGCTTGATATGTTAATACTAACTCTCCCACAGTCACTAAAAGTAATAACAGCAATTTTAAATAAATCTATATCATCTTCTCATTTTCCCAATTCTTGGAAAATAGGACTATTAACGCCTGTTCCTAAAATATCGAATCCAACAACATTGAAAGATCTTCGGCCTATCAGTATCCTTCCATGTTTATCAAAAATAATAGAAAAAGTTGTACATCGTCAACTTAGCAGTTTTTTAGAAGCTAATTCCCTGCTTCCGGATGTACAATCGGGATTCAGAAAAGAGAGAGGTACTATTACTGCACTACTTGATGTAACCGATAATATAATAACTAGTCAAGATCAAGGTATGGGTACTATATTAACACTGTTGGATTTCTCACGCGCATTTGACTGCCTTAACACGGAGCTGCTATTGAATAAAATGGCTTATTATGGATTAGACGAAAAAGCGATTAAGTGGTTTCAAAGTTACCTCTCTCAACGAACCCAAAGAGTAAGGGTGGTCAAGGAAGATGGTAGTTGTTATCTCTCTGATTCTTCAACAGTAACAAGAGGCGTGCCTCAGGGCTCCATTCTAGGGCCTTTACTTTTTATTATCTATACTGCGGATATCTCCAGAGAGATAATCAACTGCAAGTACCATCTATACGCCGATGATGTTCAAATCTATATATCGTTCAAACCAGATAATGTCTCGACTGCAACACGTCAAATTAACGATGACCTTAACCGGATCCAACAATGGACTGTTCGAAATGCACTTATGTTAAATGCATCTAAATCTAAATTTATGATCATTGGTAGCAAAAGCCATGTATCTAAGATTACAGCATCTAATCCCGAAATACAAATCTGTGGCCAATCTCTGGAACAAGTCAGTGAAGCTCGTAATCTTGGCATCATCTTTGACAATCATCTTCGGTTTGAAAGTCACGTCCTTGAATTGGTAAAAAACTGCTTTTTTCGCCTTAAAGTCTTATACCAGATTAGGAACCTTCTTAATCAAGACCTGCGCCTAATCTTGACAGAGAGTCTGGTACTATCTAAGCTGAATTATGGTGACATACTTTACGGTCCGCGCCTTCTCTCAACTTCGCAGCGTTTAATTCAACGTGTCCAAAACGCATGCTGTCGTTTTTGCTTCCACATTGCTCCCCGAACACATGTGACTCCCTTCCTAAACCAAGCTGGTCTTTTAAATATGGCGTCACGACGAACACTACATTTGGCCACATTAGTACACGATGTTATAAAGCACAAACGCCCAAAGTACCTGTACGACAAATTCGAATGGTCATCTTCACGTAACGCTTACCAAACCTGTGCATCTTCATCCCTACTTATAGTTAAGCTTCATAGAACTACCGCTTTCAGAGGAAGTTTCCGCTACCAAGCCACAAAATGTTGGAACAACATACCACCACCCTTACAGAAACTTACTTCGAAGTTTACTTTTAAGCGTAAACTTAAAATTTCATTGTTATCAGCACAAGTGGCTTGCTAGCGGAGATTATAAACATATATACTAGTTTGTTATATCTATTATTAGATATGTATATACAATATATGTATAAATATATATATATATAAATGTATATACATAATTATTATACTATAATTAATGATGGAACTACAATAATAATAATATCCTAATCTACTTATATTGCTTTGATACTAGTTTGTTATCTCTATTTTGAAGAATGTATATACAATATAAATATACTATATTTATTATATTATAACAATATTATATTAACAGTACTATATTTATTTATTTTTTCTATTAATTCTTATCCATACCTCATACTATTTGTTATTTACCTAGCTACCTTATACTGTATGTGGGAACCGGCGGAAGATCAGCGCTTCCTGTGTTTGTTCTCAAATCAGGAAGCTTATGCTGAGCCGTATCCTAATTTTTAACTCTAATCTGTACATGATTGACTTATTTTTAAGTAATTGTAAGTTAAATTTAAGTTAGATTGTAGTTAAAAATAAATAATTTTTCTTTCTTTCTTTCTTTCTTTCTTTTTGATTTACAAAACAACCTGGGGATCCCAAAGTACTAAGCTTATTAAATTCTAAGTAAATTCTATTACCTATTCGTTAGCATGAAACGAGAATACAAAATAGGCCCCTTTAGTAATTCAAACTATTCTCACATACATTTTTAATAATCTTGCTCAACTTCCACCAACAACTTTCTAAAAGTACCAAATTCAACAAAAACGAAATAATCAACATCACGTACAAAACGCAAAAACGTCGCGTCCCAAAAACTCGGGCTCGTTGTTACATTGAATTATGGCTTGTGAAGAAAACTGTTCGGAAAATATTTTGTCCACACAGAAGAGGCCAGAGACTGTTAAATCGTCTACAAAATGATGTTAAGAGGACCTCAGTGGCAGGTTCGATTCCCGCAACCGACTTCCGATTTATCAAGAACGGCTGAACTGATTTTCTGAAAATTGTTGAAGAGGTAGCTTAAAAATAGGAGAAGGACAAGGATTATTTACCGCGGGGAATCCAATATCCAAACGCGGACGAAGCCGCAGAGCGGAAGCTAGTATTTGAAATAACCTATTTAGATATATTTCATAACCTACTTCATACAATACATTTAATACATAATTACTTTGTTTATTATAACGTTACGTGTTGTAATGACAATTTAACAGACGCAAGCCTCATAACAACCCTCAGTAATTCAAAGGGAAAAATGTAGGTGGTAGCGGCTTATGAAACCTTACGATATTTTAATTTATTACGGTGCAAAATTCGGTTCTTTTGAGCAAATAACTTTAATATTTTGTTAACAATAAAGGTTGTGTCGGCAGTTCAAGATTAGCATGATATTGTCAAGGAGTAAATAATAAATAAAGTCATATTTATCTACTACTTTTTGAAGAAAAAATTAATATGCTGTGTACAATAAGGATAAGTTTAAATAGTTTATCAAATCGGTCTAGAATTTTCGAAGCCTATCATTTAAAACAAAAATCTTTCATCGTAATAATATAGGATAGGCAAGCGAATAGCAACAGCAATTCAAAACATCATAAAGATTATGAAGAAACTAGATTAGTGAATCATAATCGCACAATAGCACAATTCTAAACTATTGTAGATTAGTGAATGATATTGACGTCACACTCGAATTCATAACATCCCTCTAAAACTTGCGTTCCGTTGAAAGTTATTTCTGATTTACAATTCCCGCGCGGTTATTCAGTCTCAAATATATGCAGAACCCCCCCACAGCATCGGCACCTTTATGCTAATCGTCCACGCCCAACGGTGAAGTTTCTCGGCGGTTACAATTTGTTTACGTCTGCCTCGCGATCGATTGCTTCTGCGCAAACAGCGAGACAAACTTGGTATCAGTATTTTGTGTAGGTTTAGCGTAAACAAGTATTATGAAGAATAATAAGCTCTAATAGACAGTTTATTCAGAACAGCCATTGTTTTCGTGTAGTTCGTATGATGAAAATGTTTCATTAGCAAGCAATTTAGTAGGTAGGTATCTTACTGCTGTTGTACATGGCGTAAAATATTTAAGTACCTATGTATTCTTTTAATTCCAAATAGTTTATTCATTATAATGCAAATTGATTTGTAAGTCGGTACCAACAAAATAAAACTACATACCTAACTTTAATTCTACAAAAACATTAAATTTACACCAACAAAACCACATACAATTTTATCCACAGCAATTTTTGTGATGAAACCTCGTCCGAAACCCTATTCGCCCACAAATCCGAAATTGCCCGTCTCAAAAATGAATAGCGTTGTGAAACCTTACTGATTCGTTTAATCCGCAAATATACCCCACAGCCAGACGCTCCACTGGGACTTACAGCGAGAAGTTACTACACAACTATAACTTGTAACTTATAAATATCACGGTTCTTTTTCTTCTTCCTTACATATACACGGTAAAATGTATGGAAGGATGGATGTTAGTCTTTCACGCAAAACTACTGACAGATTTTGTAAAGATATAGCCATCAGAAAGACACGTAGTTTACATAGAACACATAGGCCAGGCAGAGTTTTTACCGCGGAAAAAAATCATACAGGGAATGTTACGGAGCGCAGGTGAAAAGTATATAAATTTTACTGTACGTTTAAGTCATATGCCTATGTAACTCTTTATTACATATATGCCATTAAAAAGTTTTTGGTTTAGTTATACCGAGTGCGTACTCGAGATAACCGGTTTTGCCTGAACCGACACAAATTGATATTATACATGTTCCGTTTATTTATTTTTATGCACGGAACCCTTTAAATATTTGCTACTCAGTCCGAGGTAAGTTTTCCACGTAGCATCCAGTTCCAATCTCTCACAGGTGAAGCCCTATTCGGAGCACAAAGCGCGGCCAGTGACTGTAATACGCTTATTTGAAGATTATCCTCTCGAATACCCGGACGGTTCGACTTAGGTTCGGTTTGTAATCACGGGACATATGCCCAATGCCCACCTGGGATCAGATTTGCGTGTGATACCTACTCGTATATTTACTTTTACGTTAGTTTCTTTTGATCTTGTTGATTTCGAGGATGAAAGGAAATGAAAGAAAAATAGGAAAGAAGAAATGGTTAAATTAATCTGGTGTTACTATATTAAATTAGGTAGGTATGCATGATCGTTCTAGTTAAATCAAATCTACAACTTTCAGAGCAACATAAATGTAACTAAATGTGATAAACAGGGATAAACGTATAATAAATATATTTAGGCTAAATAGCTTAAGTTGACTATCAAAAATAAAATAAGTATATTTATATAATTCAATAATATCGTTTGCCTTAACACGCCTTAATTTTTTTTACGTTCTTTTTAAGTAATATAATTTTATGTAGGATATATACGTTTTCACTTTAATATTAGGGTGATATACTTAGAAAGTTCGGAGATTATTACTAATACATATGTAGATACTTGAACAAATGATGATGAATAGATAAGCAAAATACACCGTCTTTTATACAAAACATAACTCCTCTGTCTTTCACAATCAGTAAATAATATTTGACTCTGCTGAATTGTCTGCCTCCTTAAACACAGCGAGACAGAATCGCAAATAGCTGGTTGTTTTGGGTGGTGTCTTAGAGTATAAAACCAAAAGGAGGCAGAAGAAGACTACTTTTACATGAGAGTTTTTTAACTTCTCCGCTTCTTGCGCGGGACCAGGCAACATACCTACCAGAACATATATTATTTCAACGATATCATTGCATTCGTATTTCTATCAGAGTTCCGTTTCAGTTCCTTCTTTGATCTTAGAATTGTCATATTTTCACACAAACCGCTCGAAAGACACGATGATATTAATATGACTTGATGATTGATCGACAATTTGAAACTTTGGCAATCAAGAGAATATGGCTACAATTTGTTGCACATGCACACAAGAAAGTTATAATAAAAATGAATATATGCGAGCGGTGATCAACATACTTGAAATTAACTGACAGAGATTCGCTATCTATCGTGACTACTCCATTAGATAAGTTTATCTAAGGGTGGCGTCTATGTTTTAGCAAGGGGGTGCCAGGGGGCTAATTACGGCGTCTTTCGGGTGGCGTGTGATGTTTTATCTCCTCTCTTTGTACAATCTAACTGATTTTACGAGTATTTTCTACAACTTCGGCAGTGTTTTGGGGATGCGCAAAGCGGTTTTGTTTAGGGTGTGGTAGAATAAAATGTTGCTATGTTTTTCGATCTATGTATATTTTTTTAAAGACTTTACACAGTTTCTATGTACAACTCGTGACTTAGGTAATAGTGTTTACATTCTTTTTTCTGGAGCCATACCTAAGTGTTTTACTATAATTCACTATTTTAGGTTAAGATTTTACGACCACATTAATCTATCGTAAATTAACCACAAATCAATGACCATGGTACAATTGAAAGTAAAATATAGTATCGAATAAGAATATCATCAAACAATTCAAAGATTTTCCAACACCAATATTATTTTTACAATTTAATTGCCCATATCAGCCTAAAATAGCCATAGCAGATAACAAAGTTAAATGCAACAAAAACTTGAATTGGGACACACAAAAATAATATTTTATTAGGACGAAATATTCATGACTTTTTTGCGCAAACCCACATTCAGTAATCGTAAACCAGAAGCGCCTTATTACAAGTACCCTATAGAAATTGGCACCTCTATTGAAAAGGTTGACATTTTTATACGGTCCCGATTAACATTCACAAACGAAATTAGAGCCCAATAATATTATTAAGGGTTTTTATGAGGTTCGTACCTGGACAAAGGAACCCCTTGGTGCTGTCAGAAGTATGGAGAAGTAACACTCGGATTACCACCTACGTATTTGTGTAAACACAATAAATATTTTTTGGTGTGTCCTTTTAAGCTGCTGATCCACTGGGGTTGGGAAATTGTTTACGGACTTAAGTTAACTCGAACTCTCAAATGAGGACTGAGGAGTCCCTAAGGGGAAATGTTTTGTACTTGTTTTTCATTTTTTTACAACTATTGCATAATTTGATTATTTATGAGGTGATTTTTAAAAAATAATAGTTACCCTAAACCTCCAAGTTATTAACAGACACTGGTAAGTCGTATCGATCCGCAAAGCGTGACACCATTAATCAAGAACTGAAATGGAAATCTATTAGGCCTATGTTCAGTAGTGGACGTCAGACGGCTGAAATGATCAGTTAATCGGTTGGGTACAATGGGTTCCAAGCTTAACATTTGGGTAGATTCTAGTTAAAGATACAAAAGTTAAAAGATAAGATGTGAGATATGAACAAGCTCCTAATATTTGCATTGAAGAGTAATATGACACATCAGCGACGTAAGTTTTGCAATTATTATGGTTCTACGAAAAATATGAAATATGAGAACCTATTTTTGTTGTCTTACTCAATATTGTCGAATAGGTACAGTTCCAGTGCTCAAACAAAAAAAAACTTTAGATAATGTAACTTTTTGTTTTAATTATGTTAGTCACCAATATGTCGAAGATGCGACCAGTGGGTAAATGATTACTTAATATCTTTACAGAGGCGTGCTTAACTAAATGAAATCAAATTACAATCTCAAAAACAAGTACACTCCACAACAATAGAAGTTGATACAACCGCACTACGCATTACACTCCAACACAAGTACCTACCCTCGGTGACAATGACAATAGTACAGTCGGAGGCAGAGTTAAATAAATCATGGGAACCACAAGTACTTACACTTGGTGCATTCGACAATGCGAGCGGAAGGCCCGCCACATGTCTGCTAATCCACTTACCGGTAATCCGTATTCGTGTGCGCAGGCGCGTAATTCAATCACAACTGTGCCCAGTGCCTCTTAAACACCCGTTTGATTTCAAATTTCAATACACTCTGAGTTTTAGGGAATTAAGAATTATCATACGTTCCGCTTTGTAGTCTTGAATGGGTTTAAAGACGGAGGTAACCTTAAACAATTTATAAAAACATGTATCATTTTATTAAGCTAACAAATATATCCTCGTAATCATAGTTAAGAACAACAAAAATTTTAACAACAACTAGAAAATTATCGGTAGGTATGCTTAGATAGGTACTTAAAGATATATTTAATATTATCTTATAAAATCTATATGGCTTTGAAGTCTAATATTTCATTCCCACACAAAGAACAATGGCAGATTATTAGTTGGCATAACGCTTTTGCGTCTAGAAATATCTGATATGCAAAATAGTTTTATTTGTTTGTTGACGATTTTTCCCATAAACAAATATTTTATTTAAGGCCACCGAAAAAAACATAAATAATTAAGAATATCAAATGACTATAACATAGATGAGGTACCTCATTTGTACCGCTCATTCGCTCAATAATGTCTCACTACTATTTTTGTCACAGTCTGACTAGAGAGAACGCCTCACGTTGTCCCGCTCGAACAATTCGTGTCATGCGTCTCGTTCTGCGAGTGAGTGAGGTAGTGTCCTGTTGAATACAAGCTCGCATGACGTTGACATGACATTACAGTGACTGTGACGTTTGAGGTTAGTAGTTCGCGCTCTGGAACGCGGTGTCAGTGTGACTTTTCTTGTCTTTTTAATGAAATGCCAACTAATTTCTTCTTCTTTAGTAAAGGGTCTTAGGATGTTTTTCGTTTTATAGGTAGAGGTAGGTACCTAAAATAATTATATAAATATGCAATAAAGAAGCATTAATCTAAAAATACCTAATTCAGGGACTTCTTATAAGAAAGAATTTACTAGTAACAAAAACAATCACACTTTCGAACTTTCTCAGAGTGTCGTAGACATAACCTAAAAAAGTTCAAATGTAAATATATTTTTTCTGCGGCCTTCTTATCACAAAATTCTTAGACAAAGTCATTCTAAGACTCACGCTTAACATTTTAAGATATTTTAGATCTATAGACGCTACCTTTTATTATCAACTAATTTTATGTATGAATATCTGCCATTGTTCTTTCTCACATTTTCTGCAATTAAATAAATTCATCACCCACTCCAGAACAGAAATAAAATCATCAGTCTATCAAATTGTACTATGAAAATAAATAGATTTGTAATATGGCATTGTGATCGCAGGGGATGAACTCTGCTTCACCGGGCACCGACACAAAAGCACGGAAGCACTCGAGTGGTCAATGAAGAGCCACTCGCCACTCTAAACATTTCTAGTGATGCTAGAAAATTGCCGGATGAAAGCCGGAAAGCTCTTAATATTGGTGGAACAGCGAATGGAAACGAATTGGTTTAAAGGAAATTTAAAGGAAATCAGATCATAGTTCTATCCAAAATCCGGTCTCAACTTATCAACAAAGCACTCTATAAAACTTGAAAAAATTCAGTTACTGAGATTGACGAGTTCAAAAAAATATTTTATAAAAATATTCTATTCTATTCTATTCAAAAAAACAATCAAACAGAGATTGTATTTTTGAACTCGACTTCAGATTTTAAACATTAGCATTGATAAATACACAACTTATGTTGTGTATCATGATGATAATCGTATCATTTATCAATATAAACACAACATTGTTTTAAAATAAACAGCTAAGAATAAATAAAAATAATTAATTAAAAGTATAAGGTGTATCCATCCGGCTTTTTAAAAATATGGGACTATGGGACTAACAGTGCAACACTGGCGTGAACTATTAGGACAAATGGAACAATGATTCTATTGTCAATCATTTTGTTTTGTCAATACATAAATAGTCCTTACTTAAATACCTATTTAAACAGCTTACGTCTGGGAACGCATTGTGAGCCTGCATTAGTTGATACAACACATACTTATTTGTTTTTATTTCATGTTAAAAAATGCCTACAACTTTATAAGGGCTATAATATCATCGAAGGTTGATTTAAATCAATAACTATTTTGTTCTGATCACCGTGGGGACAACACATTTTGTTGAGAAATCAGTCTTCATAAAATTTAAACTGTTGGTGTTCCTATTAATAAATATAAATAATAAATAAATGTAATCTTTCAAAGACTTCTTTAATGTTAGAAAAATACAAAAAAACTGCACTCTTAAGTCTAACTCTGAATTATTTAAGTAATATGTTCCCACACTTGATGTCTTCCAATATTATTGGAAATTTATTGCAAATCTGCATCAACTCTTTGTCAACCTATTTTTAAAAATACCGGATATGCTCAAGACTTACTCCTGTGAGTTGACTTGTTCTTGACCATTCAGCCATTGTCCCAGACAGACCATCGACAAGACATCTTGACAAAGGTTTTCAACACGCCACTAATCCTGTATTAAGATCCTATCGTGCTTAACACTCCACATATAAACGTTTAACAGTTAGTTTAGTGAAAAAAGTAGTGATAGAGGATACTGGCCACTGAAGCAATAAACTCGAATCAGAATCCTTATGGCCTAAAATCAGGTAACTAAGATGTGCGACATTAATACAAATGCAACTATTGAAACTTTTTGTTTCAAAAGTTGCATTTTAATGCCTTTGACTTATATTTTTAATGTATTATATTATAATCATATTAAAAATGTTGATAAATTAATTTAACGCCCTTAGTTGCACGATTTTTTATCTTCAACACGATAAGTATGTCTTATTGAGATTTATACATATGTTTAACTAAACCTTATATTTATTCTTTTATCATTATGATTATGCAGTTAAAACTTTATCAAACATGACTTATTATCAAATGTCCTATGGAAAGCTTTAGTAGATGGGTTCCTTTGTGTGCCTAAACAAAATAGTGGACAACTTACCACGTCCAGTAGTCATTGTTAGACGCGTCAAAATACAGTTATTGTTGGCAAAATAAATCTATTAAGTGCAGTTTTTGCAGGCACAGTGCAAAAACCACTGGCAAAAAATAATGGACACTTGGACAATAGGCACATAATTGAATTATCAACTTTTTTGCACATTGGCGTCACGTGGACGTCCGTTTTAGGAGAATAAATAGACTGCTTTTTTGAAATTTGAACTGTTTTTAATTTAGTAATAGAAGTAGAACGTAGTATTTGTATCCCTAGATCAGAAATATCTGGAATAATCAATGATTTTATATAGTATAGATATGTTACCTTCATGTAATTGCAGTTTGAAATCTGTTCCGTGAATCCAAAACTGACATAAGATGTCAAATGTTTACTAGTTCATAGAGTAACATTTATATTCGTAGAGTGGACACTTGAGTAAAATGTATAGTAATAGGTAAGAAATTAAACACCTTACAAAAGTAAATCATATTTATTGAAATTGAAATAATTAATGATAAATTAGTAAAACACACTTTCTAAATACCTTCAAAAAGATTTTATTTATTTATTTTCTGTCTCTTTAAAAGTTTTTTTAATTCGGGGTTATTTTTATGTGCGGAATGGAGACGAATATTTGTGTATTTATGAATTATGGTTTTAATCAAATATACGCGATGATTAAAAATAGGTAGGTACCTGTGTTGAATGTTCGATCAGAATTTACATTTACATCGAATTTACATCGCCATCAATATTCGCATCTACACTAACTAATCTATGTCCGCGCCTCAATTATTATAATTATTTGGAAAAATAAATAAGTAATCTAAGTATCTTTGCATTTCGCATGTGATACGAGATTCCTTGTGTTTTGTTTACTTTAGCATCGTAATTGGTACACTTCCGAAACACACACGATGGCATTTTTAATTTGTTTTAGCAAGGACACAATAACCTACGGCATGTCAAGCTCGTGATTGCGCTCGACGCAGACTGACAACTGAAAGTTACAATTGGGTTTTATTTGAGTCTTTACAATGCGCGTGCTTGTAACAAATCTATACTATATAAAATCATTGGGAATAATAGAATAGCTAAGGAATTTCTACTTAAAGCAATAAGGATCTATGTTTGCTACCAACTGCCGAATACCGAAACCTCCTTGATTCGGATCGACCAATCATTCTGTCCGATTAGAGTTCTGTCATTTCATTTCAGATTATATTTTTTTTGGCTGCAGGCATGGATTTTTATCGCAAACAATTTCTAACACAATTATCAAAATGTTCAGTGAAAAATCTTATGTGCGTATTCATAACCACATTCTTCTGCGTCTTCATACATATATGTTTGATGCACGACATCCTGAGATTCGCCAACAATGTGTCCATGATTCTAAACTTCGCTGGACACCGCGACGCAGCGCCTCCTAAATACATCCTCACGTGGGATCCATACTACTTGATCACCACAGAAATTTTCGACTCCATGAAATGCCCTGCATCAAATTGCATTTTCAGTTCTGATAGAACCCTACTAAAGGATTACACAAATTACGATGCCATAATTTTCAACGATAAACATTTGATCTCAGGAAAACCGAGACCAGAACGTCGTCTGAGTTCACAAATATACATTTACGCCACGATAGAGTCACCTGTAAACTCCCCTGCCTGCAATACTGTAGAGGACAATTTCTACAACTGGACTTTTACCTACAGACTGGACTCTAATATTGTCTGGCCATTCTTTGTAGTGCGAAACATCAGCGGGAATGTCGTAGCGCCAAAACCGGACGTTAAATGGGTTTATATTAATACCACCATTGACTCAAGTATAAGCACTCTTTTTAAAGAGAGGAAGAGAGCCGCAGCTTGGTTAGTTAGTAACTGTAATCCGTTCAGTCCAAGGGAGGAATACCTAACAAAGCTACGGGAACATCTGTTTCAATACGAGCTGACTATAGACGTATACGGCGCTTGTTCTAAACCGTGCGAAAACAACAACTGTGAAGAGATGCTGAGAAAGAACTATTATTTTTACATGGCTTTTGAGAATTCAATGGCGGAGGACTATGTGACTGAGAAGGTGTTACATGGATACGATAATTACGTGGTGCCTATTGTGTTTGGGGGCGCTAATTACAGCAGGTAGGCTAAACTTTCTCACGGTATTTGCGGAGTTTCGTTGAAGTATCACTCATGCTTTGTTTTCTGGTTTCCATTGACTTAGATTTCTGATTAATAGGTAGGTATACATAGTCTTAGATGTCGATGACTAAAAGGCATTTGTATTTTTTTTTTGTATCGGGAATCTGATGTCCTGAGGCTGCTAAACAGACCATAGCTGTTTAGCCGAGTCAGCGTGAACTACTTAACAGCGATAATAATTTCAGGTTCCTTCCACCGGGCTCCTACATAAACGCCCTAGAACACCATCCTTACACCGTCGCCCAGATGATGAACCGTGCAATAAGCAACCCATCAATTTACGAAGGTTTCTTCAACTGGACTATATACTACACCATCAGCAATCAGAGCTACATGAATCAATTCCGCCCGCTGTGTGACCTCTGCGGTGCTATGCAAACCAGCAGGTTGTACTACGCACCAGCGAATAAGAACTTTCGACTCTGGTGGAACGGCTTGAACGGCATGAAATGGTGTTTATCTCAAGAGTTTTGGAATGATACGGCTAAATTGAATATAGATGGCACTAGTGTTTACAATAGTTATGTGTGTGTTTTATTTTGAACTATTTCGACCCACCGACAACTTCTATTGCGTTTGGACGTTATCTACTTATTAGAAATAGTTTATAGAATATAGCTTCCCTCTACAAATGTACTATCCAACACTGAAAGATTTTGACAGAGTGGACAGATTAGCGCGTTTAAACAAACAAACTCGGCAGCATTATAATATTAGTGTAGGTAGAATAATAATTAGAAAGCACTTATAACTGTAGCAATAGCAATAAATTCATAGATAAATACATGAACACAATGGTTATGGCATCATGTTGGATTTAGCTATAAGTACATGTTTATATTTATTGGGTTGTCATGCGGTTTTGCCCTATGCTATATTTAGATTTTTCCACGGCAATAAAGTAATATCTCGCGGTAAAAAATAACCATCAATATCAAGTGTAATTCCAAACCATAATTTGACGAGGAAGACTATTCTTTGATTAACTGGTTGACTGTACAAAACACGCGCCCTAATCGTAATCTGTATCAAAAACTCATCAAGTACAGTCCAACGTTCGCTATTCCTATTGAAACTTGTAATAGTTGAGCCAAGGAATATGTTGCAGTGAGAGAAACCCATGGATTAATTAATATTTGGTGAACCCCTATAATACTTTATTACAAGTCTTTTCAAATGACTTGTAATCCGAACTGTATTAGGTACAGTAATTATTAATATTGCGCATATTTTGTTGTTAGTTTGCACGTTAACAAACAAATAATTGTAGATACATGTTGTTGGTATTTACATATTTACTTATATTAATATTAAATTCCTACCTACTGGCTAAACAAACTGGGTACCTACCTAATATAGTTAAGAATGTATTTACATTCTTGTTTCAGTTATAGCATTTTTGAAATTAAAATTAATATGTATTTAAAGGCCCTAACCAACGTGTTTTATAAGTTTTTTCTTTCGAGAGCTTGCGGTCAACAACCCATTTACAGACCTTTCAAACTGGACTCAATTCTCTTTATTTTGCCCATCACACGATTAAAGTCCAATGCGAAATTAAATTTCACTTAGCTGGATGATAATCCGCCAAATATCTACACAAAAGACATTGTAATTAATGTTCAGTCGGATTGGTTGAATGAATCGTTAGGTCCCGGGGGAGAACGGGCAAAGCGACACAATACGGTAGTTAGGGAATAGGGAGCTATCGTTTAACGAGCAAATTATTTAGTAAATGTTGCCAAATAATAACATTAATGCGGTAGAGTCGAGTAGGGGACTTTCTGTTCAAATTCTAAGATGTGTAAACCGTAGAAAGGATTTTGTTTTATTTTTTTGATCAGGCGTAAAGTTATAAAAGTTTTTGTGTTTTTATACAAAGGGCATACGGTATTTTTATTTAAGTTTTAAAAATAATGGATTTTGAGGAACCAACTTATTTTTTAATTATTAAGATTTTATATTTGTTTCTAATGTAACGAAATTCTCCAAGCCCGATCGTAAATAATTAAGTGTTCATTGTTAAAAGCTAAACTTAGGTCTCTTTTTATTTCTAATTTATAAACCTAAAACAATGCCATACAATGGCATAAATGTTTTATTCATCCTAAATCTTCAAAAGACAACAGGCAAAAAGCAAATAGCTATAAAATAAACTGTGTACAAAGTAGGGATGCATCCGATACCGATACCGATACCGATATATCGGCGATATTCGAAGTTTGCCGATATATCGGCATCGGCGATATTTTTATGGCCGATTCAACGATACTTTTCAAATTTCGCGCTTTTAAAATGTAATGTAAACGGGCGGGCTTTGGAGCGTTTGTGAAAATATTATTAGAGAGTTCGAGGAAGATGAGCCCCTGTCTACCCTGAGCTGCAATTCTCGAGAGATGATGTCGAGAGATACCTTAGGTCTCCTAATATATCGAGAGGCGCATATCCGTTTGTTTTCTGGCGCAATGACGTCTTATACCCAAACGTGAAAAAAATGGCGCAGAATTACTTTAGTTTCTAAATGAGTTCTGTCGCATCTGAGAGACTATTTTCCACCGCAGGTCTTATTCAAACAGATTTGCAAAATCTCCTATCTCTGCAAAACTTAAGAATACTTTGTTTTTTAAACAAAAATCTCATCAATGTTAATTTTAATTACAAAAACTAGCGACTACTTAATCTTAACCTGTCTATAGTTTTAAACGGTGTTATTTCGTCTGTTCTGTTATATTTTGTTCTTTTTATATTCAAAAAAAATAATCTGACTAGTGTTATATTTATTTTACCTTCATTTTTGAATTTAATAAGCGTATCGGTATCGGCATCGGTATCGCCGATATTTTTAAAAGAGTATCGGTATCGGTATCGTATCGGCAAAAAGGTGTATCGGGGCATCCCTAGTACAAAGGCGTGGGGTAGCCCCCTCGCAGGGTTAGCCAATGAGAGCTCTCGAGCGCGTCTCCACTCGTCTCCAGTACCAGCGCAAACAGCGATCCTGAATGCCACATAATTGAGTGGCTCCTTCAATGCCCCATTGTCAACGCCATTATAGTAATTATGATTTAAATGTTCGCAAATTAATGGTTTTATCGATGTGCTTTCACGTGAACGAGCTTTTGGGAAAGTTCTAAAAAGTCGTCCACTCATTTTTAGATTTTTTATATATTTTCCGGGGTTCAACCATGCTTAATTCCCGTAAAGTAATTTGGTTTATACGTGAGCTTATGATAGAAATGTACCTACATATTATGTTATGTTAGGTATTGATTATCTGTTAACAATGATGCTTCTTACTTACCGTATTCTAATTGTTAATTTAGAACCGTCAAAACTTCCCAAAATATTGAAAACATTAAAATTCAGAACAATAACAGCTTTTACTCGAGTGAACTAAGTTTGCACCTATTTACACACATAATTGGCCACAGAGCGCGCTAAACATTTATTCGTAAACGTGAAACAGAATAATGTATTCACGCTGCGAGCTCGACGTTTTGGCGACGTTTTGCCACGGCTACCGCTTACCCCTCTGTCCCCTACCATTGTTCGACATGCATATTTGTATTAATCTAAGATTTTAGTTTTTTACCTAAAATAATATTGGATAACTATTAGATTATCTATACGACGTAACGCACGAAGGTATAAACTAAGTATATTTTCCTAAGTTGGCTATGACGATGCTCACCTAAACCGAAATTAGCATTACATTTATCCCACACATTTTCAGTTTCATGTTAGAGAAAAAAAAGAAAATAAGATAAAGATAAGATTAATCAGGTAGAATCATAATTCTGATACTTTTTTTTATAATCAACTTTATTTTCGAGGACTTAATTCTGATACTTTACTACTATTCGAATTTTGATTTAGCCTTTTTTTTAGACAAATTTATTTATTTTTTATTGTTTAAAACATTTTGCGTAAAATCTTAATTGGAATACAAAATCTAAAGATTTAATCCTAAACATACTAATTAACTGAGAAAATATAAAGTAGGTGGTTTTTGTGTTGAAATTGAAAAGTGTACCAATCAGAAGCACAGAGCAGACAACGTGGTACGAGTAAGTCCATGGTAACAGATCCCAGGGGACCCACCGACCCCGCAAACGGAATAGATAATTCAATAACCGAAGGAACGCGCCGCATAATCCAGCATTAGCAATACGATACGAGTAAATAGATTTTGGTTGAACAAAGCCGACGTCATGGGAATAGTAGGGTGTTTAGCGAATCATTAGCTTGCTAATGAACGGTTTGAATAAAATATTACAATGTCATTTGGATGGAGTTGATGGGGACGTGGTTTTGAATTGAAAGCGCCTGTTTTACGAGATATCAACAAGACTGGTTCTATTATGAGGTATTTAAAATGATGCTTTGAAGTTTGCTTGAACATAAACGCAAGGCGCATTAATGTTTTAGTTTTCTAATAATCAGGTGACTTTCTATTAATAAAATGATTTATCAAGGGGGTCCAGTTCCTTTCATTTTCTGATCTATTTTTTGGGTACAAACGTAAATAAACATCTCTCTTTTATTAGATTAAATGAAATAGTCAGTCACGCCTTATATTTTAAATCCCCCAAAAGCTTTTACGTCTACAAATGATTGTCGACGTTGTATAAACAAGCAATTCCTATAACTATCGTAGTTTCTCAGTCTAATCTCATTATGCGATCGTCAATTATATCGAACACATGAACAAGATGATCCGCCAATTAGATAGACAGGAAGTTGCGCGCGTGCGCTCTGCTAATTGTATCCGTTCTTACCCCCCTCCACCATTCTACCCCGGTCTCCCCTTTGCCGACTCCCGTCTGTATTTCACGGTTGAGTAGCTACGCTGTAAATATTTTGATAGTGCTGTAATAGCCGATCTCGAATGCTACGTGCAAAGGTCTTTGTAATCTTTAGCAAGACTAGCATAAAAGTATTTTTATCAAGTGCTGAGTAGTGTGATATAACAGGCTGTTTAGATTACTGACTAATGAAATCGCTATTGTAGGTAGGGACTACATTTGGTACTAAGTGTTACGAAAAGCACTTGATTGATTTAATTTGTTAACAATTTCCACAATACTTGGAAATCGAGTAAAACGCTCATCCCAGACCACTCGACATTTTTTGTTTGTCACTCGATCCGAACTTGCGGCCTGTGGGCATTGATCACAATATCGATATAAGTGAAAATCGATATTGTGGCGATATTGTTGATATGGAGAGGCCGCAGCTACAGTGCGGCACAATGTGTGCTACTCGACACCAGGTCAACCGGAAGCAATCTGCACTGTACTCGCACGTGGCGGAGAATAACTGATACAGGATGTTACCACATAAAAATATAATAAAATATTGACAGACATTTTATTGGATGAGGCGTCAATGTGGTCTTTTGTAGTTTTTTAATTACCTACCAGTTAGACCTACCTAGGTCGTTATAGGTAATGAGTAAGTATATGGTTTTCGATTTAACAAAGTACTCTCAAAGAATATCTCAAAAAGTTCAGGATCTTTGATGACAATCTTTTTACTAGATGAAGTATAAAGTAAATCATTCAAAATAACTCTTATTTTTTTAAACTTCAATAAATATGGTTAAAGCTTAAAACGATAAATTACTGGAACTGTATGTACAAGCGGAAACTTTTAATTGGCCTTCAGCAGTTTTAATTATGTAATACTTATTTATTAGCTGTAAGTTTTCTTAAAATTTATAAAATAAATAAATAAAATTACTGAATGTACATTATTACATATTGATGTTACTAACGCGACCAAGTTTCCACAGATAAAAAAATACATATTTACCATTTATATGCACCCTGTATAATCTAAGTTCGTGCATCGCGCGTGGGCGGCGCGCGGCGTGTGTCTATAGAATGTAGAATGCGTCTCTTGTTGCAGTGCTCTTCATCAATCTAATTGAACAGAATTGGAGGGCTTCTCTAAGCGCTCTACACACCGCCCGCCGGCACAGCCCGGCGGCCCAACCCGCCGGCCTTATTTTTTACAATCATGCCGGCGGCCTGACCCGCCGGGCTGTGCCGGCGGGTCAGGCCGCCGGCATCCCTCTCCACTCACTCAGTCAGTTGCCCGCCGGCTTTCATAGAGTAGTGACGTATTTGGCAATAAAGAATGTTACCTAATTTTGATTATAAGCACTCCATATTCTATGTCTAATATAAAAAATACGCGTGAAAGAATTACTTCGATACATCAATTAGTTTCCGATTTAGAAGTAAAACAAGTTGTAACCGTACGACGACGATAACACATAGGCTACTTTTAATCCTATGAAAATGTACAGTTCTTGAGGAAAACGGGGCCGAAGACTGGAGGAAGCTAGTTTGCAATAAATCAATATATTGTTCATTTAAATTTACTAAGAAGCTAGTTTGCCATAAATCAATGTATTGTTCATTTAAATTTACTAAGAAGAGCGGTACCTACCTATATATAAATAAATACTTACGTACCTACCAATAGCAACAAAACTTTAATACATATTTAATGTCTTTAACGTCAAAGTTTAATGGTAGGTACTTCTACTATTTGAGTTATCTTCATCCATTTTATCAATCGAATAATATTTAAGTACTAGGTACTATTAAACTATTAATTTAATACGCGGACGAAAACACATCAAAATACTGCGCAAGCTGTTGCACTACTACTATAATCTGCTGGCGATACTAAGCGGGCCGTAGGCCGCGCGAAGTTGTGGTATTACGTCACAAGCGCTCACGTGACTGTTAGCGAGACTCGATATTTTTCGAAACTTTGAATGCCTATAAAATCAAAACTACTAGGTACTTTTTAACTAAACAAAAACTAGTATATTTGTATACATACAGGCTTTACTGATACAACATTTCAAGCGATTTGGCATACCTAGTAACATTCTTCATTACTAGAACACCACATGCCGGGGCTGTCGTGCCGCCGGCATTGCCGCCGGCAAAGTCGTGCGGCTTGGACATTCTGAAGCCGGCGGGCTAACCCGCCGGCATTAAGCCGGCGGGCTGTGCCGGCGGGCCGCCGGCTTTGGTGTGTAGAGGCCATAATGGGAATTTGATTGGGCGATAACATAATGCAACTATATGGAACTTTTCAGTAAGAATTCTCAGATATTGAGATAATGTGGTATACCTGAATTAAAAACTTTAAAATCTTTCATTTAATTCAGAAACTGAACAATTCAGTAGTCTACCTACAATACTCAACGAATATTTCTATGTTTTTTCTACGGTATGTTCTCTACATACAAACGTGTTTTTGTCCAGGGTATTTATATTTAATCCATAGTTTTTAATAACAGAAAAAAACAATTTCACCCTATCCTTAATCATAACATAATCATAGCTTATTCTCTAAGGAACACGACATTCGGTGTAATACCAGTACCACCTCAGTATTATGCGGGGTAGCGGTCATCATCCGATAATAGGGGGATTATCATACAACCCTTTGTATGCGAAACAAAACAGTTGTGTAGACAGATTCCCAAAAAAAATTACGATCTGCAAATATCTGTTCTGAGTGTCTGGGTGTTATATATGTATAATAAAAAATATATAATAACTATTTATGTAGATATATTATATTAAGTATATCAGAAATCAAAATTAGTTTTAAACATTTCCCTCTGATAAATAATTCCCATCGTGTTTAATATTCGCTGTGTGAATACTTTAAGCTCAATTTATCGGTTTTATTTTGCTTGTTTTCAATATCAGTGTATATTTTAGGGTTTTGTTTTTTATGCAACAAAGTTATTATTTGAATTTATTTTAAAATACACATTTAACAAGTAACATGACACGCTGTACCTATATAAGATTTTTTTATGTAAATTTATATTTATCAATATGATTTACTAGAAAATCGTATAGCTATTATCTGTCGTTTATAAACGACTTATTTTTTATGTAAAAACAACTATCGATTATTATAAAAGTCAAATAAACTCTCCATAACAACAGATCAACCAACACAGTAGGCAAATATTCAAAGTTTACTCACAAAGACTAACCCTTCAGTTTATCGCAACAGGAGGCGAGAATTATCTTAAAATTCACATCACACCAACACCCTCCGCTTGTTCTAACAACCACTTTCAACTGCGCTTGTCAATTTATATTTGCTTGCGATTAATCGACGCGTCGACATGTCTAGAGGTCCTTAAACAAGTGTCCATCGGAACAAAAATATAAATGGTGGAGATTGTACCTACCAGAAAATCTGACTGAGTTAGAAAAGAAAAATAAAAGCGCGCAAGATTGGAAATTGGAAATTCGATTTATGGCAACGTAACAGATCCGTGAGCTTATTGATAAATAGAGTTAGCTTTTATCATAATATATTAAGGTACTACTTAGTAGAAAATGGTTCCTACGAGTCTACGAGTATTTATTTTAGAGAGATTAGGTGACTTAATCGCGATAAAATAAAAATAATCTTCTAATTTCCAAGAGCTAGTGAAATTATAGAACCTACCAGCACAAATATTTTATCCATAATGGCACTAAAAACTCGATTATCAGAAAATCCTAGATTGTAAAATAATTAGTTAGGTACCTACTTACTGCAATATTTTACTTGAATAAAATAATTAAGATATGTGGCTTTCGTCACAATGCTAGTCTTATGCGCAATTCGTTCCCGATGGTCATTTATCGCACAAACTCGTTGCTTTTAAGCAACGAAGCAGTCCGTTGAAGTAGCAAAGACCCAGAGGGCGCCACGCCAATGCTAGTCAAAGCAGTAACTGGCCGAATGAATAGGTGTCAAGAGCAATGCGTCAGGCGTCCCCGAGCGCGCTACGTGCCGCAACCGGAGTCCTGAGGCGAGGAGCCTCATAATGCTACATAATCCAATTGATTCCCCGACACTACCCGCACGCTTCCGCCTAACTTCGTTTGGAGCGTTTTGATATCGGATCCGACCGTTTTGACGGTGCATTTCTTTCCCCTAGATAGAGTAACTCAATAAAATAGCCGTTGTTCAATTCAGTTTATATTCACAATTCACATCCAACAAAATAAATACTTAGAATTAAAATAAATTAGTGGTGGTAGGACACCGCGGGGGAGGAGAAAGTTACCTGGCCTTGGTGGGCAGGATAGGCGAGTTTGGCTACGGGGGCAGGGGCGTAAGCCAAGGGAGCGGGGGCATAGTGAGCGGGGGCGGGGTAGGCCAGCTTGGCGACGGGGGCAGCGTATTGGATGGGGGCAGGAGCAGGTGCGTAGGCGACCTTGGCGATGGGGGCAGCGTATTGAACGGGAGCGGGAGCCAAGACCTTGGCGACTGGAGCAGCGACGGGGTGTCCCTCATAGCGGACGATGGCGTTGAATCCGTTGATCTTATCGGCGGTGTATTCCACGATTCTGTGGACGCCGTCGGGTTGTACGAGGGAGTAGGAGCCGTGGACGGCGTCGCCGGCGCGGGATTCCTTCTGTTGCTTGATGTCTCCGGTGTGAGTGTCGTGGACGGAGTATTCGAAGTCGTAGTGTGCAGGGGCTTCGGGCTCAGCGTAGGCGAGCTTGGCCACGGGAGCGTAGTGTGGAGCAGGAGCGTACTGCGGGGCCGGGGCGTAGGCGATCTTGGCGAGAGGGGCAGGGGCGTAGGCCAGAGGGGCAGGAGCCGGGGCGTAGGCCAGGGGAGCAGGGGCAGGGTATGCGAGCTTGGCCAGGGGCTGGACTGGCACGGCGATGGCAGCCGCGGCCGCGACCAGGCAGGAGATGATGGCGAGCTGGAAATAAACATTTTATTAGTAATTTCTCATGAAAACTATATGATATTTTTTAAGGCAATATTTATCTGTATTTAGAATCCATAAAAAGTTTGTTCATTGATGCAGATGTTATTGTTTACATTCACGAATACCTACTCTACAAAAAGGAAATATGAAAATGACATAGACCAAATAATTTCATAATATGGAACGTGTCGTTCTTAGTATCCTTTTGATATGTCTTTGATTTTAAAGTTTAAATCGAAGATTAAATTATATCTTTCTATTGATTGAAACAACAGGCTACTTACTTTAGCAACCATGTTGATTGGTATATTGTGACTTAGTGTGCTCTAACTGGGTTTCTCAAAGCTTTTATAGTACAAGTAGTTGCGCACACGCAGTGTCGGCATTTGCCCGCGGGCCTAATGTCAATAACTGTATCACTTTTATGTAATCCATTCAACTATTTCTAACGATGTTATTATTTATATTGATACTAATTTGACGAATTGTATTCAGAAGTAAACAAAAGGAATATTTACTTTTGTAGTATAATGATGCAAGCTTTTTATGTTATTAACTTATTGTGAATGATATACCTACCAGTAAAAAATCAAGGTAAAAGCTAAAGTAATAGAAATGATATTTAAATGTTTTCGGTAATATTTTATCCAAATAAACATAAAAGAAAAGCAGACTTACTTAAATGTTCTACAACTACATAGATCGTTCGATAAAGAAAACCAGAAAAGAAAAAATAAAAAAAAACATTTGAAAATAAAGTTCCAATATACTATTACTAATAAGTATTCTATTCAAGTGACTGTAAAAGCTCCATTAAGATTATTTATAGGTAGGTACTATTTCACAAGATTTACATCTCAGGTCAAAAACCTATAACAGCTATAAATGATCCAATCGATCCAAATATTAACACCTGATCAATCTAATGATGATATAACTTCGATTTATTGACACCGATTATACAATGATAGGTTTCGATTGTGTCTCTATCAAAATCACGTTATGAAACATTCGGAATAAAAACAAGACTCTAAACATTTAGGAATACTATGATTTTGGTAGAATCCCTTAGTTTTTGTGAAAGTTCGACAGACTTTTGTGGATAATAATTACATATATTCTCTAATAATCAAATAATCATAAATATTAAAATTAATAAAAATAAATACTTACTTAAGTAAATTAAATTAACTTATTACTTGTATACCTCGAGCCTTGATGGCATCCTATGAACCAACCATTAAAGTACATAAACGTACCTATGTTAATTTTTACTAACATTAGATATACTTAAATAAATTTTTAAATTAAAATTTAAATATGTTTTTGATTACATTAATGTCTTCAAGTTCAATTTGTCTATTGAAGTTTATAACTTGTACCAAACTTCCCACGGTAAGACCGTTATTTAAATAACTTGATTAATCAAATCAATCGCAATTCAAATTTCTTTTAATGTTTTTACCTTGATTCAAATTAAATACGTTTAATCTATCATGTAGGTACCTTCCCTGGACTACGACAAACATTTTAAAATCAGCTCAATCGGCCCAGCCGTTCTCGAGTTTTAGCCAGACTAACGAACGGCGATTCATTTTTATTTATATAGAAGATATGTAATTAAAATTAGGTAAGTACATTATTCATAGAATATAATATGTATAATTTATGTTAGAAGACATACATTATGCATTGCATGCTATCCAAGTACCTAATACCTATATGTCATGATAGAGCGGGATTTTTCAAAAACAATACCAAGGCTTATGAAGCCAGTCTGATGTAGCCCTAATATAAGAGGTAGATTGTTTAGATTAGAACAACACATGACCCACCTACACGATCAATCAAATGTGTTACACATATCAACCATTGAACCTCGCCCAAAGTGCCTCACAAATTGGTCAAGGTCTTGGTCAAAAATGGTCACCAGACTACTTTTAATTTCGTTAAATCTCTCAAAACCAACACAACAAGACACGCGCTAGCTACACTTCCTTCCAAATTTACCTAGAGCCGTCTAAAGTCGAGTGTCTCAATAATCTGGCCATGTGTGAACTTGTTTCTCATTACACATTTTGAGTAATGCGGAGAAATTATGCAAGTTAGTTTTGAAATGATTTTAAGTACTAGTTTTAACACGCATCTTTCAATTTTATAGGTCTATAAATATAATTAATGATAGGTTTTGATTGAAATTCAATCAATATTATTGTATAAAAATTGCATGAGAATTTTACTTCAGCTAAAATTATGGCGATTTTTTAGTTTAATTTATTGTTATAAGACAGCCTATAGATACTCGTAGGTATAGTTATACCTACTTAAGGAATAAGATTTTTAAAGTTGAATTCTAGTAAGCACTTATGTAATTTAGTAGATCTATCAAAATAATTCTTAATAAACAGAAAAGCATAAGCGCCATTATTTCATTTCTTAAAGTTATACTGGGAGTGAGGCTAAATGAAATGCGCACTTTGCGAGTTTTTTTAACAGCTCTAGCCCGTATATCTCTATCACATCGAAAATACAAGTAGTCAGATAACAAATTGACTAACATGCATAACGTGACAGGTTAACTAGAAGAAATTAGGCAACGCACGACTTGTCCTGTGTAACAAACATGGTGTCCATGGATTAATTTGTGTATATGTATCTACATACCAGCACCTACCTAAGTAACTTATAGTTTATTATGATTTGCTATGAAGGCGTTGTAAAATGCATGAGAAAGGTTTTTGATCCCAATTTATCAGTTTAAAGGACTTAGGTAATATTGTTGTTAGGATAAACTTGTTGTATTTAATGGTGAAATTACCCTTTAGTTCGGAACCTGGCATATGTATAGGTATTGTTAATTCGATAATAAGATGTAAACTTATTTATTTATAGATTTATTTACCACTAGGCAAATGTCACTTTCCCGAACAGTTGAACTCGAAAACAACGAAAAAAATAAAAAAAATAAAAAAGCAAAATTCGAATTGGGTATATAAATGTTTTAGTCTCTTGACAATTTCCACGGGTAGAGATGGGATCATACTATTCTTACGCCGGCACCACACAGACATTCCAGATGAATGGGAAAGGGTAATTAGTAGGGTCATGAATAACACCTACTGTCGCCAAACAACGAAAGTCCGGTCTGCCTTCACCTCACAACTTTTACAGGTGACTAATTGGCCCCGCCGGTGTCACTCGCCACTGCACTGATTAATCATATAAATACTTACGCATATTCCACAGTTGCATATTCAATTGTAACTTCACAATGGCAGCTAAGGTGAGCTTTGAGCTTTTAGAATTTATTGCTCATAAAAATAATTGGGTCGATTTAAATTTAAATATACAAATTTTTAACATTTTAAAGATAGCATTGATCATTTAAGTTATTGCACATTAATTATCTTTTCCTGCGATTAATAGCGGATGTGTAGTGTAGAATATGTGTTGCTACTAATTTGAATTGATACAATTTCGTCAGAATTTTTTATTAAAACCTAAAGAACAAGAAACATATTTTTGTGACTTAACAATAATATATACAACATATACCTTTAACATGCAACGTGAAAATTCATTGTTTTAAATTTCGTATTAGATTTGTCTACGTCACATAGCAAACTAAACTAAAAATAGCTAGCTAGCTACCTAGGTTCTAACCCCGTATCTTGTAAACCAGGACCAGGACTGATTTTCATCAAACATAATAGGCACATGTTATAGAAAATAGCCTTCATTAAAATATCATTTATACTTAAATACTCTGTTATGCTATGCCTGAAATAAATAAATCCCTTTCCAGTTGTTCATCGTCCTCTCCGCGGCCGTGTGCCTGGCCTCCTCCCTCCCTCTGGACGCGGTCTACAAATACGAGCACGAAGCCCCCGCCCACTACGAGTTCTCCTACTCCGTCCACGACACCCACACCGGAGACATCAAGGAGCAGAAGGAATCCCGCGCCGGTGACGCCGTCCACGGCTCCTACTCCCTCGTACAACCCGACGGCGTCCACAGAATCGTAGACTACACTTCGGATAAAGAACACGGATTCAACGCCATCGTACGATATGAAGGACACCCTATTGAAGCCCCTGTCGCTAAAGTACTAGCCCCCGCGGTTCACTACGCTGCCCCCGTCGCTAAGGTTGCCTACGCCCCTGCACCTGTTCACTACGCAGCCCCCATCACCAAGGTGTACTCCGCTCCTATTTCCAAGGTGGCGTACGCTGCCCCTGCCAAGGTAGCATACTCTGCCCCCCTCGCCCACGTGACTTTCTCCTCCCCCGCTATCTCCTACCATCATTAAATTATTATTTTCTTGTTTTCATTAAAGGTTGCCAATAATAAGCACTCGATCCTGACGAAAATGGTTAGGTTCTAAATTTAATAGGTCCTAAGTAGGTACATGTTTTCCTACGTAGCGTGGCTACAGAAAACGACATTCGATTATACTTATTGGTGCAACATAGAAACAAAACCATTCAAACCAAAGCATGGTTAAAAACCTAAATTACCTACTATATATAGTTTACAGAAACAAAATAACACAATACAAAATGGCTTCATATCAAAGCTCGACATAAAAGCGAACATTTATCAATAATATTTACATCGGCAAGTGAATTGGTCGGGCTTAATTCCCGGGAATTACGAACCCGTCGGGAAATCAACTTTACATTCAATTTGCCTCTGCACAGATAAAAACCAATCTGCAAGGTTTACCTGCCGGGGAAATTAAACCGCCGCTGTTTGGAAAATTACTTGAGGTTGTGAGACTTCGAAAATATTCAATTATAAAAGTCGCGGTCAGAAGTAAGAAGATTATTACCTAGTGATCAATTAAAACATTATTTTAAGCTTGCCTAGACATAATCAACGTTAGATATTATTCATAATTAGCTTTCCGCACCTCAGCTGCGACCGCGTTATTTTAGGTATTCGATTTTTCGCGGTATCATCTCCTTGTCCTGGTTCTAATCTACATCTAGACCAATTTTCAGCTCAATCGATTTATCCGTTCATGAGTAATAAATAGTTTTACACGATTTTATTTTATAAATATAGATCACGTTATATATTTCTCCGCTGTAAAAATAATGTACTTCTCCTGGTTCTAAGTTTATATGTAGGTACTTAAATAAAATATATACTTAATAGCCGATTCTCGGTAGATCATTTTATATCCTAAATTATAAATGTGCATATTTACTACACAACTTTTACTTACTACACATATGAGATCATTCAATATAAAATATAAACTAGAGAATAAGATACAATCTTATATTCATCTGCCGCAAAGGACACCGATATCCTAAAGCAAATCTCCACGCAAAAGACGGACATTACAAATTCAGACTAGCTCCGAAGCCAAGCCAAATAGGCTTTCAATATTGAACTAACATAGAGTACATGACTTATAGCAATACCCGATATTATATACCCCCTTTGTGGGTGGAGGGAGTTACACAGACACAGGGTTACTACGCTAAGAGATTTGTCCGGAAAATCGGCTTGAATTTTTAGATAGCTACCTTAGTAAACAAAATAACAAGTTTCGTTGTCGTATTATTCGTCTATAGGATTTTACTGCTAAAAAAGGCATCCATCTTTTTTGTAGTTTTTTTATGATCTAGTTAGGTACCTAAAAATGCTGAGATAAGCCACCAGGATAGAAACTCGATATTGTTACTCGTAATACAGTAAAATATTTTTTAATTTACCAATCTGTGTCCTGTGTCCCAGCAGAGGGAATGTAAATAGGTTTGCTAATGCCCTTTGTGGAGCGAAAAGGTTTGGTATCCTTGAAAAATGATGTGAAGATAGTCATAGCACACATAGCTGTCTCGTATTAGGTAAGATCACCTAGATTAAAACCTAAAGCGGTCTGTTCTCAACCCTAGCCGCACCTGAATTATTCATACGGCCGCATAGTGATTTCATCTCATTGAACGGGCGCCCGCCGCCCGCCGTGATTACGTCACCGATACCTCCACAATACCCTTGTCAACTGCAATCATAGCTACTGCGCCAAAAATTAGAATCGCCATGGAAATTATCTATGTGAATAGAGCCTAACGAATCGAGCTCTAGTCCTAACCTGTGACGTTATCACATGGTATAAAACAAAGATGCTTGCGCTGTCTGTCCGTCCTTAATATGACTAGCTTTCCGCCCTGCGGCTTCGCCCGCGTTTTACACTTTCCCGCAATTTTCTTTGCTATAATATAGCCTATGTTACTCGGGGATAATGTAGCTTTCCAAAGGTGAAAGAATTTTTGAAATCGGTCCAGTATGTAGTTTCGGAGCCTATTCATTACAAACAAACAAACAAATCTTTCCTCTTTATAATATTAGTATAGACTATTAGGTATGCTTGAATCGTTAGAACGCAATTGATTTTGATACGGTTTTTCAAATTGGTAGAGTTTGTCAAGAGGAAATTTTAAAAAGATAATTGGGAACCCGAGGGAAAGCGAGGGCGTGTCACTAGTGTGTAATATGTCGTATTAACTACTTATTTTCAGAGAGATAAGATTTACATCTGGATATATAAAACGGATATGGATTAAAGTTAGTGATTTCACAAATATTCATAACAAATCTTAGTATGTATCTACACGTATAAATAAACCAAACCATTACGATACAATCCTCTTAAACCCAAAATTAATCAAGGAGCCATTGGTACAGTATTATCTGGGAGCTTAGAAGGGGCCGACCGAATGGTTACCTTTACCTTAATATACAATGTTGTCTGTGGTATCGTTATTGGATATACAAGGTGGGCCACCCAATTTTATTCCTTTTTAAAGTTAGAAAGGGTTATTCTAATAATAAATCTGTAAGGGTCGGTCACTAACTCTAAGTTCGTTTGTTTTCAGAGATAATTGTGTTTATATGCTCAATATATGATACTGAAACTAATTTGACGATTTTTTTCTGTATATGTGCATATATGTATGTTCCGCCATAACATTTAAACCAATGTTCCGAATTTTATGAAATTTGGTAAGTAAACATTTAGAGGTTTGGGACACAGGATAGGCTATTTAAATTTTTGCTCCAGTTATGATAAGGCGTGGCCCCCATACAAATATAATTTAAGTCGGACGGAGTCGCAGGCACCGCTAGTTATCGGAAGCACAACTTTCGAGTAGGTGACCTACTTTCCAAGCCACGAAGCCTAACAGTATTCTACTTCAGAACTTTATTGTAGTTCATATACATATTATACTGATATTATACATTATAAAAAAAAGATTGTGTAATAGAAAAGTGCCAACAGTTTAATAGATACGTTTATAAGTAACTCACAAATTTCATATGAGGCCTACTTCTTCTTGAGTGGAGGAATTCCGTAGATATTTATATTTTGGTCCTTAGATACTGACACGAGCTTTGTTTGATCAGGACTAAACTGTACTGCCCAAGCCTATAAAAAACAAAAATTTAAACCAGTTAGTCTAAAGTTTTGAAAGTGAAACAGTTAGTCTAAGTATAAATCCGTTATTAAGTGCAATTAAAGACAAGGCAATTTAATTAATTTAAATGAATTATTATCCGCTATTTGAACTTGTTTGTTATTTGAATTTTAACGTACCGATCTTGTATGTTCCTTGAAAACTTTTAAAACTTCCAAGTCTAGCAATTCGGGTCCACTCTTTTCCTGAAAAAGAAACTATTAACGACATCTGGTTCATCACATCTTAATTTACGGTCAAAGTGTACTAGCGCCATCTAGTTTACAGAGTTGATATCATTTTATAACTTACAGTGGCGACCTCTACGGTGCTCACGTTGCCGTGGGAGATAGAAGTCATTGTTTGCCCTGATGGCTTTTCCTGAAACCAAATTCATGTACAGAACACTTTCATCAGAACAAGAGTAAAGGAGGTCTCAGGGTCAAGCAGGTTTGCTTATTTAGAACTTACATCTTCAGCATTAAGATTATGTTTTGGACCAGAGCGTGCTACTCTTACAATACCATTTTCATCTGAAGTAGCAATTCTCAGCCCGTCTTTGGAGAAACAGACGCTTAAAACCCAGCACTGGTGGTCTAAAGTTCCTTTTACTTTTAGCGCGGCACTTTTCCTGTAATCACACATTTTAATTTACTGCATTTTAGAGGAATTGTGGTGTTAGCATATACAGAAGGAATAATTTCAGTTATGTTATGTTAGTAAGGCTACATTGTTGGCCATGGTCCTCCCCAATAGAACCAATAAGGAATACATATATCTCTAAAAATAAACTAACTTACTCCATGACCAACACTTACAGATTTATTATTAGTACTATATGTAGATACTTCAATTTAACCAGATAAATAAAACAAATAAATAACTTACACATTGTAAACTTTAACCATGCCATCAGAAGACGCAGAGGCCATGAGATTCGAGTTCGGAGAGAAGGCGACGCATCGTACAAGATCCTTATGTGCCTTCAGGGTGTGCTTCAAGCACTCTCGCTCCACATCGTACAGTATCACGATCCCGTCTATGGTGCCTGCAGCTAACCGCGTTCCATCTGGGCTCTACAAATAAAATATTCACAGAGTACATAATAATTGAGAATTATGTTATCATCGACAGGAAATATCATCTATGGATACACAATTATAATATGTACCTACATTAAAGACATAATGATCTAGCTCATCTAGCTGTCTGCCCTGCGGCTTCGCCCGCGTTATAATAGAAGTTCCCGCAGTATATGTAGCCTATGTGTTAATCTATTATTCTAGCGTGTCAGCTAACTCCATACCAAATTTTATTATAGTCACTAAAGCTAGAGTTTTGTTGTGAAGTACCAAACACACACACTTTTCGCTTTGTAGTATGAGTGTGATTTACTGATTTGATTTGATCTCTCGTCTTGAAGGTTTTGATGAGTAAATTAAGAGGGAATATGTTAATAACAACATTTTAAATGACTTACCCATGCAATTGATAGTAATTTGCTATTCAAATTGGTTTTTATATCGATTGTCTTAACAACCTCTGGTTTGGACACCTTCACAAGTACAATCTCGCCCAAGAATCCAGCAACTGCCAAGAATTCACCATCAGGTGAAAAGGCCGGTGCCCACAGTGACAAATGGTTGTGTCGCAGGTCACTGACTTTGTTACCAGACAGTAACTCCCATATTATAAGTGTATCATCTAAACTTACACTGGCTATAGCTAAAAAAAAACTCTATGTAAGTGGGTTAGAATTTGAATTAGTTGTTCTATTTACTTGGTTAAAAGAAAATATTTTACAATATTAACTTTGATGGACACAAACATCACTAAAGCAACATGTTTAAATTTCTACCTACAAGCAAGCATAAAATAAGCACAAAATTATATAAGTGATACTTATATAATTTTGTGTTTCTCTTGGCAGGTGAAGTACAACATAATAAAATTTTTACAAACCCATATTCAGTTATGGATTAAGACTTCCTTTTACAATAATATTAATTAAAAAAAAGGGGGTTGATATTTACTTACTGTGTCCATCAGCGCTCACCGCTAGAGACACTACTCCCATGCAGTGCCCATGCAAAGTGTGAATATGGTCTAATTTTCCCAATTCCCATTGCCACACTTTAACATCTTTATCCAGTCCTGCTGTCACTAAAAAGTTACTGTAAACAGGAAAATATGAGTGAATAAATCATATTTTTCTGTAGTAATCAAATTAAGTGATAATGACTTGATATGTTGCTAGGAAATACTTACTGCTTTTCTTTAGCTACTGTAATCTCTGTCCAAACACCACAATATATACCGTTTAAATGAGCATTTTCACGTTTAGCAAGTAATGCATACTGAAATGGACAAAAACATGAGTAAATAAATCATATTGGACAATTATCATTTTGCTGTGCCCCAAAGTAAACACAATGTTTGTTTACAGGTACTAAATATCTGATTTCATATATTATTTATACATATAACTTAATGTATAAGAAATAATAGAAACAAATATTTATTTCATAAACTTATATTTTTTAATAGAGGTATTTTTTATGTAGGTATGTACCCTATATATTTTTATAGGGTGCCTACAAAAAATACCTGACTAAAATTAATAAGGTAGTTATGTACCTTATGAATGGTACCTTACCTTTTAAAGTTAAATTCAAAACACATAACTTACCTCGGTATTATCCGACATAATTGATTACTAGTACTTAGATCACTCAAATAAGTAATTTTCTTTATAAAATGAACAGAAATCCATCCACAACAGTATTATTGAATAGGTAGGTAAACTATGACTATGTAAACCCCTGTTATGCAGTTAATATTCTACAAGAGAGAGTTTTTATTTTACATTCAGATTCAGAACATGAAAGAAATTAAACCAAACCAATTCACCAAAAATTTCATTCTTCTTCTTTTATTTTTGGCCATCAAAAATTCCGTAAACAAAGGTTAATTTTGTCGTATTGACAGTGACAAAAACAGCTGTTTCATCTTCTGCTTCTTTTATTACAAGATCCATGATCCATAGATTTTCAACCATAGAATTATAAAAATCAAGGAAGGGCATTGAATAGTCCAACTTTTAATTTAACATCTCTTATTTCTCCAATGCCCCGTGATGCACAACACCCAATAACAAAAAAAAATATCCAATAATTAAACTTCAAATACTTCGATGTTTAGTCATTTATTAACTTAAAACTATTGTGGACACTCAAATACACATATACTTTTATCTTCTGAAACTGATATAATTTGATTGCTTTCTGCGTTGAACTTCACACCCCACACCTATGAAAGAATATTATTACATTAGAATAATCAAAATTGTGATTTGATCTCAAAATCTAATTTTTAACCAAATCCTAATCCAACATTGCTTTTTGTGTCATTAACACAACAACACCTGTGGCAAGAATAATTTATTTTAAATAAAAATAGTTTTTTACAAATAAATGTACCTGATCTGTGTGCTCCTTGAAAACATGCTGACATTCCATTGTATCAAGATCCCAGATTCTCACAGTTCTGTCAGCACTGCCTGAAGCAAACCTTTTGCCATCTGGTGAAAATGACACGGAGAGAACCCAAGAAGCATGCCCCGATAATGTTCCTGCTAAGTTTGCTTGAACTCTGAAATTATGAAAATTATATAAATCATTAATTTAAAAAATGACACTTGTATTGAGATAATATTGGAACATGAGGTTAATTACATACTTAACAAAATTCAAATGTTTTTGAATTTGCCAATATTTTAGCAATGTTCCAAATGTGATCATCATTCATACATCATTACATATTACATCTTTCATGTCCTGACACAGTATTTGATAGATAGTTTCTAATTCTAAATAAAAATACTTGATTTAGAGCAATTGGTAACCTTTTTTTCCTTTTATGATTTCTATAACCTAAGCCTTTAATTTTACATAGAATATGACTGGCTCCGAGTATAGACCTCACTGCATGTAGACCTCAAACCATTTTCTGCTCCACTTGATCTCATGCATGCCATATATCAACATCATGTTTTATTATTGAGCACTGATTATCTCCCTTCAGTCTGCTCAAATATTCACTTTTAAGAACCTGTTACTCACACATCATAAAGCTTCATATGCCCATCATCAGATGCAGTCAACAGGAGCTGAGAGTCTGGAGAGAAGCAGAGACTTCTGATAGGCATAGCATGGCCTTCTAGAGTGTGGACCAGCTTCCCTTGAGCCACATCAAAGATATTTATAATGCCATCCAATGCACCACTTGCAATGTATTTCCCATCAGGACTCTGAAAGATAAAGAAAGAATAAATACTGCTGAACAACATAGTGGTGCACAGCAACATAAACTAGCCTAGGGGCTAGAATCTAGCCCCATTAGCCCCCACACAGGGACAGTTTCATGGCAAGAGAGACTTTAAAATTATGGTCTTACATAGGCTACACTGAGTAAGAATTTTCCTCTAGTATCTAATGTTTGCTCTTGTTTTCCAGTCTCAACACTGAAAATAAGAATCTTTCCAGCATTACTTCCAGATATCACATGCTTTCCATCAGGTGAGAAGTCTAGGGTCCACACATCATTCAGACCGGCTTCAAAGGATTTCAGTTTATCACCACTAGCAATATCCCACAGAATGAGAGAGGAATCTTGAGAACTGCTGGCAAGAGCTGGAAATTATAAAATGATAATTAATGATATTGTAACATAAGTATTTAAATTGTAAAGACATTCAATTTCTGTGATATGTACAATATTAGGCGAAAGCTAAATGGTTGTATATACTTTTGTAGAGAAGCTAAATAAAATCCTCAATTCTTACTCTTTCCATCAGGACTGACAGCCACAGATATGACCCCAAGAGAATGTCCTTCCAATTGGTTCTTTACTGTCAGCTTTCCATTACTGATTTGCCAGATTTTTATAACATCATCCATTCCACCAGTGATTATGAAGTTTTCTGAAGTTTTTTCAGTTTCTTCTGAGTGGTTTTCTTCTCTGGAAAGAGATTTATTTCATAAAATAAAACCAATCAGATGATTGTATGGAAAATAAATTAATTAACTTACATGTTATTTTCTTCATTATTTTCACCCTGAGATTCCTTAGGTTTCTCAGTGGTTATCTGGCTCCAACCACAACACCAAATAGAGTCATCGTGAGCATTTTCTAGTCTTGATTGTAAATAATACTAAAACAAACAAGTAAATTAACACTTTGGTCTTCTGGTTGCCGGTTAAAACTAATTGAAAGCTACGAACCAGGGTTGTTATTGACATTTTGTGACCACGTCCTTCCCAGATATTAAGTTAAAAATTATTGTCCTTCTTTCTATGAATCCAAAATCGGTCAATAAAACAGAAACCTTTGGGTTTGGTCCGATCTTTGCGGCGACAACACACACAACACAACACAACATACACACGCGAACACGAATCTGTTGCGGCGAGCAGCAGAGTTTTTGACAAGCAAGTATCTGTCAGTGTCGTAGCAATCTACAAGCGCAACGCCATTAATCAAGAAGAAGAAGAGGTTTTTGACACAAAAGGGATGCCAACTGATTTCAATTAAATCTATAAAAACTTCAATGCCAAATCTCCTCAGTCAGTCAAAAAGTCAGCTCATTCATTCATTATTCTCATTCGTTCAACAATTCATTCATTCATTTAAAAATTAAAATGGCGATTTGGTAGGGCTGTGCAGTTGCGTTGCTTGTATTTTGAATGGAATTTTGTTAGAAATAGTGACATATTCTATAAGAAATAGGACGATGAAATAGAAATAAGGACATAACGTATTCAACATTATAATTCTAATTATAATATTATTATAATTCTTTATCTTTATCTTTAACGAAGTGATTGAAAGCTGATTATTTACGAGTCTGTTACGGAATCATAATGGCAGTTTCGAAATCAACAAACACGTACAATCGTCAAAATTGGGAAGATGCTGTAAGTTTTTGCTCATTTCGTTTCAACACGTTTGCAAGTAGAATAAGTTTTCAAATACTATCTACATAATTTTACATTATAAATTTCAGGACTTTCCAATTCTGTGTCAAACCTGCCTTGGAGATAACCCCTACATTCGAATGGTAAGTTATAAACTTCAGATAGGTGAAAAAATGGAAAATTGGCACGTCATAAATAATTATTCATGTTTGCAGACAAAAGAGAAATATGGGAAAGAATGTAAGATTTGCTGCAGACCTTTTACGGTGTTCCGTTGGTGTCCAGGCGCAAGGATGCGCTTCAAGAAAACCGAAATTTGCCAAACATGTTCCAAACTTAAAAATGTTTGCCAAACGTGCCTTTTGGACCTTGAGTATGGATTGCCCATTCAAGTAAGGGATGCTGCGCTAAAAGTACAAGATGATCTACCTCGTAATGAAGTGAACAAAGAATATTATATTCAAAACCTTGATAATCAAATGTCAAAGAATGATCCTGCTCAACCAAGCAATGCTGCCTTGAAATCTAAAGGCAGTTCTGACTTGCTGCTCCGTTTAGCTAGAACTGCCCCATATTATAAGAGAAACAGACCTCATGTGTGTTCATTTTGGGTGAAAGGAGAGTGTAGGAGAGGTGAGGAGTGTCCATATCGCCATGAAAAGCCCACTGACCCTGATGATCCATTGGCTGATCAGAATATCAAAGATAGATACTATGGTGTCAATGACCCTGTAGCGGATAAGTTGATGCGCCGTGCTGCGGCTATGCCAGCCCTGCCTCCTCCAGAAGATAGAACTGTAACAACTCTATATGTTGGCAATTTAGCTGAAAATTGCACAGAGGAGGAATTGAGAGGTCACTTTTATCAATATGGAGAGATAAGGTTTGTAAAATTAAATAATAACTAAACTTATTTGACTGACCTATATTAAAAAAACCCTGTGATTTATCAAATTAAAACTATGTCATCTTCCTTAATGTTCTAGAAACCACATATTTATTTTTATAACCTGTTGTTTTTCTAGGACACTAACTTTAGTGCCCCGAGCACAATGTGCTTTCGTCCAGTACACCACAAGGAGTGCAGCTGAGCATGCTGCTGAGAAAACTTTCAACCGTCTTGTACTTGGTGGAAAGAGGCTCACAATAAAGTGGGGTAAATCACAAGGTAAATACTAGAAATATCTTATGTACAGGAAAACTTTAATATAATAAGTATAGTATTGTTTGTATTATATGATATGAATATTTGATTATGTGCTCCAAAGCAATAAATATATTAAATAACTGACACTGATATTCCATGGCATGGGTTTACTGATTATACATAAAACCCTTTATTACAGCATGGCAATTGTGGAGTGCAATTTTATAAATATCTATAACCTAACAAGCCTATCTCACAGGCATTTATGTAATTTATTTGATTTCCAGGTCGTCAAGGGTTCAATGAGAAGAATGAATCGCTGCCGATGTTGGAACCTGTACCTGGTCTGCCCGGCACCTTGCCCCCGCCACCGGCGTACCTGCATCCATTCCCGCCACAGGTATTAGACACAGTTATTTGCAGTTAATTGTAGAACATTTTACTAAGGAAAACATCTTCATCACCATTTATAATCTACACTACACTGATAGACATAATGCCTCCCCTCCCAGTTACATAAGATATTATCGGTTTGGATATCCAAACAAAAATACTGATCAATTGTTCAAATTTTCAAACAGCATACGAACAGCAATACATTTATAAATGAGATTTGTTACAAACCTAAACCTTTCAGATGCCGCCACCACCGAATCGCCCTAACGACTTCTTCAACCTGCACCACTACGGGGGCCCCGGTCCGTGGGGTCCGTGGGGCCCTCCGGGGGCGCCCCCCGCGCCGCCGCCGCCCGCGCCGCTGGGCCTGCACTACCCGAGCCAGGACCCCAGCCGTCTCGGCGCCCATGCGCACTCACAAGCACCGCAGACATGATTCTTCTGTCTGATGTTGTTCTATGTCGAATTAAGTGATGTTTTAATTAAATCTATGTGTATACCTAATAAAGCGTTTTTTATTTGAAGTTGTTACCCTATTTTGTGAAACTGGGTCATATTTTTAGCAACTACCTATACATATTTCGAAATTAGTAATAAAATAAAATAAAACATTGCAGTAGAATTTCTTAATGGCATGTTCCCTAACATAGGTATATTTTCAGGAAATATTTTGCGTACATAGCATGGGGCCCTGAGTAAAACATTTTTAATCTTGAGAATGGTATAGATATTAATGAATATTTGCTTAATTATTTGCTTTTCAGCAAGGAATACAGCTTGCAGCTAACTATTTGGTCAATCTACTATAAATTACACGTTTTGTATTGTAATAATTTATTAGTAAATTTAGCCCATAGAACTATGCCAAGTTAATTAAGCCGTAAGGAATAAAACAACCAATTCTGAAACTATATTTATTATTATTTATAGTAAGTTAACATGACTTAACCGTTACAAAACAGTTTAAATATTTTAATAAATCTACGTGCCTTCGCTTACCAATCTGGGTAAGGACGGTATTGTTAAATAATTTACATTAAACTAGGCCCAGATACTAAATGAATGTGCTCTGGTACGAACACTAATGAAAGCCTTACACACATGAAATCGTACGGCGAAAATTTAGGACAGCGGATAGGCTACGTAGTATATTCAGCGATATAAGTAACAGAAAATATTTATATGTTGATTTAGTAAGGTTCTTGCAACTTTATGCAGGGTTGTACAAATTATTAGATTTATATTTTAGTAGTTACAGAGTTTTTGGGCCTCATAGTTTTTAATCAATAAAGGTTCTTGTGTAGTGTTTCAAAGCAACATTATTGTATAACATAAAATGTAGTCTGTATTCATCATCTTCCTGCCCTTTTAATTTTAGTCTGTGTAATGAGGCCTAATTATAATACGTAATTTCTTATGCTAATTAAACACTGACTATGTCTTGTGCAATCTAGTCCAACACCAGGCAAGAGGGAGTCACACCACAATGGTTTAAATACATTGAAACTTACAGCCACTTACTTCGCAATACAGTAGACAGTAGTAGACTCCTATAAAATCGAAACATATTTAACATTGTTGTGCTACTATAACTGCATAAGGGATGAATTATATTAGACCGGGGCGGGGCCGGGCCGGGCCGGGACCGTGGCCAGTTTCTATTACACCGGCCCGGACGGGACACGGATCATACACGGTGTAATATAAACTGCTTCATATAAAATGTATGTAACGTGGCCCGACCGGGCCCCGGTCACGCCCCGGCCCCGCCACGGCCGAGCCCCGTCCCGGTCTAATATAATTCATCCCTTACAAAGATCTTTTACAAATATAAGCTTTTTATTATTCAAAACAGGCAAATATTGGAATGTTCACAAATACTAAGAATAATTTTGAAAATATTTGCACATTCTTATGATGCTTGTTTAAATTTAAAGCTTAATGTAGACTCGTTATAATGAAACAATTTAAATTCCTAACAATAACTAAACACTACACTAAAAATGCGTCGGATTCAATAAGTACTGTTAGTATATTTAAATATGATTAGTTTTTCTTCGAATATTTAAACAAGTCATCCCATAATAACAGTGAATTGGGACCTGTCTTAATATATTCTATAGCTAAATAAACCAGGTTACATTGGCTATATAAACGTATATATGTATAGATTTTATAGTATCACACAGCCATAGAATTTGGCTGTTAACTAATTCAATAAGTTTTATAACAGACAATAATTGGAAAGAAAACCAGGTTATTATAATTTAAAATGATCAAACTTAACATTCCAAGGCCACAGATGTAAGGAAAAATAGCAATAAAATTCCAACAGTATTCTCATTCCTAATTAATCATTCCATCTAACACACAACATGACCACAATACCTTAACGCGTTTAAAAGAAGCCTTAGTTTAATTATTCATAAATACGTGATATGAAAACATTGACAATTAATAAATACAAGGCGAATAAATTCTTATTGGCCGATTGTCTACCTCCTTAAGAATGCGTCAAGTGGTTGATTAGATTATCAGACTCTTTTGTTCAACTTTTTAAATTAATAAAGTTTCCTGTATATCATAAGTATGATTCAAGCTATGTCGTATATAAAAGGAGAATTTAGTTAAATAGCGTTAAAATCATCAGAGAAGCTCTTCTTTATAATCTCTTTACATTGCATTCTTGACTTCACAGTAGACCATTTTACTATATCCTAGTAATCCTGAAACAAATTATAAAATGAATTAATACTCAAAACTTATCGAAAACTAATACATTTAACACGGCTAATTTATAATTATTAACATACTAGTATGTCTGTATAATTATGATAATTTGTGATTAACATTATTTTTCGAATTATATCCCCAGTATTAGAATTATATCTTGTAATTTTACCCATACCAATTTCTAATAATTTAGAAAACTTAAGTGAGAGTCAATCACTATAAAATTATATCCCCAGTGTCATCACGGTTGCTACGGTATAGTAAATATAATTGTAAATAATATAGGTACATACAACAAAAATAATAAAGTTAGTAGTTAAGTTTACAACGGAGTTAGATGTTGCGTGAATTGTCCAGCAATATTATACTAGCATACTAGATGAAAACCCGGCTTCTCCATAATCCGAATTTGGCGGATAAACAGATAAGTTGTCGAATCAAAATCAATATTTTTTTTGTTTTGTTATTCATCAGGTTTCGATCTACCGTACCCCTTGACGAAATTATTAATATAGATTATTTATTTATATATAATATAATAATAATAATATTGTTGGACAATTTACACAGCGACATCTAGCCCCGTGGTAAGCTCGAAGCTTGTGTTACGGGTGCTAGATTTCTGATATACTTAATATATTATACATACATAGATAGATATTTTGATTATACATATATAACACCCAGACACCCGGAACAAATATTTGCAGATCATAAAAATAGTTGTTCCGAGGCGGGAATCGAACCCGCAACCTCTTGCGTCGCAGGCGGACCCTCGCCCGCTGCGCCACAGAGGTCGTCTGTATCATATAGATAGGTGCATCTGTGCACTAGATGCATGATAGTCATAATAGTTATTTATTGATAAAAAATATTATAGGTCAATTGGTTTTACATTTTAGATAAGCATGTCAAGTACTTTTTTAATATAATTTTGCGTAGGTAAGTACCTGAGTGGTTAGTAGCGGTTCGCATTCGCGTTGGCAATCTGCGCGTTGACGGCGGCGGCGGCGGCGCTGGCCGTGGCGGTCTGCACGTGCTGGTTGCGCAGGATCTCCGTCGTGAACTCCGCCTGCGCCTTCGCCATGGACGCGCCCGTCGACCGGTAGATACGGTGAACCTGGAAACGAAATAACTTCAATTCGAGCTCTTATGTAAATCCCCGATAGCGTTGTAGTTAGCGCAACCAGGGCTAAACTGGGTGGCGTGGGTTCGAATCCCACTTGAGGACCAAGGTTACGTTGTGATCTTGTAGTTTTTCCTATACTTACCATTTTCTAATAATTTCACAAAATGTATAATAAATCCCGTGTTAAATGATATTATTATAAACAATAATTTAAAACTTTGTAGGTATAGTGCACCAGGAAATAGGAAGTAACCAATTTTTGTAGATATAGCACACTTGAGAACGGTTGCCCAGTATAACAACCTGTGTTATAAATAGAGCCAAATAAACGAATCTTTGAATCTTTGGTACAAAAACGACTTTTATAAGTACGTATGGTGCACCTAGCAATAGAACCAAAGCAAATTATCCCTTATACCTAATATTATATTAAAAATAATATTTACATTGCTATCAACTTGTTTTAAAGTATTTAAACATTAACTTACCTTCGCCATGAGCAACACATCAACCACCACACATGTGATGAATCCAATTGTAATGATCAGTGTGATTATGCCGACAGCTACGTTTGAATGGAACGCGCCGATGCTTGTGATGAGGCCGCTGAAATTAAAGTTTATTAGGACATAACAAAGTAAATGTAAACTCAAGTTTTATAAATAACTAGACGACACGCCTTCATAGAAAAAAATCATAAATAATGTTCTATATTTGTAATTTACGTCATCGTCATCATTTCAGCCATTCATTCATCATTGTATAGTTCCAAGTTTTAACACGTTTGATGTATCTAGAAAACATGAACAAAAGCTCTATTCTTCGAATGATCTCTTCGAAGAATAAAATCCCTGCTATAGAGAAATCCCTATGCCCCAGCAGTGGGAACGTAAATAGAGTAAATAATCAATAAGTTATTAAAACAAAACTCACCAAGAACCTCCCCCACTGAATCCAATCGACTGCACCAAAGTGATGATAATTTGGAACAGGAATATAAAGAAGAAGACCATAAAGTTGAACGAGGAGTCGCTCCTGAACGCCTTGTAGATGGGCCGGTACCAGCACAGGAAGCTGAACGGCGTCAGCAGCGCGAAGTACAGGATCGACAGCCCGAAGGTTTCTACCCCGTTGCCGGAGAACATTAGGGACATGCCGCCGATTATGTTCAAGGCGAGGATTAGCGCGTAGACTGGAAAGAAGTAAAGAACATATTGAGTATTTATTCATTGCTTAGATAGATTAATGAATAAGGTCTGCCTGCGACGCAGGAGGTTGTGTGATCGATTCCCGCCTTGAAACAAAAATTTGAATGGTGTGCAGATATTTCTTCCGATTGTCTGGGTGTTATATATGTAGAAATAAAGAAATATATATGTATGTATGTATATTATTCATTTTGTAAAACGGGAATTACTCACGTATTTACACAGGAGTTAAACAACTCTCGACGTTTCGACCACATCAAGAGTAGTCTTTATCAGGAGGAGTGAGCGTCCCGCCGCAAAATGAATATTATAACTCACGATAATTTTGAAAGTGAAATATGTAAATTATATTAAGTATATCAGAAATCTAGCACCCGTAACACAAGCTTCGAGCTTACCACGGGGCTAGATGTTGCTGTGTGAATTTTCCATCAATATTACACATTGGAGAGACGCTAGACCAAGAGTGGAGCGTGTTATGGGTTGTGACGATGAAGATATGATGAATAAAAAATAACTTACACATCCACAAATGGTAAAGATGACGCACAACCCTCTGAAACTCCAACGGTATGTCCACATTGATGTCCTGGTAGAAACAGGGCTGCACAGGACAGAATGCGGGCAAGGGCGGCCAGTTGTTCCTTCTGCCGGCAGAACCAGCTCGTAGTTCTGCTTCTCTTCTCGCTAACTCTTCTGCTTTCCTCTCCAACTCTTCTTGCCGCCTCTGAAGTTCATTTGCATTTAACATTGTTGAGTATATGGCTCTATGATCAATTTTTAACTCAAGGAAAAGATGGAAATGTTTTTAGGTCATTGGAAACATTATATTAAACTTGAATTATACGAAATAATAACGTGGTAAGAACCTTAATGAGTAATGTATAATTCAAATAACATTTTTAATGGGTGTTGATATTTGAATGGAGTATGTGAAATAATTATTTTTTCTGACAGAAACGCTGATATGATTATCTTGGCCACATAATTCACAACAAAAAAAAATTATGAAACCTAGTAACACGTATTGCGTTCAAAGAGAAGTGAAGTGAACGAAATTGACGATTACAGTTCCTAATCTGTTAGAGGAAATTCAACCCACGTCTATTACACACAACTCAGTAGATAGTTTAATACCATAAGTGTTCACAATCAACTAAATTATGGCTTCAGAAACGTTTGGAACTTAGTGTGCTTTGTATATATTTACCATGCAATAGTCCATTTTCTTTTGCATAATTTGACTGTTAATTTTTATTATAGAAAAAACAATGCCAATAACAGGTTCTAAGTGGGCTCAGGCAGTGAATTATGTGAACATCAATTTATATGAGTAATTGACACCATTATTTACCTTTAGTTCCTGTTGTGCATTTTTGGAAAAGCAAAAATGTGCATTAATGATAACATTAAGTGGTAGCATAAAAGTTATTTGTGTTAATAGCATACAGTACATTTGGAGTGTTTATCATTATTCAATATAGTTAATATCGAAATATCTAATTTATATTTTAAAATTGTGTTTTTGTTGAATTTTTTGGCTATTGAACATACATAAGACAGTTGAAAGTTTAAAATATTATAGTGAATAATGATAATTTATTTACATTTTAGGTGATGGTGTGTGGAAATTGTAACTATATTCGTTAGTTAGTAGTGCATAGACAACTCATACTATCTGTAACTACAAGAAACAAAATACAGAGTTTAGATCTTCTTAGGAGATTATGAGATATTATGGTATGCATCACGAAAAGATAAACAAGTAAATAGGACACTTCAGGAGTAGATTTGAATTAATATAATGTATGTCAAAAGTTAAAACAAATTCACGAAGCATCTTTTTACAGCCTATATCTGATGATGAAGTAGTTAAGATTGTACTATCATTAAACAATACAAAATCTGTAGGTTTTGATAAGATTTCTACGCATATACTAAAGAAATGTATTTTTATATTATGTCCTATTATTAAACACCTTATAAATTTCTCTATCTCTCAAGGGGTTTTCCCTGAGAGACTTAAACTATCAGTCGTTAAACCTTTGCATAAGAAAGGAAGCCACAAAGATTTAAATAACTACAGACCTATAACTCTTATTCCAATATTTGCTAAAATATTTGAAAAAGCTCTTCATCGTCGTTTAGCAGAGTTTTTAGATAAGCACAATGTTATAGCAAAGGAACAGAATGGGTTTCAGAAGAATAAAAGTACCACACTAGCAGCTTTTTCTCTTGTACGCAAGGTATTAGACTATGTTGACAGGCGTATACCAGTAGCAGTAATATTCTATGACATGAGCAAGGCTTTTGATTTTGTAGAGCACAATATACTCCTTACAAAATGTGAAATGTATGGTATAAGAGGTCTTGCTCTAGATTGGTTAAGAAGTTATTTGACTGGACGCAAACAATATGTAGAACTAAAAAAATACAGTAATAATATAGAATCATCGACTACGTTTCAATCAAGCGCTACACCAAATAACTTTGGCGTGCCACAGGGTAGTATCTTAGGGCCTCTACTTTTCCTCATATATATAAATGATTTACCGAATATAACTTCAAATAAATGTGTCCTTTTTGCTGACGATGTCTCGATTGTAGTAGCTGATGAGAAAAAAGATGGATCTCTAATTAACCATCTTTCTCTGGAGTCTGAATTAATAGTAAATTGGCTAGAGCGTAATAATTTACGTGCAAATATTTCTAAGACTAAATATATACATTTTCAAAATTATAACTATAAATCAAATTCTTCAATTAATAACAATCTGACATGTAGAAATGAAATTATCCAAAAGACTGACGAAATAAGATTCCTTGGCATAACACTAGATAGACATTTAAATTGGAAATCGCATATAGAGCAAATGGGCAAAAAATTAAACCGTTTCGTTTTTGCTCTCAAAAAGCTGAGAAGAACGTCAGGTCAAAAAACTGCTCTAACTGCATACTACGGGTATGTTGCTTCGGTATTGGGGTATGGTCTTTTACTTTACGGAAATTCCACACACATTAAAAGAGCTTTCATTATTCAAAAAAAGTGTATACGAGCTGTTTTTGGAATGGGCCCGTTAGTTTCATGTAAACCACTTTTTAAGAAACACAAAATATTTTCACTATGTAGTTTGTATATTTTTCAGGTTGGTTGTTTTATAAAAGAACATGGAACTTATTTTAATACATACCAAGATAAAAATATATCAGTGATAAAAAACAGAGACCCCTCTAGACTTATTCTGCCTACACACAAAACTGCATTATGTCAGAGAAATTCCTCTACAATGTCTGTCAAAATATATAACCGAATTCCAAAAGACATAAGAGAATTACCGTTTAGTAAATTTAAGACAAAACTTCGTAGGTGGCTACTAGAAAAATGTTTTTATGACATCAAAGAATATTTCAATACATGCAATAATTTGTAGCAATAATTTGTAGTTTTAAGGAAAATAATTGTACGTCCATAATCAATGGACAAACTGATGTTCTCCCTATAATATTAAGACCTTTGTACCTACACAGTTTATGCAATAAATATCATTTCATTTCATTTCATTTCATTTCATGTGTAATGTATGTAAGGCTTAGCTTAATATGTTTTTTTATTTTTCACAATAATAGCTTATTTGATAAATATCTAATTTAGGGATTGAAAGTAATTAATTGAGGTTCAGGTTTTTATTAAGCTCATTAAGCTCTTGGCGATAGCTTAGTGCCAGTGTCAAAAAATTAAGATATTATTACTGTGTAAACTCTATTATGGTAACTCCAGTCATGTCAGTTTGGGCTCTGCATTGTCTATAGGCCGGGATCCGTAGTACATGAAAATCAAGTGATTACTAACAAGCTAATTTTTGGTGAGTAGCTTCGTTTCGATGAGACGTCCAAAGATATCCTATACCCAACTCTCGATTGTGGTAGCTATCAGAGATATCAAGGATTAAAAAATTCAAGGATGTAAAACCGGGTTAACGGACCACGAAATTTGTCGGACAATAATTGTCCTACAAATTTCGTGTACTACGGATCCCTGACTACTATGTCTACCCCTCACAAACACTTATTATATTAGTATTAGTAGGTACAGATGTAAGATTATAAGATTATCTACCAATAATCATGTTTTACTAGGTATTGGTTTGCGATTGTCTACATGTGACTCATAGTCATAATATAAGTCAAGATAACAAGTGTTTACACATGCATAGCCAAGATAAACAAATAACAGTCTTTGAAATATTTATATCAATATTTTTTTCATACCTTTTCAATACCAATGTTATCAAGTATTTTTATTTGTAACCATTACTGAGTTCAAAATAATAAGAATAACAATATCATGTAGAAGATATAACTTTACTTGAGGTTTTCTTATCATAATGACTCAAATTTTCTGTAGATGAATTCCTAATGATAGCAGGTATTTTAGTCTCCCATACAATCAAATTATTATGACTGTTTACTTTAACACATCCCACTAACAATGAAAATGTTAAGTTACATACAATCAATGTCAACTAGTCAAGTTAGTGAAGTTAGCAATCTATATCTAGATAAAAAAAGTCGTAACTTTTTAAACTATCATGGTTTTTAACTATATTTGAATATGAAACGGGTAACATACCATGATTTAATTGTTTTTGAGTTTTCCGATATTTCGACACTGTTGCAAGCAAAACTCAAAAACAATTAAATCATGGTATGTTACCCGTTTCATATTCAAATATAAAAAAAGTCGTGTTAGTTACACTATTTATAATTCAAGAACGGCCAAATAGATTTGTCTGTAAATTGGTGAACAGATAGCTTGGAATAAGGAAAAGGATACTTTTAACATGAAAAATATTATAACGCGGGCAAAATGATTACTAAATTATTATGTTTGTTTTGCATATTTATTATTAATGATTTTGATTTAATTTAACTATTTTTATACTATATCGTTTTGACATAAATTAAGATTTGCATATCCGCTTGCGGGTTGAATACATTTCACAAGTACTTTAAGATTTTATGTACCAATATTTTATAATGTTTTTGCAAATAAATGATTTCTTTTGAAAAAGTAATATACCTGGAAATCTGCAGTAGTAAAGTTGGGTGGTGCAGTTGCCTGTTGTGGTGGTGATTGCCTGTTGTACTGCCCACTGGCCGGTGGAGATACAGCTTGCATGATCGCAGGCTGCGTTGGCTGTTGTGGCTGTCAGGAGTTACAAATAAATAAACTTTATTTATAAAAGCATTACATTATTTATTTTCCAATAAATTGATTGTTGGATTATTATTATTTACTTGATTACCAAGTTCATGGATTGTTAATGAAATTATTTAATGGAAAAAAGTTAATCAATGTTTTGCTTAACAGTCTGTGAAATAAACGTTACATTAATTATAGGGAAGGTGTCTTTGATAATGTAAATTCATTAGTTATTGCTGGCAATAAAACCTGACTTATTGTTGTTTTGCAGCAAATAAATAGATTTACCTGGATAATCTTTACTGCAATACTTAGACCAATATATCGGCTTGTTGGTACATGATATTAATAATTTAATACAATCTGTAAGCTTAATTTATCAAAAGGGAAAACGTATTGGCATATACTATGTACCGTTGCAATCTACGCCTACAAGAATCCAAATACTGAGTTAGAGAATATTACCGTAGATTGATTTGCATTCTGTTGAGCGTCGAACGGATGGTAGTCATCCAGACCCTGTGTTGCATTATTTGTACTTCTAGCCACTTGCTGGACCGCTGGATCCTAAAAATAAACTCAATTTAGCCGGAAAAAGAAAGACCGAGATCATTTACATACAAGATCTAGTCAACGTACAGCGAAGGGATTGTCCAATGCAGGGTCACCAAAAGGATTGTCTTCAAATTTAGACATTTTTCACACTGTAACTACGCCACTTTACCAATATTTATACACAAAAAGCACATAGAAAAGCAATAATTAACAGTTTTCCTCTAAAAAGTAAAAACGCAACATCAAATCAATCGAAAATGACAGCTAGGTAATGATGATGACGAATTTGACAGTATTATGACAGAAATACAAGTGTTGCTATTTGGACCTGACATTCTCGAAAAGAGCTTGCCATACTCAAAACAACGTAAACCGTAAAATTGTGGCAGGCAGTTAGGTCTTTTTTATAACATGGATAATTCACATGACATGTATACGGCCTAAAGATAAGCCTAATTGTTATATTCAGGACAATCTATATAGCATAATTTCGGTCAAATCTTATCAGCCAATTTCCATAATAACTTGCTAGGTATAAACATACCTATAGCATCATTTGGTTAAATCATAACAGCCAATTTCCATATTACCTTGCTAGGTATAAACTTTATACTTAATACCTCAAAAAGCCAATAAATTGAAGATGTTTCGTAACAAGTATAAACATGTACTTTTATGGCAAGGTACTATTAATTAACTGATCGATAATACTTAACAGATAATACAATAAATAATTTCTTATTAAAATGTAAATACGATATATTATACTAATAACAATCTATATTTGAATGTCCATAAATTGTTTGTGTAATGTAAAGCCTTAATTTAGTGCACCCTTCATGGATTACTGTAGATTAGTAGTAGATTTTTTTTAAGGTTGGCACAAGCAAAGAAAATGAAAGTAAGGACCTTTTGCAGTTGGCAGCTGCGAACAAGTGTCAGTTGATTGAATGATTCTGTCAAAGTAGGTAGCTGTTTACGTTTTGTAGTTATTTTGCGATAGTTTTGCAAAACTTTTATTTTATCTTATTGTTTTTATGATAACGCTTTTGCAAAGACTCATTCATTGTGCTAATGGTTGTGTTCTTTTCGTTTATGTTAGCGAACCATGTCAGATGTCAAGAGGTGATTAGGTGTTTTGTGTTCTAAACGTGAGAGTGACAGTTTTTTATATTGTTTGGGATTTGGAGCGATAAACATAAACGGTAAGAACTTCCTCTATTTCTCCATCCATTAATCTTCGGTCTCTGTTGATTAAAAAGGTAAATTGTTGTTACGTGGTCAGTAAACTGGAATGTAAACAGTCCAGTCTAGAAACTTGTTTTCAGATGTTTTTGCTGGCTTGCGTAATTGAAACGTGTAAATAATATTAGTGAGTGTATTGAGTACCTATTGTTAATGTTTGAATGGGATTACAAGGTCCGGGGAGCAAGCTGCAAGCCTAGATTTACCATAGAGAAAGTTGTTTGCTCTAGGTTCAAGGAAGTAAATCCCTACTGGTCTAAGTGAACACATTCATATCTTAAGATATTGTATAGTTACAAGAATGAAGTATATTTTTATGCACTGGCGAAAATAATTCTATCTCTTACCTAGCCCTGTTTTATTTCTCAGAAACCTACTTTCAGGTATAATACATTTTTCTCCTAACATGAATTGTAGTATAAAAATACCATTTTATATAAACAGTTTCTGTATAAAAATTCACAAAAGTAAAAATATTATAAATTATTGAAATTCTTTAGATTCAAACTTCTATTTCTATCTACCTATATACAATTTAAATTGCCATTTATAATTAATATAATTTTACTTTTTCCTTACCTTGACATAACTCTCCAATTTAGAGAACTGCTAGGTAAAGGTATAAATTGTAATTATGAAAAAGTTCTGAAAACATTAACTCTTATCAGTTGGAGATCATAGAAAATTAAATGATAGATCTTTTATTTTTAAATCTAAGCATATACTAATACTTTATTTCATTTCTTTTAGCATTTTTTTGTTTGATTGAATATTGAAAAAATCTCAGAACCTACTTATTGATGAGATTTTAAAATTCTTCTCTGTTATCTTACTCAATAAAGTAATTATATCTATCTATCTATTCTATCTAACACCTTAAATTGAAGCTTCTGATAATTAAAAAGAAGATAAAATATGACTTCTACTAGGGCAAAATACATATTTGTATCTTAAAAAATCCTTAAAATTCAGACAATGTCTCATGAATATGTCTCAAAAAGGGTACATATTTCATTATGCTATCCCATATAATAGAGGTTATTGAGTCAATTTACTTTAACAAAATCTACATACACATCTTATGTTTTTGGAAGACTTTTATACAGGTTGTTTACAATGGCATGTGCTAGCTAGGGCATTAAAATGATTATTAAGTAAAATAAAATTCCTCTAACACATTAAAATAATTGGGTCTTGTCTAATGTGCAGTACATATTAAACCAGACTATGTAGGAGAATTAAATATGTTGATTTGATACCTAAAGAAACAGAGGAACAACTAGACATATTTCTCTATCTCTACAGGCGTCATTTTCATCGGACTGTGCTACAAAATACGAATATCATGATTGGTTTATTTTCACTAACCATGTATATTGATTTCATAGTGATCGGCCAATAAACCTTGTTCCCAATGATGTGAACATTATATTCAAACAATGCATAGTGCAGGTTCACTATCAAGCTTCACAGGCTAATCATAACAGGGTATAAAAACAAACATTGACTTACTCTAATGGGATTCAATTTGAACTCTATGCTAATATTGCTGAAGACTACAACTAGAGGCACTAGACTTCACTAGAGTGACTAGAGGTATGATGTAACCATTTGTCTGGCTTGCCATCTGGCTTGCTTCTGATACCTAGAGATGAATTATTTGGTGGCCAAACGGAAACGATTTTCCTGTTGTATTATTAGGCATGGATTTAACTGCTGAGTAAATAATAATATACTATTGTCTCCATAGCTATAATTTAGTCTGTACAGAACAATAACCTTCTAATTTTGTATTTGATATTCTAGTAGGTATTTTTTTTGTACACCAGTTGTATTGTTTCACTTTCAGTTGTATTATGGCTAGTTTCTTATGAAAGCAATGAATTTGTTCATGCAATTGCAATCAAATAATGATGAAATAACAGAACTATATTCATCTATTAGGTTTCATTGTTACAACTATTATTGTACTATTATCTACTTCTAAATATTAACAGGCTTAGATATTGTTTTACTAACCAGATATGGACCTAAAAGTTATTTATTTTGTCTGATTTAAATATAGCCTAAATTATATAAACACGACTATTTTAAAACCAATAGGACCTAAATCGGCCCAACCGTTCACGCATGACGTCGTGATCAAGGGAAATAGGGAATCATGTTTTAAGAGGCCTTTACCGGAAATCGCGAAATTTTTTATTTTTAGACATTTTACGAAATATTTCGATATTTTTTTCAAGAATCCGAATTTTCAACCGACATAGGTTCCGAATTTTCAACCGACGACAAGCGCTCGCGCGGTACTAAAGGGAAATCGCCGACGGATTGAAAAAACTACTAAATTATGGTAGTTTTATTTTATTCATAAAAAATTACCAAAACCGATCTACAAATTAAAATTAATATTACAGTTTAAGCAAATGTTGATAAATATTTTGATATAAATATGACGTCCCATTGATTTAGAACTTCGGAGTTATTGAGGTTTGTTTCGAAGCATTTTCGGTCGCTATTAAATTCGGTATATCTTTAGAATAAAAGCATTTAACGAAAATGTTTTCTATCATTATTGAAGAATAGGACATACGTAATATAATAAAAAATAGTTTGATCGCCTATATTCATTAGAATCTACAAATTAGAGCTCTAAAAACAGGTCTTCGAGCGTTTTTTAGAGAGAGAATGATTATTACTCAATATATAAACAAGTTCTCTAAAATGTGTTCTACTATTGTTGTAGAGGAGAAAACGAACTTTTATAAAGATGTAATTGTAATATCAAACAACGAACGCAAACCATAGAATTAGGACGAGGAAACCGAGCAATTTCGCGATTTCCGGTAAAAGGCCTCTTAAACATAGACATTAGTCAATGTATCATTCACTAATGTAGATATCGTAAAAAAATCATAACCATCATAACAACCCATTTTTCTTTTCACTACTGGGAATAAATATTTGCCAAGACCTTGAATCTTTCTATCACGTTCTAAAAAGTACATCTTAATGCTAAAACCAAACTGCCAAAGCCTTAAAAGAAAAGAATATCACAGACTAGACACGTACACGTCCAAACTTTTCATATTAAGTACTAAAAAGCGTTTGTGAACGTACTTTTACTTTACTGCCTCTACTTTTACTGGAATTATGGCGCATGGAACGGGCTTTTTTATAACCCCTCGCAACTTATTTTCGACACTAGACTTTACGAGCATGTACGATCCTACATTACAACTTTTTCGTTGTTACATTCCACTCAAAGACAAAGTCACAATTTGGATGTTGCGGTCAGTATGGCACAGTGTAACAGAATGAAGTCTGAAAAGTTGCACCAACCTCAAACTTGAAGCCTTTTGTGTTCTCACGAAATAACCGGAGATCTTTAAAGGATGATGGGGAAGCTTATGGACCAACAGTGGACGTTTAATCGCTGAAATGATGATGACAAACTTCAGGCTTATCGATACTAGGAATTACCAATAAGCAGACCAATCAAGTTCAATTTGAAGTTTATCACAATCGTTATTAATTATTACATTGACGATATTTTCAATTTGACCTTAGGAATTACACATGTCGTGTGGTGCAGGCCGGAGAATGGAACCAGCCCATCTCATCGAGTGTATCGTGAAACCGACTAAGGAATATACACACCAAAAGACGGGCAGTAACGTTTTTCTGACCGCCTGGTAAGCGTGGTGATAATACCAAATATCCCAAGACCTATAATGGGTTTTCGAGACTCGTGTCCAATAGTGGACGTAATATTAGCATTGAGATTTATTAAAACGCCAATGCAAATCTTTGTTCGAAAACGGACCCAACACTGTCCTACTCTGTAGTACTGTAATATCTGGACTGCGGCAGACTTTATGGTCTCCGAAACGTAATGAATTGACGCGAAAATGCGTTGTATGTGGGCCGCAGTTACGTAAAGAACCTCGAACTTTCCGGGCGACTGCACTTGTATAATACAAGTTTGCCGATAAACGGCTGGACGGCGTCACAGTGACTGGGTGACTACCCCTTGAATAGGCGTGAAACGTGAAAGTCCTTTATGGGCCTGGCTGACTCCTGGACACGAGATTCAGAGTTTATATGGCCGTCTATAATTGAACTAAGTTCACTTTGCTTACGACTTGCTCGGTAAAATTAATGAATTTCTAGACCTTTGGCCGTTGCTTCTTAGCTTGGGCAATATTCTGGTAAAGTTGGGGATCTTCATGTGCAGTATGTGTGAAGTCACTAAACATTGCCATAACAAGCCATGTGACCTCTTTTTGCCTGGTCAAATTTTAGTAGCCAATTTAATATTAATTAAGTAGTTAAGTTAGTACGGTTTATTAATTAACGTTAAACCTATATCGATACTTAGATAAAATAACGAGGCAATTACGTTTATTGCGTTCACCCACCTACTAGGTGTTTCAGGAAGTTCATAGAAACACCGTTACTGGTTTTTGATATCGGAAAAGGTAATGCAGCCTTTCTGGTTTCCTCAAAGCCTACTTTATGTCATTCTCTTTAGGAAGTATTTTATTATACTAACAAGTAAGTATAACTTATTAACAAAATCTATGAAATAGAAACGCCGCATTTTAAGTGAAACATCTAATGTTAACATCATTAATACTTAATGCTAAATATTTTTATTGTGTTTGGTAGGTTCTAAATTATTTAGCTTTCAATATCCTTCTGCAGATATTAGGTTTACAATGATGACAATATAACTTAAGTCATCGGTGCATGGAATTCTTAGTTACAATATTATGATGCGCCACGCGCTAAAATAAATTTTCCAACTGAAAAGTCGTCTACACCAACCAAAATCAATTTTCTAGAGGCGCACTGAACCGTGGGTACATGATAAGCTGATTAAGGACTTGTTGAGTATCGTCGAATAAGATTTTCGTTTACTGATGAAAATTTAATCTGGACTAGACTCTTTTATGTCCAGTAACTTTGTAGAGACGGCTCTAGGTATTAGACACGTCAGTTAATGTACAATGGAGGTCACCTTGTTGTCAGAAACTGATTGGTTTTTTGCTTGTAATACGTTGCTAGAAAATTTCAAGAAGATAGGTACTTAAATAATGGAGAACGCGAAGACGCGCAACCTATTTGTTAAATTCTAGAATTCCTAGCCAATTTATATTGTTGGATAAATTCCGAACATTCTTTAGCCACCAGTAAGTTTAAACTTAGGTCTACGTGCGTTTAAAGCTAGAATTACGTAATGGACGAGTTATATTATGCCTGGTTATGTAAGGAATTGCACTCCCGGCGTTTCTCACCTACCGCTTCCACGCGCAAAAACATGCTATATATTTATTTAGACTTGCTCGTTACCATTATAGATTTGTGTTAACACTTGTTTATCCCTGAGTTTTTACCTGGCGCGGCGTATTTATAGATTTATCTGTGAAAATGTATATTTTCTCGCGGTAAATAATAGCTATTTCTTATTAGGCACATCAGTTATGTGCCGATGCAAGTCTCGTCAAAATCAGTCCAACCGTTGAAGCGATCAGCCACACAAAAAAATAAGTATAAAAATATTTTGGTAAAAATGTGGTGATCGCATCCATGCATTTACCAACAAGCGGTTATATCAGTATTATAAATAGAGACTCACATTTTATTTAATTGTATAGATGTACCTACTTTAATTACGGAAATAAAACTTAAGGAATTAAAATATATTCAGTGAACGGACAACCTTGCCTTGTCAGACTAGACTCTGTAAACTAGGCGAAGGAATAATATTAAGTTTTATACTTTAACTTTACAAACACCTAACTTGCGCAAAGTAGGTACCATAGTGCTAGGTTAGAGGTTTTGGTGCAAGATCCCTTTTAAAATTTATTTGTCTTTGCGATCGTAACTTTCAAAACATGAAACTTGGTTTCGAAACTACATCAAATAAATTGACGTTCTTTAATTATCGTTAATTAAGAAACTAAACTTATTTGATTATCGTTAACACGGACAAAGCCGCCATCGGTTCAGCTAGTCATCCTACAGAACGCTTTCGTAGATGTAAATTTTTATCTGATATAATTTATCATCTTCGTCATTACAGTGATTTGATGAGGTCTGTTAAACATAGGCCTTTGTTTCAGTTGAAACTTGGAAGTAGACATTCACCAGAAACTTGCGGTTTTAATCACGTCACCCGTCAAAACATTTCAAACAACCTAATGTATTTTTCAAGTTCACGACAACCCGGGCAAATGCTAACAGGTTAAATATTGCAGTTAAAATAAGTTACTGTCTTAATTAAATAGAGAACATTAATGTACCCAGATTTATACTTAACGTAATCAAGGTTAATGTTTTGAGTCCATTATAGCAGCTCTGTCCTTTGAGACACTAGTCTGTTTCAACGGTTCGTTTCATATATCCTTGGATAACCTTGGCATTCACTTTATTATACTACTTACCTACCTGTTTCAGTAATTTATAATTGTTACCTTGAAACAAGCAATTAGTTTGAGCTATGCTAAACAATTTCAATAATGACAGTACTGAGCTATCTTGGTTCTTAATGATGATGTAGGTACCAGTTACCTGGTGTGTGCCTCATGATGATTTTGTCTTGTATGACCTTTAATCTAAAAAACCGGTTTATGAATATCTTTCACAGTTAGAAAGTTAAATTGTTCGTCATGACTAGGCTATGTGCAAATTTAATATCGACCTAGTCTCACGCTAGCTTAAATTCATTTTTAATAATGCTAAGTAAAAGAGTGCCAGTCGACTTAATATATCTTCGTCATTTTTCCCTTAACGATTGCTCCACACAATTGTTCGCTACTGCTGAATACATTATAAAAAGAAAGGTTTTAATATTAATCGGAGCGAACAAATCTCTGAACTCGAGCTCACAAAAGCCGTAAATAGCTTGCTATTTCACGGAGTCACTCATATTTAAAGCTTGCTTTATTATTCTAATGCTGCGAAAGAGGTTCTTTGTTATTATCAAGATGAAACCTTGAATCCTTGACAGTGAGTAATATCTTCTTCCGTGAAATCTCTGCTCGGAGGATACTAAACTCTCCGTTGAAATTACAACCTGGGGTACAGACAGCAATACGTTTTAAATATAAGCCATTACTTTAAACTTTCGCTCGTGCCTGCCGTTTGAATTGGGGTCGCAGTGATTTGTCTAGTGCTGATGAACGGAATGACTTATTACTAAAGTTGTTACTAAATATATAAAGTATGGTGACTGGTGAGTTATTTCTCATCGATTGCTTCTGGAGGCACCAGTTTGGCCTATTGCTACTTTAATATTATTAAGCATAATCGTCTACCATTTCGGTGGCACATGTCGCTTTTTTAGTGACACACTTCCAAGAACCACATTCTTGTACCTAAATGAAGAAACGAATTTTTTTATGGCACATTATTTTTTAAATAGATAAGTATATAAATATTTATACAACAACATCTAGCCCCGCCCGTGGTAAGCTCAAAACTAGTGTTATGGGTAATTACAACCAATCTAAGCCTTAATCTGTCTGCTGAAATGAGTTTGAGTGTACCTTTTTCGTGATTCTTCTCGGCTATCTGTTAATGGCGATAAATCGTCCGTTGGTTCATCATATTTCGGCTTTTAATGTCTCTAAGATGTCTGTCGGCCCGCGGCGAAATAGCCGCTCGTTTATTTTTACCGATTTATAGGTACCGTGATGGCATAATTCCCTTGCAAATTGCCCTATAAAGTATATTTGTGGGGCTGCTGTTCTTGTAGTTTTTAATTAAGATTTATTAACATAATTATTTATAAATAGACAAAATTTGTAAATAACTTACATTAAGTGCACATACCGCTTAGATATAATATATTATTAGTAATATTTTATAGGAAATTAATTTAAGTAGGTACGCAGTGTATTTTTATCAATTTCGTCATTAAAAGATTAAAATTAACGAAAATATATAGGTATGCTTCTTTAGCCAAAATATTGTTATTTATAACAAAACAATTCATAAATAATTATTTTATTTACAATGTTATTATTTAAGTAAGTAACTTTATCGTTTTGTGTTCAACTAATTATCCTACTATTTAATAGGTATATTAAGAACATTTACTTAACTAAGTAGTTTACATTAAGAAGGTAGGTATAGAATAATAAACTATTATGTACATATAAGTAAGTACTTGTTATTGTTAATTTAATTATCTACATAGTTAGCTTGCTTAACTGTAGCTTGTTTGTAAAACCTAGATGTAAACGTAAGTATTAGCTAACATAAGTAGGTTAGTTATAAAACTAGAGACAAAGTCAGTTTATCAAATAGGAAGTTTTAGACTAAGAACTATACTTTTGATGTGCCAACAAAATTTAAAGAGGTTATTTGAACGCGCATCACGGCCAGAAGTTAGATCTTGGAGGTTTAAGTTAATATTCAATGAGAACTAGAAGATTTACTCACGACATTTTGGTAATCACTAGACACGTGGCCTTGGACTTGCACATTACACATATGAATGTAATGATGACATTATGAGCGTCAAATCTAGTTGCGGAATTGCACATTTGACAATCAATTAAGCGCTTACCACACGTGCATGCTTGACCACAGTTTTATTTGCACATGCTTGTCGCATGAAAAGACTGAACACGGACGTGTCTACCACACGGCACAGTTAAGTACGCGCAAGCCACATTCTTGTCGACATCGTCGGCGTGGAAACAATGTTTCCCAATGAAGATCTATTTCGTCTGCTATTATTTTTCAAGTGTTTGCTAGTGAAAAAAAAGAAAATACAAAAGTCAAAGTGTAAACGATCAAAGTGGACAAAAAAATGGCTGTTGAATAGAAAAATTCATTCACATATACATCTACTTCAGAGAGAAGAGGGCAGAGATTTATATACCTCAATGAATTCAGTAGCGAACTGTCGATTGTATGTACGTAAATCCGCCATTTTTACGACCGTGCGCCTACAGTTACTCCACTCGACTGAACTGAGAGCGGCTTGAACACTGAACTACCAACCACACGCGCAGACAAGTTTGTACAAGTATAGCTTGCGCATGCCAGAATTTCAAGTAAGTTTAAAAACCATCAAGCCAAGCTTTGGGGTTTGCGCATACTACCGTTTTACCAACTACACGCACAGTGTTCAGTGTACAAGCTGACATGCGCAAGTAAAACTGTGGTCAAGCATGCACGTGTGGTAGGCCCATTACGATGAACCCAAAACCATACCTTAAGCGCTTACCACACGTGCATGCTTGACCACAGTTTTATTTGCACATGCTTGTCGCATGAAAAGACTGAACACGGACGTGGCTACCACACGGCACAGTTAAGTACGCGCAAGCCACATTCTTGTCGACATCGTCGGCGTGCAAACAATGTTTCCCAATGAAGAGCTATTTCTTCTGCTATTATTTTTCAAGTGTTTGCTAGTGAAAAAAAAGAAAAAACAAAAGTATAAATAAAATAAAAATAGTACGCATACAAAAATTATCATTTGGTCGTAGGCGTCATTCTTTTTATTCCTCTCAGAATAATCCTTGGATTTGATCTTCCACAGTGCGGGCAGAGATTTATTTAACTCAATGAATTCAGTAGCGAATTGTCGATTGTATGTACGTAAATCCGCCATTTTTACGACCGTGCGCCTACAGTTACTCCACTCGACTGAACTGAGAGCGGCTTGAACACTGAACTACCAACCACACGCGCAGACAAGTTTGTACAAGTATAGCTTGCGCATGCCAGAATTTCAAGTAAGTTTAAAAACCATCAAGCCAAGCTTTGGGGTTTGCGCATACTACCGTTTTACCAACTACACGCACAGTGTTCAGTGTACAAGCTGACATGCGAAAGTAAAACTGTGGTCAAGCATGCACGTGTGGTAGGCCCATTATGTATATTATTTAGATGATTTGTACAACTTTAGTAACTGTTAATGCTTTATTTTTAAACTCTCAATCGATCGTCGGTATCCAGAGGAGAGACATGCGTCCAATGAACCCACGACCAATCCAATAGAAAAGTAAAACTTATTTTATTCACATTAAAATGATATGATATTTTAAAAGTAAAGAAACCTATAGTACGCACTCGTATGTTTTAGGATGTCTGTACATGCTTAAGTATTTACGGAACCCTATACTGCCCGTGGACCGACATACTACTACTTACATACTATAGTACTTTGCCGGTTTTATTTACAATAGTTCTTCCTTCAAAAGAAGTTTCAGCTGGTGGCTGTGACAGCGTACCTAGGTATTTTAAAGTCACTGCTTTGTAGTTTCTCGGAAACTTAAATTCTCGCCTTGGACGCAATGAAAAGACGCTGTCTTGGAAGAAAAACTTCACCAAAGTTATTTGTTAAATAACTAAGTACTTAGTTTGTCTCACAAAGGTCGGTGTTTGCAAACTAGTTGCAGCTCTCGCAAGGTTTATTTCCGTAACATATTTTCGTTTCGTCCTGTTTAAAGCTAAAGGATGTTCGTTTTTGTAATGTCGGTCTTCAACTCTCATTTGAAGTACCTTTACAGAGGTAATGATTAGAGCAACCGACACGCGATTCGGTGCTTAGAGTTTCTCGGGCATTTTGAGCGAGTGTTTTGTGTATCAATTTTAGTGGTACGAACTGAACGTTAGAGCTATGGTCGATAGTCAAGTTGTTCTTGGAAAACGTTCCGAGTTCACGTTCTGAAGTGGCGTTGAGAATAATAAACAGTTTGAAACAAGTATAGCAACAAAAGCGTTGGGAACCCCAAGTAAGGCAAATAATCGTCTCGGGATTATGATTAGGAACTCCTTCAGTAGTCGTAAGCCAGTAATAGCTATAATGAGACGCATATGTGACGTAAAAGTCGAGGTCGGAACGGTCTCCTGCGTGCGGCCTGCGGTTCGAGTCTAATCCAATTTGAATATCCACTTTAATTCCAGCAACCTTACTTGCCGTGAGAATGCCCTTAATGCTAATGGAAACAGTGATTTGTACTTACCCACTCAGGGCTTACCACTCGTACTAGATTAATTGAAATCCTTTACTATGCATATTGCCGTCTTCAATACTCGGTTTATTTAATTAGAATTCCAGAAACCTTTATTTTGAGGTACATTCAAGATTTTCAGCCAAATCGAAATTACTTATCTCGCAGTTTTAATTATCTTTTGTGATAATCTCTTCATCTTTATCTCCATTCTGTAATACTCCGAGATTAAATTGTCAAAAGCTTTTGAGGAAATGAAGTAATGCAGCCTTTTACTCTTACATTTCTGGCAATCAATTTGAAGTATATTCCAAGGAAATCCACTTCGAACGTTTGCCATAAACGCAAAGTGCCTATCCACTTCACAGAAATATAATTTACTTGTATAAAATCCTGTCCGATTTCAATGATTTAAGTACATTTTTAATATATTCCAATAAAGATATATAATATGCCAAGATTGAGGATACTTTTTGTGGCTGACTCAATTCTATCTCGTAAGTGGGTATTTAATAGAAATAAACTTTTGATAGACTTATAGTGATTTTGTGCGTGTGGTCTATGTATTACAGTACGAATACATAAATATACCGAAGTATTGATTTATCGTTATGTGTATTAGATGTTAAAAGGTATATGTAATAGTGCACCACGTAACTAAATTCAATAATGGACTACGTAAAAGGTCTAGCGTAAGGAAGTAACATCAACTTGCGTTAACAACTCTGCATAAGTTAGTGCACGCGATCCGGTGAGGAGACACGGCCGCACCAATAATCAAATTAACTTTATCGACTGCATTGCTTATTTTTACAGACTCAGTCTATGCAGATTGTACACCGCGCTGACTGCAGTGGCACTCGTAGATTGTAGGAAATATGAAGCTTAGGGAACGGAAAGCTTTTATTGAAAGAAATGTAATCTGAAAAAATCTAGAATATAATTCCTTTTAATAAACGCTGAACTATTATTCTAGTTAAACTCGGTAAAGGACTATTGATATCCATAAATAAAAAGTAAAATAACCTACTTAACTTATTTGATACGCCTGTTATTCTCTGCTCTGGTAGATAAATAAATTAATTGGTAAACATAACATTAATCATCAAAATGTTTTAGTTTTAGGATATATCTCAGTTTATAGTAGTTCGTTGTTGAAAATTTATAGTAGGCATGTACCAATTGGACTATAAACGGGACCTCTCTTCTCCAATCTTGTTAGACGATGAAGTATTTTGATTTAAATCATCTGCGATATGAAGATACCTGAATTTGAATAAGACTCAAAAGATAACTTTGTCTTTCACTTTCTTTTCCTTTGTTATCGTGAAAGTGACCTCTATTTCGCTTGCATGGACTAAACTATCGTAAACTAACTTTCGGCCCGCAAGAAGCCTGATGTGTTTATTTTAATGCAAGTTTTGCCAACTTCTGTGGCGGGTGAAGAATGCGACACAAGAGGTTGCGGTTTTTGGTTCGATTCACACGACAAAAAATTGACGACCTACAAAAAACTCCGAGTGTCTGGGTGTTATGTAATAAATTATAATAATAATATCTATCTGCGTACGAGTATGTATATTATATTAAGTATAGGTATCAGAAATATAGCACCACAAGCTTCGAGCTCACCACGGGGTTAGATGATGCTCTGTGAATTGTCCAGAAAAAGGTTTAACTTAATTGTGAAGTTTTAGTCAAATCGGTTCAGTAGTCCAAACTTTCGTATTTATAATATTATGTAGGAAGGATTTCATTTACAATGTCGTGAAAATTGTAATGTGTAACCCTTAGACCTCTTATTGATAACAATACATTATTATTATTGCGTGTTAATGTACCAATATTAAGAGTTAATTGCCACAGGGTCGAATCAATAAACATAATTAAATTATCGCACAAATTAAGTCCGGAGTGATATCTTGCCTCGTGGATCTACGTAATTTGGCTTTTGTTAATTTTCATTCCTGTTTTGCATAGAATAGCTAAATGTAGCATTGCTGTAAAGATATTTTGATAGGAATCAAGAAATATTATATTGACCAAGTATTGTTAAAGTAAGAAGCTCTACACGTTCTCAAAAGTTTGTTCCATAATGTAGTGATCTGCGTAATAATCAGGTACATCAATAAACCACTTACACCCATATCATATCCTTTGTTAATGTACGTGTGCTCCTAAGATATTATATCACAAAGACATTCGGTAAAATAAACGGTGAAATGATGGTAGAAACAAGAGATAAATGTAGAAAATATATCATAAATTCAACAATATAAGGTTTTCCCGCAGCTAGTTGCCTTTTCGAGTGAACTTCCTTTCAGCCCGGGAATATGTTCGCTTTGTTTTGTTGTGTTTGCGAGTTAGGAACGGCAAATTGTCGGATTACACAACTCGCTAAGTTGCTCGGTCAACATAACTGGGGAATCTTAAACTGTAGCCATACAGATATACTCGCAAGGTTCGCGTATAAGCTAATAAGCATAAGACTCTTTAGACTGTGCGTCTGTTTTATAATTAAAAACTCTCCGACATTGTTGTCCCGAGAATGGAAAGTTTATCGCAAACAAAGTTTAATTTTCCAAATTGCCTATTAGCGGAAAACCTTTGGCGGAAACGAGCTGTTTTTCTCAAATCTGTTTTTCTTTTGCTTAAATAATAGCTAAAATAATTTAAGATGTTTGTCGTGAATTTCGTGATTTATGTTTGTTTCCCTTATTGGACTGCTAGTTACGTTCTTCGCGTCATTTTCTTTTGGGATTAGTAAGGGCATTTTTGTTTGTTAATTGTTTACAATAGCCTTTATTGTAGGTTTAAGTGAAGTTGCAAGCGAGGCCGCAGTAAATATACGCCTATGCTAGTTCAAATACATATTTAATAAGTCCTCAAAGAAACCTTGTTGGCCATGAAATTCCGTTTGTAGTATTCGTAAATTGAGCAATAAAAAAACTCAGTATTGATGCTGGTGATCTATCTCATTGCTGTTTACCTTTGAAATTTCCGCGTCCAACCCCACCGGGAGTGGCATCCGCTGAACTTCCTCCGTATCCCTCCGCGAGGTAAATAAGCGCCTCCCTTTGTTTGCCGGTTAACGGTTGTAAATTGTACGGTAATAACGGTGTGGTTGTGTGAGACGCGAGCCTGGAACGGAAGCAATCCAACTCTTACCCCCACGTGCATATTCATAGGGCCAACGGAAAAATTGCTCCGATCTGGATTGCTCTATATATTTTATCACTATCGCCTTTAAGGAGCTAGGCTTTGAATAATTTTATTGCGGCTGTATTTTTCGGTTATCTTGCAGCTGTTTTAAATCACCAATGCATGTTTTAACATACTTTAGCATATTTTATAGGTAGTTTAAGTTGGAAGCCGCATTTGCGTTTAACTATTTAAGTAGTATTTTATGGCTTAATGTTCGAAAATAGCACGTATCATAGTCAGAATGTTTATGTCTTTAGTATAAGCATTTAGGAATACTAATGCCAAATGCTAAGTCTAAATCTTGTAATATGAAATGAAGAACTTTGTTCAAACGTGCAGTCGAAACTTCATTACAGCTAGTCGGGCAGTTTGCCGCGGCGCCGAGCAGTCAACCTTGTTACGAAGTCTTGTCACGTACGAGCTTGTCACAGTCGTGAACTGTTTTTCCGTGGTCAGGAAACTCTTCACTAACTTGGCGGGCCTAGACTTTTTACAGTCCTTGTTCTAATGCATCTAGGTCTTTGGTTTTGCATTTGCTGCTTTGCATGGCATATTTTTAACCTCGATTCTACTTCACTCAGTTTAAACTTAACAATAAATCTTTAGTATAAGATTTCACACTTGAATTGTGCCTTTTCTTGTGCAATGTGAAATCTTTTCAGTGAAAAGTGGACAAATACTCTCGTCTGAACAATTCTGTTCGCGTCTGATTCCAGAACAACACTCTTGGCACTAGCTCCCTTAATTCAAAAGTTGTTCTGTTCCAAACGGTGATATTTCCGAAACTTTTCGTTTCAATTCAGCTTAGTTGTTCAGACGTCTAATGGGAACTCAGGCTTTGTTGTCTTATATGAGGATGACATAAAATGGACAAGCATTCAGTGCAGAAATGTAATGGCGATGGTAAAATGTTATATCAAAGTGGAAAATTATTTTGCTCCAAATATAAAATGATGTATAGATGATCTAATCTTAAAATGAACTCCCCTCCACAAAACCGTGATAATTTCAACGTGTGTGAGGAAATACTTATTGCATCAGTATACTTGTGTGCGTGCTACAACTTTACTGTAAACATGGACTCTTCCGCGCACTGCGTTGTCAATAAGTTGTGCGACCAATCCCGTGTAGGCATTTGTATGGCGGGGAGCGCGCTCTTTGTTTGAGTGACACGTCCGTTCAGTCGCGCGTTCGGCTCATTAATGCACTAGTTGGTCGACAGATCCAGTCTTTCTTTCATAGTGACACCGTGGAGGCTAGACATTTGGCAAGTTACACGTTCGTCGATATCGTTAGTAAAAAAGTACAAAATGTATGGATTTGACATAAACCTATTATCATTATGGTCTAAGCTATTACGCACGTCAGAAGTTAGCGATGCCACATGTCTAGGGGCCCGTTTGTTTATACGTTATTGAACATCCAATGACAAAGATCAATTTATGTGTGTTGTATCTATACACCTTTTTGCGTGTACGTGTAACCGCGGTGGAGGGGCGTTCAGTTTAAAAATGGTTTTACTATACCTAATTATGTTTTACGATGAATGTTAAAATGATTTTTACACTTAATATTATACGGATGGATATTTTGCACCAACCTCCAAAAATTGTTAACTTACTTGAACTAATTAATGGATCCTTAGTACTAATTTAATTACTCAGACGTTTAATCGAAAGCGTTTCCACGTAAGCGATTACGGTTTTCAAGAAGTAGTGTGTTTCTTATTTTCTTATGAAATAGTATTAGTAGTTTTACTGTTTAAACTGTCGCTGTTTGTCGAATACATTCTCGAATAAACGGGAAGTCCACAAAGCTTTTATAAATGTTGGATAAAGTCAACAGTTCCGTGTCCTTCCAGTCCCGGTGTACCGTACTGGGAGTATTTGTTGGCCTTATCCAACATATTAAAAAGTTTCGTAAATATCCCGTTTACTCTAAAATCGAGTATAACAATCTTTATTCTGGATGGAACTTGGTCACTTTATGTTCTCTTGGTATACAATACTGAGTAAATTTGACCGGTTACAAAATCAATTTCATACCGTTTAGTTCTAGTTCACTTACAATACAGCCCCAAGGCGGCGTTTACAATGCGATAAGTTCTCACTCTATGACGTCGACAGTTTAAACCCTGCATACAAAACGGTTCGGTGATTTCCAGTAAAAAGTACTGCTGGAATCGAAACAGTTCTGTAACTTGCAGTACAAAGTATTTTTGTCTAATTTTTGATAACTAATACGAATAACTATTTAATTTAGAATTTAGTCTGCTGGTGTACAAATTAGCAGATGTTGTTTCATTGTTTGTAAAGACCTAAATAATACCTAATCATCATTAACTATGATATTGAAAAAGCATGTTGTGTGAGATATGTGGATGTAGATTTCTTTTACAAATACATCTTATACCAAACGCATTATATAAATGCCAGATGAATAAATAATTTCTTGTTCGATTTCAGATAAAATTTATTTTACTTTTATTCCTTTCGTATTGCAAAGATTATACGGCGCAGCTTGCGTTTGTGCCGTTTAATTTGCTAAATTGAAAAGAAACATCGTATTGTTCAGATAAAATTAGGTTTATTTGCGAAACCCATTCGGTCGTAACTGAAGATCCCTTTGAAATAAGTGGATGGAATGAGTGAAATGACCTATAAAGCGGATAGATGTGGCACTTCCACCGTAGCTTAGTATTCTTGCTTATAGCGTTGGTCGTTCTGAGATAAATATATAAATATTGCTGAACAATTTACACAGTAATATGTAGCCCCGTGGTAAGCTCGAAGCTTGTGTTAGTCATCTATACAAACTTACTGCGATTACCAGCTCGCATGGTAGGCGTGGTGATACCAAACCTCCATGACCTACAATGGTAGTAGGACGTAATTTAATTATGATGAATGTAATCATTACTTTTATTTATTTATTACTTAGTGCAGTAGCGAAACAATAGCCAATTTTCTTGCTATTTCCACAGGCTACTCACTTAAACAGTTGCAGAATAGTTAAACCCCGTGGATTAGAGTGGCTCGCGCTCTGAAGTAATGATACACTGTCGTCTCTATTATCTTATACTCTTGTATTATCCTGCTCATGAAGGAAACTGTACTACTCAGAGATGTATGTTCCTGTTGTTACCTTGTAATTCTGATGAATCATTTCACATCTCCTACCTAACACTTAAGTCAGTGGACTAATCCGTGGTTCGTTTTTTTGGAGTTTTGCATAGTTAGGCCTTACTATACTTAAAACATAACTATCAGTTAGTAAGCCGTCGAATGTCTACTGCTCGATATGAACAAAGGCATTTCTTAAAGCTTATCACTTATTTCGGTCGCAAATCGGAAACAGCTTGTAAACCAGCAGCTTTCTCACACGTAGGAGCTATAAAATATGATGTAATAGCGACTCCGCTCCATCCAACCCGTAATAGGACTAGACGTCTTCATTTCTGGATAGGTGGTACCTAATTCTGTGTGAAACGATAAACATGACAGACGACGCGGCATCGTTAATCTATGTTGTAATACGTTGTGACACATTTACATAAATAGCACTTTAACGGCTACGACAAGCTGGAATTTATGATGTTTGATATGTGACGTATTTTGGGGTGAGATAATGTTTTTTATTAACATGGGTGAGTAATAGCGCCGGTTTATGCAGCGGGATTTGAATATTCGCATTAATCTCCTTTCTGGTCATCTGCTTATCATAAGCAACGGCTCTAACCATACGCTTTATGGAGCGACCCTACCTGTGTACAGTCGGTAAAGTATGGTAATGGTACATAACATTCGGATATGCACTGCTGACCGGCGAGCGATCGTGGTCCTTGTCCTTGCAGTCTTGCAGTGTTGGTTCACGTTCACGTTTTCGTCTCACGTTCTGGGACGAAACAGTTGACCAAATCAAACGTAATACGTGACGAGACGTGGATTTGCCGTTTATTCCAATACGAATTCATCAAACCATGATAGTTTTTACAGTAAAATTCGTATGTTACTTAACCTCAGCGTTTTAATTTTATGTTTTTAATTAAACTCATAAAATTGTTATACATAATTTTGAAGAACCTTGTACCAACCTAAAACGTCTATTCAGAACAAATAGAAACAAGCAAGAAAAAATATTCAGAACACGCGTTGACTAGGTATTTATCTAGTTTAGCTAACTAAATCAGAAATAAGTATGTATTTCATACAATACATTATGTATTTTACATTGTAAAACAAGCAATCATTCTTATCGCATTACGTTGTTTTCCTCGCCTCGACTCGATTTAATACGATACGCCCAACAAGTTCCGCACACACATCGATTACATTATGATTTTGATAGCTGCCGATACGAAGCAAATGAATATTAAATTGTATTAATTCCAGTATTTAGGCTCGAAATACGGTGTAATTAACACGTGACGTACCCGCCCGGTCGGTTTATGAGGTGATAAAATTGCCAAATTGCCTGCAATGTATATTATATGCGGACGTTGGAAGAATGGCCGACTGGTCTGTTTAGTAGCGTGTCGTTATTGCGCTGCCTTATCTTTATGATTGACTTCCCACTGGCGCACAGCAAGGTTTTATGTCCCAGCGCTGTAAAATTCAACAATGCCGCGGATTTCTGTTACAACATTATAAATCTACAGATATTTTTGCACGCGATCCCTAAGGGTCGGTACACATCTGACAAAAAGACGTTTATGTCAGATGTGTACCGACCCTTAGGGAGCGTATCTTATTCGCATATTTAAGCTAAACTAACGGATATCTTCGGATAGGTGTGAAAGTAAGTAATGCTCACAATGTTTTATTGTTGCAGGTACGTACGTAGATGATTCCGTGGATTGATGGGAGAGGTCGGGTCAGTTCGTGTTTGCGCTTTTAATCGTTGAGAAGTGAGTCGTGAGAACTGTTTCTTGTTTTAAACAATCGCATTATTGGCCTAAGTGGGTGAAACTAGCTTCATACGGAAAAATACAAAGCATAGCAAAATATCAACTTAGGTGTTAGAGACTAGGTGGCTTAGCGGTAATATAGTGCGTTCCTGAGATGCGAGACACTGGTTCGATTCCAGCTTGAGTATAAATTTTGCATTGCATTTTATCTATCTATCTCTGAATTTTCTGATGCATGAAACTTTTTATCTAAGCGGATACCTTAACCATCCGGAAACCCACGAAGATAAAGCAACTACTTAATAATTAGTAAGTTCTAGGTAATAGAGACACACAGGAAATTATCCAGTCGGTAGTAAGGTTTGTATGTGTACCGAGTCATTTTGCCAAGATCTAGAACAAGATTATCAAGCTATTTGAATTTCAAATCGGGAAATAGCTTGAGGGAAAGTCTTCGAAGCTTAGGACCGAACATATTCTATCTGGATTAAGTCGATAGCTGAATTTGTATAGCTTTATAGTGAGCATGGATTGAGTTTTCTGAAATAAAAGTAGATTTCCGTAAATACCAACAAAAAGCGATATTGTGGTTAGTTGAACTAAGTGCCACTATAGCCAAGCCATTGGTCCAATATGGTTTCTATTTTCTGAGGACGCAAGCGTTACTTTTTATTTTTAAATCCGCTATATTTACGTCCAATACGATTCAATTATTGCGAAATGATAACAATATCACGTTAACGTTAAAATAAGGGATATCTGCTATTTTGTATTCGCAGTTACATTTATACAGTTTCAAAGATTACTACAGTACATTTTATTACTCCATTACTAAAAAAAATATATTTACAACGTATGACGTACTTAATATGTGAATTTACAACGTATGTTACGTTGTAAATTCACATAATAACGACGTACTTTAATATGGTTTAATCTGTACATAAAATTGAGTATAATAATAGTATTAATAGAGGACATACAATAAGGAAATAGAACCAACATAGTTATAATACAAGTTAGACCTACATAGAAGACGTTGTTCCATACGTCTTCAACAAAGGCGTGGGGCAATGGAACGTCACAATGTCAATTACGACGGCTTTCGGAAGCTCGCGTTTGATCGGATATGGCCTGTATGCTGACGTTATTCGCAGCTGGGCCGGAACAAGCCGGTCTATGCGGTTTCATGGCAAAAATAGGCCATTACGTCTGCAAACCATTTGTGCTTGACTATAGTCGACGCATTTTGAACTAGTAGTAGTGACAAATATTCCCGGACGACTCAGTTTAAAATACGTCAAAACAAAAATCATAAAGAAGAAATTTATTTCCATAGAACACAGCAATAACATGGATTTGAATAGGTTTTCACAGAAAAACATGTTTCTAACAATGTTTGAGGGTGTTAGTATATTACTTTTTGAAGAATTTTCTGTTATTACTTACCGTGGAAATACTCTACACGTGTATTGTAATGTTGACCGTGTTTACGGTACTTAAATGTTGCTATATTGTTACGGTTTCGAGAAATATTGTTGTGTATATTTTCAAAAGGTGCTTATACAAATGTGAAGAAATAAAATAATTCAATAGAATATTAGATAATAAAATTATACGAGAGCACTCGAAACAATTTTAATCGACTCTTAAGTTTATGTTTTAAAAGTATTTGGCTTAACTTACAGCGTCTGCCGAAAAACTGTTTAAGACTTCAAACGAGAACCGGTAAAATTGTGTTTTTTTTATCCTTATATAGAAATCAATGACCCTTTCGTTGTAATTTACAGCTGAAAAAAGTGTCAGTCAAAACAGCTGGACCGGTTTTATATACTTAAGTAGTTCAGGGAAGGTTTAAAATGTGAGAAAACATGAGATGAAAGCAGGCGAAGCCGCGAGCGTGTCAGCTAGTGAGAATATAAAAGTTGTGGTTACAAACATCACAATTAGTGATTTCGCTTGATAAGTAATAATGACTGAGAGCGATTATCAATTATCCGATTTCAATCAATAGTCATCAGTTGTCTAAGCCTATCCTCTAAGGAATTCTTAAAAATCTCGCTTCATTTGCATGCAAACTAAAGAATTCCTAATTCGACAGTCGTTTCTCTTTACGATTCATCAATTTGAAAGAGCAATCAAGCGAAATTGGATTCGTTACGGAAACGGGCCACAATTGGCACTTTTACACGTCGATTTGAATCTACGGAGATGCGACTGATTGTAATGTTTTTTGGTTAGGTATTTATTTTTGGGTTGAAGAAAAATATATGCTGGTTTATGAACAGGCAAAATGTTAATTCTGTTAAAATCCATACGATTTTATGATCATGTCAATATAATTGACTATTTGCGTTACAATTGAACATATCTCATATACAGAGTAATTATTAAAGTAATAAGTAATTATTTTTCTTAAACTTAAAGCACCTTTACTCACAATATTTTATATCAGCCGTATAAATTTTATTTTACTCGCATCTAGATTTCTAACATTAATATTCTAAGATAAACAATTCCCTCTGTTCTTCCAATGTCAACGTCTATGCCAGAACGTCGTCGCGGGCATGCCACTGACAACGCAGCGAGCTCCATTCAACCGGACCAACCATTGTCTTGAACCAAGAAGCTCTTATTACCACAGTAATAAGGGTGACACTAACGTCGAGCTGCTGCCTTGCAATAACTGGTGTCGATTACGTGCTGTTTAGACGTCTCCTTTGTTTATATTAGCTTGCGTCGCGGCAGATTATGCCTGTAATAAGATCCTCCTGTTTGTTGATAGTGTTGAAAAACAACCTTCAAACAATAACAGTCTTAGCTTGGATTGATTACGCATAAAATGCCGGAGCGAAATGAAACCGTGCTCATCAATCTCATATTAAAAATAGATTGCGAATAATTTGTTTAGTTAGACAACATTAATCCATCAAATGTAACTGCTTGGAGTCAGTCCAAAATACACTATGAAAAACTGTTCTTGTCTAATTCATCATTAAAGGCTCAGATATTAGAATTTTATGTTGATCACTACACACCGACACCGACAGATGTGATCATTCAAAATAGTCTGTAGACGGATCTACGAACGACTAATCCCTGCTTTTAATTAAGCGCTCCGTTCTAAATTAAAACATATGAACGAGCATCCATTAAATGCTAAGACCTGCATCCACTTATCTTTATCTCGACCGCAACTCTGTAATGCTCTCTTGTAATTACATATTGAAGCGGAGTAGAGTCAAGCACGTTGCACATTAAGCGAAACGATGCCCTATCGGAGGCTTAAACTTTCCACATCGACTGACTTGTATCTAGGAACCGCTCTGATTAAACAATTGAGGCCTGAGGGGTCCAGTTTCAAAGTGGTGTCTATTCGAATACTTGAGCGTTCCCGTTGTGCGACATCGCATATACCGATCCTGCACTCGATGACATTCTTGTGCTTCCGATTGCAGTACGGAAGGCCATTCGGACACGATCGAACTACCCATAGAGTTAAATGGAGGAGTGGATGGCAGGTTTGCATTTACCGTGATATCCCTCTGACATACCTGTCTGTATCTGTTTGCGACGCCGCCGTTTCATGAATCCGGCATGTGCCAGTTATTAAGCTGCATTGTATTTCGTTGAGTAGTTTTCGTATTCGAAGGGAATATTGTATGAATTTCGCCGTAGGATAAAGTAGGTACACTTGGTTATGTTATGAAGTATTAAATTCTATATTTTTCTTATGGTAAATCAACAACCACGTCAATAATAACAAGTTAATAAACATATATGTTATGGTAAATAGATAGAAAAACATAAACATAGGTACTTAAAAAAACTTTAATTAATTAGGTACTACTAAAAAGAATATCCAGTCCAACAATCCAAAGAATAATGTGTGCTTCATTTGCTGTATAGAAGCATCGCCAAATAAGTAACTGAACGATTCCATTCTCACATTTCATTTTTAATAAAGTTATGAAAAGATTATCTTTTCATAACTTTATGTGCAAAAACGATCAGTAAAACATAATTTGAGATATAGCGAAGCCAAAAAACATCTCACAAGCTTACGATACCATCTGCTGTTTGAATTCAGCGAGTTTGAATGCTGGTGTGTTGAAACATTGCGCATGCAAATACTGAAGTTATCGCATTGGTGAGCAGACCGAAACTTTTTGTTTCATGTTTGATTTAAATTCACAACACAAACAAAACAAGCACTGATTTGAGCAGATTTCTTAATTATGGAAAACCGTTATGCCACGAGAAATTAATCTCATTATTATCAAAAACTGTTACTGTTGAGTTGAGTTGACGGCTGTTAAAAAAGTTTCTCCACATACCCTTCGTCAAGGTAAATTAGAAACATTTTGTGGAAATTAACATGATGGCATGGCGATATTCACAGATATTTTCTACGAGTATTTAAAACTTTTAAAACGTGGCGTTTTTAAACGTGAGACATAAAGAGATCATAATTATTATGCATATCCTTATATTACTCGGCACCGAAGTTGGGATGTTTGGTTTAATACCACCAATATACCAGGGGGGTTAATCGTAGAAATTTGGTACATTACACAAACGATGCTGCCCGTCTTCTGCCATATATATTATTTTTCAGTTTGACGACAGCGCGGAAAAAAAGTAATACGTATCTAATATTTCAAAGAAATTCACCTTATGTTCTCGTTAAAAGTTCTTACTATTTATGATTTAATGGTCGCGTGGTGGTCGATTGCGTGTGGACGAATCGGAAGCAATTTTCCTTTGTCGATAATGGAAAGCCGATCATCTGTATAATGGAGAAAAGTAAAATTTAAAACCACTTGTCTCAGCCCCGCAATTTTTCGACAAAGTAGCCTATTGCGACTTCGGCATCGATATTTTAGAATTGAAAACGTTTTTGCACTTTTAAAGTGTACTGAAGACATCTCCAAATTATATTTTTTTAAGGTTACAGAGCTCAGAATGTATTTTTTTTATTTTATTTATTTTATTATAGAAGGACTAATGTTAGTAAATTATTCCTTCTAATATGTTCCTGTAAAATATTTTAATTTATTTGTAAGAAGCCAAACTCACACATTAAGAAATAGAAAATGTAAAAAAGCACTCTTGGAGTTAACCTCATATTAGTAGCATTTAAGTATATGCCCTTTCAATTCAGTGAAGTTATACAGGCGCTAAAAGATTTTCTTTCTCATTCAGCCTTTCATCGACGTCATACAAAAGTATTGGTTTGAAAGCCTTTACAAATGAAACGTACTTGAGAGGCTTATTATGGGTCCTATTTTAGTTATTATATTTTATTTTATTATGGTCGTCGCGGGCATGCCACTGACAACGCAGCGAGCTCCATTCAACCGGACCAACCATTGTCTTGAACCAAGAAGCTCTTATTACCACAGTAATAAGGGTGACACTAACGTCGAGCTGCTGCCTTGCAATAACTGGTGTCGATTACGTGCTGTTTAGACGTCTCCTTTGTTTATATTAGCTTGCGTCGCGGCAGATTATGCCTGTAATAAGATCCTCCTGTTTGTTGATAGTGTTGAAAAACAACCTTCAAACAATAACAGTCTTAGCTTGGATTGATTACGCATAAAATGCCGGAGCGAAATGAAACCGTGCTCATCAATCTCATATTAAAAATAGATTGCGAATAATTTGTTTAGTTAGACAACATTAATCCATCAAATGTAACTGCTTGGAGTCAGTCCAAAATACACTATGAAAAACTGTTCTTGTCTAATTCATCATTAAAGGCTCAGATATTAGAATTTTATGTTGATCACTACACACCGACACCGACAGATGTGATCATTCAAAATAGTCTGTAGACGGATCTACGAACGACTAATCCCTGCTTTTAATTAAGCGCTCCGTTCTAAATTAAAACATATGAACGAGCATCCATTAAATGCTAAGACCTGCATCCACTTATCTTTATCTCGACCGCAACTCTGTAATGCTCTCTTGTAATTACATATTGAAGCGGAGTAGAGTCAAGCACGTTGCACATTAAGCGAAACGATGCCCTATCGGAGGCTTAAACTTTCCACATCGACGGACTTGTATCTAGGAACCGCTCTGATTAAACAATTGAGGCCTGAGGGGTCCAGTTTCAAAGTGGTGTCTATTCGAATACTTGAGCGTTCCCGTTGTGCGACATCGCATATACCGATCCTGCACTCGATGACATTCTTGTGCTTCCGATTGCAGTACGGAAGGCCATTCGGACACGATCGAACTACCCATAGAGTTAAATGGAGGAGTGGATGGCAGGTTTGCATTTACCGTGATATCCCTCTGACATACCTGTCTGTATCTGTTTGCGACGCCGCCGTTTCATGAATCCGGCATGTGCCAGTTATTAAGCTGCATTGTATTTCGTTGAGTAGTTTTCGTATTCGAAGGGAATATTGTATGAATTTCGCCGTAGGATAAAGTAGGTACACTTGGTTATGTTATGAAGTATTAAATTCTATATTTTTCTTATGGTAAATCAACAACCACGTCAATAATAACAAGTTAATAAACATATATGTTATGGTAAATAGATAGAAAAACATAAACATAGGTACTTAAAAAAACTTTAATTAATTAGGTACTACTAAAAAGAATATCCAGTCCAACAATCCAAAGAATAATGTGTGCTTCATTTGCTGTATAGAAGCATCGCCAAATAAGTAACTGAACGATTCCATTCTCACATTTCATTTTTAATAAAGTTATGAAAAGATTATCTTTTCATAACTTTATGTGCAAAAACGATCAGTAAAACATAATTTGAGATATAGCGAAGCCAAAAAACATCTCACAAGCTTACGATACCATCTGCTGTTTGAATTCAGCGAGTTTGAATGCTGGTGTGTTGAAACATTGCGCATGCAAATACTGAAGTTATCGCATTGGTGAGCAGACCGAAACTTTTTGTTTCATGTTTGATTTAAATTCACAACACAAACAAAACAAGCACTGATTTGAGCAGATTTCTTAATTATGGAAAACCGTTATGCCACGAGAAATTAATCTCATTATTATCAAAAACTGTTACTGTTGAGTTGAGTTGACGGCTGTTAAAAAAGTTTCTCCACATACCCTTCGTCAAGGTAAATTAGAAACATTTTGTGGAAATTAACATGATGGCATGGCGATATTCACAGATATTTTCTACGAGTATTTAAAACTTTTAAAACGTGGCGTTTTTAAACGTGAGACATAAAGAGATCATAATTATTATGCATATCCTTATATTACTCGGCACCGAAGTTGGGATGTTTGGTTTAATACCACCAATATACCAGGGGGGTTAATCGTAGAAATTTGGTACATTACACAAACGATGCTGCCCGTCTTCTGCCATATATATTATTTTTCAGTTTGACGACAGCGCGGAAAAAAAGTAATACGTATCTAATATTTCAAAGAAATTCACCTTATGTTCTCGTTAAAAGTTCTTACTATTTATGATTTAATGGTCGCGTGGTGGTCGATTGCGTGTGGACGAATCGGAAGCAATTTTCCTTTGTCGATAATGGAAAGCCGATCATCTGTATAATGGAGAAAAGTAAAATTTAAAACCACTTGTCTCAGCCCCGCAATTTTTCGACAAAGTAGCCTATTGCGACTTCGGCATCGATATTTTAGAATTGAAAACGTTTTTGCACTTTTAAAGTGTACTGAAGACATCTCCAAATTATATTTTTTTAAGGTTACAGAGCTCAGAATGTATTTTTTTTATTTTATTTATTTTATTATAGAAGGACTAATGTTAGTAAATTATTCCTTCTAATATGTTCCTGTAAAATATTTTAATTTATTTGTAAGAAGCCAAACTCACACATTAAGAAATAGAAAATGTAAAAAAGCACTCTTGGAGTTAACCTCATATTAGTAGCATTTAAGTATATGCCCTTTCAATTCAGTGAAGTTATACAGGCGCTAAAAGATTTTCTTTCTCATTCAGCCTTTCATCGACGTCATACAAAAGTATTGGTTTGAAAGCCTTTACAAATGAAACGTACTTGAGAGGCTTATTATGGGTCCTATTTTAGTTATTATATTTTAATTTTGTGTAGGAATTTTACGAAAGTTTACAACAAGACCATAAATAGATAACTTACGATAAAGACCAAGGTCCTTTGATGTGTTCTAGTGAATTTTCGTAAATTGATAAGCTGATTGAGCGAATTCAAGAATCTACCTTAAACATAATCGCCAAACGTTACTCTGTCATTTTGTTTTCCAACTTTGTAAAGGCTCCCTTTTCGCACAATTTAGAAATACCTGGAATTTTCGCAAGTAAAATATTCAGTTAGGCCAATTAGCACCAAGGCTGTTATTTGACTTAAGACTTTGAACATATATTTGTTGTAATATTTTGACTTTGAACATAAAATATATTTGTTGTAATATTTTGCAAAAATATATATATTTATTTGGGTTTCGACACTATGCTTACTGACGCATTCAGTATCTGCATACGCAAAAGTTGTAATCGTACGTACTAAAATTTTTACCTAGTATGATACCAGACAACAAGTGCCGTGGTTGTTTGTGTATATTCAATATCTATGCAAATTGAAATCCGCTTCGCTTAGACTGTAATAACTTAATTAAAACTAGAAACTGACGCAAACATCGTATTCCCAGAACATACGATCAAACTGCAACCAATTTGAAGACTTGAAAACTTCATGATATGGCAAAGTTCATGTGAAGTAAGTCGTGTTTTCCCTCACTCCGTGACTTGGCTGCGAGGCGCCGTTGGCTCACATCCAGCGCCTGATGATGTCTCCAATTGATATCGGTACTTAGTGCACTTACTGTCACTGATAATGCTTTAAGGCTAAGTTAACTTTCTTTATTACATAATTTATATTTCTACCTAGAATGAAAATCATTGGTTAAGCTAGTACGTATACGATACGGACTGGTTTAATATTATATGAACATATAACTAAGTCTACTATCTTAACATCATTTCGCGCAGTAAAGGAAAACATGAAGACCACTGTGACGCAGCGGGCGAAGGTCCGCTTGTGTGTTATATAAACAGCATGTTATTTTAAAATTAAAATTATTCATTACCCAAACTGAGGTCACTGATGAGTTCTCTAAGCACCTTAACAGGTACTGCAAACCTGAAATGATTCCGACCAAATCAATTTCAAACCAATTAGCGTTGCCACAATGAAAGTACATACTCAAACTTATGTAAGTACCTGAGCGTTTAAAGGTCACGGTTCTCGTTGCGCAACGCGACGCTGTAATGATGATGGTAATGACCACGCAACTAATGAGATTACTTGACGCGCAGCAAGTCATCGCTGTGTCAAATCTATAATGGGTTTTGAACAGCCTGCGAAATGTACGTGGAGCGAATAGCGTAGAGTTGAGCACGGTATAACTAGATTCTCCATTACCATTAACTTGTTTTAATACTGATTTAACGCTGATATTGTTAAAGATTTGTTTAAATTTTACTTATGGTTGTTGGAAGTTGATTCGTTTGAACCTTATAACCAATATTTATTTCTGTATTTCTATAAACTATCACTAAGAACTAAGAACCAAATAAAGTATAACCTGAAATTACTGTATTATGAATTTATTATGAAATTACTTCCCATGCCAGTTCAACTATTTTATAACTTCATTTACCTACCACAATGTTGTATCAACATTATACCTATACCAAAAGTATTCCCCAGTTACACTGTGACAATATTGTAGAACCTACTTTCCGATTCAGCAGGAGTAACCACCATCAATATGCAAGACGAGTCTCCGGTCGATCATTAGCGACTTAGTTAACTTTATGATCTTATCAATTAAACTCCCCGTTCCATTATCTCCCTCTAAAGATTGACTGTTTTACTCTACTCACCTAAATATTGAAGTATCGTCGCCGACAAAAGTACTCTGCGAAATTATTTCGTAAATTATTTATTCTTGTAGCTTGGGCTTGGGCGTCTTTGTTCTTGTAGCTTTTGTATAGAGTTATCAGCTTCAGTTTCCTGGTTGTATTCGGTTGGCACTTACCTACCTATCCCAACTTTTTTCTACTTTTTTTGTTTACTTTTACTATCTTTCAGACGACACTTATTGATTATTTTCATTTTCTTCTTACAGATTTTATAAATAATACGTTTATTACGCGTCATAATTGACTTATACCTATTTAATCATAAATATGAGAGAGATAGACTAATGTCAGTAGTATCTGATTAGGTTTCGTACTTCTCAATCTTATAGCTTGTGCAACAGGACTCCGCTCTTGCTAGTGAAAAAGGAAAGTACGAGTACATAAACTCTGTTTCAAAATTTTTTAATGGAAAAAACTGAAAAGTCTCTTCTAAATACTTTTCTTGCCGACTGTGCAAGTTCTAAATTGATCCTTAAGACCCTACTGCCTCCGATCTAAACTGTAACTTGTAATTTGATGAGACTCTCTGGAGTTTTCTTTGTTCCCGGGAATTTTTACTACATAATATCTTTGTTATTCCTTTGAAAAGATATTTCGTTAGCCATATGAGGTTGTCAGGGCATAATAGTTTGAATTTCTTTTGTCATGTACTTATATTCATTGTTCGGAATTTCAGTACATTTATATGCAACTAAGTATGTCTTGTATAATTTTGGTATAATTTTTTGTCACAAAAAAAAGTTTGTTAAAATTTACACAAGTACCTACTAGAAGACTGGGGCAGCAGTGATGTACCGTGCACTGTACCAAATTACTACGATCACTAACCCGCCTAGTGAGCAGTTTTACCAAATCCATGAAGAGTCCCTTTCTCAATAATGAAATGGAATATAAGTTCGTTGTAATGTGCCTTTAATAACTATTGCAATACATATTTCCGAAGAAGGTTTCGTACAGTGTTTAACTTCAAGAGCCATTCAAAACTATAAAGCAATCGAAAGAAAGTTAGCGTGAACTCAAACTACCAAACTTCTACAAAGCGTTTAACTTTTACCATCCCTCTCTGAAGTTAATGATGCGAACATTCATATTTAGATGCGAGAGTTCATCACAGCATCCGCACTGGTTTCAATTTACATTATACTTTTGCCTTATGATCGTGAACTTTTTATTGAGACTATGGTTGGTTTTCTTACAACCCTAATTACCCTGTTTTGGTTATAAAGCAAAATGATTAATGCGAAAGCCTCCAATGATATTCATATTGAAAACATCTCAAGTCTCTAAAATCCTACTTTTCACTTCAATGTTTTCTTTCTATCTTATTCACTGATGTTACCTAATGATGATGTGACACGTAATTTATAAAATTTTAACTTAAAATTGGAACCAAATATGGAAGCTGGAATGTTTCTTATCAGCAGAAGATATATTCCGGTGCATGGTATCTGTAGCGGTTTGCGGGAGTTGTCCGAGGTGACGATGGTTGGAATTTTGCCAGTGACCAGTATTGTTGGCCTGTCACGGCAGTAAATAAATATCGCCCATAGAGCCAGAACAGCAACTTAGTCTGATGTATGTTCTACTGCTGAAAGACGCAATTACTTCCACCACAGACTTACAGATTTTTCGGCAACTTTCTTGTTCCCATTTTGTTAATATTTTTATTTCTACTTCTTTGTTTGCATTTAGCGGTGTCCCGAGCTTTCCTAAATTAGCTTCCAAAGAATCTTAACAAGGCAACCCATTAAAAGTTAGCACAATCAGATAATCAACTTGAGACTTTAAACGGTCCCTTTATAAAAGTAAGTATAAAATATAAACATTTGAGTTTCGGTTAAAATGTGCCAGAAAAATGTGTTGCATGAAATTTCTCTGCGGTTATGTTTAAAACTGCTTGAATGAATTCACTCGTATGATATTCTCTATTGGTATGGAATTTTATCGTTATCTGTTGTAGCAGCCAAAACTACCTAATTTGTACAAATATACCATTGAACAAGCTGTCGATCGATGATTTCAAGGTTGCCTCTGTGTACTTGACACGCTTAGCATGACAATTACCTGTCCCATTTGCCAGCAAGCTGAACAATGGTGTGGTAATGCTGCATTTTTGCACGGATTTTCATTGTAACAATATTATCTATTTGTTGATGTATTATAAGGTGTGTTGTTTTCCAAGTCTGTACTGCACTTACTTACTGTACTGCATTACTGGGCATGAGTTTCCTTAATAGAAACTGTTCACCCTTTAACGGGTCTTATTAGGGGATTCGAAACAAATAATGAGTAGAAACCTAAGCCACAGACATGTAAAATGCTCAAAATACTAATATAATATAATAGCTTAATAACAATGTTGCCGACGCTGTATAAATACATTTTTAACATACTTTGAAGAACCTGCGATCTTATAAATAAGTTATGGTTCTAACGCTGTTGCGGTTATTTGTCTTGTCTTTATATTGTTCTTACTCGTACGATTTGATTATCTTGTACAATGCATCTCGCTAGGATTTTCCGAAGTTTAATGTTCTACTGCGCCAGGGAGAACAATGTTATTACAAGCCTGAAAATTATTTGCTTTTCTATCTACTCGTAGCTATAAGTTGCCTCCTGTCGCGTCCGCTTTCCGGCTTAGTCTCTTGAACTTTAGCCTTTCTAACTATCTTAAACAAGACGTCGCGTTGCAGTAAATCTAGACTTTTGAAGTAAGGTAACTTGAGTATTGCGATTTTGAGTTGATTTTACAACTTGTATTTTACCTTATGCGATGCAAGAGGCTTAAGTACAAGTTCTATACTGGCTAAGTTTGGTTGGCTTCGTGCCATTTAATTTTATATTTAATTTAGAATGGCCAGCACAGCACACGATACGAAGCTTTGAAGTTTGAAACCGCGCATCAGCTTGCAAACAGTAGTAAAACCGTGATTGAATATAGGGGAATTTTGCTGACTCATTCGAATTAAAATTGCTTGTTGCTGAAACTACTGATCTCATGATTGTTATTATAATTAACGTGGTCTGTTTACTGTTGTTGCTAACACGCGGCCGGGTAATTGCGATGTCTATCTGATGTCACGTATGTGCGTGCATTTGCATTACGTGTCGACAGCGTTACAGTGTTGCTAATTTGGGTAAAGGTAAACTTAAAGGTAAACTTAAGCGTTCGGGTATAACTTTTAAAACTACCATAGTTTTATTTAAAAAAAATACAATGTTTCAAGCACCATTTCTACGTCTCGGGAGAGATTTGGGAGTATATGTTATTTTATTTCCATGATACATATAATTTTATTATGAATTATTTATTTACTCTCGACTTTATGCGTGCGTTACTGATAATCTTAATTTATTTACCAAATTAAAATTACAGAACACTATTTTAAATGTATAATATTACAATTTAATGATTTTATTTTGGATTGGAATTGGTAGGAAAATGTATATTCTTACATAATAAATAATGCGAGTCACCCAGATCGCTCTAGTATTTCTTTATTCATCAATCTCTGTCAAACACACTGTTGTATTGACTTGTACTTTCATATATTCCCTTGGGGAAGAGTGCCTTTCTAGTTCCTTGCATTGCCAATTGAAAAATAGAAGAAATGGAACATTTTACTTGTGAGATTCAATTTAAATAAAATTATGGAACGGAAGACATGGAAGGTCAATCTCAATCAATAAAAAATGGTTACCCTTTTTGTTTAATTAAAATATCGTTAACTGCAGACAAACATTTGTAAATTTCACGCAGACTGTTTCGAAAATTGTTTTGATATAATCTGAAAATGGCACTCGTTCGTTACCTACGTGAAAGCCATATGAGAGGGAGACGAGAGTATTGAAAATATTACAGTTGACATTAACACAGAGTCATACAAAGTATAATATTGGGTAAATAAGACCCATGAGTCCAAACAGTTATTGTAATAAAATGAATATAGGTATACGAAGTCCTTTAAACTAGTAGCTAAGACTGTCAGAACTCTGAATTGCGTGGAACTGGCGGTGGATGCAGACAAGTTGCGTGCTCCGCAATTAGAGCGTGAAACTGTCGACGTACGTTTCAAGGTCGCAATGTGACTAGGTGCATTCAGGTTTGTAGGTGCAGCCTGCATTGCTTTCAATTACAGCTAAAGGCTGCTTCCACCAGGATTATTCAATGCTATGAATGCATTTGACCCATCAACACCTGCATTTATCGGTAGCTCAAAGCATCTTAGCATTACTCTGTGAAAAGCTTTGTAGGCTTTATTTACTGAAGTGTGCGAACGCATAGCAAAGAAATGCGTTTATTTGGAATTTTATTTATAAAACCACTTCTTTGATTAGCCTGCCACACTCTCATTATTATATTCAATCTTTTCTACCATTATACAGCCGTCACTTACTCTTTTCTCTCACATCTCTCTTCTCACATCTCTCTTCCTTACAGTCCACCTATCCTTTCTTTAGGCTTCCTATTTTAAAATTGGTAGATCAAAGTTTCTCATTAACATTCAAATCTAAGATTCTTCATGCACACCTATGGCGGAGACGCAACCTTATAATGTGACCTTTTTATATTGGCTTTGTATTCTAATGTAATGGTCTTTTGAACTCCAAGTAAATAATAGAAGTAAATGAGCAAGCATTACGCGAAACGGGATGTGTTCGAGGTTGCAATGTGAATAGGTGCATTAAGGTTTGTGGGTGCAGCTTGCATTGCCTTTATTATGTGATCGCTTGTATCTTAATTTATGTGAAATTATTTTGTTGTTAATCAGGCTCCCTTTAGTGTTACGAATACTCACCTAAAAACATTTAACTAAATTAATATTTTTATTAACCACACTTTCGTACACATTATGATTAGGTTCGCTTTAAGTCGCTTCTATGCCATCAAAGATATTTATCACTAAGGCTATCGTTGAATTCTATTATGCAGATTAATATCATGATTATCGCATAAGCTTATTATACAGCACGCAACTTCCAACAAGCTAACCTAGAAATGTTTCGCAATATTCTCAACTCGAAGTAAATATTCTACCTCATATCTTGAAGGTTTATCAACAGATTAACGAGTCTCGAACTTCCCTTCACAGATTATTTCCACGCGTTTTAATTTCACGCGAATGATCCAAGTTGGGCCGCGTATTCATATTCCTGTCGCGTCGGCCCGGTCCGATTCCGATTATTTCTTATCAGAAGCGATTCGAGTTGCGAACAAGTCGACTGTACCGACTGAAGTATTCGCCCGCTCGGGAAACTTCGCCACATTACTCGATAATTGATAAAGTTTACCATATAATGTGGTCGGCGCGAGATGCCAAATATTGGTAAAACTGTTCGCTGAAGCAGACTTTGACTAGAGTTTAAACGAGCTTAATAGGTGGCCGCGTGAGTTGCTGATTACACACATACACAGCTACGGGTAGCTTGCGAATGTGGAGATAGCAACTCAGCACTTCTGCAACTCGATGGAAACAATTAACTTTCATAAATTTCTGAACGCTACAAGCGGTCGCTTGTTGAAATTTCTGCGTTTGCTGTTTGTGAAAAGGGCGACCTTTAGTGCGGCATTGATACAGAATTGAAAGAAACCCACAATGAGGAGTAATGGCATGGTCTACTAATCTGATTATTTTCCTGCCCTTGTAAGTTTCACTGCATATTTTTTGCCTGACCTTTTGTAATAATATGTTAACTATTTTAAGTTTTAAAATTATAGAAACTTAAATAAGTAGTTTAGAATAAAATAAATATAAATTAATTTATGCTTAGAGTAGATCTTCTGTAAAATTTCGCAATGACTCTCGCTAAATGAACAATAAAATACACACTTTTACCGTATTCAACCTTCCACGACATTAAACAGTAGGTACTTCGCCGTAAAATTTTTTGCGAGGCGATTAACTCCTTTCACCTTCAATACAAGGAGGCGTTTAAACTCGGATATAGAAAATCGGATCACGAATGAATTCACTTTCTCCATGTCCATTATGTAAACACTGACGAAACCACTATCATTAGTGAATCTCCAAGATTGGCCGGTTCTTACGAAACCGTTTATTTTGGACATTCTACTTTTGTTTACCGGTTTATGGATATCACGTGGAATTAATTTGTTTTTCTGTCCTCTTGTTGCTATATTTATATTATATTTATAAGGAAGTTCTTGATAAACCTCCCATTAATTACATAATAACCGATATTTACCTATGATTTCGCCGTCGATTTAACAAATCATAATTGTGTTTTTAAGAAGACGCATAAGAGTACATAGTGCTTAACCGCAACTTTCACTTATAGCCTAAATGAAAAAGTGAAATTGTTTTAGAACGAGGACATAAAAAGTTGATTAATATCACTAGGTGAGCTACAACAACCATTAACAAGGATTCCCCTTGCACAAAGATTAGCCCTCAAACCTGGGATGGCGGGACAATGGATGGACATCGCCGGATCACCTGTCCAAGTGTCTTAAGAAGCCGTAGCGTCGTTTGTCAACGTCGCGGCGGTTGCTGGACGCCCATTGTCCGCCCGACTAGTCATTCTGTTTTCATCCTTTAAAGTTCCTTAGAAATTTCCCATTGTTGTTTACTAGAGATTTTATGTCGAGTATCCTGACGCAAACCACAGTACAACAGTGATGGTCAAAGTAAACAAACCTTTTCTCAATTTTAAGGATTCATTAAATATTAATATCCGAGTATTTGCATACAAAAGTAGGACCTTTCTTTTTGTAAACAAATATACCCCAAAGTTCTACGTACCAGAATGTTTTTAATAAACTTTCAGAAACGAAAGCAAAATTGAAGACAAAGAAGACAAGAAACAAAATTCCGGGATATAACTATATCCCGGAATTGTTCATTAATCGTAGTCTGTTATTAAAATAAAACATACTGAAAAGATCTTGTCAGTATTAGCTATTCGCCATACAAATTTGCTTTAAAATTCAAAAGTAAAGGAATGCTCATATGCTTTTCGTTTTAATAAAGCCAGGTTCTCCTCACGTTTTTGCGGAACGTTTCGGTTCATTTTTATAGCGAAAAAGAATCTCATAAGCTCTATTCCTTTTTCATTATATTTTCTTTCTTTAAAACAATGTGTTCAGAAAATAACTTACAAGGTTATTAATTCCATGAAATCCTACGATTTATTCCATCGAGCACCACTAGCTGTATTTGCATGGAACAAATTCCATGTCAGATGTTTGTTAGTAGGTACTTAATTATGTCCAAGCATTTTCACCATTGTACTCGTCAGTAACATATGAATATTGAAACACAATATATCCGAAAACAAACTAACTTACTCTATGACCGACCCATGCATATTTATTATTAGTTTAGATTACATAATTACATAATATCATATCTAGTTAATATTCTCTTGGATCTTGCTGTGCAATTGATGTCGTGTCGACAGAATCCCTATGAAGTCACCAAGATCGACACTATAATATGCTTACACATGTTAACAGCAGCAAATTCCCGGTTCCACATAAGTTTACGTCTTTCAAGTTCGAAACAATTAGTTAGTTAGTTACTTATTGTCCTCATTTAAGTTGTTGCCCGAATAACTTGGCAAGTTCGAGGGGAGATGTAGTCTATGTTACACAAGTTAGATTTCTTACTTAAATAAACATTGTCGACATTCATTCTACGAGATCAATATAAATGTTGCATTAAATTGTCATTTTTCATGCATACATGAGGTTCAAATTCCTATATTACTACATAACTCGAGACGCCCCGGTAACATTTGATGCATTCTGTATAATATGATAGGCTTTAAATATCCTTACTTGCATATAACATGCGATGTTGCATATAACATGAGAGGTAATTAATTTACTAGTTTTTTAAAGATTTTTATAAAATTTCGGTAAACCATGTATTTTAATAAATAAATTGTATTAGTTGACTATACATATTTCACTTATTTCAGCACGTTGAAGCTGCGTTTTCACCGCACAAGATTCAGTTGCGTTGCAAGGATACGTACCTTGCGTTCTATTTTTAAAACAGTGGATCCATTCACGGTTTACGTGAATAGAATCGATATTTTTAATATATCTCTTATCACATTACTTACCCAGTACAACTGTGGCAAAGCTATCCACCACCACTATCAAGTATTCCACACACACTGCAACTTGAGGCGGAACTTGCTTAGTGTCAATGGCAGTACTGCGTTATTCACACTGCAACTCTGGAACTTTATTGTGCTCCTCTGAATTACAATGGCTGCACTCCCAGTCTCCTGTATGCGCGCGCTTACCCTGTACCCTCAAACTTCCTAAGTAGCTGAGCGAAACGTCATGCTGAGCTGCTGACGGTAAGTGAATAACCTCATGAAACATGATAAATAGAAAAAGTTTGTTACTACTGGCTCACAGTGAGTAATGTGTTCAATGTACCTGTTTTATGTGTGCATGGTTTATGGTTACGGCGTATAATAATGGAAGCTGATGGGATTAGTTGAACAAAATCTTAAAATAATCTTAATCTCAAATAAAAGAAATGTAAGCGTGTAGTTTCGCTAATAGTTCTCAACATGTTGTCTAGCATGAGATGAGATTAATCCAGTCTGCGTATTGCCTATTTGGTAATTGCAGCACAGATCGATCAATAATAGATGAAACGGAAACGGCTATGCAAATTGGTCCATGCTAGATGTTTCATACATGCCGCTCGCTACATCTTCGATAACGGCACAAGACTTGAACACAATGAGTTCAATAGACGTCGATTGTGTTACGACAATGCACTCCGCTGAAGCAATTACACAGACGCCATTGTAAGGAAATATTGCCGGCTCTCGCTATCTATTATCACTCACTCGACGGTGAAATGTATGAAGATTGATTCTGCTCGTGTCATTGAAGGCATTGTGTGCAGTCACGGTTAAGTTAATCTTATTTTGGCAGCTTAGTGGGGCGGCTTGAGGAAATTGCATGACATTATCCGTATTGGATTACGCGTTAGATGAGGGGTGGTATTGTTTTCTTTGGAAAATTATTTTTTCTGGGTCGGGTCGTTGGCGTAAAATGACTGGCATTATTCTGTAGGTTGTTTGAATTAATTTGCGTTCCGTAGAGGAAGCAGTGTATTTTTTTCTACTCTTAAACTCGATATTTCTGTCTGTTTCATCAAAAAACAAGTGGATAAAAATAGTGCCAGTTTAAATTAATAAAAATCATTGTTCGGTGGTTATGGATAATAAAATAATGTTCCATCACTGTAACTATGGTTAGGTACCTGGTATTTAATTATAAGGTAAGCACGTAATTAACTGCTATTATGACTGCAGTAATAATAATTATTAGGGAGGTACTGTGAATCATAATTGACTTATGTTTTTTAAATGAGCGTTTCTATCATTAAAGAACTTGCCAAAATGAAGTCCTTGACACAAGTATATCCGTGCTGAACATGTAAATTCTAATTAAGAAGCCCATACGTTTCAGCGTAGGTTAGTACTCGTTAAATTCTAACTAGGACGAGATGGAATTGATCCCCAAATTAATACCCCAACATGGTGATCATTCCCTCTTGAACTCCTAATCCGAATATCAAGTATCCAATTACCGCAGGTTCTACGTTACGTTACTTCCGCATTAATTGACTAGTCTATCTCTTGCGACTTCAAGTCAAATTGGTTCGTTTAACACATTAATTTTGTCTTTAGATTAGAAGAAACAGACATATCACATTAATATACATATTATTGACCTTGCTATAAAGGCCTTGCCAACACGCTTTTTAATCATAACAGTGTTCATTACTTTTTTGTTTAATTTATATTTTATTTACTTCTTAGCAGGCTACTATACTATATGTGCAATAAGGGCCCGTTTGATGTCATACATTTGTTTTACTTGTGTAATACACCTTATTTGAATCGAACCCGTTATTTTCACGGATTCATTTTAACGGACATTTAAAGTAAATATTCAATGATAGGTTTACTATTTTCAATAATGTAAAATTACTACGGAAGCTTATTCTGCGCGTTGCCCGAAACGTACTTTGCCGAATATATTTTTTATATAATTTTCATTGACGAGAACATCTAGCGAAATTACTTATTTTGCTCTGCTTCCAAGGCCATTTTGTGCATTCTTTTGTTTCCCTATTTTCTACTACGATCTGTTTTCATGTTGCTTATTTCCTTCATTCATAATTCGCTTCTTTCTTCAACACAATGCACTATGTTGTCTTGTCTTGTTATTCACCTTGTAAAACTTTGCCTGCCGCATGGCATTATGCAAGTGTCATTCCTCAACTTCGTAGCAGGAAGTAAAGTTAAGGTAGTACACGCTAAGTAAAATGTGCCGTCAAAACTTGCTAACTTCATTTAAAAGCTGACTAATGGAAAGTTGGACAACTGACTTTTTGCGAGCTTAATTTTATCGTGGAACTTCTTAAATTGGTTTTGAATCTTTTTAATTTATTTTCCAGACGATAACAACGGATGCGGACCGTGCGATTTTTTTACGAAACTAATTGACAGAGTTGGCAGTTGTTTCGCCTTTGCAAACTGCAGTTTGACCTAAAGCCGATCTCAATGCACAATGCGTTGGTGTCTACATTGTATCTCTTAGGTTTCCTGATAGAACGCAAATGCGCGACCCATCGCGTGATCAAACAGTTAAGTCGCGCGATCGCGTCGTGCTAATATCATATAGAATACTTATTAGCGTTCTAGATGTATAACTTTATGATATAGGTACTTTACTGACTCAACAGCATCAGTATAAGTACCGCAGTTTGATTTCGTTGTAGTCGTAGGCAGCAGGACTCCAAACTTGCAATTACTTGAGCAATGCCTCAACTATCCATTCGACTTAAGAATCCGGCGGAGGACGAATTTCCCATACAAACGTAATACCAAAATTATTTGTAATTCGGGCATATTTCCATGATATTATTGCATTATTATTATTTAAATAGTATTTATCTAGGTTCCTATGGAGTTATTTTTACAAAATACCTACTTTAAATGAAATTAAAGCCAATCGCTTTTTGCAAATTTTTTACGTTAAAAATGCATGTTTTCTTCTTATTGGTTTAGTATGAAAAACAACAATATCTTAAGAATTATTTGCATAGAAACATAGCTTATATTGTTAAGTCACCGAATAAAAATACTTTGTGAGGAATACAAAATGTTTTCAGTCATCATTTTTGGTATTACGGAACACATCCAAATTCATACCAAATTTTCAACAGCTAGTATTGCTTATCGCTCGCACTAACTCACACTAGTGCAACGCGTATTTACAAGAACGCTCGGAACTCTTTCGTCGTGAGGGAAGGAGTCTATCAATAACCAATAAATACTCTAACGTAGTGATTATATTCTCTTTGGAGTCTATTATATTTATTTTTTTCTAAATCGGTGTCTAAAAAGTTACTGTGACGTTACTGTGACTTTGGCTTTGTTTACAAATTTTGATATTTTTCTATTTTATAAATTGTAAGTCCCATGTAATGCTTTAGTGTAAACTGTTATATTACATTGTGTGTTAAAATAAAGAATTTGTATTTGAATTACGGTTTGGTAGCTGATAATGGACTCGGAACGTTGGGGTGTATCTCACAGTAAGTGCCTAACTTATATTATTGTTGCTTGTTTTATTTTAAAGTACAACAAGTAAAATCAACCTACCATCGTACCTACTTACCCATAAAAAACTTACCCACTCAGTAGTTATCCCTACCTACCTACGTAGGTAAGTACTTATCTAACATGTTGTTTAGGTAATTACTTACTTATATCTAAGGATAAGTGAAGAAGGGAAGTACTAGGTACCTAGGTAGGTACATGTACGAAACATTGGATGTTTCATTTAGAATAATTTAGTCTTAGATTCCCGCCGCGGGACAACTATTTGTATGATCTGCAAATATTTGTTCCGGGTGTCTGGGTGTTATATAATGTATAATAAAATAATATCCATCTATGTATGTATATTATATTAAGTACTTATATCAGAAATCTAGCATCCGTAACACAAGCTACGAGCTTACCACGGGGCTAGATGTTGCTGTGTGAATTGTCCGGCAATTTTTATTTATTCTGTTGTTTCAATGTATAAGTAGGTCTTATAGCCATAGTAAATTGATTAGATTATAATTTGTATAAATATTTACAGAGCCACGACGATCAAGCAAAAAACGCATGTGGTTATCAGTTCCCAGAAAAAGAGGTCCCTTCCCGTAAAGAAAAGAAACACACGAAAAAAAATAAAAATATGATTTTTGATATGATCGAACAAAGTGATGACATGTGATGAAACACTAGAGTTATTATTATGTTGTATGTTTTAGTATAACATTTTAGTAGGTACCTATGGTAATTGTGTAAATTTAGGTTATAAAGCACTTTGGTTGCCTGGAAGAAATCGCTTTGAGCGATAAGGCCACCAGTTCTATGAATAAATAAGTTCTATTGCTATTCTTTATAATAATGTTTAAATTAAGTTTTTAAGGTGATGAATAAAAGTATTATCTGTCTAGCGAAATAAATGTTTACCGCTAAATCCTTTCTTTTGTTCTCTAATCATAATTTTATAATGCTCGTAATTTTGTAATCCTAAATTTAGTAGAAGCAGAATATACATGTAGAAGCAGAACCGTATGACGAACCTACCTACACCAGCCAAATTCGGAAATTAAAAAAAAAACCTAGTTTTACTTAGATACTAAGTAGGTATTTCTTGATAGATTTCTTATGTAGACTTTGTTGAGAAACTTGAAAGAGAAAAACGCATTGGCAAACTAAACATTCACTGAGATTTTTTTAACATACCGGCTTGATAACTAACATATCTCAACACGTATTGTTTGTGCAGCAAATGTTTCAAAAGCGAAGCCGGTGCCGTCAAACGATTATTAAAACATTAGATATCTTTTTCTATGGTCATGACATGAAACATCAGGTGAGCTATCCTAACTACTCACGCACACAGTCAAACACTGTGGTTGTCGTCATCGGCTAAATAGAGATAGCGATATGCGGGCCGATTTTCGCAAGCGCCTCGAATTGAAATTCCCTGCAAGCGTCACCGGCCCCTTAAGTAATCAAGTATGTCCGAGCGACCCACATCAGTCTTATTTAACGAGTGTACCCGTTATACTGTTCAATCGATAGGAAAATCACTTAAAGTGATTTAAGGGATGGTCCCATTTCCGGCGATTTCGAGTAGCGATTTGGCAAGATCTTGAATCAGTAAAATGGTCTGATTGTAGACAATGAACGTGCGGAATATATTTTCTGAACTGGCGGGTGGCCCACCTAAATTGTGCCCATTTCAATTGCAAAACCTCCGTATTACATGTGTAATATATTAGATTGTTAGTAGTCCTTTAAGGCTCAGTCGGTTTCACTTCTGCGTAGAAAAGAATGTCAGTGAATAGAATCTAATGATGCAGTAAATCTTGTTACTGTATATTAGGTGTCTGCTTCCTCAGATATTTTTTAAAGTTTTTTATACAATATTGGTATTAGTTAGATCCGGCTTCCTTGTGTTATTTCTAAGTAAGTGATCACCGAACTAAAATAGTGCCTGTTCAATGTCTCTACCCAATCTCTCGCCCCCTAATCACTGAGCAAAGTTCACCGAATGAAACCCAACAGTTGTTAGAGTTGCGTGCGTTAACTTTAGCGAGTTTCTGATTCCCATAGTGCAGTATAAACTTGCTCATTACTAATCTGTGCTAATAGCGATAGTTAGCATTTTACTATGATTAGTACCAAAGTTTTGATCGCGTGCAAAACGGATGTCGTAGAATATGATAAATCGGACATTTAACCTTAATTACTTCTATACAACACGGTAGGTAGGTACAGAATGCTACTAAAGCAAAAATTATAACATCATTATCAATGAACCCATAGTACGTCACACCACACTACTAAACACGGGTCTCACCAATAGAACAAAATGTAGGAAACTGCAAAGAAGAACAAGGATGTATAGTAAGAGTTATTTAATCTCTTTTCGCAATGTAGTGCCGGTATTACTGTAGGTTGTTTGTTATTTTATTACAAACGTAACATTATGCCTCTCGATTGTATCATGTTGCAAGATCTATTTTGAAGCTCACTATGTCTTGACAACTCGTAAATATTGTGAAATATATTGAATGTCTCGATATCGCTAACATGACATGTTTTGCGGTTTTGTATTACTTACACAAAATATGTGTGACTTCCTACAATATATATATATATATATATATATATATATACATAAAATAGAAAAGTACAATGGGTGGCCACTGGCCTTATTGCTGGAAACTATTCTTCCAAGCAATAATTATCTGTAAGGTCAACCGGGGCAAATGCGTGGTATTTCTCGATCACTTCAAGTTAGAGCCACATTGTGATCAAATGTATGGCATTATCCACTTTTTGAAACTGTAGTCCAATATTATGGCTATTTCTGCACAAAGTTCAATCAGCGATATCTTCCCTTGAGCTTTACAGATGATTCAAATTGACTATTTATTTAAAATGGGAATTTTAGATGCATTTGCCCCGCTTTGGGAAAATGCGTCTTTATTGAATAAAAACTTTATTGGCAAGCTTTTCGTGATAATAACTAGATATAACTTTTTGGTTCAAATTTCTTTGCAATAGTATGATAGTTAAACCAGTCAAAAATAATAATTGACGCATTTAGAGAAAATTTAGTAAAAAATGGGGAAATGCGTCTATATTTTGATAGACGCATTAGCCCCCTGTTGAATCCAGATGCTGTCAACATTTTATTTGGGTACGGACAGACTATCAAAACTCAACAAAAGTCTAAAAATAACAAATGTAAGTAATACGATGGGACGATAGTAGACAAATTGCTACGCGTGAGATTTTGATAGAACCGTAATACAATACAGATTATAACAAAACACAAATTTGAAGGCTACACCGCATTGTTTTTAAATTAAAGTTAAGTATATTTTGGCTTTTGTATATTTTCAAATAATAATTTGACAAAAACGATATAAAAACTTCCAATAGACCAGATTTTTTTTGCATTTAATTTTCATATTAAAATTTGCCGACATAAAAAGGTTGACGATATATGTTTTGGGGGTAAATGCGTCCCACAGTCGCAATTGCCCCATAATAGCAGACGCATTTACCCCAAGAAATTAACCCTAACCTTATGAATGGAAACATTATTATTTCTTTAAATAAAGCTATTTCACTAAAAATAACTGTCTGGGTAGGTAGCCCATAGTTTATTCCTTACAATGATTATTGAATAAAATCAGTTAATTGAAGAAAACTAATGACTAACATGGATTAAGTAACTCGCCTCACGCAGTCAAAAGTTGTTCAGAAACGTGCAATTTTTAAAATGGCCAATTACTCGAATATGTGAACTGCTACGCCATCCGCACGAACAACATGTTCTGTATTTAGTTCAAACAAATGCAACTAGATGACAGAAGTCAACGTATGTTGAACAGTTCTCGAATAAATTCAAAAAAACGCATTTTCCCCATAGACGCATTTAGACTGATTGACCTTATAGGAAAATACAATGCAAACTAAAATAGCATGGTTCGGCAACGTTTTTTTATGTGTTGCATTTTAAAAACATATTTGGAAGATTCAGTCCAAAACTAAATTACTTCTAAATTGTTCATACCTATTTGATATAATTTAGTAAACTGCTTACAATTAATTTAACTTGAATTTAATAGTTTATCATTATCAGTCTCGATACCAACAACAATGTTAGCATGAAATCCGGTTAACAATCATCTAATTAGGTAACCTATTCTGTTCACCTAGTAAGTCAAACGTAATTGGTCCTTGTATTTATGTAAATATCGAAGCTTGTGTTACGGGTGCTAGATTTCTGATACACTTAATATACTCGTAATATAAAATAGATAAATTTTTATTATACATAACCCAGTTTGTTCCGACGCAGGAATTGAACCCGCAAACTCTGCGCCCGCTGCGCCACAGAGGTCGTCAGTATCTCGTAATATGTGTTGGTTTCTATAATGTTAATCATATCTTCAGCCTCAAATTACTTATTCTCCACTTGATCCGTACAACGGCAGGTGCATAATGGGTTTCCTCGTACAATCTTGCGTCAAACTGGTAAGCGTTTGATTCATGTATTGGCATGGATATCTGGACGTTCGCCCGGATATTGTCCTATCATATCTGTAGCGAGATGGCTGTATGCAAATTCAGATTCGATGCGCGACAGCCGGAACCTATGGGATTTTGCAAATCTGTATTTCCTACAATGTATTTATGTTCTTTTGACACATATGTTGTGCTCATTCCTTTGGCGACACAATACGTTGGTACTTTTGTTGTACAGAAAACGTTGTGTATGATTTTATTTATTTTTACTAAGGAACACGGCCCTTAGTAAAAATAAATAGGGCTTAGTCCAGTCAGAGACGCTCAGATCCCGCGAGTAGAGGTTTACTATTCTTAAGCTGGCACCACACGATTGAAACTTAAGTAGTAGACACTAAAATAGAATAAGGGTACCTAATATCCCTAACTAAATTTCGATTATTACTGATAATCAAGGGTCTATTCAACCTATCTTCAATACCTATGGCTTCATTGGCTCGATCTCGAGTTGGGTCAATTATATCTAAATTTAATATCAGCTACCATTTGGAATTTCGCAGTGCTTCTCAGGTGTACATTAATTGAATATAATGTTCGGTTTCCGTCGTACCTTGTAATCCGAACAGTTTGTTATATTCTAGGTTAGCTAGATTATTTACTTTACGGGTTTGGCGAATTATTTTTCATATAAAACCATTGGAAATCTCTTCAAAAGCCACTTATTAAATACTTCACTTAAGCCATTGAATTTATGTATTCAGACTTGAAATTCTCATTTATTGACGTTTCTTAAAATTATATTAAAATGTTTATCTAATGTATGTATTTTTTTAAGAACGAGATCATATCAAGGGAAATCACTTTTGTGGCTCGTTGTCAGAGCTGTGTGCGTTCAACACTCTTTTACGAGATATTTATGCTCCGTTTGTTTTTCGATTAAAGCCCCAATCCCGCATATTCCCCCGGTGTTCGCATATATGACCTGTGTCACTCCAAATCTTATTTTACGATGCAAATTTATGTTATACTGACATGGAGACCTCGGTGACACGGTGAAGGGTGCACTTTTGTTTTTGATTGCAGTTTCGTAAATTGACAGGCAATGACGAAAATTAATGTGTATCAAGTACTGTTTTCGAATTATATAAAAGGATTCTTGCTTGCACTTTTAGTTCCACCACTATCCTGATCAATGCCGAAGAATGCTTAAAGTTTTCCTATAAAATAAAAGATACTTTCTAGGGTCATTTTCAATGTAATTTTACAATTCAAATTAAATTTGACCTTTTCGTACTTAATAAACAGTTTAATTAATAAAGTAATCCGTTCTAGTGTAATTATTTGTACTAAGGACGATATCTTTGTTCGGGTGTTCGGGCCATATTCCCGAAAGCCGGTTATGCCGCCAAGTTCGGACGTCCGGCCTGTTTGCTCGTATCATTTGAATACAGAGCTCGTTCTATGTTGATTTGTTTGCGAGGATTGAATTACCAGATTCGCATTCATTTTACGATTGCTACGCCTGTTTGAAGTTTACATTAAATTTTATGTAGAAACATGACGTGGAGACTCAATGACCCGCTTTATACGCACGTGTAATAATGTTATAATAATGTGACGAAATTGGAAAGTTTCGCTTACGCCTGTTTCTATACAAGCACTTAAGTGTTGCATCGCTATTAAACTGAGGTTTGATGGAAAATCGGGTTTGTTCTAATTGTATGTTTTGGAATCTGCACTGACATTAATATCTCGTTGTGGTTTGTAACGTGCATTAACCACCACCTTAATGGCCCTAACCTGTCCAATTTATTGATCAGTTTCGTCGTTCCAGAAGGTAAATCTAAAAACGCTTTCATACTTGAAATAGATTTAATTGAATCTGTATCTAGGGGCGGGTCCCTAATTCAGGCAAATAAAAGTTTTTGATAAATGTTCTATCCGGCTGAAATTGTGTCTTTTTTGTTTCAGGTACGTTGCACATCTTCCGCGCTATCTCATTTAGTTGAATCTCGGAACAGCGCGGTGCTGGTTCTATTTGACCGCACAGACATCCAATTCCGACGGACACAAGGAATAAAAAGTCGCGAAGTGCAATAAGTGCCGCCATCAATGTCGCGTTAGCGCCAACACAATAAAATAGAAAGTCGACTTGAAGTGGGAAAAGTCGAACGCTTCGAAGGTTTCGATGTAATGTCGGCTCCAGGGGTTTTATACCTGCCTTCTTTTTTTCATATTGAAAGTATTTCAACGCGATAGCATTGAATGGGAGCTGACGTCTGTTACCACTTTTCTTTATGATTTTTCCGCGAACTGCTTTGTAAGATTCTCTTTGAATTTTATGAGACCGCGTTGTTAAACGTAAATTTCTATGCGAATGCTTTATTTTTTATTTTCCATTAAATATTTATTTTAATTTTAAACATTCGAAATGAAATAGTTCTGAGATTGGCTACTAGAACGTCTGTTTCATCTAGATTTTTATCTTAATTTTAAGAAATCTGAGTTTTCACTGATTCTGTGTTTTTAATTAAGATTGATTGAAAAAAAAACTTAAGGGTGTTTTGGAAAAGTATAATTAACATAATAACTCCTTAATTATTAATTTTTGCTCCTCATATTCGTCATACACTGTCGGAAGAATCAAAGGAACATTTTCGTGGCACTTTAAGCCAATTGGTTTTTAATTTTATTCCTTGGCGACATGGAAGAAAATTCGTAACGTAGATGTTTCTTTGATTCGTTCAGACAATGTATGACGAAAATTACACTAGGGCTAGACTAAAATACTTGTGCAAAACTGACTATAGTTTTCAATTATCTCTTGAACATAAAGATAATGTTGCAATGGCTATTCGCTATAGTCACAAGTCAGTGCTAAGCGATAGAGCGTGTAAACGGCACTTGAACATTACCTACAAGTTGCTGCAGCACCGCGATACGCTAAAGGAGGCATCTCCGGAATGCCTTTATTCCTAACAAATAGTCCGTATCTGGTATCCAGATCCGCAGAGGTCTGCGCCACACTTCTGCATGCAAATATGTACGCCCAACTCGCGCTCTCTTATCGATTCCCCTACACATTTTGCATAATCGAAATCGAGATGTTGCGACGCAAACACAATTTTTGCATAACTTTACTATACGTGATATAATTTCACATTTCTGTTGCGTTGGACACTGGGAATTAGCAAAAACAGCATCTAACAATCAGCTGATTCACTACCACGTGACGCACGTTTTCAAACAATACACACTAATTATTCCACGTACAATAGAAAATACCTATTATAGTCCGTGTGATGCGGAAAGGTGTATTTCGTAAGCGGCCGATTATTATGACAATCACACATGTGCCAGCCGAGACCTCGAGGCATGCGAAATCGAGAGTCTGACCGTACCGGCCGTTCACTTTCACTGCCACAAATGCCTTTGCATGCAGCCTGCAAGCTGTATTTAGCTTTATCTTATTAGTCGCGGCTGGGCCGTTTGTTTTTCGGGGCACGTCGCGTGCTGAGTGGTTCAGTGGTTGATTGCTCGTTTTGTATTCGCGGTCTGGTCAGCTGTAGCTCCGCGTCGGGCACAACCGCATCCGCTCTCTGCTGTAATCAAAGGTGATTTAGATTTGCACGCTTCGATTCATTTGAAATCATACCTACGTACTTTCCGGTAACCAAGTGCAAAGTGCTGGTCGCGAACAACCGATGTGCTGTTATTTAATTTGGAAATACTATTTTTGTGCTGTGTAATTAGGTGAAACTGTGTGTGCTCTTTATAAAGTGAATGTTGTTGGGATTTATACAAAAAAGGTAAGCTTAAAATAAGTAATTTAACAACTTAAATTTGTTTTTATTTAAAAATATGTACAATTGCAATTGTTGTTTTTTTCCTAAAAAAAGTGTCTGATCGAATTTGATAATTGATGAGGTTAGTAATTAAAAAAAACTCAAAATAATATTCTATTCATCAATTTATTCGTAGGTATTTATAAATTAGAATATATCAGTTTATAATATTAGTAAGGATTATTAATTCAGATCTATCTGAACCCTGACATTACGAATAACAGCGTCATAAATATCTTTAACGTGATATTTATGTATCTAAAACTTATCTTAACAAAGACCAGACCTTTTCTTAGTGCTAACACTTCGAGTTCAAAGAAGTAATTTCATTAAATTAGATCTATTAACGTCATTTAAGATCCGATACGAGTCTGCTGTAAGAGGTGCATTTACTCGACTTCTTTTCGCGATACCTACTTAGTTTAAAATACAATAATCGTTGAATGGCATTACGGTTCAGCGTTGGAAGACTTGATGTCGTGCAGTTCGCTACAAACACCTGATAATAAAATTTGATAGCTAACATTTGTATATCGTATATACATTCATGTATCGTTTCGCTCCAGTTGCGGAGTTTTCAATGGCCGCTGTTTCAGGTATTTTTTGTATCCCACACCGTCGTTATTCTGGCGTTATTGAGGTTGTAATTTTATACGTGCCCGAAATACAGTGTGTTCCCGGATCTCGGATTAATAATTCATTTGAACAATGAGCGCTAGTTCGCGTCGAACTGTTTGATTCAAAAGGGAACATTATAAAATACATTCTAACTATTAATAATGGTTTCTGGTGAACAAATAACCCTTAAGGTGCGTACCCCTTTTAAGCTCGGGGATTACTGTTGTACTGTTTATTGGGTCGTGAATATTCATCCTTCAAAGCAGGATATCACACAATAGTGTCAGGTAGCTGACACCTTGTTAGAGGTCGCCGGAATGTTGCCATCGCGTTGATCTGGGTCTGGAGGCTTCTGTTTCAAATGTACTCCGTCACTCAGAGCATGGGCTCCGTTTAATTGGAACTACCTTTATCACTTTATCGATCTAGCTAAAGAGTTAGTTCAACTTTATACGCCCTCTGACTATAAGGCTCGCCGGGCGAAGGTACGTTGATAGAATAGAATAGAATATACTTTATTGCACACCACATAAATAGAAATATACAGAACAAACTTAAAACTAAACATTTGGAGTACAATAGGCGGCCTTATCGCTGTGAGCGATTTCTTCCATAGTTCATAGTTCAGTTGATAGTATTCGACTCCGGGCCCCGTGACATATGTATGTAATCTGTAGATATCTTTATTATTATTTATTTATTTTGAGTTGTTCTGGGTGTTTTCTATGAGTGAAAACTTGAAAAGTATGTTTCTTTGTATATTGATTCCATTATGTACTGACCTAAATTAGATTCTTGTATCCGTTACACAAGCTTAGAGCTTACGGGGCTATACATTGCTGTGAAAATCCAGCATTATTTATTTATCTAATTTAACTCGCGATAGTATATGAATGATAAGGTGGATATAAAATGTCCCAAGTAGCATATAAGTTGTCTAACACGGTGTGGCAGCGCGTCTATAACTCATGTGGTCGGGGAAGTGGCGGCGTCAATCGCTCAGTGTCAATTGAACCACCGCCGCGATCTTGCACCCTCAACGGCGCCGGCGGCACCCACAAAGAAATGCACGCCATTTTTCTTAGAGAAATGCAATTAGGAAGGATGCATTTCTCTTTCAGGTCTCGTGTTACGCTTAGCTCGACGGACAACGCTCTTGGATTTTTAATTTGATCCTGTACCTTATACAGTTTTGTATAAATCTTATTAAGATTTCGTTCGTATGCAAATGGGACATAATGTAGATTATTTTAAGTACTAATGCACCTATCTGACACTGTAGATAAAGAAATATTTCAAAGGTGTATATTAACTTCTATGATGTTACATTGTAAGCCCTGCATGTGTTTAGTAAACTTATCATATGGCAAGAATTTTACAGGTCTTGCAAAGTATTCCAACGTTTGTGAAAGTAAGTCAAATTTCGAAAGACTTGTATTTCAAGGTTCTCTTCCTGTCGGAAATGTGTATCTAACATCCCGGGGGAGGAATCTGCCGCGAATTTGAGCTTATTGTAGCTCGTGATAAGCAAAAAGTTGCACTTAGTGTTTGGCGGTCGGCGCCTTGCTAGTCCCCAATTTTGTCTTGTATTTGTGTGTTTGCTTTGTTTTGTGTATTGCCTCTGTTCTCGTTTTGTTGTTAACACAAACGTAGTTCATTTTAACTTATTTTTGCTTTTCTATACTAATATTATAAAGAGGAAAGATTTGTTTGTTTGTTTGTTTGTTTGTTTGTTTGTAACGAATAGGCTCCGAAACTACTGGACCGATTTCAAAAATTCTTTCACCTTTGGAAAGCTACATTATCCCCGAGTAACATAGGCTATATTATATTTTTAAAAATATTAGGGATCCTTACTAAAACTCCAATAATGTAACATAAGGTGTAAAAAAATGACCTGAAAAATTCCTTACGTCGCGTGCGCTGCGAAAACTATTGATGATAGAACAAAATCATGTACTACGACTTTGCAGAACTCATCATTATCTACAAAAAATGTCGCGACAGCATATGTCTAAATATTATAGTTATGTCACAGTAAGCAGTTTTTTATTCTAAAATATTAATTTATATATGCCGCCTCTTGAAAGGGTCTTCATTTGTACCTTGGTATTAATCCTTATCAAAATAAATTACTTTATATTCAAGACGGCTTTAATACCTTTTTATAACTTTTTGAATTATTCAATTCGGACATTTCATTCGGAAGATATCACGAGTTTAAAAATGCAAGTATTAGAAAAAAGTCTAGAGGTTGTCGCTCACCGCGCTCAGCTAGCCAGCATGCGATGTAGACTCCATGTAAGCGTCACTGGGGTACGGGGGGGGGGGAGTCATTGTAATGTAATATAATAAGTAATATCCTAACATAGGCTACTTTTTACCGCGGAAAAATACATACTTCGGCGGAAAAATATATGCTTACGCGGAAAAAATCGATTTAGATAAAATTTACTATGCAGAAGATAGTTGCAAATAAAACTATATGGCGAGATACTTTTCACCGCGGAAAATACATGCTTCCACGGGAAAATATATGCTTACGTGGGAAATTCGTTTTTCGATGAAATTTAGTATGTAGATAGATAGTTGCAAATAAAAGTATATGGCGAGAGACTTTTTACCGCGTAAAAATTAAATGCTATTAATGGAAAATATATGCTTACGCAGGATAATTCGATTTGGATGAAATTTAGTATGGATATAGTTGCAAATAAAAGTATATGGCGAGACGAAGTTCGCGGGGGCTGCTAGTATTTTATAACTTTAACTATGGTGCATGTCTATTCTATAATACTAGCTTTCCACCCGCGCCGTTGCCCGCGTTATTTATTATTAATTTCACCCCGGAAAAAATATCTAGCTTATGTGAACGGGATCTCCTCATTTTAACCTACCTCCATACAAAACATACCATTTCAGTAAAATAAGTTCATTCGTTCTTGACTTATAATCAAAGTTACAAAAAAACAAATATATTTTAAGTTTTATTTAAGTCTCCCCACTCCCACTTAGCCAAAACTGCTCAATACGGCATCAATTAAATTGGTAATTAAAGTAAAATATATTTTTACAAGTATACAAAACGTTGAACATTGTTATGTGTTTTGTGTGGCTAATACATCAACAAGGTTTTTGTTCATCATGACAAGCGCGTTGGTGATGCCTATAAGATGGTACAGCTACCAGAGCTGTTTTTCTCTTCTTCTTGCCTTCTTAAATTTCTGGCTCTCTCATTTGTGCTGTCATTGATTGATTTCATTTCTTCCTAGTGGCTTTGCATCACCTAAAAATTATCAATGTTTAAAAAGTTTTTGCTACCAAATTAGTTATTAGTTTTCCTCTCGCGGTTTTAGCGTTTATAAAATACTAGCTTCCGCCAGCGGCTTCGCCCGCGTAGAAATAAAAAGTAGCCTATGTTCTTTCTCAGGGTCTAAAGTTTGTCTGTACCAAATTTCATCACAATCGGTTCAGAGGTTTAGCCGTGAAAGCGTAACAGACAGACAGACAGACAGACAGAGTTACTTTCGCATTTATAATATTAGTAAGGATATAATATTAGTAAGGATTATGTATTTTAACGTAATACAAAGTCGCATACGGAGGCAGACAAACATGCGGTCCATCTGATTGAAAACAGCTATCGCAGTCTAAGGACGCCTGTACTCCGACCACTTAAAGCTATATTATAATTATAATGTTTGCCATACCTTATATAGAAGGTTGAAGCTATTTCCACAAAGTATCTTAGGTTCAATCCACTTTAACGTGTTATCCTTAGCAGTACGGTGGCGGGCACGTAACGTATAGTCGCTGACGCCTTTATAACGCAACTCCGCTAAGGTGTAAGACAGCTGGTAAAAGTGGATAATTGCGTCTCTAAGCAACTCGGAGTTGGCCGAATCATGTAATTGTAATAATTGCAAGTACTGGAGATCTATATGCTAAAAAAATATTCATATTATTGGTCGTTTCATAATATAAAGGCATTCAACAATAGCATTTAAATGACATACTACATTTTTGTTTTAACATTAGTAACGATAAGGAATCTATTGCTATAACAAAAATATCAATCGTAGTTCTTACAATTTACAATAAATGTTAAACGACTTCTTTCGACTTTAAGGTAAATAATTAAATTTAAGTATAGGTAGAATAGGAATACTTACTTGAAGCAGTTGTGATTTGTAAACATCGTTATGATACGAGCTAGGCTTATTTCTCTTTGATTCAAAATCGCGACTTGCTTTATTTTTAGCCTTTTCGTGATTGCTTTTAAACGTAGGTTCACAGACATTTGGCACACTAGTAAGTGTACCCATCATATATTTTAGGTACTCGGATTTCAGCTCATTAACGATAGTATTATTATTGTGGTGGTTTGTGTTCTGGAGTTCATTATACTTATTAACCAAGCCCTGCAAATAAGAAGTTATTCTATTTGAATTATGAAGTCGTCTGTTAAACTTTGTTAGTACCTACACATATTGTTATTTTACCCATACATTAAAACTTTATAATTGGCTTTCCATTAATGGTAATGTTCGTCATATTATAATTATTATTGTTGTAAAGTTCCTTAAAATAATGTTAAATTGTTATTTTTAGAAGTACATTTTTTAAAAACCTTTTCAAGCTTTATCTCATCTGCGTCGTCTCCAGTTAGATTATTTTTTCTGTTATTAAGGAAAGCTTGCAAGGCTGCTGTTCTTGCGTTGTAGTATATATCTTGAAGATCTTGGGGGTGTACGCATATACTTTGTCCGCCAGATTCATCTATTATTACTTTTTCATAAGCTGCATAAGCATTTTCAATAGCTTTTAAAGTTTTCCCTGAATTTATTTCAATGTAGTTTTTCTCTCGGTCTTCTAGATCCTGTAATAGATAACATGATGTGGAAAATTGTTTCCACGTTTTATTTGGTTTCCTAGGTTAACTACTTACTAAACAAATCAGATAATTTATTATACGTACCTTCATAAAATTGCTTATTTAAAATTTTCAATATCCACCTTGTTCCCTAGAAGTTTCTTTGTTTTGAATTCATTGCGGGCTGTTGTTATCTCATGTTGAAACAGTTTTAAAACTTCTGTTTCTGGCATGGTTTGAGCTTCAGGACCACATAACAAGTTTAAATTTTTCTCGAACTGTGTTTTAATTACATTCGAAGCATTAAGAAAACCAGCTTCCGCCGTAGCCTTAAAATAAATATGTTTATTTAAGTATAAATTAAGTAATTTGCCATTTATTTATTAGTTTTGAGTTTTACAGATCATTATTAAACTAAAAATTAAAGGGAAATGCGATATGGTTTCTACCATATTTGATCTAAGGTACATCTTCCAAGATATTCCAAATATAATTTAATTAGTTGGTTCTATCTTACAAATGCTTTTTGTTTTACCTGTGAAATAGAGACAGGTGTAGGGATAGAGTCATTATTGACTATACTTGCATACGATGTAAACATATTATAAAGATGTCTTCCATTGACCGTCTCTCCTAAGAGTTTCTTCACACATAATTTATCTGGTGCAAATATGGAGTGCGCAAGTTTTTTAACTTCATCCAAAAATTCTTCGCCAATTTCTGTAAATACACCAGTAAACATTTTTAAATTTGTTTTTACTCATATTATTCTCTAAATTATAATCCAGTGGTCGATTCTGAACTAGTTAACAGGTTGGTAATTTAATTAGATACGTGCTATAACAATAATAGAAAATAAACTAACCTTGTGTAGTTCCTTTGAATTTAGTCTTCGGAACGATCAGTCCTGGGTGAGGTAAAAGGAAGCAAGATACTTTCTCAAAAGTAGACAGAATATCCTCACGGATTTTTCTCAGCTCCATTGGCATGTTTGGCTCAATCTGCATTACAAAATTTTAAAACGTGTTGTACACATTTACTCTTATTAAAAATTTGTTTGGTTGAGTTTATAATAATATGCTTCATTTTTTGAGACCTCATTACCTTATACATCACCGAGAAAATATTCTCTTAATTTTTCCTAAATATGAGCACCGTAGTTTCTAGTTTATTTAAATTGTTATCTGATTTTACCTTAAATAATTTCTCTAAATACAGCTTGCCGCCATTTTCGCCATAGTTAAATTCCCAATCGTTCATCCAGTCCCTTATCAAGAATTTAAGTTCTTGCATAGCCTTTTGTTGTTCCTTGTCTTCTTCTTTCAGGGTTTTTCCGATCTCGGTAAAGAGCTGAAAGAACGGAAGTCGATATATTATTCTCTAAACAGAAGTGTTTCTGAGTTTTGTTTGTTAAATACAGGTATTTAAAAAAAATCATTAATTTTTAAGTCCGACGCAAAATGAGAGTAATATAAGTTAGAGTGCTGTTTTGCCTGCATTCTACAGTTCAGTGGTGATATGAAACTTGGGATAATGAAACATTGAAAGAAGTTTTATAGTATCTGTCTATAAGTTTAATTATGATGTTTTAGTAGTTTATTTACAAGTTATTTATTTGGTGTTATCTATAATAACCTCACTTTCCAGTACTCAGTTTGTGCACAACAGATGATTAAATAGTTTATCGATGACGAGTATTATTGTCGTACCTGAAGCTGTTGTAAATCTTCTTCATTGACAAGTGCCTTTAGGTTGTAGATTTGAAGAGAGGACATCAGAGTGGAAAGGGCGACAATTGTGCTACAGTCTTTCACTGTGCTAGTATTGTCGAATGTTCCCTGAGTGTCCATGAGGAGAACTGCTACCTGAAGAAGAACTTAGGTTCTAATATCCCGTTATAAATTGACGACCTCTATGGCGCAGGGGGCGAAGGTCTGCCTGCGACTCAGAAGGGAGCGGGTTCGATTGCCCCCTCGGAACAAAAATTGAACGATCTGCAGATATTTGTTCCGGGAGTTCTATTTGTATAATACAAATAATGATTCATGTAGTATTTAGTACTTATATCAGATTATCTAGTGCCCGTAACACAGGTTTCGAACTACCACTTGGCAGCAATATTTATTTATTCATTATCTATAACACAAACGACGGCTAAATACAAACTTGCTCTCCAGACGGCAGAGTGATTTTCGCAGGTTCCGACCACAAGAGTATTCCTGTAGTGTTCCTCTCCGGACCAGCTCGCCAGCTGAAGCCGGTTATCAGCTGGTCCTGCGTGCCGATCCAGGATCCATCGGTCCGGGACTCTGGCTGGAATTCAAAATCATAACTAAACCACAAAGAATGTTACTTCTCCGCACCCGTAACTAGTCAACAGCCGCTTGAGCCTAGGTTTGTAGCCGGTGATTATCCCTTTGTCAAGTATCCGTATACTTTTACAGTAGGTAGTTTGTATAATTATATTCTAACTGTACACACATGCTCCTATCTATGGCATAGTGTGGTGGAGATTGGACATTGTACGAGTTCAATATATAGATGTAATGGTACGAGTACAATTACTATTTCAAGCAAAAACTACTGAACAGATTTTAATGAAAATTTACAACAATAGATAAAGTCGATAAATCTGAATACCACATTACTATATAATATACTATTAAGTAGTAATGTGGTATTCAGATTTAAATTTAAAGTTAAAAAGATACGTTTTAAAGTAATGTACATTACCGTAAAACACTCCAACATTGCCCACATTTTTCGAATAATTACAATTTTTGTTATTTTTTTGTATGGGGACACAAGTATTTTCTATTCGCATCTGCAACTATAGGATATTTTGCATGTATTATTTTATTAGATTTTGTTATTAGTCAATATTAAATCAAGTATTTTATTATTTTTAAAGGCGGGCAATGTTATCTCGACTTATTGCCAACATTGCCCACGTTGATTTTTGACGAAAATATCTCCTCTCCGGCCTCTAATCAGCTGACAGCAAAACCTGTAGAAGAATTATGACCAAAACTGGCCATTACTTTAAAACTAAAGCGAATCCATGACAGGTTTCCTACCAAAATCCATGTTAGGCTAGTTGGGCAAAATTACCCTGACCTTGTTAGCATTTTCCATACAATTCGCTTTTCGCCTTTAGTAAAGTGATAGGGTTGGTACATCTCAGTAAACTGTTCTTGACTTTTTATTTCTTTTTATGTTAATAAAAAAACAAGATTATCTTCTATTGAATTATTTAAAAAACTTTCAAGTAACATGTTGGATTCAACAGATTCACATGCAAGTATTAACATTTATTCCGTGTTATTTTTAATACATTCTGGTTCCAATCTTTCGTCTTGACTTTCTTTGACGAATTCGAGATTTGTTCTTGCTTTTAAGAAATAATAAAAATAAATTATCTAAATAATCAAGATAATAATAATTAGCAAAAAAAAAAAAAAACTCGGATGTGTCAACCCTAAGCTTATTTTGACTGCGGGCAATGTTGTCAATAGTAGATCGCAAAAATACTAGATAACTTTGCCCACCTTTATAACTTTAGTTATACAAGAGCTGCATCAGTGACAATAACGGTATATAATACCTTAAGTTTTTTGTACAACATAATATAAATTAAACTCATCTGTGTTTTCTTCATCACGCACAATCCACTTTTGAATTTTCACCAAAATTTGCCCGCAAAAATACACTCTGTCTTTGACGAGTTCCAACAAGTTACTGAGTGACGTTAGCGTTACATCCAATAGACAGTGGTGCTAAACACAAAACCTATTTTCTACCAAAGTCAATAAATGTTACCATAGTATTCAGATATTTTTGCTATTAAAAGTTTTGCTTAAAAATTGGTCTTCGGGCAAAATTACCCTCGGTGGCAATGTTGGAGTGTTTTACGGTACTTTAAAACGCGAGCAAAGCTTCAGGGGGAAACCTAGTAAACAATATAATAATTTTACTTACGGACGCTGAAAGATATCTAAGAAAGAAGTTAAGCAGGAACGACTTTCCGCATCGAAAAGGTCCGACCACACTGACAACTGCGACCGGCGTATCTTTGATATCGTCACGTAGAAGCAGCCTCTCCAAGTCTTTTACGTGGAGCTCGTAAGTGTGGTCTTCCTTTGTAGTTACCAACTGTATACCGTACCCGTTTTCCATTTTCCTGAAGGGGCTCTGAGAGAGAAAAAGAAGCTTACTTAAAATTATAAAATCTTTAGTTCGATATATTTTCAATTATCGATTTGAAAAAATATTTATTTAATCATTAAAATCACACTTTCTAAGTTCTAAACAATACAAAATATCACTAGTTTATAACACTCAATAACAAAATAATCAGAAAAAATAATTAATTGAAGTAACTGGTAATAGCTGTCAACACTGCCTACAAAAACTGAGCATGCACCAAAAATAAACGTCCCCTCCCCTCAACACAAAGCGCTTATAAAACAAATGAATCAATTTGATATAGTTCAGTAGTATTTATAAGACTGCTATCAATTTTTGTAACACTATAGAAACCTTAGATAGTGGTTTGTCCGTTGTGGTCAACGTTATCGCTACATTCTCACATCATAAAATAAACCCCAACTTGATTGTTTGTTTTTAATATGTAAGGTTTATGTTTATAAAAATGTGATATAGCATAGCATTGTTTGCAGTTTTGTGATACTCTCCCAATGTTCTTTCATATATTTCATTGTTATAGCTCGGTATTATTTACAATTTTATTACAATTAGTTTCTGTAAAAATACAGAAACCCTAGATAGTGGTTATCGCTTTACAGTCTATCGCTATATTCTCACGTGATACGAATATCAAACCACATAATATATCATTTTTAAATTGTGATATATTGCGTGCAATTTTGCGATACACGTCCAATGTTTTACTACTGAATTTTTGATGTTGCCACATAAATAAGAATGACTAAATCATCAGGGTCACAGAGAGGACGAGGTAGACAATAAAGTGAAAGTTTCTCATGCTATTGTTGCATGCAGGATTTTATCTCAGCACATCCGGTTTTTTGTATATATTTTAAATACAAAGGCTTGCCTGATATCACTCTGGTAATAAAGCGTTAACTCTGGTGAAAAAAATAGGTAAAAAATAAAGTAAACAAAAATAATGTTCCGAAGAAGTGCAGCATCTCGAAATCGTAGTTGGTGGCCCCTACAAACTTAATCGTTAAAGAAAAAATACCAAACTCAAAAATATGTATCATAAAAAAAATATGTAATTATTATTAAATTAATATTTAAATTAATGTATTAAATTATTATTTGAAGTATTTTACATAATATTTTAAAATAAAGAAACTTTAATTCTACAACATATGAATATAATCACCGATGACCGATGAACTTTACGTTTGTATGTCTGGTCATTGGTGAATAAGGAGTGAAATTAACTTCTCGCTGGCTTACGAAACTCATTCAGGCTTTTGAATAATGCAAAATCCGTAATGCAGAGAACGTGTGTAATGACGTCACAGTTCAGACTACGTCGTCGCTCCAAATAGCCAACTTCGCACTTCCGTCAAGGAATTCTGAACCGTGATAGAGATCTAGCTCAAACATTAAGTAAGACCTAACTCGCTTGGCTTAGCTACAATGAAATACGGCGCGAGATTCAATAAAGCTTAGTTTCAGAGATAAATTATGTGACAGATACTTTTGTCCGACCCCCCGTGGCTCTTTAAATTTTCAGCGGTACATGTGACACGATGAATTATGCGGGTATATGTCATAGGCCGTGTTTTATTCCTGCTGTCGATTCGCCCCGTTATTTTTACAGGCCATTCATCAAGTGTCGAGCCATTTAATCTAAACATCATGAATTTTTCGAGCTTGACAAGCATATTGTATGGGATACAATTTTATTGCTCACGTTTCACACTTTGTTAAGGGGTTAAATTGTCACAAACTTTTTGTTTTCATATTTTGCGTTGGTTGTATTTATTATGTTTGATTGCAATTAAAAATACATTTCCATATTTTAAAATAGCCGCCTGCTCGGCATTGTCATCATCATTTTTAGCTAAAACTTTATACATTAAAGAAAGACATTATACTAACGGTTGGGCGCTCCGCAACGTTCCACTTACATTAAATCCGTCTGAATTAGCGCAACGACAACGCGAGGACATTACGTACTTTACGTACTTAGGTAGCTTGCTCTAAATCAGGCGGCCGCTGCACCAGCAAAATATATTGTATCAGTTATCTCCTCGGACTCTCGTACCTTATTGTCGGATATATTATAAAATGCGATTCGGGTTTCGAAATTGTTCCTCTATTTTTGTACCACCCTAAGTACTTTTGATTTCCATCCTCTATCACAAGTATTCGTTTGACTTATTAATAAATTAGTCTTTTTTTGTCAAGAAAAATCTCAAATTGGTGCATATCATACGTCGCATAGTAGCTACGATTTGGTAGAAAATTAACAACATTGTTACTCGTAGTTTGTGCATGCAAAATATCCTGTAGCTGTAACGAAGACGTTAGGAAATTACCATTTCTCTATCTATAAAAATTGTTTCTAACTGTTGAGGTCTATCTGAGTATTTTGTAAAAGCAGTAACTTTAGCTGTAGGTTTTAAAAATATTCTATTGTAATCTGGTTTTTAAGCTTACAATGGGGATGTAAAATCGAATGTTCATAAATATTCACCCAAAAAGAGTATCAAACAAAATATATGATGTATATTAAAATATTTCAGTCGTTTAAAAAACATGAGGTCGAAAGTTGAGATGAATAATCGAAAGCAAGTTTCTTGGTTCATTGGTTTAAAAAAAAATCAATTAATTTATGCGCGAAGCCCTTTAGTAAGTTCAGGTAAATTTTGGTATTAAAATGCCCTCAAGTTGCATAACATAGTATGCATTCGTACCAATGATAGCCAAATCAATAAGCTTGTGCACTGATACTCGCGTCCTCTCCATTATTTTATCTGTGGCAATACCGAATGGAAATGTGCTTGCAATGTGTTTGCAATGGTGCAGTATTTCTCTTTTAAAGCCAGATAACACGAAATCCACTATCTACAGAGAACTTATTGAATTTTGTAATCTCAACCGCTTCGTTTTCATTGTTTCAGGTAAGCGTTACCTATCAGAGGTGCACCAACGTTGCAGGAACACAGTAGGTACAACTTCATCAACATTATTTTCATAAAATATTTTCGATAACTGGCTTCGAGTTGTGACACACTACACCGTTTTTGTGTCCTTGTTCGGCTTTTTCTCTATCTGCAGTATGACGTATGGCGGATCGCGAATAAATATTGCGACAAAAATTCGAGCCGCGTTTTTCATACGATGCTGTTTGTGTTTGTTTTTTGCGGATAACGTCGTGCGACGCGTGTCGGGTCATTTGCGTAATCGACTTTTTATTTATTATTTTCCGCGACGCTATCTGTGCTGTTATCGCCACGTGTGTTGCGTTCCGTCGACCGGCGATATTTAATAATGGAACCTCTGTCATGTGTTACACTGTATACTGATAGGATGGTACTGATATCATAAATCTATGAATTTTGTTAAAATATCTGAGTGTGATTTTTGGCGTATGAAATTAATTACCACATATTTTGTTAACTGTTAAAGTGTTCATGTTAATTTTGTTGTTTATTTACGAACTCCAGTTAAAGTGATTCCGTTAATTAAGCATACTGAGGCAAACATCCTCTCTCTTACTATCTAGACACCTTTAACAAATTTATCTACAATTTTTATTAATAAGCAAACATCTTAAATCATTTTCAATAATCGGGAATAACTCACGTAAACTAAAACGATGTTATGTATATCCGACGTTTCTGTTTTCTATCTAAAGAAAACCTTCTTCAGGGAAGCTATAAAGCCTCTCATGCTAGACCGTGCGCGCGACACTGTGACATCTTAAATCAGCCTCCAGCCAGAATTAGGCCCATCAAACCGATATCACTAACCCCAGCTCGGACCATCAGTAATCAGTATTCTAAAACGGCACCACCCGAAACTTTCTGCATTAGTCATCGGACCATCGGGTCAGGGGTCGTTCAAATAACTGAATAATCCCCGCCAACTTACATGATTTATCGCGCGCATTAATACGTAAGCGTTTGAGTTGTTGCACTGCTAAATGCTAATCCATGCTATGGATTGCGGGTTTATTATAAATGTATACTGCGGGTGTTTTTGAAACACGGCAGGAGTTCCTGCTTTGCGGCATGAAACTCCTCCTTTAACGGCGTAATTACTTAGAAAGAAATTATTACCTACTTTCCCGCGGTAAATAGTAGCCTATTTTGAAATATAAGCTTTATTAACTATAAAGTTTCACTAAGACCTATTCAGTAGTTAATACTTGAAAGAGTAACAAACCACCCGGATTTGAAACATCTGATTGATCGCAGGCAGACCTTCGCCCGTTGTGCCACGTGCGTTTTGTGCGGGACTTTTGCGGTATTATCAAGTTTAGGTACTAATTGCTCAATTTAACGCTTGAACGACCACCAACAATATGGACAGATGATCTTGTCAAAGCTGCCGCCGGTTCACGGTGGGTGCAAGCTACATTCGACCGTAATAAATAGAGGTATATGTCCAGCAGTGCAATTCCCATGACTAAAATGATGATGATGATCTGCCTGATAGATCTTGTAAATTTTTGTTACTCAACCCAACACTTTTGAAGATACGGCAGACAGCGAGTCAACTTACTTGCATCACCTAGCATCTGGTAAGCGATTGTAATTTGGTTACTAATTGCTGACGTTATATTTATTATCTCATATACTCATGTGATAAGAAACTATTATAATTAAAAAAGGTTAATTGTTATCTCTGTACGCTTCACGCGTGAACATTTAAAAAATAAAGGTACAGTTATAAAATTCATTTTGTTTATTTTCAGTCAGTAGGTTTGTAACTGGGATGTATATTACTTTGATCAACAGGCCCCAGTTGTTGATTTGTACCTGAGATTGACCATTTTATAAATAAAGTGATATTAAAGCTACATTCACAAAAGCAGACGTATTTTATAATGCAGTAGTGAAAAATAATCTGACCACAGTGCTTTGTGGCGGAGCCTTTAGTTTTGAGCACGTTAAAACATCGTAAAGCTGTTATCTCAAAAATTATGTCGAAGTTATTATATAAAGTTACCGACTGCCGTAATTATCTGGCGTTACATAATCATATAATGATATGTAATCATAAATGATCATAAAATACTCAGGTATTGCTTTACAATATAATAAAAATTATGGCTAGTAAAATAGTAATTGGTTTGTTTATTAGAAATAATGCTGTTCTATAATTATGTTTGTTCTCGTCAATGAGTATCTATTCAATGAAATAAAATTAATCTTACTCTATAAAGATCTCCAGTAATTTATTTAAATAGATGCTTGATGCATGAGGATGACGCCTGTGGCACAGCGGGCAAAACCCGCACGCGACGCAATAGGTTGTGAGTTCGATTCCTGATACAGGTCAAACATTTGGGCAAATTTTTGTTCATAGTGTCTGGTGTCCCATTTGAAACCCACCTACCTACCTGTAAACACAATATTTGTAAATCGTTCACAACTGTCTAATGTTCTCATTTGCTCAATTTGTATACCTATAATTCCTAATAACCTTACACAATTTCAATAATGAATTATCTCTGTTAATTTTAAACAGTTTCAGTTAATTAAGTGTGTAGTTTACTTTAATCTCAAACTACTGTTTAAATTACGCTTGGGGAGTGTAAACCTAATTTATAATAAAGCGTTAAATAACGTAATGAATTCCCGGTTGAATTTTCGTCATAACGAGTGGAAATGTCGGGTTTTGTTGCCTTTTCTATATAGCTGTATCACTTTTTATTTTATTTTAGGATCAAAATTATTACTCAAATAGTTATTAAGATAGCTTGGAGCGGCGAAGACCCGTCGACAATGAAATAAATTGTATGAGTGGGTGTCGCTCATAAGATACATTTCTAGACATCTCATTTTAAATAAGCTAGAAAATTTCTTGTGACTATCTTCCTGATGGGCTGAAAAGTTCTCAAGGAGACCACGGATCTGCAAACACTTGAACGACCACCAACAATATGGACAGAAGATCTTGTCAAAGCTGCCGGTTCACGGTGGGTGCAAGCTACATTCGACCGTAACAGTAACAAATAGAGGTCTATGTCCAGCAGTGGAATTCCGATGACTGAAATGATGATGATGATCTGCCTGATAGATCTTGTAAGTTTTTGTTACTCAACCCAACACATTTGAAGAGATGACACACAGCGAGTCAACTTACTTGCATCACCTAGCATCTGGTAAGCGATGATAATTTGGTTAATGCGCCAGCTTTCTCTCGTTAAACTGTGGGTGAACTCTACTGGGAGACTACCTATTTAGGCAGAGTCGAGGTTTACTGTGCGGGTAGGCACGAAGCTGATTTTAGTGTTTCGTAATGACTTGAATATTCAAGTGAAATTGTTTACCGACCAGCTGCCGCCGTCAATGCTCCCGCTATTTCCTACTTAATTACTTATTTCCCTGAATATTTCTCGGAATTTTGTTTATTTAACATTATGATAATTTGATAAAAATTTACTTGTTTGTTATTTTATTTTAAAGAACACAGAGAGGGATGTTTTAAGGAATTTGTTTTTTAAATAAATTTTCTTGTACGCAAAGTTAAATAAAACATAAACTTTTCGGTACGAAAAATAAATTGCAATTCTAAAGCAAACAGCTAAACCACCTTTTTCTCTGAAAGTAGTTTCTACCAGCTGTTAAGTAGTCGCTACCATCTCTCTCACGCAATTTAAAAGGAGTCCTTTTAATTAAGATCCATTCCACGACTTAAAGAGGATTCAGGCAAGTGGTCCCACGACAAAGCTGGGACTGCAGTCCCAGTCGCCTGATTAGTTTTTTCTTTTTTATTTCTTTGGGCGAGTGGGACTACTCGTAATTTTAACCTCAAATCTATTGTTTAAAGTACAGTTGGCATCATGTCTTATTGTCCTATTGCAAAAAATAAAATACCAACATGGTCTTCGCATCGATAAAATAGAACAAAATATTCACAAAATTGATATTAAACATTGGTATTTGTTAAAAAAATAATAATTATAAATTGAAATTAAATAAAGTAAAATTCGGTTCTATCTCGATGTATCTAATGAATTTTATTTTTCTTACTAGATCCAATACTGAGATGTATGGATCTAATGAAATATTATTTGTCATTTAATACACTATCACTTCTAGTCACTACAAATGGATTTAATGAGAATATTTTTATCATTAGATATAACTTATTGCTATGGATCTAGTGAGAACATCCTGATAATTATCATTACGGAACGGTGTCTTACTGCGATTTGCGAATATACAATTTAATAAGTGCTTCATCTCTTAGTGAATTATGCTTACCTGGTACTTTTCTGTCGTGATTGATGTAAGATAATTGTAGTTTCAAACCTTTACGAGGCTTGTTCATCTCACATGGGATTATGGTTGCCTGGTACTAGTTGTCTAGGTAATCTCGTTAACTTATTTTTAAAACATACAACTACATACCACATTAATTTACTTAACATAGATAGGTACGATTATTTGTAAAAAAAAAATGGAAATTCGAATGATAAAATACAAATAATATTTAATGCTTATTATATGGTAAAATACAACGAAATTCCTACATATTATTTTATAATACTAGCAAACTTAAATAGTACCTAGGTACATCATGCGACGAGTGTGTAAAGTTAGTGACTGATAACCATCGAGAAGCCATTGAGGAGTCCTTGAAGATCCGAGGCCTATATTATATTACCTATATATTATAGCCCTCAGGTGTTAAGAGTAGAATACCTGTTTTGAAACAAAAGGGCAGTCCTTTATGGATATCCTTGTTTTTAGGAATCATTCGCATATAGTTTTTTATGACATTCTTACTAAAAAAATACAATAAAATAAATCCTGAGTTATGTGATTTGATTTTGCTGTTAACTGTACATTAAAGCAAATTGGGTATATGGTCCCAGTCGACCAATTCAAAAATGTGTTCAGGCGTCTGGGACCGCAGTCCAAGTTTTGTATGGGACCACTCGCCTGTATCCTCGACTTAAATAGGACTTAAACAACTGTGGCGCAGCTTATTCTAGCTCAGGTGAGCTTAGCCGGGGGAAATCTAGTTAAAACGCGAGCGATCTATAAAATGAATACCGAAAAGATCCCAAGATAGGGAGAGATTGATAGCCGCGTCGAAATGTAAATATCGGCTGCTTTATAATAACGGCTATCATTCATAGATTTTCATCAGAAAATAGCTGCGATTATACCCTATCGTGTCCGTTAAACGTCTAATTTTCACTTAACAATTTGAGGTTGAAGTCTTGCTTATATTTATATCTTAGAATTAATACTATCAATAAATAAATAAACAGACGGGCATGTTAATATGTGTGCCGTTTGTTGAGATTTGGTGGCTAATTTTGTGAAACAAATATTATCTGAAACACACGACAAATCCTAGATAACTTCTTAAGTATTTACAAGATACCCATTTCGTAAATAGCCTGCATCTACAAAACACATCACATCCAGGAAAAAAACGCAGGAAATTTCGGCAAAAAAGGGAGAATAAGACGACATCCGACGCCGGTCATTACGTTAATGTGGGACTAAACTTGATTGATGATCCCTCGCGAGAAAATCAGACCCCAAGGTTAGTTGTCAGTCACGAGAGGCAGCACTAGTGTAGTTTTAAGAGTGAGGCTCCGTTATTGCGCTGCGCGTTGCGTTGCGTCGTCGCAGTGGATCAACGCATTGTGTGTCACATAAGCGTTACTTTTTGCTTTCACGACGTCGACTCATAAGAGGATATGCAAGTTGTCGTTCAGCGTTTCAGTTCAGCAAAGGATAAATATATAACAATAATTAAATAATTTTACACAGCGACGAAATACTTATATTAGGTGTTCTTTTATCCAAAGAATGTCACGCACGTAAGCGCAAGTTATCGTAAAAGACGCAGCGTCGATACTGCGACGACACAACGCAGCGCAACACCCTAGTGTGGCCTCACTTTTAGATATAAACGATTTCCTGGCATGTTTTTGAGTGTTACCTTTGTCGATCCGAGACATCATTGTGACAGATGGATCTCTAATAAGATATTTGAGATTCGTAGAATTCCCACCGGTCTTATTTCAATGCCCGAGAGCCTTTGTCAAGGTTCTGTTGGGTCTTGTTACTGATGAAATTATATACGTGAGGTTTTGTGAAAGAGTTTTTGTGCGAACATCTACACATATCAAAACAATTCATCTAATTTCTTACAAGCCCGGATGATTTTTCTGTAGTACCGATGAAGTAACATTTTTAAGCTACAAAATCACGTTATTTCGCTTGAAATTAGAGATACATTAAACTGTTCAAAATGTTCGTGTTTAAGACGAGCGTTTAAAATGAAATAATTTATATTATTTCCTGAAAAGATTGCAAAATCTCTTTGTGAAATCTCAATTTCCAATTAAAGCTAGATGCGCTTAAATGGTTATGCTCTTTAAAGTTATTTTCTGGAACATACATAAATCATTAAAACGAGAATAGCCGTGGTGTAAGGCTTCATTTTGCATTTCCGCATTGAAGTGGACGATAAGAATATTTGCAGTTGCGGTCCAGAACCAGAACGAACCTCGTTTCTTCTGTCTGGTTTATAAATCCCTTATTCCCTTGACACATCCATGGAATTACTATTATTACTCAGCCAAGACTGAATCAATTATTTTCACAAGACGTTTACGTTACAAGCCCTTAATGTTATGCGTTAAACATATTACGTATCCATTCCGATGTTCCTGCTACCTCAATGCAAATATACGCATTTATGTAGCTTTGAATAACTAAACACACTGAGCGGTCCATAAGTGAACAATGTAGACTGCTCTGTGGGCTACGGAGGGTCCGTTCGGGATTATATCCCGAGTCGCAGTCTATTTGTTGTACCTGGCCGGTTCAAATTAATTTCACTAGAGGGAGGTCTTGTATTTTCGTACAGGATTAAGGTAGATATATTGCTCGGTCCCTATGAAGAATGAATATTGCATCTGAGATAATATAAACGTAAGATACTATAAATTCTCAGGTTAGGAGGTTTTGACTTCATATTTACCCTTTTTTGAAAATTATGTTCAGATAATGATTTTTTTGCTCGAGAAACCATCCAAAGTCACAATTTTTTTTATTTGCTGTTGTAGAATTAACTGAATTAAAGATAAATAAATTTTGTAACTTCCTTTGTATCCGAAATATACCTAAATCGTAACCTAAATAGGTATAAGTGGCAAATCACTGCAATAAAACGTCACACAAATTTTACACACGAATTGACCTACATTTGCAATACAATTTATTTACGGTATAATGATAAACATTTATGACTTCTAGTGCCAATAGAATAACACTTCTTGTCACGCAAGACCAGTCATTATATTTCTATATATAAAGGGTTTAACACAGATATTTTTACGATGGATGAGAAAAATACGAGACGCATGAAATATTAGATGCTTGCAATCGGGGTTACGCGGCTTGAATTCATAATAAGCGTCAGTGATCTTTTTATCCTTACTTGTAGGTCGGCCTTGGACCAATTCATTGTATATCGCTTACAGCATCTTCCAAAAATATGGTTAAAGAGTACGACCAAATAAATCCTTATTAAAATTAAGACAGTTAAAATTAAGAATTAAGTGATATATTCTATTCTCATCAGATTTAAATTCAAACTTAATCTAGTCTAAATTATCCTATGTTCGAAATTACTACTTTTCGCGCCAATATCCGTTCATCTTAATTAGTTCCATCTATTAGGTAATCCTGTTGTCTGCCAGTATCCAGTAGGGCGTTATCCCCATCAATATACTAATTAAGTACGAGTAATTACTGCATGCAGTGCAATGTGCTAATGGAGCGGGCTTGTACCTGCGTAAACTTGCATTATACGTGAGAATGGACACTCATCGTCATTTCCAGGCTAAGTTGATATAATGTTTATGTTTTCAGTATTAAAATGAAACTTACACGAAGAAGTTTGGAGGAGGCTTTCATCGCCACAGGCGAACCCTACTCATATTCAGCTAAAAATTTAACATAAATATGTATTGTACATAGTAAGGAAATTTAGATTTAGTTTTAGTTTGTAAATTTTTTCAAAGTAGTGGTAATAGAAAGCTTTTTTATTTTTTATGTTTTTATTTATTTATTTTACATGAAGAAGTTGATCAAATGAGGCATTTGCTAAATCTCTGTAATCTGTTATATTTCATTGTACTGTCTAAATTGCTGAACCCGCGATATGCGACGAATCTGTTCGACATAATTCATCGTTATCATTTCACACTCAACAAATAGACGCACAGACAAAAAATATTGTTCAACGTTTCACACATTTACATCTAGGCTAGTCGTAAGCTCGCTATTTTTTTAAGTACTTAAGTAGTACTCGTAGATATCTCTATTAGATTCTGTCTATGTCAAACACTACTCATGTATTGCATCACAACATGGGGAGGTGCATCAAAAACTCACATACTGCCACTTGAGAGAGCCCAAAGAGCTGTTCTAAAGGTAGCCAATTCACTTCCTTTTAGATATCCTACTACACAGCTTTACAAATACTGTAAGGTCTTAACGGTCAGACAAATTTTCATTCACCAATTGATACTAAGACAAAGAATAAAATACCATGACATAATCGATTTAAAAGATAAGCGTCTTAAACGTAGAACTAATAAAGTGTATAAAAAAATAACTTGTAAAACTGAATTTGCTAAAAAACATTCAGCTTTTCTAGGACCCTACCTCTACAATAACATTAACAAAACTACAAAGTTGCATAACCTGAGCTACATGGAACTAAAACCTACAATAAAGAGCTTTCTTATGAATCTAGACTACAGCGAAACTGAAAATATGCTAAAAGTTATTTCTTAATCTTAGTTAACATTTAATAAATAGGCACCTACTAAAAAGCTAAAACTTTTAACTCCTACATGTTATAAATTACACTTCCACTTTTAATTTATTATTCTACACACACATAAATGGCTGAAAATTTGTGTTATTTTTGTTTTTTTAATTTAAGTTATTTCTAGGTTAATTATCACTTATCACGTAAATGGCTTAAAAAAGAAAAGAGAAAAAATGAACTATGCTTGTCTTTTTACTTTATTTCTATAATTTTAAACTGTGCCTTATTTTCACACTTTCTTACCTGTATAAAGTATAGTTTTATAGTCTTAAATGATTGGATAATAAAATATGTACCTAGTCACCATGACTGTGGTGATGTCGAGGCAGAGCTCTACTCTTATGTCTAAACACAAGTTTATATAAACTTAGTTAGAATAAGAAGATGCAATGTTATGCGGGGTTATCACTGGCAACATGATGATAAATCATATGTTACAACACACATGTCCACTAAATCTAGATTAAAACCTTATAATGTAATTATATAGTAACACTATGCTTGTAAACCTAACTGTGGTGAATAAATACTGTTTTTTATTTTATTTTATTTATTTTAGATAATTTTGTAGTCTGCCAGTATCCAGGGCGTTATCCCCATCAGTATACTAATTAAGTAATTACTGGGAGCAATGTAATGTGATAAAGCGAGCTTCTCCCTGCATAAACTTGCATTACACGCGAGACTGAACTCATTGTCATTACTGGGCGGCGAAGATATTTAGTTCTATAATTTACGTTGGAAACGTCCCTGTGTTGTGTATGATTCGTTGTCTGTTATTTAATTCAGTAGGTATAAAGTCATAGATGTGTTTCCATTCGTGTTATCCATCGAGCAAACCTATACATTTTGTTTAATCCTGTCAAATGTTGTTTGAAAAATATAAAAAAATATGTTGAAAAACCTGTCGAAATTCAATCAGCCTAGCGTGTGATGGCTATAGAAATCACACTGGCTGAAATGTTTGTTTGTTGATGCATTTCCAACTAAGCATTAGCTCCATAAAATATTTATCGATGTTTTTGCATAGTTTTTGCCATATTGAATGTACAGGCAACTGGGTCTTTTAATAATAATAATAGTAATAAAAATTAAGTAGGTGCAGGCTTAAAGTGAATGTTTATAATATGACGCACGCTATGTAAATAAACCGTTACACGTTGACGTCATAAGCAAATTATATGCGTACTCGTACTTGAAATATCTGACAACGCTATAAGAGCTGTATCTTGTCAGCATAGTTAGTACTGAAAAGCATTTTCAGTATTTGAACTTAGTTAATAGTAAGGAATTATCTTTCCCGCAAATCGGTTGCATGGCGGTAAACTAATATGTATTTCATAATATACGTCCTATGATTTTAAATATGTTTAAAGCTAATAAATGATGTACATAACGAGACAAAAGACGTGATATGCCAGATACCTGGCTAATATTTGATAGAATGTGGTATTATTGCTTCACTGAATGAAATGCCATCACGAGTGACACGAATGCGCTGTAGAATGTTTTGGAGCCGCTTGTCGTCCTTGATGGAACATGTTGCATTTGATTACAGCTGAGCTTGTGGTGGGTACACTTGTTTGCTGCCCCGTGGCTTTGCCTAAGATAATTGGCTTTTACTAGAAGAAGGTCTTTCTCGTACGTATTATCTATCGTTGTAAGTAGCTTATGTGCTATTCCAAGTTAGAAGGGTCCATGTGTTCTGCCGTCTGCCTAAGAATAGTACCAATTAAATTAACGGATTAAGTAATTAGTTCCCGTGGAGTAATAGTGATACTATCGTCAAATCGACTTCCACGTCAACTAAGGTACTCGTATTTAAATACCAGAAAATTTACTGTGCCAACTTACTGAATACCAACTCGCCTGGTAACTAAATTTGTATATGAAATATCTTTATGAGGTCTATTTTGTTTATCCTAGTTATAAGCCTTGCATATTTGAATTTTTTATTGCAACAATGTTGTGACAATCGAACAGACATATTCAAACTTTAGAATGTAAGTATATTATTATCCATTTTAGGTTAATAGGTTACTTCGGAACGAGAATGCTGTCTAAAGATGTATGCGAGTGAACAAAAAAAAGTTATTATTAAGAATTGGATTATTTACATACTCGTTTTTTGTTAGAAGTTTGTAGTGTTGGTCTCAAGAAGTGTAAACTGCAAGAATAGTAATTTCTATTTCCAGCGTAGAATTAATTAGTTTCCCTGATAATAATCTAAAGTAGTAGCAATTCAGGTCACCGTCAGCGTTAAAATGACCTATTCATATCTGGCCGGCGCGTAGTATGCTAATTTAATTGAAGACCTAATAAAACTTGCTCTACAATTTACCGCATAATAAAGTCATAACACAAATCTTACTTTGGACTCGGCAGTGGCTAGGACTATGCGGGAATCCCTGGAGAATGATTTAGCGGCCTTACAGTCAGTGTATGACGATCAAACTTTATTAAATAGCTTATCTTGCGCACCTGCTTAGCACATTTCTGCTTTTATGAATAGTTAAGCAAAAATATTATATAGAAACTAGATTTTCGTCCTGTGGCGTCGCTCACGGTCTAATAGATTTTCCCGCTGAAATATGCATTTTTTCCCGCGTTTTAAAGTTGCCAATGACTATGTCACTCCATACCTTCAACTTAAAAATCACGTCAATTCGTCACTCCGTTAACGGTTTTGGTAAATGACAGACAAACAACCAGACACGCACATACATTTTCCTATTTATAACATGGATATTTTATTTGAATTGAGACTGGCTTTGATACAAAAAACACATTATGATTTATTCAGTCTAAGTCTATTCTAAGACTGCAAATAATAAGATTGAGTAGAAATAAATATAAATAATAAAGATAATTCTCAATACTCATAAACACAACCCTAAACACTAGCAACAACACTGAGTTGGCAACTCTGCGGGGTTCTAAGCTTAGACGTCTAGTCTTCTTTGCTCAATAAACAAAACTACGTGGTTTGCTTACTGATAAGAGAGGGTTTGATTTATTACCCTTTAAATAAACGATACGCTAACGTTCCCCATTATATAAATGAGCTTGATTACTCAAACCGTCTCATATTTTATTTATATTCCCGTGATTTGGGTAATTCGTCGTTGGATAGGCTTGCTTTACCAAAGATTTAAGGATTATAAAGATGACCAGTTTATTTAACGGTATATTTAATGGAAAAGCAATTAATTGCCTCTTTGTTTTTATAAGTACGACTTCTAAATATCTAGAAAAACTCAGAATAATATTTATACATAATACATATCTACCCTTTCAAACCTTTTTAATACGATTTTATAAAGCATAGATAAATGCTTGCAGAAGAACAGCTTTCATTTAGATTAAAATTAAAAAAAATTAAAATTAAAAATCATTTATTTCAGCCACTTAAAAGGCCATATACACAGTTACATGGTTAATGCAAACACTTAAAAATAAAAATAAATCAGATAATGATAGTAGGTACAAAGAAATTACAATAAATTTAGAAAAAATCAATAAAATAAAAACCAATAAATTTAAATTTAAATGTCGGAATTAAATTGAAATTAAAAGAATTAGTAAATTTGTCAAGAATAAAATCATCAAAAAATTAAAAATAAATAAATTTAAATTAGAATTAAATGTCTTTATTGCTTATTACGTGGAGCTGCGATAAGCGCCACATAATCGGGCAATCAACTTTGCCCGCCAGCACCTTGAGCAGTCGATTTTTGCTGGAGTGCACGCGGCGCAGCAGCGATCCGGCTCTTTTTCTTAGGATGGCTTGGAAACCGTCTATATGTGCATCCGCGAACATTCCTGAAGCGCTACAACATTTTGGGAGCCTGACTAGCGCTCTAAAACCGTTGTTGTACTGGACTCGCAAAGCGTTAACTGCCTTCTTGCTATAAGAAACCCACAGACTGCAAGTGTAGAATGACTGGCAGAAAAAAGATTAAAGTAAGTAGGTCTTTCTATGTATATTAAAACTAGTCACAAACGTCCACGCAAGAATAATAATAATAATAATAATAATAATAAAGCCTTTTATTTCCATAAACCTTAAGAATAAGTACATATTTTATAGTCCACGCAAGAATACCCATTGGAAATAACTTTTCACATTAGAAAAACGTATACGTGGACTGTCGTACGTTTTTAACGAATTTCCGCCGTAAAATTTTAAAAGAGCTCATAAAATAGACGTCAATTTTATTTACGTTCTTTTAATATCCTGACGTTATCGACTTCATCACTGAATAATTTATTTCTCGTGTCCTTAAACGCAAAAAATTATAGGTAGATGTAAAAATATCAACTTAATACATTTTTGTGTTTAGAAAAAATAATAAATTTATATACTTGCATAGAATTTTTATCTTATTTACTATATTTATCAGATTTATTATGATGATAATTGAATATAATAACGTTTTTATTTTAGTTAAAGCCATAAATAAGTTCATCTGAGTATATTTCTATGTGTTTTCGTGAGCAAAACTGTACACACTCTCACACCAAGATATTTGATGGTTTGAGTAAGTGGCGGTGTATAATGACGAAATTTTGACAAATTAATTAGATAAATTAATAACTACCTCAAACAAATAAACAAGCTTGTTTGACTTATTAACATTTCACAGTAAATGTGCTAATCACCCTTTTCAACGGTTTACAGCAGTCGTTATTTTCACCTCGAATTACTCCTTTACACACGCAGATAAGAACTCTTTAATTACTCATTAAAATCTCATAATCTTGAGCTTATTGCCTAATTTTAGGCTTCAATTACTACACATATTCGTTTCATACTTAACTAGTTCGTAATATTTTTAACTCCGAGAAAAAATCATCACTCAACTGATTCGCCGTAATGAGATGTGTCGTGTATTTATCAGTTTTCCTCTGTATTTTCACGACCAATGACCTCGTTATATACCAGAGCACATATATCTGACGTTTTTGCTGATCGCCTATTATGGACGTTGAACCTTGGTTTTTGTATAGATATTGTAATAGCAGATTTTGGTATGTTACATAAATTGAGATGTTGAACGTCCATAGGTAATCCGTCAACGATCGTCAGAATAAGGTCTCTGAAGTTGGGCTACAGCGCAATGTATTATTATATGCACCTACTTATTTTTTTTATTATTATCACACATTGTTACTACTCGTAAGTATTCACTTAGGTAACTGCTTTTAATGAACTTAACTATGTTGAGGTTTAATTCCCTTAGTCGCCAAGAGATGGCGCTACTGGTAGCGAAATGTAGAAGTTACATTGTGCTAAGTAAAATATATTTATAATTATTTTATGTTATAATTAAGAGCAGATCAGTACGATATAAGTTCTATTATTTATTAATTTGGTAGTTTAAATTAAAATATTAAAGCCATTAAAATTAAATTATACATACCTACTGAGTTATAATTTTAAAGGTTCGTGTATTTATTTTACGGTTTATCCGATAATAAAAAATATTTTGTATTGATATTAAGTTTAAACATAATTTTATTACTGTGTCTGGCTTGATAATGCTTTTATTCAATTAGCGCTGTAATAAAGCCAACAAATTTAATTTTGAAATAAACAGAATGAGTGAGATTTAATTCTTATCACAATTTGAATTGAGTTTAGCCGGTTTGAAAATTGAAGTGATAATACATTTCAAAAATGATTATAACATTATTAGGGTTGTCTTGATATTAAATCCTATAAATATATTGTAAAATAATTTTATATCCGGTAATTTTATATCGTTCCGGATTTAGAGTAATTACACCCGGTTACTTCCATATACGATTAGGATCTTATCTCGATTGACATACAGCTTAAAATATTCCATTTATAATACAGTCGAATCGCACTAAAATTCTATTTAACCTATAAATAATTTAACTGATCTTTTAGAAGAAGCCAGTATAAATTTAACGTTAAATAAATCCCTTGTAACAAACTACCGACTAAACAGTTCAGTTTTACTTTGACCCACTTGAGACAAGTTGCCGACTTTTAAGCGTGGGGTGATTAGAAGGTACAGAAGTTTAAAATGACATTTTCCCTAAATTACGGTTAAGTGGTAACAAATGGCCTTTTGCTGTGATAGTTTGTTGTAGGCAAAGCGGCAATGGCTGAATCGCTTTTATTGTTATGCTATCGAACAAATACATATATTTTTGACATTGCATTACATATTTGTAACAATAAGAGTTGGTGTAGTGATTAGGGTGAAAATAAGGCAAAAAATTGCGAAATGTGTGTGAAAATCACCAGCTTTTATTATAAATTGTTTATCGAATCATCGAAAATAATAACCAAATTACTGAAATAATAATTAACGCAAATAAATCTACAGAAAGCAATTCTTTCTTTTACATCATAGTGCCGTTGTTAAGCATTTGAATCTATCAAAACGTAATAATTAGGTATAGTAAAACCATTCTAAAAATGAACTCCCCTACACAAAACCGTGATGATTTCAACGGTGAGAGGAAATACAGAAAAACAGAATACACAGAAAAAAAAATACAGAATTCGGTGTATTTTTTTTTCTGTGTTTTTCTTTTCTGGAGGGGAGTTCATTTTAGAAATGGTTTTACTATACCTAGTTAAACCTCTAAAAAACGTAAAGTTTTATATTTAATGCCATTTTCATAATTTTGCGTCATCGTAACAAATACCGCCAACTTAACAATGCCTTGATATTTCCCAAGAGCAGTAGGTGCTTCATTTACTTACGGAATAACTACCTACCTACATTACCTTTTCATAATTCAATACATTAGAACCTCTTTCATATCATTATTCCAATCGGGTCTTAGCGTAAAATGTTACGTACGAAATACCGTAGTATTTCGTGTGTGTAACACATTGGGACAAAACTGCCAGAGTTACGCTGTTACCTGTTGAAACGATATAGCCTCTTTTCGTGCCGTTTTAATCTTGATTTTCCCGCCGTGTTCTCTAATTTTTCTACCCCTTGATAATAGCTTGTTGTTTGTCTGAGACGTGAGAGGTCGCGTGTCGAATTTGCAAGGCTTTGTTTTTCGTATTTGCTGCTTTAATTGTATTGCAGTATCATCACTCTTTCAGACGTAATACTTCCACTCCTAGTCGAGCTATTATAAAACTCAATGTCAATAAAGCCTGACATACCATACGAATTTCTTGTTTTCACCATGGATTACTATCTGTGAATAAACGGTTTTAATCAAGGTCCAAAGTTTGAAGGATATGCGAATTTTACCAACCCGCACTTGACTAGCGTAGTAAATATTATATCTCTCTTCAAGAGAGTAATTCCTATGTCCCAGCTGTGGTAACATAAATAGGGGTGATGATGAACGAATGATATTGAACGGTTTTTACCAATTTACCAAGTCAATTGTCTACGTGTTGCTGGATGTATACTGATGACCTACCCAATTGCTGTAATTTTAACAGATCTTCAGCTGGTCTTGATGAACAAGGGTCTGTTGTCTAATTATTAAGTACTATGAAACCTGGGTTAACAAACTCATTTTCTTAACTGGCACCAGTAAACAATAGATTATGTTAAAGTATCTTGTTCTACGCAATATCTTGGCAGTTATCATAAGGTGGAAGTGTCTAGGTGCCGTGTTTTTGCCCCGTTCAGCAGCTTCCTTGCTAATTTTGTCTCACTCGGTCTCGTAATAAAGATATAACAAACATGCAAAGACGGCATCTCAAAGTATCTTCCCACTTTCCGCATGAAACCACTAATGATGTTTTTGCACTGAGAAAATGAGTGGAAATCTCTGGAAGTGTAAAGATAAAATACGCCGTGCGAAATTCGGTTTCATTTAGTGTATGCCTGTTTTTGCTGCATTTAACGTTGAATATTTAGGTAGATTTTATGTTATCTTTAAGTCTTTTTATGTATAAAAATAGTTTTCACTGACCAATATGTACAGATTTACAGTTAGACAAAACTCATATCTTGCTATCAAACGTACACATTTTTTCAGACGGTTTTTAACAGTATGATCTCATCCTTATTCACTCCATTATGAAATAGACCGTGTTCGGAATCAGAAAAACAAAAGACTACATTTATCACAAACCCCTTTTCAGGAAAGGGTGCTAGTACATATCTTTGGGTTGTCCATATTGTGTGACGCCGTACGGGCGGACATACATACATATTTTAAATGAAGGGACCGACGCATAACCCGGACGCCTCGCCTGGACTTTCTTTTAGTCAAATGAGGCGTAATAAAATAATGGTAGGAAAAAGGCTTCTCGAAAAGTTATGAAAGGGAAATCCAAAAGTTTGGAAGCGTCCCTTTTACATTTTATACATTCTATCCGCTTTGGCCTTGTTATTATTTATGTTACGTTTTCGTCTGACCGCAGCGCTTCTACCGCGCAGTTTTTAATTAATGCTACCCATTCCTCGTACCTTTCTAGTGTTACAACAATTATTTTACCAACCTCATTAAGAAGTTTAATGCCGGAAAGAAAAATATTCTCCGTGAGGTTTCCAGTTTCCACTTCGTCGTCTCCCTTTGTTGTGCCCTGTGCCCCTTTGTGCTATTGTGATACAGTCTCAACAACTTCCGGATTCTTTTACGTCTTCGATCCCTTAGATTCATTGTTTTTTCGATGCTTTATTTAGAGCGATTTTCAAAGTGATTGATACAATTGCCTGCCTTCTGTTGAGGCTTTATGCTTTCAAGTCAGCTTGAGATTTATTTCTCATATATTTCTCTCATTTTATATACTTATAATTGTAAAATCCAAAGTATATGACGTTTTTTTCTCGTTGATGCGAAAATTATTGAGTGATTATTAGATAAAACTTTGCAATAATATAATTAACATACCTCAGAATACTACTTAGGTTACTTTTTACCTTGGGAAAATCCATTATAACGGCGGCAAAATCGCGGTCGGAAAGCTGGTTTAAAATACGGTAAGTTTTATTTGATTCAGTAAATGTTTAATTTAAAATCAACACTTATCAGTGCTCAATAAAATTCCGGAATGAAACATGCGCGGCTGGTATCGGGTCGTTAGTGGAACAGTTAGGTCGTTTCGTTATTTACCATCGCTCGTTCATCATGTTTAATTGCGTCGCGTTCGGTGAACGTTGCTCGAGCGTTTTGCTGCCATCGATGGAATCGAAGTAGTCGTCACTGCATGTAATGTGTATGGGCTTCAGTATCCGTTTAAATATCCTTATCATAATACCGTGAGAACCTCTAATTGGCTCTATATAACTATTTAAGATTCTATTAATGTAGGTATAGTTAAGCTGTTGGTTTTACAAATAAATAAAAAATAAATAAATAATGATCATAGTCACTCACTATATTGATAAAACATATATTTACAAATTTTGTGTTTTTTATGTTTTGTAAATTAGTATTTCTAGGTTGTAAGCAGCATAGGCAGCAGCCGTAAATCGGCATCCTTGTTTTAAAATCCACTTAAACATGGTTATAAAGCTTAAAGCCAAATTTAAACACGCCTCATTTGTTGATTTAATCGCCAGAGAAGATATTACGCTGACGGCAATAGACGCTGCGCTTTGAAGTCATACGACAAGAAAAGTAAAAAACAATGTTACAGCAATGTGCCCGTAACGATGTTTCTGATTTTCGGCAATATTTGCTGAGCGGCATTCGCCATTAGCCGTGGCACGTCCGAGCGCCGACACGTGTCGTCTCCGACATTTTGTTTCTGATGGCGTGCCATGATGAATCGCTCTCCCGATTTCTCCTCGCCAATCTCCCTTCAAAAACATTATTTTCCTATATCGCACATTTTCGCCACACACGTTCGGAGTTAAACGCCGTTTTTCGATCAAGGCAGGCAGAATTTACTGTTACTTGATGAATTATGTATTTTTGAGATAAAAATCTCGGATAATATGATTTTTATTCAGAAATGAGCTTTCTTTAGTCTGGCCTTTGTGTAACCGAGATGAGGCAAGGATCACGTACATTGAGACAGGCCTATTGTATATTGGAGCAGACATGCTTTAACGAGTGATATTCAGCGTTTCTTTTATTATAAAATCTGGATTAACTTCATTCTCCTATTTTTTTTGCTGAAACGACTATAATATTTTAGTTCTTTTCAGTTTACAGATGGTCTAAGAATGTCTTCCTATCCATTAGTCACAAAAGTTTCTTACAAAAGCTCCATATTCTAACGACCCTGACGTGCCGAAAAACTTTAGCCATAAGGAAATTGCATATCACAGCAGAAAGACATCAGCCCGTTCGGTGTCGCCTTAATGTGTTAGGGTTCCGTGATTCTGTCGACTAATGGTCTTGTTTAAGAGTAATTGTCCAATAGTAACCGTTATCACTTATCTTTTGGTTTTACTGAGTTTCAGCAATTCGAGAAGACGTTTTCTTGTTAAACTTGTTCAATTTAGCTCTACAATACGGTTCTGGTTACAGTTACTGTAGTTTCTATAATATTGTTATGGGCACGTATGTACGTGGCACGTTCTAGTTCTTACCAACTGTCGTTTCTGAAAGTTTCTAATAGTCCTTTGCCCATGTTTATACAATTTTGTATCTGGAAATTGGTTTGAGGTCCACAATTTCAACATTGTTGTTCTTAAAGTAAGTTATAATCATAATATAGGTATTCAAATGAATTTTCGTTAAATTTCTTCGTTTGGCGTTAATGTCGTGGATTATTTCGAGCTTGTTGTAGATTTAATGAAATCTTAATTTGTTATTATGCAATTAACGTTTATAACGTTTTATCCCTACATGATTTGACGAAAACTAGCTTCAAGATAAAATATCTAAGTCCACTGGCTCCGAGCTCCACGTGTACAAAGGTCATTATTCACCTGGCTAAGCAACAGGAAATCTCTGCCCGTGGCTTACCTCCAAATCTCTTCTTACATCCAATTGTGCGTACCTACCCGTTACCCTTATCCTTGGAAACCAGAAAAACATGCCTTTCACCCTCTAGTGACTGTCACGTTTTCAATTAGTGTGCTCAGACCGGCCGGATTATAGATATATCCGTTTTGATGTGAAGACGGCGTGGGCTTTCTTACGCCATTTCGCTGTAGGGTTTCGGGTCTCGGCGAAAATGCACAGATATCGTCAAAAGGTGCTCTAATCTGAGCTTTATTGGATTCGGGTCTGGTATATTATCTCAACAAGAACTTGAATCAACGATTTACAGAAGCTCTGAACGTCTGATATACAAAGTTGGCTTCGTCGAGTATGATAATAATAAATGAACATCAGCTTCGGATCTAAGGGGTGTCGAAGCTATTCATCCGACCGTCTGAAGAGATAATCGTGACTATTCGCTGCTTTGAACGCTCCTCAAGGAAGAGCTACACAATTCACTTTCATGTTGCTTATTAAAGTACTTCGTAAGATTCCACTCTGCTTAGATTGGATTCTTATTACGAGGATTTAGACTTTATCTCACCCTGCTTAAAGTTTGTTATTGAACTTCTTGTCTTTCGTGCTTATATTGAAATGCCTTTTGTTCACCACAAGTTAGGTAGGTAGGTACCCGTCATAGTCATAAATGACGATATGGCTTATGTATTTAATTTGTAAAACCTTTGTTTAGAAGATATTTTACCATTGATATCAATTGTTCCATGGAGTGAGAAAGGCTTTTGTGTGAGATACTTGCTAAATTACTCGTAACCTTTGTATCTTTTAAATTTACATTCCATTATCCCTTGTAATGTATAGCTTGCATTGAGTTTTGCAAAATGTTCGACATACCTACGTTTGAACATACGTAAACTGAATCATTATTATTATAAAAACTAAATCATAATCGAAAATATCAAAGATTCATGCTCATGATACAAATCAAGCTAGATAGGCGTTCTCTTCCCCGCCGGTTTCAAAGTAGAATCACCCGACTGAGGCAAATCAGAGATTGCTTGGCCGTGCGGTAAAAGAACTGTGCATAAATATTTGCTTCCCACGATAAATACGTCGGAATAGTTTCCGCTTTACAGAAGCGCAAAACTTTGTTGCGATGAAAGAAAAAGTTCTGTTGGATGATTAAAGAGTCTTGCGAGTTCTGGATTATTAAGTTTATGATTCTTTCAACCGAGCGCAATATTGCGCCTAACACGCCAGATTTAAATCAAATTTTAACATAAAAAATCCGATAAAAATTACACTTGGCCGTAAAATAATATGATAATTTTAACGCGACAAATGCAATTATCAATGCAATAATAAAACATTCACATTTACTATTATAAACAGCTCATATCCGAAAGTGAAATCCCGTGTAATTTCAGCTGAAATAATTCCATACAGCTGTGGTTTGTATTATGTCAAATGTATTTGATGTATCCGAATTCAGCTCACAAATAAACAACATACTTTTGCACTTAGGATATTGATTCATTTGTATGCGATTCGCTATTCCTATGTCCATTAGCTTAACTACACAAGGCTGGTTAATTATTAAGCTGAGCCAGACTATATTCAGGTATGCTCAGTAGGATTCAGGCTCCTTATTGCCTTTGTAATATAGGTATATGTCAGGTAAGAGAGATTGGGTTTGTATGTAGGAATATAGGTACCTACTTAGCTTAGTATTTATTATTAAATTGGGTCTTAGATATTATTTTGTGTGAAGTGTAACGTCAAGTCTTTGATTCAGTTTACCATGGCGCTAAAACACTACTAGCCACCAGTTTCAATAAGTAAGTTAAGGTTAAGCCGTGTGAAATGGGAGTACACACGACTTTTATTCCGTAGGTTGTGGGTTCTAACCCCGGCACGCACCTCTGCATCTTTCTCCTTCAAAAGTTATATGCGCTTTGAAAACATGTGTGCGAAAGGCAAACATCGTGAAGAAACCGGCATTTTCTGAGAAATTTGAAAAGTTTGAGGGCCATGTGTCATTTACCCACCCGCACTTAGCCAGCGTGGTGAATTAAGGCCTAATCTGACTCGTCATGAGAGAAGTCCCTGTGTCTCAGCAGATTATTCATTTATAAATCCAAACTTTATTCGAAATCGAGAAGTTGGCCTTTATGAACTTGCATTTACAAACAAGTAAAGAAACATACATTACAGTTTCGAACTGTTCAAATAAACTGAGATTTTCGCCCGCTAGGTCAATTATACCCCTTCAATCCAATTAAGTCTGCCCTTTTATAGATTCACTGATCATTCCTTTGCTTCGAATTAATCAGCAAATGTACTCAGCCCGTTGCTAACCCGTACATAATAACAGGCACCGCAAGCCATCAATTCAAGGGAAGTGTGCTTAATTACAAAGCCCACTCGGAACCCTATCCAGTAATCACTGCTCAAAGTCGGGCCTCACTTCAAAAGGCAATTCGGATATGGGCATCATCTCTACTACAGCTAATTCTGATCGTATTACCCATAAATATAAACAAAATTCCACCCACGGGACAAGGGTGTTTTACATTGTAATATAATATGGGATCATCTCGCCGTAAACTAAATGTGATTATGATTATAACCTACGCATTATTTTTAACCACCTTGAAGGAGAGTAGGCTTGTATTTTAATGTTGAGTATTGAAGAGCCAACATTGTCCTGAAAAAGTTTTAAGATGTTGTATTTGAACTTTTACAATAGTTGTACAATTAAAATTATAACAAATGCATTTCTTTCAACCACAAAATAATTTTACATATATCATTGTATTTTCATCATTAAATTTATCCAGTATTTTGACTAAGTATTAGCCTCGCGGTTCGTACATTTCAAAATAAAACGTTATAAGAACTGCCGAACAAAACAGATATAAATTGGTGTAGTTTGAGTATCTTAATAACGCAAAGTATTCCGCAAATTTACACGTGGTTCCGGGTTCCGCAACATAATGAACGAACACCCGCAGAACTATAACAACAATTTAAGTGGACTGACCCAGCGTCTGCGGCCGCAATTTCACTGGAGCTTTCAAACAAAATCATAAACAATACATTTATTTCCATAACATAACGATTTACATGCACGCGTCAAAAAAACTTAAAACTTAATAAATAATTTGTAACTTATTTATGTCAATTACTACTTATTCTTAAATATTTGTGTTTACGATAAAAATTTATTGATCTCTTTCATAATCATATTCATCCCAATTTTAAATTTCCACAGGTGGTATTTCTGGTGGATTTAGTAGCGAGATGCCTACTATCGCACTTAGCCGACTTTTAAAAATTTTCACACAATAGGTTGCATAACGACAACTTAATGAAACCTCAGTATATGTAATCGCACCACGCCTACTTTTTTATTTTTTTACTGAAGAATAGCAGCTTGCCATATTTTTCTCTCATCGTTTCGAAAATATCATGATGCCTATTTTTGTACAGTCTATTTCGTAAGTGCAAGGAGGTAAACAAAATATTTTGTCATTTAATTCCAGCGTTCGAGTAAATGGAACGAACAAAATGAATAATAATTTTATAAAATACTAGCTTTCCGCCCGCGGCTTCGCCCGCATTATGTTGGATTTTCCCGCGGTAAAATATAGCCTATGTTACTCGGGGATAATGTAGCTTCCCAAAGATGAAAGAATTTTTGAAATCGGTCCAGTGGTTTAGGAGCCTATTCGTAACAAACAAATCTTTCCTCTTTATAATATTAGTATAGATATTCATAACTGTGACGTTGTTCTAATTAAAATAATAAGGTAAATACGTACATACAATATATGTACCTATAGCTTTCGTACTTGGTGTAAATTTAAGATAAGCCACACACCTAGTTAGTTATTTTTCTTATATTAATCGGTGGGCGTTGCGATCTGCGACAAGTTTTATACTTCTGCAGGTCGCATCACTGCCTATTTTGTTATTTGCCTCAATTATATTCCTTAATAAAGACTTTTTATGTTTATGTAATCAGTATTAATAATTATGTTTGTAACAGGGTTCTTGGTCATTTTGGCATTGTTTTTATGTTTTGTTTATCATTTATTACATGTTAATTTATTTCTGTTAGAATTCAAATAAAAACGACATACCTTCGCGGTACAATTAAAGTTTTGTGTTTGATTGTACATTCAGTAGGCAACACAAGTAAACAATATACCGATAGAAATGAAAGTAGGCATTATGCGACCATATGGTCTATTTAGAATAATATTTGACGAAACGCAATTTTCGGCATAGTGCGATCACTTGTATGGAAATTTCAGAATGTTGTCCTTGCGCTACATACTGAAAGTAAAAATTAAAAAATGAACTAAGTGCGATAGTAGGCATCTCGCTACTAAATCTTCTGGTGGGATTTCTCGTTATAAATTTAAACTAATTGTCATTAATTATCTTAAAATTATTTAAACTTATAGAAACTATAAGAAAAATTTAAGCCTTTCGGATTATTCGTGCATATGAGGTTTTATCTTTTCTCACTCACCATGTATCCGTTACCGTTACGAACATAATGCTGAATCGTGCTCGTGCTCAACCAATTATGAACCCCCATCTGAAGACCGACCCGAGTGGATCCTATCGTGAATATTGCGCAGATGAGGGTTGACATGTGTCCATTCGTACATAGTTATTGTAACTGTGATCCGTTACTTAATTTACCATCAAACTACAACCAAATTCTAACTTGTTTCTTTCTAAATAGGGCTTAAATTTGTCTGCAACGTTGATGCATCAGCTTTTCACTGGCAGTGAAAAGCTGTTTGATTTATTGATCAGACAATACCTGGTACGGGCTTGTTAAGGAATCAAACTTGTAATGGTACTCGGAACAAATCCAATTATGAACACTGTTGGAGAGTTTACATGAGTCAGCTGTTTGTTAGAAAAATCTGGAATCTTACTGTTATCATAAAACGTAATTTTCTTCTCTACATAGGTAACAAAAATAATGTTTGAAAGATTGAGCTGAAAGTTTAATAAATTTAATATTTACTTAATCTCATTGTTACTGGTGGGAGTAGAATGGTGAGTTCTTGCGGTAAATAATAGATCAAGTAGACTTTATACATATATTGAGGATTTTACACAAAAAAATTGGAGAGCGCTTGACCATGTCGTGGTCCGTATTTTTTCCAACAACAAAACTGACAGTAGCGCAAAGTGCACTCACATCTTTCAAAGTGACACCTGTCAAGCTCCCTATACAAAATTGACATTGACATTTTATAACTATTTTATTACATTAGGATTTCTATGATGACCGAGTAGGTAGGTAGAACGGAGCGTCGCTAACACGCCCCACCCCAGTGCAGCTAGCAGCACTCCTCAGCCACTGGGATTCGAGCGACGCGTACAGCCGACCTTGTCAGCACACCAGTCCCGGTCTTGATCGCACCATTCTGACTCTTTTGTCCTTGCCAGGAAAAACTTCTTGGATGATTCCCTTGGGCCAGTTGTTCCTAGGTCCGGATGGGTCAACGATGAACACCAGATCTCCAATCTGTAGCGCTCTTTGCTCTTTGTTCCATCGTCCCCTGGGTATCATGCTTGGCAATATTTCCTTGACCCATCTCTTCCAGAACATGTCTGCCAACCTCTGGGAAGTTCTCCATTTTTTCCTTAGGAAGAGGTCAGTGTCGTTGAAGACACCCAGTTGCGGTGAGTTTGATGATGTGCTGTGTTCACGATGCCTCCCCACCGTGACATCCATTGGGCCGAACAGGTCCACTCCGCAGAAACTGAATGCTCTTTGATGGTGTGCTAAACGGGGAAAGGGTAAGTCACCCATCTTGGGTACCTCTGGTTTGCTCCTTCGCAATCTACATATCATGCATTTGGCCTCTGCATTTCTCACAGTAGGCCGCACCCGTATGATCCAATATTTCTGCTTTAATTCATTGACCACTGTCTCTCTATAACCATGTAACATTTTCTCGTGGTAATGTTTTGCGATCAATCTTGTTGTATAATTCTTTCCATCCAGGATTATAGGTCTCTTGACGTCGTGCAGAACGTCGCGCGCCTCGTCGATGCGGCCGCCAGCGCGCAGTACCCCGTCGCTGTCGAGGTAAGGCGCCAACGAAAGTAGTTTACTGGTGCTAGGTATTTCCTTACCTGCCGTGAGCAGCATTATCTCATCGCCGAACGACTGGAGCTGAGAGTGTTTGATTAGGAGGTTCTCCGCCTTCATCATGATGTCATCACCATTGTATATAAATTTTCTATGTGGAGACTTACGGGTTATAGCTTTCAGACCATTTTTAATGAAGGTAAGTACACATGCAGCACACCTCAATAGGCGAAGCCACGAAGAAAACCTTGTAGTTTCTGGAACAGGTAAAAAATTATTTGTCATATTTATAACATTTACACATTCTAACTGACAATCTTTGTTTTCAGGTTCAATCACATCAAGCGGCCAGTTTTCAATAGTATTTTGTAAAAACAATGGTCCGTGTAACCATTCATTTTGTAAAACAGAACAATCATAAACTTCTCTGGTTGCAATGTCAGCGACATTCATTTTTGTAGGAACATATCTCCACTCTTGTATTTTTGTAAGTTCGTCAATTTCACCCAGTCGATTCGCGACGTATGTTTTGTAACATCGAGAGTTATTTCTTATCCAATGAAGTACTGTAGTCGAGTCACTCCAAAATATCCGACATTCAGCGTTCATATTTTGTTCTTTTGTAATAGTTTCTGCCAATCTAGCGGACAAAACAGCGGCCTGTAACTCCAAACGCGGTATTGTTATTGGTTTGTTTCCCGCTACTCGACATTTGCTTGCAATGAAGGCTACGCGTATTTGACAATCGATATCTATCCAGCGCCAGTATGCGACCGCGCATATTGCTTTCGTAGAAGCGTCACAAAATACATGTAATTGTAAGTTTCTATAACAATTCTTGTTATGCGGGCGCGCCGTAGCAATTCCATCAATCTTATCAAGCATAGCACTCGTAGCAATTGAATCACTCGCAGCAAGCGTAGCACTCGTAGCAATTGAATCACTTGCAGCAAGCGTAGCACTCGTAGCAATTGAATCACTTGTGCAGTTTGTTACGACCATAGGTAACTTGCTTTGGTGCGACTGAGATAGAAGACAAGCTGCATCTTCCGTCTCGCTCTCTCTTATAGACGCCGCGGGGTAATATCTTGGTAGTTTGACGTTGTTCAATGTTTTCAATGAAACCATCCATCTTATCCATTTTTGATGAATTTCTTTTGAGACAGGTTCATCCCAGCTGATTTCTGAGCGCCATGTTTCTTGTAATATTATTTTACCATTTATTGTTAATGGTGATAAAAATCCATAGACCTCAAATATTGACATAACAACTCGTAACATTTCACGTTTTGTTGGTATTTTCTCACCATTTAGTATATTCTTAGGAATTTTCTTAAATGTTATGTCGAATCTCAAAGTATCATCATCAGCATGCCATAATAATCCCAGCGTTCGTTCACCTTCACATTGCTGCCCAGTTTTGAACCTCACGGCCGACATCCCGAGGGTTTCTTTAGGGACGCTGCTCAGCACGGCTCTGCTATTGCTCACCCAGTTGCGCATTTCAAAACCTCCTTGTGCATGTATGAATGTTACCTCTTTTATCAGCTGGATCGCCGTGCTTTCGTCGGGTACGCTTTGTATGTAGTCATCCATATAGTGCTGGGTATGTATGGCGGCACTGGCGGTGGGCATAGTACTTTCATAGCGTTGAGCGTTTCTGTTCTTGATGTACTGCGCAATGAATGGAGAACAATTAGCACCGAAAATTAATGACGTCATCATGTATGTTTTTATAGGCTCTAGTAACATATTAGAATCATATTCCAACCTTGGATTTCCTTTGTAAATAAACCTTAGAGAGTGTCTATCTTCAGGGCGAATTTTAATTCTTAAAAACATGTCTTTTATGTCTCCCATTACAGCTATTCTATTTTCTCTAAACCGTAACATTATTCCAAACAGTGACATAAGTAGATCGGGCCCTTTTAGAAGATAATCATTCAATGATAATTTTGATGTTTGTGCTGCAGCATCAAATACTAGTCTTAATTTCCCTTTGTTTGGATTATCTACTCCAAAATGAGGTAAATACCATATCTTGTCATTATTAGCATTATAGTAATTAATGGGAACCTCTTCAGCATAGTGGTTAGTGAGTAAATGTTGAATTCTTTCGTGGTACCTGTGTGCATATTCAGTGTTTTTCTTCATTTTCTGTTCCACTCCTCTTAGCCGCATGTTCGCTGTAGGTAGCATGCAGGCATCATCTTTCCAGGGAAGACCCACCTGCCATCTGCCATCGATGAGTTGTGCTGTCTTCTCAAGATGCTGCCAGGCTCGTCGCTCTTCTATGTTGTCCCTTGGCTTACATGCAGAAACTCCCATTGACTCCATGGAGAAGTAGCGTCGCACGTCGTCATGAAGGTCTTGAAGGTTGTGGTCATCATCTTCATCGCGAAGCGGAGGCCCGACGTCAGCGATGTGGAGTGTAGCATGGCGCCTTGGCGCAGCGGCGTGTCGGGGCAGCAGCCCGTGGAGGCACCAGCCCAGCGGCGTGCGGGTGGCGCACGGCTCGGAAGCCCCGCCAGTAATGATATCTATGGGTAGAAGAAGATTAATATTGTCCTGCCCTATCAACACTTCAGGCCTGCGGAGACCAGTACAGAGTTCACTTTCAATGTCTTGTAAATACTTAAATTGTTCACATTTCACCATAGTCATGTCCTGTTTAGGTAAGTTCAATTCACTAACACTTCTCACACTTATGTTGTACTTTTGTCCATGCTTATTTGATAACGTTAAGTCCACTAATTCTGTGTCACAATGCAGTTCAGTATTGTCCCATGCGCCGCGCACGCGCATACTCACTTTTGTGCCGCGCAAACCCGCGCGTGCGGCTAGTTTAGCACTCATAAGCGACACAGTAGAACCATCATCGAGTAACGCACTGGTACTAAATACTCCATTGGGTCCATAAATGTCTATAGGTACAACTTTTAATAACACCAAACATTTCTCTTTTATATGGTAAACACTTTCGGGCGGGTTATTTCCAGTCTCTGAAGTCTTTTGCAAAGAGTCGGATTGGGACTCACTTTCGGTAGGCTTATCAGGTCGCGAACTTGGTACATAATGCAGAAGGCGATGGTGCGGTAGGCCGCACTCCTCGACGTCGCAGGCCGCCGCGGGGCATGTCCGCCGGTCATGATGTGATAACAAACACTTATAACACAAACCAGCGTGCTTTACGAATGTCCATCGCTGCTTGCGTAACGCTTTCTTGAACTTTTTACAATCTATTAGTTTATGCACTGAATCGCGACAAAACCGACACTTGTCATTATGTCCACTCTTGTCCGTTTGCAACAAAACACTTTGTTCATAGTTAAATACACCTTTTTTATATTTATTGTCCCACTTATTGTTTATTAAACTTGCACAACACATTGACACCTTTGTTGCTTCTTCACTTAAAAAGTCAGATAAAATGTCCAAACGTGACTTAGTCCCTACAGTTATAAGTGGATAGCTATAGTCCTGCCACTTAGACAATAGTACTGTAGGTAACTTGGTTAGTATTATATTGACAACACTAACACCTTGTAGATATTCCTCATGCTTCAGTTCCCTTACTGCAGTTACATAATTTTTGATTTTAATTGAAAAGGAAACTAAATCTTTGTGATATTCTTGTGTCAATGGGGTTATCCTTTTGATATCTTGAAATATTCTTGTTATAATGATCTCTGGGTTTCCAAACAATAGTTCCAGAGTTGACATCACCATTTCAGGTGGAGTTGTGCTTATAAGCAGCGCTGATACAGCTTCCTTTGCTGGGCCACGCAAACACCTTCTTAGTCTCCACAGATTTTCTTTAGTGCTGAATTGACAAATCTCAGTCGATTCCATGTAAGCTGCCTTAAATGATAGCCATTCCATTGGGTCTCCAAAGTACAATGGAAGCTCCTTGGGTGTGCTTATTCGACTGAGTAGATTGGTGTTGTTATGACTGGTAGATGCTGTATGTTGGTGGTTGACCATATCGCGCAGAGCGTTGGCCAGCTCCTGAACCGGTCCAATAGTGCCGCTGGCTTCCAGCGCTGGCGGCGGCAGCAGTGAGCTCCTATTAGGTCCATCAATATCGCGGGCTCCCTGCTGTTTCAGTTCATGCTGGCTATTCTCCAGCCACCTTTCAATACTCCTGCCATCCGTCCGGCTGCTGATCTCCGAACCATGATGTGGACTGTATACTTCTGCTTCAACCGCAGCTAAGTCAGCAGCTAGTTGTTTATCTATCAGTTCCATCTGGATACGGGCCTTTTCCTTAGCGGCTTCCAATTCCAATCTTGTTTTTTGTGCCAACACCGACGATGCTGATGATTTCTTAGATCTTGTTTTCGATTTATGAGACGGTGCGGAGGGTGGTTTAGTCTCCATTTTAGTACCTCCCGCACTCGTTCCTTGTCCAATGTGATCGATCGAATCAATTTTGTCATCACTTGCACCGGCGTCCATCTTGTTTGGCGGCGGCAAAATCCTTTGTCCTAATTGACCATGCGCTTGCGACCGCGTGGTACTACGCGTGTTCACCATTTTACTTGGTGGCGTATGGTACATTTACACGATCCGGTTCGAAGACCACTGTTACTGGTGGGAGTAGAATGGTGAGTTCTTGCGGTAAATAATAGATCATGGGAGTGCTAGCTGCTTGTAAATAGCAGTCTAGACGCGGGGATTTTAACCGAAACTTAGATGTACCTGAACGACGAATATAATGATGATGGAATTAGCTTATCTACCGAAGGAACGGGCATAACATTGCAAACTGTGGTAAAACCCCATACAGACAAAAAAAACACCACCAACCTTCTTAAGATGTTGCTCGCTCAGGTAGCCATCTGGTCTTCCTTCTCCAATCACGAAACCAAATCGTTCACAGCACACCTTCAGTTCAGGATATTTGAGGATATAGGCACAACACATAACAACACGTTTATAATAGTCAAATTTCTCAGCATCAGCGGGATACTGAGAACAGCGGAGTTCCATAAATTAGCGGCCAAAAATTTTCACTTGACCTTGCGATTACAAGCGTTAGCGGTGACAGACTGCGATATTGAAAAAAGGTCTCCACCAATCAGAGAGCTCTTTGCACACTGCACTAGGTATGGCTCGGCGAATTCTACCCATATAAAGTATATACCACGGCGAGAAATGTAAGCCTTTTAAATCTAAGGTAGATAAGCATCATCATTATTCAAATCATACCTACGATGAAGTATACGCGTAAACATGCACCCCGCCTTGAAAGATCGGGAGATTTTTCAACAAAGCAAGAGTGAAAGTATTCAAAGATAATTATGAAAATAGATATTAACAAATTAATAAATATGCGAGCGTTAAGAATTCGTCAAACTGAATACTTTATGATTGAGAAGAAAGAAAGTGCGAAATAATAAAATTAAATAATATTAACTTAAATTAAATTATGTAGTGAGATTGCATTAATCATAACTACTGCGTTGGAATAGGGTATAGTTTAGCAACCGCACGTTTAAAATACCCAGCCTTTGTCTTTACGGTAACAACGCGAGTGATACCGTCATCACCTTTATACGTCTCTGTGATAACTCCAAGTGGCCAGGCGAGAGGAGGGGAGTCATCCTGTCCCACGAGTACAACAGTACCAACTTCTATGACTTTCTCAGGATGAGTCCACTTCTGACGAGCTTGCAACGTATGCAAATACTCTATTCTCCATCTTTTCCAAAATGATTGGACCATACTATCGAGCAATTTCTTACGTTGTGAAAGACTAATGCGTTGGTCGGACATTTCCTCTGCGGGTAAATATTGTAATGGCGTAGACATAAGAAAATGTGCGGGTGTAATAACATCAGGGTGCGGATCAGCGGAAACTACGCTGAGAGGTCGTGAGTTCATAATGCACTCGATTTGAACCAAAACAGTATGTAGTTCTTCGTACGTCAATAGTTGATTTCCTACAACACGATAGAGATGCGTTTTTAAACTTTTAATGTTCGATTCCCATAAACCGCCGAAATGTGGGGCTCTTGGCGGAATCATCTTCCACTCAATGCGACGTGATAACAATTCATTAGCGACACGAGAATTGAAGTCTTTGTCTGACATGAAATTATTAAGTTCGTCTAACTGAGCTTTAGCGCCAACGAAATTGGTACCATTATCGGAATAGATACAAGAAACAGGACCACGGCGTGAGATGAAGCGTTTAAAAGCAGCGAGGAAGGAATCAGAGGTCAAGTCGGAGACAAGCTCAATATGTACAGCTTTAACTACCAAACACACAAAAAGACAAATATAGGCCTTTTGTGCATGCTGACCTCGACGTCGTGAGAGCGTGATGCGTATTGGACCAGCGTAATCCACGCCGGTGTGAGTAAAGGCCTTCGCCTCTGAAATACGAGACGTCGGAAGATCCGCCATCATCGGCGTAGGATGTTTGGGATTGAACCTAAAACAATCGTTACATTTACGAACGTTAAATCTTATGATGGTACGAGCGTCTAATATCCAATATCTCTGACGGATAATGGACATAAGCAGACCAGCGCCAGCGTGGCAATTTGCTACATGATAATGATTAATTATCAAGTTGACAATATGATTGCGTTTCGGAAGCAAAACCGGATGCTTAACTTCGAAAGGTAGGTCGGATTTAGTAAGCCGTCCTCCTATTCTTAAAATACCATATTCATCTAAGAATACGGCTAAGCGTAACAATTTTGCAGAAGGCGTTTTATTATTTTTGATGAGCTTTATGTCATCAGCAAAATTAGCTTTTTGAACGTCTCTGATCAGAGCATGTTCAGCTGAAATTAAACCTCTGACCGAGCGGGGATCAGAGTTATCTTTAATGCGTGCGAACTTCAGGACATACGAGATTGTCCGAAGCAATTTCTCCCAAGAAGAGAAGCGTTGAGCGAGATCACCAAATAGAAATAAATACATTTGTTGTATATCAGCGGCTGTTATAATAAATAAGCGGAATTGCAAAGGCAATAAAAATAAATCAGCCTGTAGGTTAGGACCTATATGTAAAACATCGTTAAGAGACAACCCTGTGTGTGTCTTGGCGCTAGCGTCAAGAACAATACGCGGTGCGGGCATATCTGCGCGCATTGACGGTATCTCTTCGAGTTCCCAAAATTTTTGAACAATATTATTTAAAGCGAGAGCGGAAAAACTAGTGATTGATGTCGCAGTGACGTCATCACGTGGATAATCACCCATAAGGACGTAGCCGAAAGTGGTGTGAAGAGCGAGCGGGAGCCGTGATCCTAACTCAACCTTTTCACCCAAATAAATGTACGGAAAAAGTTGAGCACCAAGAACCACGTCTATATTCCCTGGAATATTCCAGGATAAATCAGCGAGCGGCAAATTAATAAAATCGACATTATTATCACAATCGATAAAATGCGATGGTAACTGTTCAGTAATACACTCCACTACAAAAGCGTAAATTGTGTATTTCTGTTCAGGGTAAACGCGGGATTCAATATCCATATATACATAACCAATAATAGGATGCGAAGCGGAACCTACACCTTTGACAAAAGAATTACTCAAAGGCATAATAGGTAAATTAAGCGAGCGACAACATTCAGTTGTAATTAAATTATTCTGCGAGCCATTATCTATAAGGCAGCGTATGATAGACTTGTGACTTGCACAATCCTTAGCGCGCGCATACACTTGCGCAGTGGCCAACAACACGTTGCACTTAGGTACAGTCCCGGCCGAAAGCGTTACGGTCGAATTCTGTGGGTTTATTAAACACGGCTCGACTGAGTGGCCAGAGCCGGCGACGGGCTTATTGACACTGTGGTGTAAAACTGTCTGCGGGGAAAAATTAATATTTTCTTCTATGTATGTTTTAGCGTTGTGCGTGCGTGACAAACTTAAATTACTCTTATCAGTAAAATGCAGAAGAGTATGATGCCGTTTCTTGCATAAAACACAAACAGACTTTGAATTGCAGTTATATAAATTATGAACTATGCTAAGGCAATTCACACAACCATGCTTGGATTTAATAAAATTAAATCGCTGTTTGGCATCATTTAAATTCTTAAATTGCGTACATTGATATAAATGTATGTGATTATTATCATTACAAAAAACGCAGTGTTGAGACTCAGCACGCTTGTACGCGTTATCGCTAAGCGATGACTCATTACCGGCCGACACGAAAGTATTAAAGGTATGCGAGCGCGTCTCGTGCGGCCTAGCGGTGGCAGGTTTCCTAAGCGACTGTCGCGGGTTCGACTCCGTCTGCGAACAAGTTCGCTGTAAAATTTTAGCCTGGTCTTGAACAAAACTAATTACCTGCGTGGTATTAGGTATTTCGACATCACGCACTGAAAGTTCAAAACACTGCACTGTTTGTGTATCTAATTTAGTTAAAGCAAAATGCGTAAAAATAAAATCAGCAAGGTCATCAATACCTAGCTGTTTAAGGGCGGCTATAGCGGCGTAATAAGTATCTATAAATTCCTCTAAGCTTGAAGCGGTATGACTACATTGTTTCAAATCAAATATTTTGTTAAGATAATAAGTACCTAATGAGCGTTTATCTTGATATTTCTTAACAAGCGAATTCCAAATAATCCTATAAGTTTCCCCGGTGGGGACTATCCCGGCGATAACCTTCAAAGCATTATGTGTAAGTTTGCCTATTAAATACTGCACGCGTTGCGAATCGGTCAGCTGTTCATTGTTATGTACATTCGATTTAAAAGATTCGAAAAACACGGGCCAATTTACAGTGTTCCCGTCAAAGCTGGGTATATTAATCGGCGGTAGGTTTATTTTGACACTATTGCTATCACAACTGCGTGTGTGAATAGGTGAAGTATGACTACCTATTTTATTTCGTACTCGTTTGACACGAATGTAAAGATCTTCAAACGACTCTAAACATCCATAGTCAAGTTGTGCATCAGGATTTAAACTTAATTGATATTCGTTTATTTGATCAACAATAGATCCGAATTTATCGTGAATATCATCAATCGTTTCTGACTCAGTCATAAAGTTTTCGTTTGACCTAGTCGCGGAATCAAATGATTGTATGCACTTCGATGCGTCATACAATTTATTAATGCGTTTATACAATAACTCTTTCTTATGTTGAAGAAGGGTTATTTTCATTTCTGTGGTAACTTTAGCCATGGTAAATAAGAATTTAAATTAAATGAAACGAGAGAATAATTATTTATGAACAAAATTAATGCGGGTAGGAAAAACGAACGTTCGACAAATTTGAGAACAAAGGAATATGATATTTAACTAGCGAAATATATGAAATGCGAATGAAAATATGTTGCCTAAATTTATATAAAGTAATATCTATGCCTAAACAATAGATAGAAATGTTGTTATGCGTGTTTAGCGTAAGTTAATATAAATTTTGAATAAAATGTTTAAGAAAGGTGCGGGTAGGCGTTACCGACCGGCGTGGTGGTAAATTGACCGAGAAATTACCAATATTACGTAATTCTACGGGATAAAAAGCGTTAATTATTATTATTTCTACTGGATTTAATATCCGACTCGTTAAAGGACCATAATATGGGAGTGCTAGCTGCTTGTAAATAGCAGTCTAGACGCGGGGATTTTAACCGAAACTTAGATGTACCTGAACGACGAATATAATGATGATGGAATTAGCTTATCTACCGAAGGAACGGGCATAACATTGCAAACTGTGGTAAAACCCCATACAGACAAAAAAAACACCACCAACCTTCTTAAGATGTTGCTCGCTCAGGTAGCCATCTGGTCTTCCTTCTCCAATCACGAAACCAAATCGTTCACAGCACACCTTCAGTTCAGGATATTTGAGGATATAGGCACAACACATAACAACACGTTTATAATAGTCAAATTTCTCAGCATCAGCGGGATACTGAGAACAGCGGAGTTCCATAAATTAGCGGCCAAAAATTTTCACTTGACCTTGCGATTACAAGCGTTAGCGGTGACAGACTGCGATATTGAAAAAAGGTCTCCACCAATCAGAGAGCTCTTTGCACACTGCACTAGGTATGGCTCGGCGAATTCTACCCATATAAAGTATATACCACGGCGAGAAATGTAAGCCTTTTAAATCTAAGGTAGATAAGCATCATCATTATTCAAATCATACCTACGATGAAGTATACGCGTAAACAGATCAAGTAGACTTTATACATATATTGAGGATTTTACACAAAAAAATTGGAGAGCGCTTGACCATGTCGTGGTCCGTATTTTTTCCAACAACAAAACTGACAGTAGCGCAAAGTGCACTCACATCTTTCAAAGTGACACCTGTCAAGCTCCCTATACAAAATTGACATTGACATTTTATAACTATTTTATTACATTAGGATTTCTATGATGACCGAGTAGGTAGGTAGAACGGAGCGTCGCTAACACTCATTTTTATAGGCATTCCAAATCAAACTTCAACTTTCAACTAAAAGATCTTGAAAAGTTTTTTTCTAAATCTCTTAACTTAAGTGATTTTGTCTGCACTTGTTTGCCTACAGAAAGTTTGTAAATATAATATCTTAAAGTGAATCGTCTACAAATATTTGTACGTATGGTGAACGAACGCCTCAGACAGCCCTTGCTTAGGCTTCGTTGCTAAGGCTGATGCGAGACTCCAATGGAGCTGTGATCTGGTTGGTTCCATTCAGATTCACGCACGAAGAGCTCGATCTGACTAGACATCGTTTAATATTGCGAGCACTGGATTCTGTACCTGGCCGTGTGAAAACGTTGATCAAGTTTTGTACAATACGTCTTACAGCTTGTATGCATGGAATAGTATTTATTTCTTTCTGCTGATGTTTTATCGCTTGCTCAAATACTACGAGTATTACTATTTACTAGTACTAATACTCAATTACTATTGAGTATGGTAATATTTTAATACTATATAGTTGATTCATTAGACAATATTTTGCGGTGTTTTACCAACTTACTGCAATAACCAATCCGCATGAAACCTCCAAGATGTACGTTCTATTGGCATTTTACACAGTTGTGCTAGTAATAATTATCTTAAGCTTGCATGTTAGTATCTAATTCATCTAGACAATACCTATAAATATTAAATTAATACATGTCCTGATTTGCCTGAAATATATGGTAGTAGAAGTGCGTCCTATGGACTCACGCTGATCGTGATAATGTCGCGTTATTCCAAAATGCACCTTTACGGTCACACTCAACTGAACTAAACATTATCTAAGAACAATGTTGATTAACTTCTGTTCACAGGCGGTTGTTCTTTTGCACAGTAGGTACTTGTGAGGTAATATTAGAAATATATCGCCTAAAGGAAAGTAGGATAGTTATATTTTTCTTTGTTCTTGTTTGCTCGTGTTGTGTTGTATCGCTCTGATTTATTTTTATTTCTCTTGCAGGTAAGTCAATGCTGTAATGAACAGTGATGTTTTTCGATGTCGTTATCCTCATGTAAGTTATAGAAAATAGTAAGTATTATATAATTACACGATTGTAGTTACAGTAAACATGAAACTTATGATGCGTATCTCCAATTACATTAGCTACCGTGTACAGTACAGTCTATCCATCGGTATCGTGTTGTATTCTGTTCTATATCTGTCTGTACGTAGGTGTGCCTACGGCTAACATTTCCAATCATCCTATCTGGATTCAGGGATGGAATTGGACCTTGGCTTACGAGCTTACTCTGGTTCTGATCAAACTGGTTAATAATTTTCAAACTTATATTCTTAGTTGCGAGTTGCTAAACATAAAATGTTGCCGTGAACTTAAATAATGCATTTTTAACATAGGGCCACATTTGGGTCATAAACTTTAAACATGTCGTATAGATGTAAGATTTCCATTTAGATATTACATAAATGAACTTTCTCCTGACGTATTATAATATAACTAGTAAAAAATATTAAGATGTAAATACGATAAAAGCATTCAAGACCACTGAGTTATTCCAATAAGTGCAGACCAGATAAAGGATAGTTCAGTGAACCGAGCAACTAGGAACTTAAGATTATTTCAAAGAAATAATGGTTCTTCAGTAGATACTGCAGTGTACAATTGAAATCTGAGATAAAGAGCTGTTATTGTTCTTGTTAAGTCCCAGTGTTTTAATGGGAAGGCCTAGTTAGTCTGTTTATATCTCTATATGCCAACAACACCAACACACGACAATGAAAATAAGCATCTGATATAATAGCCGGCCCAATAAAGTATAGGCATACCACCTGGTCCCCGCCCCGCGATAGGCGCCTTTAAACCGACTATTGCAGCTACATTGTGTTGTTTATCTATAAAAGCAATGTCACTTTTTGTTCTAATTTTGTAACTCATGAACGGCAAGGACGATTTAGGTACTTTTATTTTTAATATATTCATTATTGCCCAAGGAAAGTTTAAAGGGCCTAGCTATTGCCCCTTGTTAATTGTTCACCTTTATTAATTTATAATAAAATATTTATACATTAATTTAAAAAAGTGGCAAAATATGGGAATAAAGGAGGCGAAGCTGCGGGCGGTCAGCTAGTTAACTTAATATTTCTTATGTGACATGAGGTCACACAGACTGCAATACTCTTGTTCGCGTATGCATAGCAAGCGTACGTAATCCGCTAGAAACTGATATGCCTCCCCAGTGTCCCTACTGTTTGATTATGCATTGTGATATTACCATACCAAGTAGGGAGCATCAAGTTAATTTACTGCCTGTCTTAAATTACCTTTGAAATTAGATATATTCCGCCGTCAGTGCGGATATCATTAACATTCATTTTCCAGTGAATATTCATTTGTTCCTTCCTATCTGCTAGGCTTAAATTGGTAGTCGAAATGGTACCGATTTGACATGAATTAGTATCCAGTTGCTGTAAATTTTATTGTCATTATATTACGCACTGCATCGCCATGTAAACTTATCTAATACTTATAAGTACAGTAACTTAACTTTTACAATAAAACCTTCCAATATTTGGGATTTATGTTTAATTTATGTTTTTGTCATCAATATTATTGAATACTAAGATATTTGACGAACAAAATCGTAATATTTTTTTTGAATATGATGCAAGTATACCAATAATTTATTCTTTAAATTTGCTAATTATACTTAATATTAATAATAAACTATAAATATGTTCACAATTTACAGGCATGTATAGCATTATTGATGGTTTAGTGGTTACGTTAGAAGCTGTGTTACTTATTTCCACGGAATATGAACAGAAAGAAAGCCGCGTGGAAAACTTGTCTTAAATTTAATTATAAAATAATCGATTTATTAGGTTTTTTTGGAAACCTTCTGGTCTCGGTTTATAAACGTTCATCAAATAACTGAAATAATTAAGAGCAGGCGCGACATTAAATAACCTCGCCGCATCAAAGGCGCGCGGAAAGCCACTCCTAATTCCGTTATCAAATATTCACGCCTTCCGCCGCTTCCTTCGGTGCTTCGCAACAATTATAATAACATGTAGGTACTTGTACAGGTTACCGCTAAATGTTGGAAATTCCTACTATTTTCTCGTTTATTCCCACTTGTCCTGTTGAGTAGTTCTGTTGACAGGACTACTGAGAAAAAAATTCCCAGTGGTCCTGCGACGTTTAGGACTATGCTTTACACCTGACTTTTATTCCCACCTCTTACCAAATGTCGTGTGTCTTTCATTTGGCCGACCTGTGAGACTGCGGGCGAAGGTCCGCCTGCGACGCAAGAGGTTGCGGGCTCAATTCCCATCCCGGGATAAACAATTGGACGATCTACAGATATGTGTTCTAGGTGTTCTCTATGTCCTACCTACCCATACCACATATCCACTAGCCAGCGCAAGGTTCGAACTTATCACGGGTTTAAGTGTTGCTGTGTGATTTGTCCAGCAATATTTAATATCTATTTCATTGTTTCCGTTTTCCCAACTATTTTCGGAACAGGCCGAAAAAAGAATAATTATTCCGAGCTTTTTATACTGCCACTAAATAATTTATCTTATGTACTTTTTCGGTACAGAAAACTAATAACTGTTAATAAAAACCTTTTTTTTTGTTTTCGTAACTGTATTCGCAATTGCCTGCAAAATCGAATACAGAAACTCCAAATAAAAATATGAAATAAAGCATTACTTTATGCTGTTGGTTCTCTTGTTTATGATGAACCATGTTGTACCACGTAATTTAGTTATGGTATTGAAGCCAAATATTATAATTATCTATTTATAGATCTGATTTAATTTAATGTCATTTGCAAATCGAAGTCGGAATATCCCAGTAGCGTATCCGATAATTACTCGTTGTAATGAATTCCGTTTGCGTTCGCGGCACAGCTAATTGTCTATTTGATTTCGAAACGGTATTTTGAATGGCTTTTAATTGAATTTATGGTACGATGTGCCTACCCTTATTATGCGAGAATCTGGGTTAATGTATGTTCAAATTCAATTTTATTTTATGCTGGTTAACGTAGGTGACTTCTTACATGTCGATGGGAGTTCCAGAAATTTAATAACAACGAATTCGGGAAATAGGTAAGTACTTTCGTTTCTAAATTATGAATAATAAATGGCAAGGATTTAAGCATCACAACATTAAATCATATCTATGTACTAAAACTTAAAACAATGTAAACATTAACTCTTGTTATTACTTTCTTACCAACAGCATGGGTGATGTGATCGATATAGATGAACGTATAATTAGGTTCTCCATTTTAAACTGTAAAAGTTTTTTTAACGCATAAAATCGCACGAATAACGAGATAAACTCAAGTGGCGAAAGACCTTTTTTATTAAAATTATTGATACTTTATAGCTTAATTAAGTCATGTAGATAGGTTAATTTTAACTACACGTAAAATTAGTTTTGATATGGATACATTAGCTGTGGACGAATCAATTATAGAACTCTTAAATAAAGCTGTTATCATCAGCATGCACTAACAATAGTACGTGTTGCGCAAACAAACCATACTCGTACAAACAAATGTGCTCATAGTTATATCATTAACGATTATGAGCACATTGGGATAGACAATGCCTATGCAGTTGTATAATTTCCAATACGCGATCACATTATCCCAATTTGTTTCAAAACAAATTGCTGGCTTCTATTTTGGACAACGAATTAGTATTGCTATGCAACGTGGCAATGTCGCCAGCATACTGGGCACTCGGCCTTGACAATATGCAATCTCTCAATATGTGACTCTAAGTTATTCATGATGATATTCAATACAAGTACTGAGGTACTAAGCAAGTCTAAAATCATTTATTCATTCCATTATTTCAGACAGACTCTGTCTGTCTGTCCGTGAACATGGCGCTTCAATAGAGTCGAAATATCGGAAAACTCAAAAACATTTAAATCATGGTATGTTACCCGTTTCATGTACAAACATATTTATAAAAACCACGATAGTTTAAAAACATTTATTCATTGTCAATTATGAATGTTCGTAGTAATCTTTATTAATCAGACCAGGAACTAACTAAACTTATTTACATCCTGTATATTCTATAATTATCGTAGTAGAAAATCCGCTATAAGATACTTAAGAGACAAATCAAACACGCAAAATCCGTATCTCCGCGTCGCACCCGCATTTCATTACGACAATCCGACAGTGCTTTCGACTTGTGAGTTGTGATCGGAATGAATATGTATGGAGCATAGGCTTATTATGTATGGACACGTAAGCTTGTGGGTGACGCGTCCGCAGCTACTAACTATATCCACATTTCACTAGTTGAGTTCTATGGATGTGGAGACAATCATAAACTCGAGATTAATTCAGATGAGATGAGGAAGTTCTATAAGCTTGTTGTGCAATGACTTAATTCCAATGGTATCTGATTTAACTGCTATATATTTGAAAAGCTACAGAAACAAACATTATTAACACAAAAAACAATATAGAATATTGTATAATATTTACAGTTAATTGACCAATCACATATCTATTCCACAGTAACAAGTATCGTTAACGTTATCCCAATTAACAATGGTTTTCCATCTAAACCATTTATTGGTGGTTATATAATGTTTCGGATTCAAATATAATTAAGTTATTGAAAATTGTTATGGAAATTTGTATTTCTCCTGGATTTGAGAGGGCTTTGAACTCGTGTAATTGAGTTTGATTAGATTTGTCTCTAAATTGTGTATCAAAGGATATGTTACACGTGGATTTGTTTAAAAGCTGTATCTACGTATGAGGTATAAACATTTCGAATATTTAACATGCGAAATTTGCTTACTCGTCTACATTTTCCCTATTTAAATCCTGCTCCGTTTTTATAATATAAAAATATGTGATTTCAACTCGCATAAGCTCGTCGCATGAACGCCTCACATATAACGGATCGGTCCAAGTGATCTTTAGGATTTTATGGAAACACAAATCTTTAAATTAAAGTCTTTAGTATAGATTCTAATTCAGAACGACTAATTAAATGCATAATTATCTAGGCCAGTTTATTAACAGACAAGTGATAATCTTTCTATGATTTATTACCCTATTAAGTAGATAAACGTACTAGTACTGATTAACACGAAACCCATTTAATTTGCACAGCTGTAGCCACGGCCTATGGACCGCAAACATTGTCCGCATTTCCAGGACAACTGTAGCAACATTTCAGTCGGCTGAGGCGTCACACAACACGTTTCACTGGCTGCCCCGACCACGTTCCGATAAGCCCCGACAAGCCTACTGCAAGCTCACCTGATAGGCTGATAGTGCTCGATATTCCTTATATGTGCGACTGACAGATTGAACCAGACAGCGGGAAAGGCTGGCCTGGGAAGTCAATTAATGTGAACATCGGTGTACGTTTACCAGTTTTGTTTTGCGTAAATTGTCGCTTTTCGTTTGACAGGTATAGTAAAACCATTTCTAAAATGAACTCCCCTCCACCGAATTCTGTATTTTTTTTTTCTGTGTATTCTGTTTTTCTGTATTTCCACTCACACGTTGAAATCATCACGGTTTTGTGGAGGGGAGTTCATTTTTAGAATGGTTTTACTATACCTATGTTTTTAATAAACTCCAATCAAGTCTTCAATCTAGTACCTTACCTACTTTAAGTAGTTAAGTCCAATCTTGGTAAGACTGACTAAAAATACTTTACCTTTTTGGGATTTTCGTTTTCCAGTTCTACTTAAAATATCCGGATATGAATTCAATGTAGAGGCGTCTTGATTAACAAAAATGTTCCATAAAAATACATGTCATGTTTTTTCCAAAGTGGAAAATATTGGATTTTTTGTTTGAAACATAAGACATTAGGAGTAAGTATCGGGCTGAGAATAAGTAATATTTTTAGAGATATGTGATTTGACTTTGATTGATTGGTATACGAATTTCAAAGGCTGATTTAGGTCATGCGCAGTGAATTAAACATCACAGCGATTTGTACTGAATTTGCAATCAAATATGAAGTACAAATAAGTCACGAATCTCAATTCCTTATTGATTAAATCTAAGACATGATTTACTTAATTCAAGAGCGTAAATCACGTATCTGTAAACAAACCAAGTCACGACAATTAGTTCTGATTGAATGCGTGACTGGGAGTGATGATTATAAGCAAACTAATAAGGTTTCGTTAAGCGGAAACTCAAAGGTTGAAACCTATTCTACAGTTTCTATTAGTGACTTCTCAGTGTAGGTAGTTTATAGGTGATATTCTGAATTGTGAACTGTTAAGTTCTTGCGAGGGGGATGTAGACATCTCAAAAATTTTCTAGTCAATTATGTAAGTATTTTAGTTTGTTTATTTTTCGCCTTTATTATCAAATTTAAACCAATGCTAGTAATGCTTTAATGCATATTATAACCTTATCCTTATGTAGGACAGATTTATCTTACTATCTTTTCCACCATACCATTATCTCATATTATCTCATAATTTCTTAAATCATATGGTAAATTATTCCAATATTTCGACTCAGGTCTGATTCGAAATCGCGATGTACAAGGTCTAGTTCTACTATTTAAAACTTATTTTATTATTTAATATTTCACAACATTGATAGACAATCAAAACAATACAAAAACACATATTTGTCCTGAATGGCTTGAAACTCCTCCCGCTCGCGGATACCTCTACAAATCACTGGTGCTACGACGATGCTACCGAAACCAATTAGTCGACACTTGTCATGTTAATTAAGTCGACTATAGTCGATAATACACTGGGACATTTGTTTGACACCGCTGAATTGATATTGCTTTAAAGTTCGCAGGGTTGAACGTATGCGGTTATAATTACCATAATTATTGTTATTGGCAATTGGATATGGTTATGTTTGAACTTATATGTCCTGATTGGGCAGGGCTGGCTTTTACGAGTTAAGCGTTGAGAGAATTTTGATGATAACCAACTTGTTTTCCGTCCCGGGATTATGCATGTGGAGGATTTTTTTAGACTATCTTTTATCTATTATAGTTAGAGCTGTTAAAATGCAATGAGATAAGACTTTTTTATGCATTTACAAGTCGCAAACATAAGTCAGGGATTTCCAAGTTTTAATTGCATCGAAAGATTAAAAGATAGCTGTGCGAAAATGGGATGAAATAAAAATTGTTAAATAAATTAATTTCCAGGTATAATAGTAAACGTAAGACAACATGTTCCATAAACATTTTGCAAACTAAGTCCCTAATATTTCAAACCTAGCGCAAACCCTGTTTCCGAGCAATGGTGGGAGAAGTAATTACATGTTCATTAGTTGACTATAACGACACGCTACATCGCGTGTCAACTCAAGCGGCACATCTTGTGCGATGTACGTGCTACCGAGCGAATGCTTACAGCGGATTGTCTTTCCAATATCAGCGGATGCTCATAATGTTCAGCATGGCCTTATAGAATCTATTCTTTTGAATAGTGTGTAACCAATAGTTTAGTGTTTTGTATTGCATCGATGGTGTGGTGGGCTAGGGCAAGGCACCGCTATCGGTTATTTCTTACTGGGTTATCTGTAAATATTCCATTTGATGATGATTCAAATCACAGTTGCACAGTAATTGATCATCATACTAATTATAAAACGTATTGTTTATATATTTTGTACCCTTCTAATCTATTACTTACTTGAAGGTAACATGGAATAATAATACGACTGCTGTTGCTACGCACACATTGGCAACATACAGTTACATTCACTGTAACTGTAATGCGATCGATCCCATGGGCTAATGGATCTAGAACTGTCACTCGGCTGAATTAACGTATTCATGCGAACGACAGCCGCTTGTCCTGATCAAAATCAATTACGCATCTATACATGCCGTATCCATTGCAATATGCATCGATTTGATGAATTAATCCACTAAGTACGTCATTAAGATATATCTCCGACTTTTACATTCATTCAATTCTTGTCAAGTTTGTTCCTATAATGATATGCCAACTACCATTCCGAATGTAGGACCCTCTCGAAAACCTTTTAAAAACACACAATACCTCAAGGGTTAACCGTACATAATTGCCACTCAAATACAAGGAATCCATAAGGTTATCCTAAAAGAGCGTTGTTTGGATTGAAATCGTTAACATGACAAAACCTGAAAATATGAGTATTCGGGGGACGCTTTCGGGGTTCGTAAACTCTTTATTATGTGATAAGTTAGCAAATGTCGACGATTGGCATAAGTCACAGATGTCTCAAAATCAAGATGCCGCGATTTGGCTCACATAATCAATATTCATAGATCGAATCTCTGAAAATCCTGTCGACCTGAAATAAAGATATTAAATGCCAGTTTCCCGTCTATGTTTATGAACCATGTCAACCGTAAAATAAGAAAGGACGACTGCTGCACTCAATACAGTATTTAGCTTTTCTATTTCCAACAACTGTCTCCTGGATATCACTGCGGATGTCTGCAACTTCTGGTTCACAGTTGTCTTAACTTTGCGTCGATGGCTTATCAATAATTCTCCTATCCCAACTGAAAGCGGACGGGTGTCAAAACTCGCAACCTCGGTTTACTTTATTTAGAAAGCGGCGTGTTCAACGGGTTAATTTATTAGCGGGCGATTTTAGTGTTTGACGTGGCAATCTGAAATAAGTATTTATCAAGCAAAACCCGTAAGACGTCTAAGTTTTGTAAAAGCTATTCTGATTGTATGTTCTATATTTAAAAAATTTAGTTTTAGTTTATCTAAAGATCTTCTACATTTTCAGACCTTCAAACCACTCTAAACGTTTTTTAGCTCGCGACTTTTCTGCAATAATTTTGTTCCTTGTTTTTCTACCCAAAGTAAACTAATACGTGTTTTGTGTGAGTTCATATACTATGTATGTACGAAACAATAACTTACGTAATGTTTGCTTGCCTGCCTCAAAATAATAGCTATCTTGCGTAGCAGGAAATTTCGGGTAAAATATGTTCACAAAATGTTAATTAAAGAACAAAGTCTTACCTCATGGTAAAATTCCTAGTGGTAGAGAATTTCCTTTGTTAAAATAATTAGCTTATTCACTCGGCAATTGCGATGTAGGTACTGCCGCAAGTTTTCCGCTGAGAAATATTTATGAGGTTCCGGTGCTAGGTCGGGTAGGCTGTGTGCCCAAGATAAACAGACCCGGGGGCGCAAGGAGTTGCTTACTTGCTAACCATCCTCAATGTTTAATCATGTTTGGGGATATTTCGGCTTGGGTTGTCTTGGAACAAAGCCGTGCGTGGGGTTCATTGCACTCGTGGGTTCAGGTGGGCTTTTGTTTCGCATATGTACGTAAACGTTGCGAACTCAGCGCTCTTATATTTAATTTACGAAGATTGTCCGCACCACACTAAACCCACAACTGTTACAATGCCCGGTTGATTCTTCAGTTCAATTTATTCTATCCATAGACACGTTCAAGTTACACTAAAGGCAAAGTGTCGAAGCTTGAAACTCTCGAAAGTATTAAATTCTTGCTACTCAATTTATAATTCGAACCTTATGAAATTCTGAATCATTTAAACGTTCTTATTAAATTTGTGATATCGAGTGTTCGTCCGATATGAATTTCAAGATTGTACTCGAGTTAAGAGTCTTCTTGGTGATTGTTTTCTATCTGTTTGCCACCTCTCTTACCTACTCAGTTTGTAAGTTAATTTAATGTTATAAAGTTACAGAGCCCATTGGAGATTCCAAATGTTTTAAGGTAAAGTAAATAACAGTTGTAGAACAATTTGGACGCGGCTTTGTAATGGGTAAACTTTGTGTTACGAAATCACGCACCTAATTTTAATGTTAGAGACATTTAGGCACATATTGTAACGTATCTTACTAATATAATGACTATAAAATATGCCATTCTTGCTTGAAAAATAAAATATTGAATTTGAGCTTAAATATGCACAAACAGACTTGGAAGTGGACTGCGTTCGTAATTACAGAGCTGCATAGTGAACCTGCGCATAATTGTTTCAACGAAGTAATCTCTCACTACGGCTTATGCAAAAGCCGGCAATATTAGTTGTGACGCCACCAAATTTATCGGCCCATATAAATATAAACACGCTGAACTAAATCATACAACAGTTGACAAATCCCCAACACCGCGCAACATATTGGCAGCACAGCACAATAATGCTCTAACGCCAATAAGTATTTCATATTTCTGCCATCATTAATCTTGCCTATCGTGGCCTACCCATTCAATTGACTGGTTATTTCCATGGATAAATTATGAAGTTCGATTTTTGTATAGACCGACGATGATAAGGCACAAGCTGGTGAAATATTACCAATAACGAAACGTTTATTTACTCTCAATGGTCGTCGGGCGGCGCGCAATTGCCCTTTTTGTGATATCGCGGGTTAATCTTTTCTGGATTATCTTGTTGAGCGAATTCGCTTAATTATGCGAAAAATTCAGTTCTTTAATGATATTTTCCATAATAACTTTCTTTTCAAAATTAAATAAGCATTAGACTCGGTTTTAATAATAAACTAAGCCATCAACGTTCCAGCTTAAACCTGGAACGTTGATGGCCATTAAACGAGAAACTTAACAGATATTTTAACTCTCGTTATAAACGCCAAATTAAATTCACGTTACAGAAATCTATTTCCAAGTTTAAAAGTGCAAAACTGTTTTAGCCAGTTCTCGGGGAATGTTTTTCCGCGCGGTTTTCCGCCATATCATCATTATAAAAGTGCAAAAGTTCTTTAATAGAGATGCCCTAGCGGCTAGAAGGCATAATTAAAAGTTGTCGGCTAGTTTCACCTTAAACTTCTCTCATTAAAACTTAGCACCTGAAAGGAACAAACATCCTTCTTACACCGTAACAAAATCCCAAACCGCCAATATAAATCAAACTTTCACTTTTGCGTGCGGCATTCATCCTACGACCCTTTATTACAAGCGCAATATCATATTTCCCTTTTGTGATTACGAGAAAATCGTATAAACTTGACGTATTAAAAATGTTTTTATTTTGGAAATGAAATCCTTTTAATGTGTTTAGGGGTTTGAAAATGAAACATTAAAAAATTTCATTTGGTGCGCGTGACACTTTTGGCTAAGTTAATAACAGCATGTATCGCCCACGAGTAATACCTTTAGGCCAGAAATAATAACGACACTGTTATTTCTGGGGCAAGCTCAAGGTTCCTGTAGGGTTCCATTCTTCGCATTTTTGTGGGATCTTTGCCTTTGCGTGGAAATGCGAAATTTCAGTCCCAGTGACGGTAAAAAGGTACGCTTTGTGCTTGGGCACGTTTTGAACCGACTGTTTTCATATTCATATTCGGCTACAGGTGGTCGTAACCGACTTGCACGGCCAGAGGTAATGGCTTATTTAAACTATGTATTTTTATGGTTTCAGTACCAGTGTATGTTGTATTCAGGTAAGGGAATCTTTATTTGTTTGCAGCCAGATCATGTAAATAACATTATGTGAACATATTTGCTAAACTTGTGTAAATTGTTTTGGTACAGTGTTTTTTATTCAAAGTTATTAAAACTTGATTTATTTCGTTTGTTGGGTTGTCAAGGCCGTTTATTTAATATAACATCCCTAAAAGCGTATAATATAACATATAATTTGTTTTGTTACGTTTGAGGGTATCAGACAGTTTATATTTCTATTTCTATTTGGCCAGAATCAGCGGGTGTAAATCTCTCCTTCGCGCTGGCGACTGGCGGCGCGTCTGATGGCGACGGATCGTGTTTGCTAAACTTCACCGTTCCATTTCACACTGCATTTTCCCCGGACATCGGCCGAAACTAGCCCAAACTGAGAATTATAGGTCGCGTTGTTTTTGGCACAATCCGCGACGATTTATGCAGCGGCGAGACATCAACTGCACTCATAAAGCGTGCATGCAGCGCTCAGCGCCCAACTGATTCATGGCACTTCGCCTGTTTTGGAATACATTGTTTAGTGTATCTGACTTAGTTGTCACATACATTACTATTGTCTAATTCGCAAAATAGATACTAAAGGTTTACTCGTAAACATGTTCAGAAAATAGACCAAGCGTGTAAAACACAATTACTAACACTTATATTTAAATCAAGAAAAACCCGTAAAATATTTAAAAATTTTAAACAAATTATGCAACCAGAGACCATAACATCGATTAAGTTGACCAAAACAGTCCGAGTACATTCTTTATCGCATAGAATTAGTTTGCGGCAGTGTGATTAAAGTGGCGTGAAAGTCCGCGCCAACTGGGCTTTTAACGGCTCTTGCGGGAGCAGCGAGCCTATTATGCTAATTACCTCCATGAATTACGACTTACGAGCGACGTTGTTGACTGTCCGAATGCGATGACATCAAGGAACTGCTGAATTTCGCCTGCGGATCAAGATACCGCCAAGTTTCACAATGACGGCTGCGAATCAAGAAACTGCTGAGCTCTTACGATGGCTATCGATCTGCATAGGTAAGCTGCTGTAACTAGGTTCCACTCAGCGTATGTTCCGTGCTCGGAGTTAACAAATAGAGCGAATCTGAGTCGGCAGTCGGACTGCGGGCGCACACAGCTCGTTTGTTTAACTTATGCTGAGGTCGGCATTGACTTGGCTGGACTTCACTTTGAACTTCTGTTCTGCAGGAGTATTATAACTCCTTGTTAGTTTAGATCTTCTTAAACTTAATACGATCAAGCGCTGTTTGAGACTTACTTTTCTATAGCCTAAATTATATCGACGTGGTTGTATCGCGTGTGCGTCTAGCGTGTGAAAACACATTAATAATCGCGTTTGTGTTAATTTTGTCCGAACCATGAATACAGTTGCAGTATCACCAGATTAGGTAACAATTACATAAATTCGTATGTCCTTTTTTTCTTTCTGCTCATGAAATTTTATGATGTAATAAAGTATAAAAACAAGAGGAATGCCGGCATTGGTTTCCTTCCGGTCTTCTGTTACTTGCATAGTTTACTTAGCAAATTGAAAATCCTCCGAATCTTTTCCTAGTAGGTAACGACATAATTAACCCTCATTGTTCGGAATCACGAAATTGCCGGCATATTCCTGATAGCCGCTAAGTCACGTAATTGCTCGGAAACGGCACAGCGCCTCTCTAGATTACATTCGATCACGTCCCGCAGTAAACAGTTTAGTGCACTGATTTTTTTCATTCCACGACCTTTGTGGAGGGCCGATTGTCGGAGCTCGTATGTGATAAGGCGAATCCAGCGATTTGTAACGAGTGAAACGTGAAGGGATTTTTGAGCGTGCTTGATTGTACGTTGTTTGGGTGTTTCATAAAAATGCTGATGCGTTTCACGGGAACCTTGCAAATAAAGAAAACGCCGTCAAAATATAAATTCTGGTATGCGGGGAAATTTTTACCGCAAACAAAAATAAATAAGTTTCGTTTGGTGGTCAGGGGTTTTACTGCTCGACTAACGGTCACGTTGCTGGCCGCAAAACACCTAACATGATTATCAAAATACGAAATGACTGAGGTCGGAGCTATTCTAACCAACGTGGGTCCCACCATTACAGAAGACCCTCATCCTCAGACATATGTTGGGAAAATATGACGCTAATAACTTAGTAATTTTCCACTCGAGGCTGCCATTCGACCGTCGACCTAATAAATTAATCCGGCGTCAGATCAACGTCAAAGCTACATTACGGTTTGTTCGCATTCCCGGTTCCGAGAAATTCACGGTCGGGGTGATCGCGATTCTGAGTGAGTCTTCACATCTGAATGCACGCCAAGGTTTCTTACTAGTTCTTACTGTTTTGTTTATTCGATTGTTGTTTGGTATCATATATATGTGCAAATTAACATTAATCAACATAAAATATATTTAGTCAAGCTCACCTATCTTGAGGACGCAAAACCTAAATCCAATTTGTTCTATTCACCCCGAATGCTTTGTCTTTCTTAGCCGTTTTGTATAAAATTCGTGACAGTGACTTGGTAATTGAGCTTCGGATCCGGACTTTTTCCATGTAAAAGCTCGTCAAGGGTCAGAATCTCGCAAAGTGAGATAAACCTGCCTCTCAATTAATGAAAAGCTGATTTGGGGGAACGTCTAGCTGATAACATTCGGCTGGTTATTGGATGGCTCGATAATGTCCCCACAGATGCCTTACGATTGCGATCGTAATTAATTTATCGATATTCTTTGTAGCCTATAGAGTGATCGATAAATAATACAATGTTTGATAATGACGACATAATAACTTATTATATTGTTTTTTTTTTGACGTTTTGTTTATATTGATTTGTGATAGACTTTGTACCTACTCTAATTTACAAATAAGACTTCGAATACACATTGGTATCATCAAAAGCCTCCTTGTTGCTGAGTTTAGGCTACATTGATAAAATTGTATTACATTTATATTAGAAAGATTTCAAATAAATCAATTAATATTGACAACAAATGAATCAATAGTACTGGCGGTCTAGATTAGATTAAGGCATTCCAGGAGTAAAAGTAAAAACCCTATTCCGAAGACATCGAATTATCAAGAGAGTAACCGATGTGCTCCATTATTTATGGTACAGTAGCCACGGGCAGTAACGAAAAGAAACCTTTCAGTGGGAAAAAGTTGCGAATAATAGTCACAGTTGATCTAAGAAACACGATAAGAAAACTCTCAGAACAAAATGAGCCTTGTTCTCGGTCATCATTAATTATTTTGTACATCAGGTATGCCGAAATCAGGTTTACTGTTGTTACAGTAAACCTGACAAACACGATAATTCAATAGTGGTATAGAGGTACACAGCCTCTATATTTTTAAATTAAGTGCGTTTCATTATGAAATGCGCCTATTGGATAGCTGTACAGCTTATCGATCGATCTGCTTCGAACAGTTCGTTTCAGTAATACCTGGCAGTTATACTCGGAAAAGTTCCACAAAAACTCATCAAGCGAGCGTTTGTTTAATGCTTCAGTGTCTTTGTTAAACCGGTAGTGCCGGTAGTTGTAGTTCGCAAACTGCACTGCTTTGTACAATGCAGAAGTTCTTCGTTGAGATTGAAAATGAGACGAAATTGAGCGTGAATTAAGAATTTACAGGCAGCGGAAACGGAATCGCCGGTTAAATCATTTCCACGATTTACAACTGCGCTTTGACCATATGGAGTACGTATTTGTGTTTTGGTTTACAGTGGGATTGTTTGGTTCTATTATTTCAACCACTCTACGATAGTGGTAATATATTATACGAAACATTTATCTATGTATCTATTTAAAATTAAATGTTTTAAAATGATATTGAAGAAATAAAATGTGAAAGATTGAGACGATAAACCTCAATTCATTGAAGAAACCCCAGTAGTTACTACTCAATAATTAATTAATCTGTTGAAGTATGATGGTGTCGGGAGAAATGGACTATAATTTATTTATAGCATTTTATTTATTCACCGACGCTTCAGAATTTTATCCTCGTTATTTAAATTCTTTATCACTGCGAGATAAATCTTGCTAATTTTGCTTTGCTTGCAAAAATGTTGACAGCCCGCTCGTTCTATTTGTTAAAAATGCATCGACTACGACGATCTAAATTTACATTGATTTCTACGAACCTTTATTATATTATTAACATGTTTAACCATAAATAAAAACAGATAGGTACCTATATAATAAAACTAGCTGCCCCCGCGAACTTCGTCTCGCCATATACTTTTACTAGCTGCCCCCGCGAACTTCGTCTCGCCATATACCCCCCTAGAGTGCCCCCCCCCCTCTAATTTCTAAAATAAGAGGATGATAAGGCTAATAAAAATACATAATGTACATTAGCACAAAAACTACCAACGAAAATTGGTTTGAACGAAATCTATCTAATAGTTTTTTTTATAATAGGTAGGTACGTCATAAACTATTTCATATAAACAATTGCTGCGGAAGCCTACATGGGCGAGTCCGACTCGCACTTGGCCACTTTTTATTTACTATCATAAAAGTGAATCAATCTTAAACGATAGCCATATACCTACTTTCGGTTAAAGACTTTATTTTAGTAGGTACTGACTAAGTCCCCGTACCAAAGCATGATGCCTTACCGAACGGGCTGGTTTATTTCGGTACTTACATTTTTAAACTCTGATATCTTTCGAATGGAATGTCCGAATTGAATAATTTAAAAAGTTTTATAGAGATATTGAAATATTCGTAATTACAATGTAATTTATTTTGATATTTTTTTATTTGAAAATACAAATATAGAGCTTTTCCTAGCGGCGGCATATAAATTAATTATATTGAAAATTAAAACACTTATTGTGACATAACTATAATAGTTAGATATATGCTGTCGCGACATTTTTTGTGGGCATTAATGTGTTCTACAAAATTGTAGTACATTGTATATTTCTAAAATGAATACTTTTCGCAGCGCATGCGATATAAGGATTTTTTTTTACATCTTGGGTTACATGTTTGGGTTTTTCGTACGGATCCCTACTTTTTTTGAAAATGTAATATAGCCTATAACCTTCCTCGATAAATGGACTATCCAACACTGAAAGAATTTTTTAAATCGGACCAGCGGTTCCTGAGATTAGCGCGTTCAAACAAACAAACAAACAATCAAACTCTTCCGCTTTATAATATTAGTATAGATGGAAATAACTGATGAGTGCCCTTTAAAAATGTCTTTGCATAAGATAATGATCAAGTTACTTGTAATCCATTACTGTGCTGTTTTAAAAATTAACACGCCCGTCATTATTTCAACCTCAAACAGCCGAGATATTCACTCATAAATAACCCCCCATAGACTAACGTCCATTCCTTCCGGCTTGTCCCGTCTGTCAAACTGTACAGAAAAGCGACTGGATAAAATAAAACCGTTGTAGCCACTAATTAACAACAATCCCTACGGTCTTTCCTCTGACATTTTCACCACTCGCCACCGCATGCGGAAAAACAATCCTTTAGTGACCATACACACGTTTAGGTACATTCCTGTCAGTTTGCATCTTGTCAGTCATACCGAGAGATTGCGTGTCTGTGGATGGTTAAAATTCTGACATTTTATGACGTTTGTTGACATTTAAAAGGAATGCGCGTCATTTTGAATAATCTTTATGGATTTAATCATTTCGCTCAATCACGCCGGAAAAATGAACAGCCACTAACTTGATCACAGAGCGCGTCGCCTCCTTCGCGACGGGAAGGACCGCGGGGTTATAATACCGTCATTCCTTCTCGCTATTGCACATACACTAGCGTTCATTCCGTAAGGATTGTACATTCCGGCAGGAATGAACGTTAGTCTATGGGTAGCTAATATTTTAATACTAATCACGGCAAATCGGACGGCTACCTAGTTACATTTGAAATATTAAATGGTCATACAGTGCGGCATACATATGCGTCCAGTAAACGCTGACACTTGCACAAATGAACAAGGATAAGGACCGGGGGAGATGCCGGGGTCCAAAGAATGCTGGCCGAGTTACAGCAATGCATTCCGCATCAATACAAGCACTCGCTCCTACGGTTAGTGACATATGAGTATTGCAATTTCCGAATGCGGGGTCGTTAGTTGGCAGAGAGGGAGATAGAGAACGCGATGGAGTGCAAGCAATGATTTACAGGCCATTTGCACATCCGTTGCTCGTTTAGTTCGCGAGAGGAGCTACTGTGCAATTAAAAAGCGTCAATGGGTGCTGACTCCGCGGCGCTTTGTCTCACCTCGCCTTTCCTCCAACTAGCTTCACTTTTAGTTAGAAGCGGCGATATTGCAAGGAAACTCGGCCCGATTTCACCCTCGAGAGACTTGAACGCAAACGCCCTATATTTCGAGCGAAAAAGTCGATGAATAGAGAGATTATTTACACATTCGGATCTCAACATTGCCTGTCGTAAAACTCGCAAATGTGATCTGGAATTCCCAGCGCTCCAAATCTCCTTTCGATTTATGATAAGTACTGGATTATGTATGGTTTTTAATCTTTATATTTACCCACGTTTTAAAGTATTCAATTTAAAATAGTATACTCGTCGTATATTGAAATTATTGATTTATTTATTCTACAATTTTATAAAACTTACAGCTAGGTTATAAAATACTGGTTCACTAAAGGGTATTAATAACATACCTATTTTAGTTCTAATGTAAGTTATTTCTAGCTTATGATGCAGCTATAACTACCTAATTTTGAAAAAATCTAATTGAAAGTATCTGTCGTCATAACTTTATTTTTCTGAATGTGTGAGAATTATGTATCTTGAAATTGTGAATAACTGAACTGAATCTGGAGTTACAAAATACATAACTTATTTCGCATGAATACCAAACTATAAGATTAAGAGGCCTATTACGTGAAATCGCGAAATTGTTCGGTTTTCTCGTCCTAATTCTATGGTTTGCGTTAGTTGTTTGATATTACAATTACATCTTTATAATAGTTCGTTTTCTCCTCTACAAAAGTATCAAGAAACATTTTAGATAACTTGTTTATATATTGAGTAATAATCATTCTCCGGATACATGTTTCGTAAAAAACGCTCGAAGACCTGTTTTCTCAGCTCTAATTTGTAGATTCTAATGAATATGGGCGATCAAACTATTTTTTATTATGTTACGTATATCCTATTCTTCATTTAGAGTAGAGTACATTTTCGTTAAATGCTTTTATTCTAAAGATATACCGAATTTAATATCGACCGAAAATGCTTCGAAACAAACCTCAATAACTCCGAAGTTCTAAATCAATGGGACGTCATATTTATATCAAAATATTTATCAACATTTGCTTAAACTATGATATTAATTTTAATTTGTAGAACGGTTTTGGTAATTTTTTATGAATAAAATAAAACTACCATAATTTAGTAGTTTTTTAATTCAGCCGGCTTTTTCCATTTAGTACCGCGCGAGCGCTTGTCGAGGTCGGACCTATGTCGGTTATTCTTGAATAAAATATAGAAATATTTCGTAAAATGTCAGTGTGTGGGACTGTCAATTGCTGTAAAAACGCTGTTAGTGTGCGTGTATGTGTTATTGCGATACTACGACCGACATAAGTTGATCCGTTGATAACGATCAATTGTTATTTTTATTGATAACGGTCAATTGTTGTTGTTGCTGGCCTAAGAATTGTACCACTTGTTGCTGGCCTAAGAATTGTACCACATCATTGTCATCTTGTTTAACCTTATTTATTTGGAGGTTATGCTGTAGGATGTGGATTGCATATCTAAAGTTATCTATCCTAATTAAAAAACAACAAGGCAACTTTTTTTGGTGAAACCGTCCAACGACTAAATGTAATTATGCCTATGATTTTTTTAGATTATGACTAACTTGCCGACCCGCCGACAGCTGCGCTTGCGTTTTTACGTTATTTACTAGTTTATGTTTTATAGCCTTTTTCGATCATTTTACTATCCAATACTGAAATCATATTTTAAATCGGACCCGCGGTTCCTGAGTAGCACGTTCAAACAAATAAACAAGCAATCTCCTCAGCTTGATAATTGTAGTATAGATTTCCATAATATTTATTACAAAGAAAATATTCCGTAATTTTTTGTTCTTATTTTTACCGAGTATCCAATATGTAAACAAAAAATAATGTACCTTTCTAATAAATATATTATTTATTGTAAACATTAAATATGTACCTTTCTAATAAATACAAGGCGTCCCAAAGTTATGGGCCATGGAGGGGAAGTACCTTAAATATCGTAGATAGTGAATTTTGCTCAAACAAGACTTCATTTTATTTTTAAGTTAGTAATTCTGCATTCATTGATTTTCTAAAAATTACTTGCTTTGTCTGGGAATCGAACCGACTTACATGTAGAAAAAAAAAACTCGATTTTTATGATACCAATCGAAATAATAACTCTGCTTAAGTAACATAGTATTTTAAAAGAAAGGAACAACGTGAAATTAATTATTTTAATCAAATAAAAAACATGAAACCTTTTTTTTGTAAATTAATTAATTAAATTACTTACTTTTTAAAATAAAATGAAGTCTTCTTTGAGCAAAATTCACTATCAACGATATATATGGTACTTCCCCTTCATGGCCCATAATTTTGGGACGCCCTGTATATAAAATAACACCCTATTCACGTTCCCACTGCTGGGATAGGGACTTCTCTCTTGACGAGATAGATTAGGCCTTAATTCACCACGCTGGCCAAGTGCGGGTTGGTTTTTTTTTTAATATATAAATGAAATATTTTCAATAAGTTCGTAATAAAATTAAAATAAATAGTTTATCAAAATAAAAATATAATGGGAATTATTCAAGATGACATATGTAGATAAATGGATATTCTACATCTGTCTATGACATTATGTAGATAAATGGATACCAATAAATATAAAAATAAATATAAAGTTCGAAACTACAAAAATAATACCTAAACATAATTAAAACCTTCATTAACGAAACTTTTATTTATTCAAACACAAATATACCATCTAACAAAACAAGCAACTTAAATATAGGTAATATAATTTATTTGTTTTGTTATAATTAGAATATGTATTAGTTTATTATTAGTCCGTTCAATTTAGACTTTCGAACTTACATAAAGTCCCAACATTCGACAAAAAAAAACATTTAATTACAAACCTACACACCAAATTTCAGAAGAATCGGTTTAAAAATGAGCCCATAAGATGAGATGAATGTGAACATTTAACTTCAATAAGACTATTTTCAGTTTTATTCTTATATAGATAATTATTAATCATGAATGTTTTAATTTAAAATTATGTACTTAATTGATTTCAAATAATCAATCAGATTTAAAATAAATATTGATATTATTAAGATAAAACATAATTGATTCAAATATTGAAATAAAAATATCCGCCATTTTGAATTTAGGAAAATATATTAAACACCTATCAATTAAATAAAAACATTAATATAATAATTATTTCAGAATGAAACTGAAAAAAATCCACTCAATAAAATGGAATTTATTCGATGCCATTTTCTACAGATCTAAAATAATTATTAGTTAGTATATTTGTATGTTTTAGATCGACGAAGTATCAAGATCATTTAGTATTTTTCATAGAATTCGCGTGACGCGCCGGTCACGTGGTGCATAAAATATCCAATTTAGCAAAACATCGCCCGGTAACAGGGGCCTTAAATATATCTGTCGTCCAAGCAACATCTGTCACATGTCAGACTGCAAACTTTGTAGGGCTTCTTGGTATTTCATTTAAAAATGCTTTCATGCGGAAATCTTACAACGAATGCCTGCATGTAGAAATGTTCATTCTCTAGAAATATGCTATATTATTTCAATGAAAAACAAACAATATTATCTCCTTTTACTTGTATATTAAACGCTCATACTTATGATAATAATTGAAATAACAAAATTAACATAAAAAGTGGAGCATCGTCCAAAATTCTCTGCGCTCGTGAAATTCATTAAACTCTAACACGAATTTTCGCACAGACATGAACTGTATAACTGGGAGCCGCAATTAAAAGTTTGCTTAGAGAATATACGCCAACATTTTGATTTAAAGTTAGCGGTTTCACTCCACACCCAAACCGCGGCTATTGATACGGGTTTTTACGCAAACTTTGTAGCCAGCAAGTTTCTCGTAAGATTTTCTGTTTGCTTACATCATCTGAAACGGTCTTGAAGGGTGTTTGAGAGCTCAATATGATCATGGGTTCCTTCCTATTCCTGCGTGTAAATATTTGCTTACAAAGATTTCCTATCGATATTGCCTCAAGACTTACAAACAGCTTTTCTATCATAACTGACAAAGCGATTACTATAACTATAGGGAGTAAACACGCACGTATTTTACCCTGCTTTATAGTTTCAAGTATTTTCCTATATTAAAGCCCCATTGTTAATAAAAACGATTAGTAATATAATAATTGTTAAATATTTGACTATTGTACATTATTAGTCTAATCTTTCAAAGTAAAGTCACTCAACGTGCACTTTGATTCCGGACTACCCAAAACCCCAAACTGAAACAATGTAGAAGCACTCAATTAAACATAAACACATTATTGTTTCTAACCGCAAACACCGCAAAATAAGTCGATTCAGAATAAAACAACTGCAATGCATTCATTTATTTCTGCAACCCATTTGCTCTAATTAGGTATTTGTCAACGAAAGCCAGGTTTCGGAAGGAACAAGTAGCTCGTAGTGAAATTGCCCGCATCCAAGAACCGCAAACTGTTTGTCTATTAAAGTGTTAGTTGGCTTTCCCTTTTTGATCACTTTTGAAACGCATTTCAAATGTTTTTTACAGAGAAAACGGCATTGAAGGCAAAATACTCATTATTCTTATTTGTAAAGTATTTCAAACTCGTACTCTGCTTAGAAACGTCAGCGTCAGTTAAATAAAAATAACTGAAATTTCGTATTGCCAACCTGTCATCCTAAATTTGAGCTAATACAGTGCCGACAGAAGAGCTTTTAACTCTTCAATTTAAAACATTAAATTTAAAAAGAATTGAAATGCTTTTGCTGGCTAAAATCTATAAACGTTTTTGTAAATATACCGGGCTCGACTCAGACCCACTGTGGAAAACGCTGATAATGTTAATTAGAAATGTCCCTCACAATAATTATGATCACAAAAGCTGTGGAGAATTACTCGCGCATTATAAGGGGAATTTACATGAAAACACGAGGAGCGCGTGGCTATTCGGAAATTTGTTTGTATTTCCCTTTTGTGCCGCACAATATGAAGTTGTTTGTTCGGAAAGTTGGCACCGGACAGAGCTTACCCGCTGTACTAATGGAATGGAAAGTTTGTGGTTATTTTTAATTAATACCTTTGTAATGCAGGGCAAAGTTTGGACTTAACAGATCAATAAATAAGGGTCAAAAGCGGTGGGGTTACGATTGGCAGCGGTCACATTCTGGTTTTAAATTATTTCAATGCGAATAATACAAATACAGTGATAATCTTTCTATAGGTATTTGCGAACGTGCTAATTTACAGAGACATCTCTTAAAAGTTTATGTACAAATAGATCCATAAAATAGCCGAATATTTTTTTTCAATGCAACTTTAAGTTACTAGTTAAAGTTAAATGTCTGTTTTTGCAGTATAGGATTCTTCAAAACACATAGGTATAATCAGGTAGTCTTCATCAAAAGAGGAGCAAAGAGAATAACCCTCTTTGATAAAGTCTTCGTTTTCTTATCTATATAAATATAATGAAACTTTTGTAGTTATTTGTAAAAGAACGACAGTGCCTTCTGGTCCTGATGGTTTTAAAATTGTCATAGTAGCCCAAGGATGGGTTCGAAGGTGAGATAACATGGGAATAAACCGGGCGAAGCCACGGGCGAGTTAGATAGTAATTTTATAAAACTATCTATCTATGTTATTGTTACATAAAACATTTTTTAGGAATCATGTTTCATCACCTTTTGAAAATTTAATTTGACATCACACCAGGCATATCAAGGCTAGGTTAAATTTAACTGTTCAAGTTTTGCTGTAATTAGGTTGTCAATCGAAGCTCTAGATTATTAATTGTACTGCTCTGTAAACACACTTCAACCGCTTACAAAATGGGAATATGAATACGCCATATTATGTCACGACTAAATTCTAGTTCGGCCCTAATTCAAAATATGTGTGTATTCCCTTTGATCGACTATGCAGATTAGGATTCAATTAATTCTAGTACTCTCTGTTTGTTATTGAAGATGAACAGCTAATATTTTCGACAAATTGCGTGTCTGATGGCTAGGTCGAAATAACAAAAAATAACGTAGGTAATTTAATTTTATATTTTGTTTTAGTATGTAAGTTAATACTTTATTTTAAGGATGAAACTAATGCGATGAGATATAAAGTGGTACCAAGTATGTGATTGGATTTAAGTCCCACTCCGGATTGGCCAACTTTTGCCTGATGGACCATAAGCTAATATCCAGATGAAAGGAAAGACCTTCATATACCTTTCTTAAAAACTTTAACAAACACATTGGTTTCGAGTTTAATTACGCGATAAATATATTTTTTTGGACTATCCAAGTCCAAAAATATATATATTCATTCACATTGCGAAATCTACTCACAATATACTCAATTTAAATTCCAGATCTAGCGAATGTAGGATCAGTTGAAAATCTTACAATCCAATCAGGCATAATCCAGGCATATTGAATTTGACTCTGATTCCTTGAAGAACGTAGTTGATGAGAACTGCGATTTGAATGTGCTGACTTCGCCATTTAGAGTTTACTTGATTACAGTTTCTATTCACAAGATTTCCGTCAGCTTCCGTAGATAATATTAAATAACTTTACTAATGTATCTATAAGTAATAAAATACGTAACAGACATGCTGACTTATGTAGATAATGTAGGGCCTAATAGTAGTACCACGTCATCAGTTACCGCAAGTGTTGTAAAACACCAAATCTCATAATTAGGATTCTTATATATGTATTTATGTGTTATATATGTACTGGGTGGCCCAGAAAGACCGAAGTGGTGTGAATTGCTTATAACTTTTTATTTAAGAGATTTTTTTTTTTTTTTTTAAATACATTAAATTTATGGGGAATATTTTTGGATTAGTTATTAAAAATGATATCCCGCAAGTGGTGGCCATATTCTGCTTCGCACAAATGTGCTCTTTCCAACACATTTTCCATGACCTTTCGCAAAACTTCCGGTGGTATGTTGTTAATTTCTTCTCGAATATTGGTTTTTAACTCCTCAATAGTCCTAGGCTTATTAACATAAAACTTTTCCTTTTAAATAGCCCCAAAGAAAACAGTCTGGAGCGGTTAAATCCGGGGAACGCGGAGGCCAATTAAAATTGCTGTTACGAGAAATTATTCTTTCACCAAAGATGTCGCGTAAAAGAGTCATTGTGGCCCTCGCAGTGTGCGCTGTGGCTCCATCCTGTTGGAACCATATTTGCGGATGGTTTTCCACGGCTGGCCTTAAAAAATTTTGCAACATGTTGTGACGAACGTCTCCTGGTTGATGTTTCTGGATCCTCCTGTACCACTTGAATATTGTCAGCCGTGTGGACAGTTCGGTGTCTGCCGGGACCAGGAAGGTTCCTTACTGCTCCTTGTTCTCGAAAATTTGCAACCAGACGGTTTATTGTTGACTGAGAGGGTGCAACCCGCACATTAAATTGACGACGGTATGCACGCTGAGTCAACACAATGGACCGTTGATTTGAAAAGTAAATTTCAACAATTTGGGCACGTTGTTCAATTGTGTATTGCTCCATTATAAATTATCCAAGTCTTCTTTACAAAATACTGAAAAGAAAAGAAAAAAAAAATTATAATGAAAAAGTTATAAGGAATTCACACCACTTCGGTCTTTCTGGGCCACCCTGTATAATAAAAAAAATATCTATCTATGTATGTAAATTTTGAAAGTGAAATATCTATGTATGTATATTATATTAAGTATATCAGAAATCTAGCACCCGTAAGATGTCGTTGTGTAAAAATTGTCCATTAATATTTATTATTATTATTATTTTATTATATCAGAAGACGGTTAATAGACGCGTCGTTATGTACTAACTTACTCGATTACTTATACAAAAGTGTGTGTGTGTTTGTGTGTGTGTGTAAATGTACTCAAGTCAGTGTTTTTCTAGAATAAAACTCATTAGAATGCCTTGCGTTGCTCCACGCTCTTGCTCATATCGCATTTCGGACGCGGCCGACAAGTAGGCACCACTGCGCCGGATCCAATTAAACCGTATGCACTAATGAATATTGCTCCAGAGTTTATATTCAGCCATTATTATTTCATCGTTCGCCGGGGAATAAGGCGCGATAATTGATAGCGAACGCTCTTGCAATGTAATTGGACCGTGTGTTTTGATTGCGACTAAATTGAAGCAGGGTGCAAATATGATTTCAGAAATCAACACCTGGATTATTGGTATGTGAATTAAAGCCAAAAATATTTGTTAAAACTTTTACCGTTTGATTAAATGGTTGCCAATTAAAATTGCAGTTAATGCGCTGGACATTTTAATTTTTGTAAAAAGGTCTTTAAAATGACATCATGAAATCCATACTGAATAATGTAATGCGATGCTTGAGGCATTATTGGTTTAATTGAACTGGCTTTCTTTGTAGTAAGTAATGAGGTATTGCTTTAAAGCAATGCAGTATTATAAACAGGTATGTTAATTTACAAATGTAATCCTTTTTAAAAGCGATACGGTATCAAAAAAGGCAAATTTTCTGTTTACAACTACGTATTTCGGATGCCATTATCTAAATGTAAATATTATATCTAGATCAAAGTTTTTCTAAAAATCATATCTTTATTTGTTACAGGTAAGTTCGAGGAGCCAGGTTGCCACAAACCGAGTGAAATTTTCAACGTGAATTCATTATTTGATGACTGCAACGTCTGTGATTCGATTTAGTCGATTCGGATTCAGTTCGGTAAATATTTGTTCCTTCGAGTTGTGGATTCCGTCCTGCTTGTCTCAGGGTCGAATTCAATTACATCTTCGTCAAGTCCATTTACGTATTGTCAGCGTAGTTCGTTGTTTGTAACCGACTTAAAAATCGAGAGGTAGGTCTCAATGATATTTTTATGTATGTTCACCGATTTCTCAAAGACGTCTGGACCTATTTGCAACCTAGACCTGTAATGGATTCTACGTAGTTTGTTATGGTAGGTTTTCATAACAACACTGTCCTATCAATTAATCTCATGTCTGCTGTACCTAATTATAAAGTGATCAATAAGGCGTATATTAATGCGACATTGTTACCGAGATTGGCTATTGATGTAACATGCAAATGGTTCTGTCTGCTTAGTCGAGTCTATAAGTTATGGAAATTAGGCATTGGTAATTAAACAATGCCTATGTTTGATGTCGGCCTCAGGTCCATGCTTGTGCTAGATAGCATATGCGTCACTTATCTGCTAGATAAACTACAAATTTTGGTACAAATATCTATCAAAACTATCTGAAGCTTTATCTATACCTAACCGATAAAACCCCTTAAACATTTATTTGAGCTTAAATCTTTTCCTGTCCATAACAACATCTAGAAATACTTTGTACTCGCACCAAGTTCCTTCCGCCCTCTCAAATTACTTACTCTGGAGAATGAATAAATAAATTTTTCATCACAACTTTCAAATTTGAATCGTGAAAGTTATTATACAAGCTGTGTGCCGCGCATACTAGAGTTTCAAAAGATTACGTAGCTGAGAACGAAAAAGCTCTCATTCATAACCTAGGTCTTTTATTGAATACATATTTCAAAGCAGCTCGAATATGAAACAAGAGCGTCGGCACATTGTCGTAGCTCATCCCTGAATGCACGACTGCAAGCGCTCCTCGCACTCCTATTGAAATATGGTCTGTCCGTGTCTGTAATCCACATGAGAAACACACAAGTCTGTTTTCTCACATTACTCACCTCAGACATGCTCAGATTTCACGAAATAAACCCCAACTCATTTCTATGCCGACATCTTCACTCACGCCACAGACTGACAACCCTGCCTCGAGATAACTTACATTTCTAATTACCGTAACCAAAAGGCAACTTACAAAACATTTCCGTGAATAATGTGCTAAGATAACTCCAATATTTTCAACCTAATTCACCAATTAAACACAGGCCCGTTACGAAAAAAATGCCCGACGCAAACTTTATGTTTGTTGAGCTTAATTGAAATAATATTCTTTTGTGCCTGAGCCAAAGGAGATTGAGGGCGGGACGCGGCATTTTGTTGTTTTTCCTCCTCTGAGCAAATGAGAAATGCTTTTCTCTTTGTGACATACGACGCCCACCGTCCGAGCGCGAGGCTAAGTAGCGACCAGAAAAAGTGCCTCCGCGTTGCGTCATTCAACTGCTCTCAACATATTAACGGTTGTGTGTCTTTTGCTTTGTTCGGGAATACCGGAATACCTCGAGGAGCGTTGTAATTAAATTTCCGCTGTTTAAGCTAGAGAATGTAGCGCAGATTAAACCGAGATTATTTACAGGTCTTCGAAGTTGAATAGTGCTGCGTCGAGAGACTCGCCTCGTCAGTACCTACTCCGTCCGCGGAGTAAATAATGATACTCATTGCAGCCTGGGGATAGCTTGTAATAAATGGCTGTTTGCTACTAACTTCCTTCCGGCTTAGGAAATTAAATTTTTGAACGTTACACTGATCCAAGTTTGCAAGTTTCTGTTTGATGTCGGATTAAAATTTTCAACCTTCTTCTTTGCTAAACGTACCTAAGTATTTAGATATTTTTATATAGATAAAACTGTCACAATTAACGTGTAATTTTACAGATATAAGACTTTTGAGTTTAAAAATCTTTTAAGGAATTGTATATTATTGTTTGGCAACCATATAGCTATTGATAACAAAAAGTAAATCATTTTCGTAGCTTGTAGTGGTTCCATTCATACCCATAACGCACACACCATTAACTGCGCCGAAAATACCGTACGCGAATTGCGATTATTGCCGAAAACAAGCGACCGTCAACATATAAATCGTAAAGTCTATCGATTTAAGCGCCATAAAAAATATGTCCCTATAAACGCGTAAGCGCTCGTGTCAGGTGAAAAGATTGATGGCTCAACTCAAACACCGGGCGGCCTACATCCGAGTTTTACTTAAGCGTCATCCACCTGAAATTTCTTCTCGACATGATTTATTGAAGGAAATCGACACGGTCAAGTAGCTACTCACGCTCAACAGTAAAATCTATTACGTAACACTAAACGGCGGCCAACAAAACCCCGGAGTGGAAAGTGTTGACATACGCCCTGTATTTGGGCTCTAAGTAAAGCTCGGACGAAGGAAATGAGAAAGTTATCGGTATCTAAATCCTCGCCCCGGGGACCGTTGAACGTACTCTAATAGATATAAAATCCGGGTCTGCGTATAATTCAATTTCGCCGAGGCAATAGTAACTGAGAACAATTTATGTGTGAACACGTTGGGGCGCGACGTGGTGGTCGTGGCCGTCCCTTGACGTGACGTGTCTTGTCACGGCGCCACCGTCCGCTGCTTTTGAAATGTTCGTGCCCTGACTTCACACTATTTCTTATCCTAAATTATTCTGCCAAGAATTTAACTAAATTCCCGTTGAATAAGTAAACAATTTGACCGAGGAAAATGCAAAGTGTTGATATCAAATGCAACGACAGTTCACTTATTCACCGCGTGCTGTGGGTCTACGTAATGGCGAACGTGCTGATCGAATCCTTAAAGATTCACAGTAACCTAACATTCTCAAACCAACCATTTCACAAACCAATAAGCCAATAATAGATAAGTCGGTGTTAGGTATAATACATATTGGAATTCAATAGGATATTGATATTAAGACAATCCGTTAATTAGTTACCGATACGGAAGCTTCCACTTCGCTTACAGACAGGTAGGAATAGAACTGTTGTAATTATATTGTTGCGTAGATCGTACATATTATCTCCTCATTTCCGATTCGCATTCAATTATGAACGAAGGTCACCAACATAGCCAAGCAGGTTAACTCGTCGAAGTAGCTGTGGCAGGATATATCCGGCAGTGGACGTCCTGCGTCGTCTGGAATGTTGATGATGACTAAAACGATACATTTGAGTTATTAACTTATAAACATCACGAGAACAAAGCTTCATTAAAATAATTTGGCGCATGAATTCTGCAAGAGGTAAAGTTAGTAACTGCATGTTGTTAGCGTGCTGCCACAACTACAAAACGCATAATAGCCTAGAGCTCATGCATGAGGTGGGGGATATTCTATATGTGACTTTGGAGACATTTGAATAAGCATCCTCCAAATGTTACATATTATTTACAGGTAAAACCTGTACCATCGACAAATAAATTATTTATATAGAATTGAATTATTGAGTTCTTTCTATAATAGTGTATGAATAATTTCAGAAAAACCACGGAGTTAACCACAATTCAACAATTTATGGTTTTTATACCTCATTAATATCAGAAATAATTCATTGAAAGGAATACATTTTTAATTAAATTATAGTACCTAAATAATGAGTTTTAAATTATAATTAAAGAGTTCTTATCACAACATTCGTCAAAGATTATATAACATCGTTGCGGCACCTTATCGCGTACGAACATTCTAAACAAAGATACAGTTTACAGTAAATATTTTTGAAGTTCCGCCAGGATTCCGCGATGAATTTTAATGACGTGCGGGAGACGCGGTTGCCGACTAATCCGCGAGGCCGGAACCCGCAACACAAGTCCTATCCAGCTTGTTGGCGTTTCGCGAGTAAACAATACGTACTGTGGAAGGAGTTGCCAAGTAATTAATGTAAACGAACTCATAATAAGTTTAGTCTCATAAGACGCTGTGATAAAATGCAACGTGTTTTATTTTGTGTTGCAAAGATTAATTTGACTATACTTAAATGCTTAATCTGTAGATAGCCTCAAGAAATTGATTTGGGACGCATATCCCGTGTACGCCTTTTTACAAACCTCACATTTATATTTATTATTTTACTTAGTCCGTTACTGGAAAACGACGCAAAGAAAGACGCATCCTTTATTTTCATAATATCTTACTGACAAACTGAATAGTAATTTCATTTTCATCTGGACCCAAGCCAATTGTTTCCACACCACTAACACGATTCACGAAAAAATACTGAAATCCTGTATCACTTGGTGCTATTGCTATAGCAATAATGTGGAGTAAGCTGGGGTCAAAGTTATGTACGCACGGCTTTGAGGCACGTACGTTTGTCTACACTGCGTTGTAAAGTTTCCCATTACATAAGAGCACGCCTCGGAACGAGAACAAATGGACGATGCACGGATATCGTAACTGCTCGTGTTATTGTAAAGGATGTAACTTTGGATAAATGTCAACTGTTCTCGAATTTAGTGCGCTGCCGTCCGACCGAGTCGCGTTTTATTAGCTCGTTTTGCATACATTAAGGTTTGTTCGTGCTTTGTTGGTGCGGAGCCGGCGCGGGCTGGCGTTTTGTTAGTTTCGATTTGTTGTACAACGAGCCTATTAGAGCCGAATAGTCTAAACATTTAGCTTCAAAGATTTCGGAACTTTTAACATATGAGGTCGGGTTTTTAAAGCATTTTTATGATTACTTTTACGTGAATTTCTAAGTTTACATGACAAAGATTTATTGTTACTAATTTGCGTAAAAGTCACTTAAATTATAACTTAAGTAAATGTCATCAATTCTGAAGTTCTCGCAAACAAGGTCTGAGTCTGAAAAGAAATACAGTCTGGAAATGAAGTAATCATGAAAAATAAGGCTAAGTCCTTTGTGTTTTCAAGAGCTTTTCGGGTATTAAAGGTCGATCACAGGCTCGAAATGTCTGTATTTACCTTTAATTCTAGACAGTATCGTTAACCGGGCGATGTTAAATTTGACAGTAACAAAGCGTAAAATTAAAACGGTTACATTGTGTGGAAACCATTCTAAATTCACATTGATAAAGTCCTACGTTCCTACTTGCGAGAATACTGGTAGTAAGTTTTGCATACAACACGAATTCATTTGAATGTGGTATCTTACATGTATTAAAGTCCGCGAATAAGCCACCGACTTAACACTGGCTTATACAAGTCCCGCTTTTCTTTAAACATTTGATTTAAAATAAAAGTAGCCGTAAATGCTATATCCTTGAAGTGTAACAAAGAAAAGGCAAAGCGGGACTTTTTATATGTTCAATTTGCAAATAGTCAGGGATCCGTAGTACATGGAAATCAAGTGATTACTAACAAGCTAATTTTTGGTGAGTAGCTTCGTTTCGATGAGACGTCCAAAGATATCCTATACCCAACTCTCGATTGTGGTAGCTAACAGAGATATCAAGGATTAAAAAAATCAAGGATGTAAAACCGGGATAAGGGACCACGAAATTTGTAGGACAATATGTTATATCTCAAGATAATTATCTAAATTATATAAAAACATGTTTGTCCTACAAAACCTATGGTTTGATCAAAGAGTCCGCCATTTCGAAAATGTATCGAAAACGAGGTCAATTTAAATTATTACTATGATTACTAACCAGCTGATTTTTTGTTGTATACTTAATTAATATATATAAAATCTAACGGACATAATGTCCGACAAATTTCGTGGTCCGTTATCCCGGTTTTACATCCTTGATTTTTTTAATCCTTGATATCTCTGTTAGCTACCACAATCGAGATTTGGGTATAGGATATTTTTAGTCGTCTCGTCGAAACGAAGCTACTCACCAAAAATTAGCTTGTTAGTAATCACTTGATTTCCATGTACTACGGATCCCGGCCTAAAAGTTCTTGTTTCTTCTTATTCACAATGTCAGCGAAGTGAGCTAAGTGACAAGCATACAGATTTCGTGAAACTAAATCTCACTTGGTTTTCTGTGTTGAACTAGTAATATAACTATGGCCAAGTACATTTAACTTTTTAGAATACAAAATATGTTTATTATATATGAAGACATAGGTTACGAGACACAGTATTTGGGTAATGTACAATATCCAATGCGTCTTAAATAAGATCAATTATTATGATTGATAACAATACCGGGTCAATTACTTGCTACATAAAACGTTCAGTAAGTAGTATGATTTTCACAAACACATATGAGTTTATTTGAAGATTGTTTTATAGCATGTTTCTTCCAGAGGTGCGCGCCAGGATGACCCACGACTTTCGGAATGAAAAAGTCTTTATTTTCATTGAAACACAACTTTTTACGATAGCAGTAACGTAAATAGGATTGATAATGATATTATATACAATACATGCATCTAATTGAGAATCGTCATATCCATACAATCTCCGCTCGCTGCAGCAAATGCCATCAGCTCTTAATTCAACTTGTGCCGCGGCCGACTCCCTGGTGCCGCTGTCTGCGAACTGAACCGACTAATTCAAATCGAACTGTACCTAAGTGTGGAACACGTAACAAGCTAAGTGCTGTGAAGTATTGGACCTACGCTTCAGTATGTTCTACACTTTATCTTTGCGTACTTGAATACTGTTTGCAATATCGCTCAGTGAGGAAAAATATGGACAATATTTAATTTATATAATAATTGTTATTGGATTGAATCTGTTTTTATTTCGTATAAAATACTTCTTGTAAATTTCGTTTAACAAGGTTTCACATGAGTAAATGCAATTATGTTTTGTGTTTATTCCTATGGATGGAGCCTTTCTTTCTGAGGATCGTGAATCGATTATAAATTTAAAATCGAATCACATTTGATCGTATAATATTAATTTAATAACAAGACCATTAATTTGACCCTCTATATTTTCTATTCAAAACCCATGCTATTATAAGCTTACATTATCTAGGAATCTAGGATATAATAAATGTCCTTAGTCTCACAATGATATATACAGCATGCCGCTACAATTGCTCATGATGATAATGTTACCAGTGACTTAGGATTAAGAGCTTAAAAAGTGTGCGAAAACAACTTAGTAGTACGAATGTAAGTAGAAAAGTGCCAGGACTTTGGCTACTTTTGTGTTTATCCTCTTCAACGTAAATAGAGCGCAAAAGTTTTCCAACCTATGTCCGTTTGCTTGCAGATCTAAGCTCCCTGTTACGCTGTAGCTACTAACTACTAAGTAGCACTTGGTAAGTTCGTAATCAGTGTAAAACCAGCCTTATGCTTCCGTGTTTCCGCACGTAACATATGGCTTCAAAGGCTTGTTTTATTACAATCCTTAGTGGTTCCAATTTATAGGTACCTATGAGTACTCGGTCCAAAGTGTCGCCCCAACAGCGATCCTAAATCTGAGCCATAAACTCTCAGATTCTCGCGACATTCCGTCCTCCTATCAACTGATTTAACTTAACATAAAACGTTATTTGACTAGGCAGGTATTTTGTCACGGTGATGTAAGATGAAGTGATAGTACTAATGCTACGTTTTCACTTGAAATTTGTTTTTGTTCGTAATAAATTGGCGTGTCATGTCTGCTTAGTGGTTCTGAGCAGTCTAGAGCTAACGAGCTTTCTTTGTTAGCTCGAACAACACGTAAATTAGTCTCGTGATATAAATTTATAATTATTTATGTCGTGGTTGCTGAAAATTTATTTATCTTTATTTTAGTTTAATTGGGCAGGTTTAGTGCCCGTATTAGAATCTCATACCTACCAGTGTAGTTAAATGGAAATCTGAAAACAAAACGTAATTACAGTTCTAATAATTATACCTTCTATGATTAAAATAATGATGATGATTATAATGATTCAATTCATTTACAAGTTCAATTAATATAATTAGTATTATTATATCCCATACAGCATTAAATGCAGTAATGACAAAACAAGCAGAGTGTGGGGTGAAACAATATCATTATTTTAAATGCACTGCATGATCCTCACTCTATTTCAAAGCCTAAATGTAAAACATAAAGGGCTATTTTGGCGTGAACTTCGGTTTAAAGTCACACAGGCCGGCCTATATCGAGTGAAGCCGGGACAAATTAGGGCGAAATCCGGGCATTACTGTGTAATCGCGCCAATTTAAAGGTAGATCACGTCAGCGTTGTATATTACTGGCTGGTCTTCTGAAAAATGACCGACACTTCTCCGTTTTATGTGTTGAGTGGAATTCATTGTGCGATTTTGTGATATTTGACTTTGTTCGTGAAAATTTCGTTAAAAAGTTCGTTTGATAATGTATAGTATACCATAGCAACGATGTTTGTCTATTATACACATACATATATACCTAATATAACCCATTATAGGTCTAAAAGGATTTAATGTGATCTTTTAAGATCCTCAAAAATAAAGCTGATTAACAAACTTTGTCATACATAATAATAAAAATATTGTTCTTAAATAAAAGCAATGGATGAAAATAAATATGAGCGATATACGAGTAGAAAGCTCGGATTTTACGATCGTTATTTGCGTTCGCCTTGTTGGTATTTGCGTTTCAAGTTATTGACATAGCTCCTGAATAACTGCAATATCGGAATTATCTTACCTGTTTTTATTGTATTTCTATTGTTATCTTCAAACAATACCGTATGAATTACTTAGTTCTGGTATTTGCACGTCCATATTACTGAGTGGTATTTTCCAATGCATCTTTTTTACACCGATTAAAACAATATTGCTCACTCTTTGAATATGTACGCACAGTTGAGCTACGTAACCCTCTAAAGCTCATCACAGTTAATAAGGCCAGTCTATAATATCGATAACCACTTTTGCTTTTCGTATTAAACTAAAAACTTTTTCAATATCTGAATTCAATTTACTATTGAATTGAATGTAGCTGAGATGTTACAATTTCAATTTTCGCATTGGGACAAATGCTGCCATTGAGTTGGATTTTTCCAATCGACGTTTATTAAAAACTTTCAGAAACGCTATGTTATAAATTACCCTAGATAAAACAGTATGCATACATACTGTTGACTTAAAATTTAATTATGTAGCAGTTTTGTTAAAAAAATAATAAAAAATATTTTTACGATCTGTAGATCAGATAACGGTGTGTGAATTGTCTAGCAATATTTCAGATTCTAAATTCAATCGTGATTCAGCCTGATTGTATGAAATGATAAATAAAATTCAGAAATTTCACAGCTATAAAATTAGTAGGTTAGTTAGGATTAAAGGGCTTTAGTAGTTTTAATGCCCTTAAATTTTCCAACTAACCCATTTTATTGCATTTTAATAACCTAAACGGATTACCAAAGTTTTAGTACTTTAGGTACTTATGCACGAGTTATTTTAAATTAAAGCATCTTCTTTAGGTTGCCTAAAGCGACTCGCAATTTAAAATCTGAAACAAACTTATTAAAAACTTGGATTTAGCTGTGGACGTGTTACAATTTTGAACCACTATTATATATTAAATAAAGTTAAAATTCACTTATAAGAGCCTTAAATTGTTTCACTAATCTATTGATATTTATCTCGTGCGTCAGAGAAAACTGAGAAGCTAACCTTCTGTGTATGAAGCCTCTTGAGTGCAAGGGTATGGCGTCAGGTTTGATCCTATCGCCAAGAATGTGCTGGCTTGCTTACCTTGATACACTGTGTACTTGTTACTTGAATACGGGCCAAGTGCGTGTACTTGATCCTATAGTCTCGTATAGAATAGTAAGTAGTAAGGTTGTACACGTGTATATTAAGGTAGCATTCTGCTCTTAGCGACCGCGACTTAGTGTCACGCGGTTCTCTGGCCTCACCCACGGGGCGCGCGACCCGGTCGCAGTTATTGTATATAAAACCAATGCTGTTTGCGACAACTTTGGGTTTCCTCAAGACTAGATCCATCCGAAAGACAATTGTATATTAAGAGAAGAGAGCTCTTCAAATTCAATATAATATAAATTAAATATTTAAGTATGAACTACGAGAATAATATAAGTTAGAAACGATTCTATATAAATATTTAATATAGGAATAATAGGGTACTAAGCAGCAACGATTCTCTAGAAATGCAATTTAATACCAACTACGTTCCACGGGACTGTAGCTGTAGGACTTCGTAGCATCACGTAGAGCTTCGTAGCTTTGTGCTACGCCGTAGACCACAAGTTAACCGACGCAACGTTATAATGATAATATCAAATTGAGAGTTATTGCTCGTATCGTAGGGAAATATTGGTACAATCTGTCATGCCTAGACTGACGGGGTTTCACAAGGGCTCTGTGATTCGCTTGACGCCATATATAGTTTTTACATAGATAAACTAAATAAATAAAATAAAATTACGCGATAACGACCCTATATAACTTCATAATTATATAAATACAATATGAAAACCCGGCTTCGCTTGGGTGAAGGTTGACGAAATTATCCATATTCCGAATTTTGCGGATATAAATATGTTGTCGACTCAAAATCATTGTTTTTTTTATGTTTTGTTATAAGTTATTGTTATTACTATTATTATTTCTTGTTATTCATTATATGGTTTCGATTGAGTCTACCGTACTGTCCTTTTTTATAAGGAAACCAACTCCATACATTCCTTTTGTTTCTCCGTAGGTACATAGTAAGTATTTTTCTCTATCTTCTATTTAGCAAAAGATGCAGTTCGCAGAGTCCTGAGCTTGAAGTGGAAGTGGGCAGGTCATCTACAACGCTTAAATCAGAATAGATGGAGCCAAGTGGTCACAAATTGGTTTCCAAGAGATAGCAAACGTTCTAGAGGAAGACCAACAAAACGATGGTGTGATGACATAACAAGAGTGGCTGGGAAGCTATGGGCCAGAAAAGCAAGGGACAGAGAAGAATGGAAAAGCTTGGAGGAGGCTTTTATCGCCACAGGCGAACCCTACTCAAATTCAACTAAAAATTTAACATAAATATGTATTGTATATAGTTAGGAAATTTAGATTTAGTTTTAGTTAAGTAATGTGTTTTGTAAACTTCAGAAGTAGTGGTAAATAAAAAGCTTTTTTTTTTTTTTTTTTTTTTTATTTTTTTTTTATTTATTGTGTGTTGTTACGTCATAAATGTTTTGATTAATCTACGAGTATCTTGTAACTAAAGTGTTTTTCCCGCTTGTTCACATGTTTAAGTAGTTTCTTTTGTTTTCCCCTTTCGTGGAAGGCAATCTTTATGAGCAATCGACTACGTTTTTAACGGGCCTTTTGTGTTTATTAGCGCCTGAAGTCGTGTTTATGATTTTTGTTATTTGGTGACGCTACTTCAGACTTAATTAATGTTCTTAATTGTATTTTCAATTGAAATAATGTGTCGCCAATTTAATCAATCTTGCGCTGCTTGTCTAAGCTACGTAGACTCATTTTGTGCAACCACCAACCGGAATTACTATTCAAATTATAATTTCTAAACGAATTCATGTACATACTTCTTCGACATTCGTTTGTAAAATTTTAATGGCATCTTAATAATATATTGAGACATAGTAGCCATATTAATTGAAGAATTTGTACTGCATCATGGTCGCAATTAAAAAACTTTTTAATTTGAACATCTCTCACAAACAACTTTGACAAACTCGTTCATTTTGTTATTATATGCATTCGTATGTTTATTTAATCATCTGACTTGGCAACTTGCACTTCGTTTATTTTTTAAATATTTATTTTATTTTTATGTCAGTTACGAGCGTTTTCATTCCACATATTTGCTTAATCAATGTAATCGAGACCCACTATATTGGAACGATTTATTTACTTTTAGGTACGCGTATTCTAAAATTTAACAGGCCTTTCAAAAGCATTTTAAATATACAGGCTGTAAAAAGAGGTCAATTTTACTCGCGTTTTGCATTACCATTCGTTACCTATACGTGCATACCGTACGAGTGCGATACAATCGTGAACTAAAGTGCTCTATTAAAATATTTATAATCTATACTAATATTATGAAGCTGAAGAGTTTGTTTGTCTGATAAAAAAAATATTACAATATTGGATACTATATTTATCGAGGAAGGATATAGGCTATATTATGATGTAAACCACGTAGTTAACGTAAATAACGCAAGCGAACGTGTTGGCGAATTAGCTAGTCAGTTAATATTGCTGTATAATTGCTTTCTATATGTGTAAAAAGTGTATTGATGAATATCGAAAATGTACTTCTGATGTACGAAAAGTACCGAACAGTTTAGCACACGCCTGTACAATAAAATGTACTACGCTATGTAAAGCGATGCAGAGCTCGCTTCAATAATATGTTATCGAGCACTAACAACTTATATAGTACGGAAAGTTTGAAAATTAGTGAACTGCAGCCAGAGGTTGTAAGGATTGATTCTAGCTTACAGTATATCGGGTTCAGCTCTCATGTTTACATACTTTATACAAGTATTTATAAGCTCATTCAATGTATTAAAGATAAGTATTATATCAATTTTAAATTTAGCTCATATGACGATGATGAATTTATAAACGTCCGCCTAACGTACGTCTGATTTTGTTACTACATATCACTAGTAAAGGAAAGTTATTTAAAATAATAGGTAAAAAAAATCTGTCATAAATAGGACGTATATACCTATTTAGCGATATAGGTTATATTTTTTACTAATTATACGCTTTGGTTATATCTATGTCAAAATTATCAGCAAGTGCTTCGTCTATAGGTATTATAATTTGACTTGTACAATTAACATTTTTGTATTATAACTTTAAAAGTAGAATCTTCCACGCATCGCTGTTCTTCCAGTAAATGTTTAAATGGCTCAATACTTAAATAAACAAGACTTTATTACTTTCCATAATCTGTAAGAGGAAGGCAAGTATTGTTTCTATTTCTATTCTAACTATGAATGTCACAATTTAATTTAGAGAAATCAAACCGTGATATCCAGCGTCGCGAAAGTGGGAGGTGAGGTCAGACGGACGAGGGGGGGACGGGTAAACAGTGCCGCTATTACCGCTAAAAGGATTCATTAGGATGGATGCAGCGTGTCCTTACAACGAAGCTTTACTGCTCCTTTTAGATTATACTTCTCGTAATGTATGTGCAAATCTAGAGTCTTGTAAAGGAACGCTTTGTTTGCTTGGTCAGAGATTGATTATAAGATAGTTTAGAGATGCAGTGCAGTTTGACTCAGATAAGATTTAAAATGAGACTAATAATCAGAACTACAAAATCTAATTACAGCTTATAAAAATTTGCGCTGCAGTCGTAGTCAGTAATTTCTAAGTGCATACGTCCTTAGTCTATTTGATTCACACAAATCTGTGCATATATATTACGGTTGCACCTCAATTGATACATATTTTGCATGTCAGTTAGTTTTATTATCAATATCAATGTCTTACTAGGCCAAGGAATTAGTTAACGAACATAATGTAATTGTTTTCGTAGAACGCGCGGACGCCATACCACACATGTTCTATTCATAGATACCAATATTACCTTAACCATGACTGCTTCTTTCTACCTTAACCAGTTTAAAATTAAAGCTATTAAATCACTAAGCTCTGCCCCCATTCTAGCCTGAACCTTAATCATTTTGAGGCAACCGACACATAAACAAAGAACTACCTCACAAAGAATAATAAAACTTTGAGCGCTTCTGGAACTAAGTAGGCTATTAAGAGCTCATACATGAGGCAACTAATGATGATGATGATAATAATGTAACCTATATCACTCTCCTGCTTTGTATAAATTAGCGTTTAAAAGTTCATACATGACCGTAACATATTTCACTTTGTTCTAAAGTTTTAAGTTAACCGAGGGTGAAGGAAGTGGCATGATAAGCCGGCTATGGCACTTGTGTTTCGTGAATGTTTTATTCATGCAGCGATCGTCGGAATATCCGGCTAATTATTAAGGTGGAGAGATTGCCCTGAATTCATCGGCGTCCCTTGTGTGAAAATTGTCTCTTGAATTTGCAGACCTAGCGATAAACTAAGCTTTTAAAGCTCTAAAGAAGGTTTATTTAATAAGCATTACATATTTTCTACATTCCAGATATCTAAATAAATAATAAAATATACACAATTCTTTACTTACGAAAAAAATACACGCTAGATTAGTTATTAAGTGAGTTTTTTGATTAGGTATCTCTAAACCTGGGTGCTCTCACATATTGTTTTCTCGCTCTAACTAAGTGTTAATCTTGGAAAAATTACTTATTAATAATTAACAAACTTTGAAACTTCACTTCTTAATGAGAATAAATAAAATTTAAACCGTAAAAATCTAGTACGTACCTGTGCTTGTTCCGTATTATTTTTTATCTATACACTTCATACAGACTGAGTAATTTATTTATTTATTTATTTATTTGGGTTGTATCAACAAAGTAAACATCAGCTTAACATTATGGGAATTGTACAAATGATTTTCTAATTTACAAATGTCACCTTAATTATAGATACAAACGACATTTCAAGAAACACTAATTAAAATTATTAAATAAAAATAAGAAATTAATTACAAATTATGTCAAATTAAATTTTTAAAATATTATTTACAAATTAGCTTAAATCTAATTTTTCTATTTTAAAATATTGGCATAAATTTTATTAAAAAGTTAGGTACTAACATGCAACTTAATTTAATTTAATTATTTGATTTTGAAATTAAGTACAGTCTAATACTGCACTTAAATTTTGTCAGGCTATTGTAAAAAATGTCAATTTCTTCTTTAGTTTTATCATTTTTAGTTATTGTGATATTATGCAGTGAATTATAGCTTTTTACTATTCTGTTGAGGGGAGAGAAAAGACCAAGGTTTGAACATGCACTTTTACTGTAGAATGGAACATATTTACCAGTTCTTGGTAGTCCACGTGGGATTGAAATGTTGATTTGAGACAAAATATCTGGTGTATCAGTATAGTGGTTAATAAGTTTGAACAGAAACATGTTGTCCAGCAGTGTTCTATGGTTAGTTAAAGAGTCAATATGAAAGTAATGAAGCCGATCCTCATAGCCCGGTAATTTCTTTGCCATGAAACAACTGAATGTTAAGTGCCAAAGAAACCTCTTCTGAACACTCTCCAGACGCTTTTTATAGACTTCATAGTGCGGGTTCCATACAGTGCTGCAGTATTCAAGAGAGCTACGTACCAGTGCATTATAGAGATTTATTTTGGTAATAGGATTTTTAAACTCTTTTGAATTTCTCAGAATGAACCCTAAGCATTTAAACGACTTCTTGGCAATAGTATCTATGTGAGTGTTAAACCTCAGATGTCTGTCTAATGTAACACCTAGATCCTTAATATATGTTCAACTTCCTTTAGTATGTCGTGTCCTATATAATAAGACCTTGTATTTAGTATTTTTTTTCTGCTAAAGCGAATAACACTACATTTGCTGCCATTTAGAAGCATACCGTTACGACTACACCAATCTACCAGCTCATTCAAGTCCTTCTGCAGCAGAGAGACATCTTCAATAGAGTCAGCTCTACCAAAAAACTTTAAATCATCCGCGAACATATGAAGTTTTGAATTCTTAAAGCAGCCACCAATATCATTAATAAATACGTTGAAAAGCAAGGGTCCCAGGTGAGATCCTTGCGGTACTCCTGAATAATTAACGAAAGGTACAGAAGAATAACCACCAAAAATAACAATTGATTCCCTTCCAGCCAGATAAGACCTGCACCAATTTAGGAGAGCACCATGAATACCATGCTGAGACAGCTTGAATAATAGTAAATCATGGTTTACTTTATCGAAGGCTTTGCTGAAGTCGGTATAGATTGCATCGATAGAATGACCATGGTCCATTTCTTCAGCAAGGTCTCCGACAAAGGATACAAGGTTAGTAGCTGTTGACCTGCCTTTCATGAAACCATGCTGCTCATTCAAAAATCGATGTTTAAAATGCCAAGATAATATAGGATGTAATAATATTTCGAATACTTTGGCAAAAACGGTTAGTATAGATATTGGCCTGTAGTTACTAACTTGACTTGAATCACCATTCTTAAATAAGGGTAAGACATGTGTCATTTTCCACATACTTGGGAAAATACCGCTGCTCAGAGACTTGTTTATAATAGTTGTTAAAGGTGACGCCAAAGACTTAGCACATCTTACCACAAAAACTGGAGGTATTCCATCAGAGCCAGCACCTTTAGAAATTACAAGTCTTTTTAAGACTCTATAGACTTGAGATTTAGTAACTGAAACGACGCTCAAGACATCTGAAGTATCCGGTATGCCCAAACCTAAACCTGTATCTATTTTATCACGGCTATATACTGAGGAAAATTGATCAGCAAAAAGATTGCATATATCCGGACCATTCGCTGCCACTTTATCACAAGAGAACATCTCGGAAGGGTAGCTAGTACTGTTACCTCTTTTATGCTTAACAAAAGTCCATATTAATTTTGGATTGGATTTCAATGAATTTTCTAAGTTCACCAGATACATTCTGTAATTCATATCAATTAATTTAGCACATCTATCCTTAAGCAGCTCAAAAACAATTTCATCACGAGGATTCCCATAATTGCGATACTTAATTCTAATATTGTTTTTCTCCTTTAATGATCTAATCAGTGATGGTGAGAACCAAATAGGAAACTTTTGCTTACCGCGAGGTCTAGATTTAGGTACATGCTTGTTAATGATTGTTCTCAAATTGCAGTAGAAAATTGAAACCATTTCATCAACGGTTGAACAGTCACTGAATTCTTCATCCCATATAATATTATTTAGGTCACACACAATTTTTTCATAGTCTGCCTTAAAGAAATGAAACCTGTAATCACACTTTGGAGACATATTATTAGGACTGATCAAGCCAATAGTAAATGTAAAGGGTGGGTGTTGTACATCTATCTTCGATAAAGGATCAGAACAAACAGACAAATTTAATTTAATTATCTGTGTTTGTGAATTTCATGTTTTAATACATACTACGAGTAATGCGTATGACATAACGAATTTTCCAATTTCCAATTCAATACGCATAAAAATGGGTATCCAAGCTTTTTACAAAAAAACTAACCCGCGCGAATTTCAGTCGTATCGCCATTACGCAAATCTCACCAACTTCCACATGTAAAATTGCAAATATAAATAAAAGCACCGCATAAATTTATCCCTCGTCCATCGCAATTCGGTCAGCTAATAGAATTATCCCAGCTATAGCTTCGAATTAATTTTAACTCCCCCTTAGGCCTTTTAATATCATCCAGAGGGTGGTGAGTGCGTGACACATTAAAAATTATTATGTCCTTGTCGACTTTGAAAGTTTATCTTTGGGTAATTTTAAAGGGACCTTTTCTTTTGTATTTTTTGGCAGTGGCATGAAAATTTCTCATCAAAAATGACGGGATTTGCGATAGGTGATTTTGTATTTTTATTACGTATATATACGTATAGGTATTTGCTGCTGTTATCGTAGGTACTTGTAAACCGCAGAACTGAGAAGCAAAGGTATAAAACATAATATTGTAAAGATAGTTCCTATTTCGGTACGCCGAGGTAAAGCTTGCTATTGAAATGTCAGCTTTTGCGCAAAACAAACTGAAAGTCGGTACAGTTTGTAAAGAAATACAGTTTCACATAATGCAACCATTGTGTGCAAACCGTACCGCTTGTTACATTAAAAAATCAAAGCGTACCCAACTAAAAGTTTCAATAACTTCTACGCTTCTCTCTATTTCTTGAAAGTTCCGTGTTTATTTTCCTGGTTCACTCCAGTTATGTTGCACTATAGTATCTATCAGCAAAGTTTTATAGCGATCTCGTGGAACAGGATATTAGAATTCTTGTATCATCTCTGTGCCTGACGCTGCGCTTCAATACATGTGTATTACTTATGTGTCTTGTACAGCTAAGATTTTTTCTATCAGAAGTATACGCTTTGATGGTTAAAGGGATTTTTTTGCGAGAGTTATGCCATGTTTTCAAGGAATTACGGTGGCAGATCTATGTCATATAAAATAAAGAAATGTATTAATGATAGTAAACATAAAAACGGATTAAACGTAATTATTACAAAATATCGCATAACTCTGTGATCATGCGATATATTTTTGTATCCAAATAAAGAAATTACTATTTATTTCTTTATTATGTTTCCGCGTTCGATATATTTTTGACATTTGTATATTTTTATTATTTTTATTGACATTGCTGTTTCACAACTAATACATAAACTAAAAGCTAATGAAAGGATTATAATATTGCGCAGTTAGCGCCAAAAATTAGGAAAATAATTACAATAAATATAATAAGACAAATAACTAAGACATTAAATTAAATTCTTCGGTAATGGTCGCATTAGTGCTTCCTTATATTTTTTCCTAAAAAATTACGAAACGAGTTACTGAGTAAGACCTCTTTAATGAAAAGAACAATGACTCACATTTAGATACGGACAGTGATGTAAACAATTACTCATTTAAATATTAACAATAATGCTTTCATTATTTTAAACACGTAGGTTTTTATTTTATAAAACACTTAGTTAAATTATTTCTGCTGAGAAGAGTTATTTATTGAATTACTTGCATTACATTTAAACAATATAAATTAGTACATTCCCAACGACCTTTAAACAACACGGGTTGCCAATTACTGAGTAATGGAAGCGGAACTCATTTAGATTTAATGACTGCCGGGCAAGTAAGGCAATTGAGAAAATATAAAAATCACTTTATTATTATTGCTTTCTCAAGTTGAACCGTTTATTAACTCTCTTATATTTAATTTATAAAATTGTAAAATATATAAAGTGCGATTATAGGATTCACTTAAGTTCAACAGTTCATGATTTTATTTAGGACTTTTCTGATATATTCACGGTCTGGTTTTTGATACTTTGAACGCGTTTTTCAGGATTTTCAGGATTATCAGGGTATTCGTGTATTTATATCTTAGTTTATGCGTCTGCGTATTACGTTCTAGAACCTTCCATACGATGGAAGGTTCTAGAACGTAATACGCTTCCCTTTACATGCTCTTTGCTGTGAAAATATACCTAGCTTAATAGAGCGCTCATAAAGGCTGTTATTCTTTATTAAAATTTAATATCCCCAAAGCACCCGTTAAAGAGCCTCGCGCAACAATTAGGCGAGTGGCTTTTAATTAGTACTGTCTGTTCTATGAATGAACACTTTATCGTGCCGTCAGAAAATTACGTGATTAACTTGTCGTTATTTATTAAACGATGTGATCGATTCTGTTTTGATGGCTGAGGCCCTTATCTGAGGTAAAATTTATTAGTCATTGAGTTCTATGATATGATGATAAAGAGCTTGTTAATGAATGTAATTTAGGATCATATTTTAAATATCATTAATTATCTTTACATCTACTTTCTCATATTATCATCTAATCTATTAATTCTATATTATATAGATGATAGATTTGATTGTGAAGAGGCTAGAAAAGTACTAATATTATTTGATCATTTTATTTATCACTAGAACCTTCTACTATCATCTCTCATGAACAGAGGATATCTTTCTTAAAGGTTGGGACTACGACACTTTGATAATATAACACAAGTTGTGAAAAAGAATACAGAACTAAAGTAAACGCGTGTAAAAAACTTTTCAATAAGCTGTAGATACAGCTTTATTGATATATCAGAATAACACATGTACAAAACTCAAGCGTAACGATTAGAAGATTGGATTCAAACGCCTTTTATAGGTACTAAATCCGCGGTTCCTTCCACTAGTAACATAATGTGTAGGTATAAGTGATGCATTACCGCATTAAAATTAAAATATCCTCTTGTTTCAGATAACGTGGTATGACGTGCGCGTTCTGCTCCGTCCAGTCGCGTTTCGGATGCGAGCGCGGATCGTGGTGCTAGTGTTGTGACGTGTGATGATGACCTCATGGCGCTGGCTGGCGTTGCTGGCGGCGCTGGCGTGCGCGCGCGCGCGGGACACCCTCTACCACAACCAGTTCGCGGTGCACGTGCCCGACGGCGCGCACCATGTCGACGATATCGCGAGGAGGCATGGCTATGTTAACCATGGACAGGTCAGTGTCTTATCTAGCATTCTGAGATTTTTTTTTTATACTACCAAGTTGGCAGACAAGCATGCGGCCCACTTGGTGGAGAGCGGTTACCGCAGCCTATGGACGCCTGTAGCATGAGAGATGAGTATATCAGAAATCTAGCACAAGCTTAGAGCTTATCACTGGACTAGACGTCGTTGTGTGAATTGTCCAGCAATATTTATGTATATGAAAACATGGCACATTAAATGGTTAGTAGTGTTTTAAAACCATATAGATTAGATTTATCTAGACACTACGAGTTCTCTAATCAATTTATTTGATATTTGAATATTCAAACTAAAAATCAAATACGCACTTTGGCAGAACGTTATCATTCATCACCGTTTAGTTGTGTGACACGGTGAGGTTAAACCCAAAAGGCACCTTTAGGATTGTCTCTCTCTCTCATCATCGTAACAACTCAATATAACATCTTACTATACTGGGTATTAAGGAGGCACGGGCTTTTCCAATGTAACTTTTTATTGGTTTTGGTTGGTTTGTATAATCACAAGTTAACAAGGCATGTTGCTCATCTCGTGGTATATAACCTCCTTGGAATATGATTCCACCTAACTTCACAATTCCCTCATACTTAAGTAAGATTGTTGATTGAACAAGGTTTAAATTTTAGAAATCTAAAGGTTTTTCGGTGCTAATGTTTGCTTATAAATTTATTTTTAACTCTAAGACTGCGTAGACTAAAGCGTGGTACGGCTTACAAGAAATATAATAAACAATTTTATTTTTGGATACTTTCATTATTAAAATATGTATTTTTCAACTGGAGGTGTCTAAGTGGGAAGCATTGAGAACGTTATGTGGGTTTGTTGACGATAGAATATAATATTTTTTATTCATTTAAAAAGTTATTAATAATTTGATTTTAGAAATATCATAAACGCAGTAATTTCCCATCACATTTTTTTTGTAAAGATTAACTTGGAAAAGTCAAAAAGTAAAGACAAAACATGTCTTTTTAAATTTCATTCAAACTTAAAAATGAAATTAAAACTTTTTTGTAAACTAACACATGGCTATGATAAAATAGTACATTTGCGTATGACGCATAAATCTGGCTCTCAAATGTTATGTTGCTATCATGAATACTGCGTCTTTCAGTAGGAATAGAGGAATAATTAAACCTAATTAATTGCTTCTTCCTGCTAAACACACTACAATGCACACTCAAGGCACCATTCTTGAGCTAACTGAATATTTTAAAAGCATGTGTTTGCTACATCTCTGTTACATTAATAAATATTGCTACAAATTGTTTACATACTACCGAGTGTAGTGAAGTCCTACGGTTTATTAGTTTTTATCCTTGTAATGATAAAAGATACCACCTCTTATCACAACCTCCAGCGCTTCACCTTTAGAGGCAATATCCATTAACATGCAATTGAATGTTTCGTTTTAATCATTAGTATGTCTGTTATTCCCATACCCTATGCTATACTAACCATGTTGTTCTTGTCCCTTCTCAACATCAGTGCGAACAGTTCTAAACGGCTTTTATTACATTAGACACTACGAGTAACATTTTATTACGTTATTTTAATAATATAATTCTGAAAGGAAATAAAATATGTCTAGGCTTGGAATACAATTTTTCATAAGGTCAAACCTTTACAGAATTACAGTAATAAAACTTGAAAGGTATTGTACCGCGGTAAGTGAAAAACTTGAGCCTTAAAACATTTCAGTATCACTTTAACAATGAAGCTTTCCACTTTCACTGGAACTTCGGTTCCAATAAAATCCGAGTTGAATCCAAAATGACAACGAATTTCCTTAATAATGGACGCCGCGTAACAAGCGCGGGCCAACCCACAGTCATTCAGATTGACTGACACAACTATAAATTAAACCTCAATTGTATAAATATTTTACCCTTAAGTAACTACTTTAGCTCGCGTGCCCGTCCGGGCGCTCAATTAAGTTTTCTCCGGTGATTAATCGCTCCAACACATTGCCTAACACGTAACACTCCGGCTTTACGTACTTGTACTATGTTGTGAACTTGTGACATACCACTTGACTCTGTGAGGAGTACTGAGCTTAGGGTAAGGTGAGGTCAAACGTTTGAGCCCCTTGAGTATCCTAGTACCTAGGATAGAATAGGAGGAGGCGGTATTCTTGAGTGCTTTTGTAGTATTCAGGTGGTGTTAGATCAAAATTTTTCATAATTATCGTAACACCTCACGTAATACTGCTGGGCTCAGGTGGTTTTGTATAATAAGTAATAACCAAGTTTCCCCGGCCGCTTGGTGATCGTTTGGTGTAAGTTGTATAGTGCACAGGGACAGCTATGTTCGATGTCGACTTTATAAATGCTTAGTAGATTTGACGATACCCACGGCATATATATATATGGGGTACTATTCACCGGTCGGTATCAAACCACACTAAACAATGTTTAGAAATTTGTCTGTAGGACTGAAAATCCAAGAATGTAAATAAGCTTCAAATACGATATGAAAACGTTTATCCTCATCATTGAGTATGTTTGTACATTACCATTTGCCATTTTTCACAAGAAATCAGAATTAGACCTCGTAGTATCCACTGACTTTAACCATAATCTTCTCGTTGGCTTTGTCTCAGCTTGCGTTGTTGACGAGATTGTGCCGCGCAGAGGGAACACTTAGGATGATGAAACGACAAGTGAGCTTACGAATCTCTGACCATTTGCACTTTCTAATTTGATTGGTTGCTTCCATCTAAGGGATTATATACTTGCAACTTGCCAACTACTTACTATAAAATCTACTGAACTACTTACGATTCTATTAATGCAAGCACCATTCCAGTCCCTGTACTCATTTCGTTCTATTAGCTCCGCATATTATGTCTCATCAATCAAGAATTTTCCTGATTTTTATTACTCATTTATTGTAAGGGAATAAATGTTATTTTGTTTCCTTCCTCGTTTCCTGCCCCGATGTTGTCGTATTACGGAGTTCGGGCGTTGATAAACGATCCCGATAATGGAATGTAGGCACATAAACTACAAGTACCTACTCATAGCAAACACATACGAATGTATGAATTATTCGCAATGCGGCCTATTTCTTGAAACTCGTGCGTTGTTGGTCGTAACCCGGATCAAATACAATCAACTTGCGCCGATATACTGAAGATATCGCAGAATCTATTCTATAGCTATTCTTGGATATTGGATACTAATATTATAAAGACAGGTCCTGACTGACTATCAGATCTTCTTACAGACGAAATTACTGAATTACTTAATGAATGTCTATGGCTGACCAATTTTGAACATAAGATTATATTTGTCGCGTAAATGGGTAATATTATATTAATATTTGTAGCTTTGATGAGTAATATAATCTCTTTTAAGAAATGGTTTTTGAAGATACAAAAAATTACAGAATAAATAAATAAAATAAATCGATTAGGGTTTTGCGCCGCCAGAATTTTTAATGAAGCATTTTATATTAATACATATTTAACAATTAATTATTCTTATCTTTTCACACACTTACAGTTAAATGCTTTCAATTTAATTTCGTATAATTTTATCCGAGCGTAAAACATTTTTTTGAATGGGAAATAAGTATAACATGTGAATAAAAGTTCAAAGAAAACCAAATGAAATTCAGTGACGTCCAGAAATGACATTATTATAATATTGCGTAGATAGATCCTATCCGGCTATAATGGAATATGTGACCCTTCTTTCCCTTCTCGGTGCTTATTTGCCTTTTCAATGCGTAAATGGCAATTTTCATATTTATTTTACATCACACCTAGAAAAGAAAATAACTAGTTATCCACAATTTTGCTGAAGGTGCATAAATATAAAAGTTAAGTTAAGTAAGTTATAATTTGATAAGCTTGCTACTATTATCCTTATTGTATATATTGTAATTATAAGTTTTTGGTTTTCCATTAAATAAATATAAATATAAATAGCTAGGTAGGTACGTTGAAATAGAAAACCTTTTCTCAATTAAAATGGGTTTTTTCCCTGTTCTAAATCTAAATTTAACTAGCCTCAAATTAATGAAACCGCATTTGATAAGGCACTTATACACAATGGTTATCTTATATTATTATCCTATTATCAAAGAAATTACCATACTGGATTGTTCGCGTATTGTTGAAAATATACAATCTACTTTTCATGTCGACCGAGCGATACACAAAGAATACAGTTCATGGCAGACTTCGTTATTTTAAAAACTTTCCGGTCGGCTACTTGTCTTACACAATGTTTCTGTTTGTTCCGAACGTTGAATAACTACAAAGAGCTTCGAGAATAATAAGTCTGAAACATATTAAACTTTGCCGTATCTGCGAGCTAAGTTGAAGTTTGAGTGGGCATTTAAGAATTGCTCTGAAATCGCTAGGTAGGCGCCGCATAAGATTGAGTGTTCAGATGTCTTAGGCGTAAAACTTTTACTAGGAATGCCACGATGTGTTAAAATGCTTTAAGAACTTTGTTAAAAATTATAAATATTTTTATAAAATTTAAAGTTGTAAAAGCTCAAAGACTATTTTCGTTTCTAAGAACTTTAATTTTCGAATAATATGAAAATTCATTTTCAAGTGAATAATAAATCCAATCATGAACGCTGTCCATTTTCATTGTTCATTGGAAAAGGCTCTTCATCGCAACACCAGAATGCCCACGAAATGCCGCGTGCGTTGTCCAAAAAAAAACCGGTGACGACAACGTTTCCCGAAATTAGATTTCTATCTGGAACACGGAACCGATGATCGGAACGAACGGAATTGAATTCTGTACTGGAGTGTACTGGACATGTACCAATGGAGGTGTGAGCTGTGCTGTGCCGACGGCTGTTTCTACGTGGACGATTGTTGTGTTGATAATTGAGTTAACGGATACTATTAAAGTAACTTAATTTTGTGCGACGTGGTGCTAAAAGTAACACCTGTAGGTACTAGCATAATAATTACTTTCAATAGGTTTTATTAAGTTTTCTTACTTTTTACGGCGTAGGTGCTATAAATGCAATCACAGCCAGCTTTCCTTCACTAGATGGAGCACGCGAGAAAATTGTTGGAACAAATCCAAAACCTGCCGGTATTGTGTTCTTTTAATCGTCCATTAAGACCTAGATGTTCCACTTTAGCAATTAGTTGCTCTTACTCTTGGCAAGGTCTCCGGACGAAATATTAAAAGGAACTGTAGCTGAGGAATAATTTGGGATTTAAAAATTTATGGTCAGTGTCAACACCATTTGTAAAGAATAAACTCAAATAAAAAGACCAATATCCTATTCTTGTGGTATTACCGGACCGTTGTACTCAGAGATATAAAGCCCTCCTTTGTTCACGCCATTCCTTATTATCCTCATCCTTTTAACGGAACTGTCTACATATCTTACCAATGGACGGCCGACGAATCTTTTCTCGAATGAATACTTAGAGATAAAATTTGCCGAACGTATCCATATAACGGATTCTATCTATTCCTAGCGTAGTTTCGCAGTAGTTTGTTGCTCGATTCGCGTCCAGCTGGGAATAACCAGGTACTGAAACACATTTGTTACATTTCCTGTCGCATTACAGACTGTCTGAATTTGCTTCGACGTGCCTATGAATTTTAAATGGAGCACGTGAATAGATGATCAGCGTATGTTGAACGTGATATAAATCAAAGGCTTGTTTTGAAATTGAAAATCGAACGTGCTGATAAATAACAGAATTAATTTATAAAGTTTTTGGTAATACTTTCACACAATCTTAAGTATTTGTTGTTTTGTATAGATAGTACAGATACGCACAGTAGAAATTACTGGTCTTAATTTTCAGGATATGAATAAGTGGAGGTTACGGATGACCAAAGATTTTTTTAATAAAATTGATCTCATATAATCAGTTCAGCACGGGAAAGGTCAGTATAATGGTTTCCACCATAAGAAAACTTCATTAAATGAGCAACAATGAGCAAAAGTTCATTTTAACTTAACTGTTAACGCACAGCGTCCCATAAAAACTAAGTTATATTCTACAACAGATCGAAAAATTCACAACCCAGCGGGACAAAAGCAAAAACATCCCCAACAAGCCCGATAAAATCTAATTTATTTTGGACATAAGAACGTCTTATGGCCCGGCTAACTCAGACAAGTCGTTAACGGAAAGAAAAAACTATCTCGAAACTTTAATTCCTCGCATAAACTGTTATAGATGCGAATATAATAGATTTCACTTTGTTTTTATCACCAAAATCAAGGACAGTGAGTCGATTCGGCGGCTTAGTCTCAATAACGACCGTGATCCTAATTTCTAGAATGTATTTATAGGGATGCTTTCATAGAACACTGTATAAATCTTTGAACACGCGAGTAGGTAAGCAAAGCTGCTGGTGCGAACAAACACTTCATGGTGCTGTCATTGTGGAGTGTCTACAGCGCTCCGAGGTGCTCAGAGCTGTTTGACGAGCTACGCCAAATCGACCTTCGAGTACTCTTACTGTTGTTGTACGTTACATTACAGGATTTACTTACCTTGAGGTGAAATGTTACCTTCAGAATGTTGTGTAAACTTAGACTTAAGATTCTTAATCTTCTGATTTATTATCTTATTATTATCATAATCTTGTCAGCCGTAATAAGCATCGACATTAATTTATGAGCACTGGTCATATGTGTTGCTATCTGGCCCACAAGATTAAAATTAGTGAGACTTTTTAAGACTGGTATTACACGGATAATATTTGGTGTAAGATGATAGAGTGTTATTGACTGTGCAAGTGTGTGGATATTGTGCTAACTAATGTATCTGTTTAGAATTTCCAGACGATTTTTAGCAAGGTCATGTTTTGAACATTTGACGTGTAAAGATACTTAATGCCTCATTATTCGAATTAACATATTTCTTATTTTTATTTAACTTTTGAAGTATGAAAGCCATTATAAAAACAACTAACGCTATGACAACACTCTTTGGCATATTTTAAAACTGATTTAATTTCGGTGATTTAGATTATTTGACCTGTTAGGTTGCTTGTTATCAATTCTATTTGATCCTCTTTTATTCAATAAAATCTTCACTTCTAAAGTATTATCATAATCCTGAGAGGATTGTGAATTTTAGTAGCATTAAATTGTGATGAAATTCCAAGGATACCGCATCAGAACACTTTGATATGATGCAGCGCCTTTAAGCTCCCGTAATCAACCCTTATACCCGCTTAGCTGAAGCGAGTTTTACGATAAAATAAAGCCATCTCAATATTACAGTCCCATATATTCTCGAACACTATAAATGAGGACCATAAAAAGCGAACGCCAAATTGCAAAAACAAACTTCAATTTTCCCCCTTTATATTATTATAGGCACTTATTCGGTTAGATCACACGAAGCACTCGTAAAGGTATTAAAGCTTGGCCCAAGTTTTGGTGGGGTTTATTATTGTTATTCCTATTGACTATTCGACGCAGGCTATATAAAAGGTGTAAAATTGATCAACCCTCTCGGATTAATTTCAGCCTTGAAAGTTTTCTTACCGATTACATTTGCTTTAAGCGGTTACTTAAATGGTCGTTTAAAAAGTTATAATAAAAAGTGTAGCGCATACTTTCCGAAAAGTCTATTATCGCCATATAAATTCACAATAACGCGTGTAATGCTCAGACTAAAGTTAAAAAGTAATAAAAAAAACATTACCCATCGAATGTATTTTATTCGTTTCAATTTCCATTAAAACTCATAAAATTATATAATAAATTTATGGTCCCTAATTCAGTATTTTATAGCGATTTGAATGCGATTCAGATATGATATGAAATATTATAAGATTGTGACTTGCACCACGGAAAAACCAACACTAAATGCCGTCGGCTTACATAGTTAAGTTTATATTTCGCATCACGTAGTAGCCACCGATGCCTGTAAGATCACATACCTTTCATAACTATTCTATAATTTCATAATTATTACTGTTCATGTAAACATTAGAAGCTACGTAGAAAACTCGTAAACCCAAAATAAGAACCAAAATCGTAAGAATTATTCGAATAAAAAAAAATATATACTCATTTATATTTTTTTTAACTTTAGTATTAGGTACGTTTTATCGACTCATATAAAAAGCTAATCAAATTATAATCCATTACGAAATGCCGTCCGATTATGAGAATTGATTTTAGTAACACATTTATTTTACTTGAACTATGTGTACCTACATACCTCTTGTATAAGAACGACGAAAGTGTCAAGCACGCATTTACTCCCATAAACACACATACTAAAAGTAGAAAAACACAACACTGTTTTCATAGGACCAAACGCATTTTCTCCGAGAGGAGCCGCTAGTTTAAACTAGTTTAGTACAGTAAGCAACAATGTTACGAGCCGACTCAATAGGCTACTTGTGGATTGGCAGTAAGGATGTTTTTTTTGACCGCGATATTTGAGGGCCTTTCAGCTGAGTGCTTGTGACTTTGAGTGGATTTTCTTTTTTATGACCAGGAAAATGTTACGCTGAACGTCTGTAGTGAAGTAGCGTATTAAAGAGAAGGAACTTTTTTGCTTTCGCTTACTATCTTTATATAACCTAATTGTCCGACAAATTTCGTGGTCCGTTATCCCGGTTTTACATCCTTGAATTTTTTAATCCTTGATATCTCTGTTAGCTACCACAATCGAAATTTGGGTATAGGATATTTTTGGACGTCTCATCGAAACGAAGCTACTCACCAAAAATTAGCTTGTTAGTAATCACTTGATTTCCATGTACTACGGATCCCGGCCTATTAGCTAACATGCATAAAATAAATTTATTTAAAAACATACTTAGTGAAATAAATTATTAATAGTGAAAGAAATAAATTACCGCAGTAAAGTCCATGTAAACGCGCGCTTAACTGCGAATAATGAGCAACATTTTCTTGATGATAGTGTAACTTTTGGTGATGCAACAGTTTCATGTTTCTATTGTACGAATAGTGCGTATTGTGAGTAAGGGGCGGGTGCCCACGCATCCATCACAAGTAATGATCTCATCGATTATTGTAATTGAATACCGTGTTTTCATATCCCAAATCACATGAATCTAACACATTTGTTCCTATTGTATTGTTATTGGGCGGAATGATTAAATCGTATGTTATTGATATAAGTTATTGTAACAATTAGTTGCGCGGGTAAATGAAATTCTATCTAATTTGTATACAAAGCAACTATTTGTTGTTGATATTGGATTAGATAGGTCGACCCGGTAAGGATAAATCTCTAAATCTTTGGAATCTCTTAATAATTTATTTGTCATGCTCATTTTTTTTTCAAAATAAATCTTGGAAAAATCATATTTAAAATAAAACTGCAGCTAGCATGAAAAAGTACATCTGACTAGTATAAAATACTAATTTGCGTGGCCCCGGCTTTAATAAAACAGGCGCCGCCGTTAAATAATAAAAAACAGCAAAGTTTTCTTTTTCGCTCAAACAGTGTGAAAATAAGCGAGTGTTCACAGTGCAATGAAGGAACTGGTGTAGACTTAATTTGTTCTAACAACTGGACTGCAAGAACAGTAGCCGTATAAGCGAAGTACTTTCCGGGCTTATTAAATTATATGTGTGCTATGACGTTTTCACGTTCTGCGCCATTTTTGTACAGTATTTTAGTTTCAATTATGTATGAATTGTTAAATTTTACTAACTAAGTCTTTATTTAATCTTATCAGACTCAGTAGTAAATAATAATCATCAACATCATTTCAGAATTCACGGTATGAATTAGCACGGCGACAAATGTAATTTTTCGCAGTGCTAATACAGTCGCCATCACAATATTAAACCCATTATGTAGCATTATCTGTTCACAATCGCATTACCCACCTATCGCATTATGTTCGACGTTACTGACAAGACGCTCGGCGCGCGGCGCGGCGCCCCATTCAGCGTCATAATGTAATATTCCTTAGAAAAGGCGCGTGACAGGTGTGCGAGGCACACTCCAAATCTCGCTATGAAAAATGCGCGGCTCGGCGGAATTACATAATGCAGGAATGTGTCAACGCGTACCTACTTCACATCACAGTTTTCAGATTCTTTGTGTTCGTAATAAGAGCGGTACGCCAGATGCTCCTTAAATTACATATTTCATAGTAGCGAGGGGGTGACTGTTTATTATGTCATCTCCCTGCGCTATGCCTCTATGCCGGTAAATATGATTTTCATTGTGCGTAATAAAGTCATAATAAAGGCCCGGTGCGGGACGGAAGGAAACCTCGACCTTTCCTGTGGGCCGAGGCCCGAATATTGCCCAGAGTGGGGCGGTTAAAGCACTCAACAATAATAAAATATGTTTATTGAATGTATATTTTTATGTCTGAATCGTGTGCCGACTTTCAAACAGAAACCTTAAATGCCTTACAAGTACTAGTCAGTCTGATAACTAATTTGAAAGTCAGTCCTTCAATATCAAAGTCAATTTTACTGCAATAGAAGTGCCTCAGGTAATAAATCAGGAGCTATTTCACTTATCGGATTAAATGTCAGAACAATTGAGAAGTCTCGACAGTTAGCTATCAATTGGAGGTGATTTGTGGATTGGATTAGCCATGGGTGCCCTCGTTTGACCCATCTTATTGGGGCTACCTGTTTCTTAGACGCAGCTATACATTTCGCTGAAAAGCCTCCATTTATATCCTGCTCCGGGAACTGAATAAGATGGAAATGGAAGATGAATTAACTAAAAAAAAATTTGTTTCAGTACGTTCAACTCGCGAATACCTTACTACAATGTTATTTACCTCATAATTAGTATATTATATATACCTATTATAGAGACGCTGCCATAAATTAGTAATTAAGTACCATTGTATATTTTAGTAAGTAATATTGTATATTTTCGAATAATTTCTAATTATCTGTGAACTATCATGTGTCGTTTTAATACCGTGGCATGCACTCACCATTACGAACACGCAGTTTGGAACAGTTCTTGGTAACAAGAAATATTTTTAAGTACCTTTTAGACAATTCTTAGGACAATAAAGCAGCTGATATTATCTGCTCAAGCAATATAAATTTTACAGCTTTACTTACTTTTATCATGTTATATCTTCGTATTATAATAGAAGATATATCTCAAACATTAGGGGCTACATTGCACTTAATCTTAAACAACAAGCTAGACTTTTACAATTTGAAACATTACAAAAAATAGACGCAGAATGTAATGCTACTGTCATTTGCGGCTTTTGCAAATTCATGAACGCTAACCGTCCTGAGACCTAGGTACATTTTAATGGAAAATTCATTAGCGTTGCATTCTAGGAAAACATTAGTGTTCGCAGAGTTGACATTTTAATACAAAACTGTCGCAACAAAAGTCGCGTGTCAAAAGTTAATTTGACGTTTCCGTGACAGAATCAATTTGACACGAACACCAGTAAATACCGCTCATTCGATCGGTAGATGATCTTTGAAATTATAATTACTTACAAACCTAAAGTCGTTACCGCAATGATTTTATATAGTATAGATATGTTACCTTCATGTAATTGCAGTTTGAAATCTGTTCCGTGAATCCAAAACTGACATAAGATGTCAAATGTTTACTAGTTCATAGAGTAACATTTATATTCGTAGAGTGGACACTTGAGTAAAATGTATAGTAATAGGTAAGAAATTAAACACCTTACAAAAGTAAATCATATTTATTGAAATTGAAATAATTAATGATAAATTAGTAAAACACACTTTCTAAATACCTTCAAAAAGATTTTATTTATTTATTTTCTGTCTCTTTAAAAGTTTTTTTAATTCGGGGTTATTTTTATGTGCGGAATGGAGACGAATATTTGTGTATTTATGAATTATGGTTTTAATCAAATATACGCGATGATTAAAAATAGGTAGGTACCTGTGTTGAATGTTCGATCAGAATTTACATTTACATCGAATTTACATCGCCATCAATATTCGCATCTACACTAACTAATCTATGTCCGCGCCTCAATTATTATAATTATTTGGAAAAATAAATAATCTAAGTATCTTTGCATACTCGCATGTGATTCCTTGTGTTTTGTTTACTTTAGCATCGTAATTGGTACACTTCCGAAACACACACGATGGCATTTTTAATTTGTTTTAGCAAGGACACAATAACCTACGGCGTGTCAAGCTCGTGATTGCGCTCGACGCAGACTGACAACTAAAAGTTACAATTGGGTTTTATTTGAGTCTTTACAATGCGCGTGCTTGTAACAAATCTATACTATATAAAATCATTGCGTTACCGTCTATAAATTGTCGCGGAATGGTTTTAATGTCGTTTCTAAAACATAGTTATTAAAATATAGAGTTTGCGTTTGTCACGTGATTTGAAACTAAATTACAAAGTTTAAATTTGGAATTGGTATATCTGGGACTAAAATATTAATTTGTATTACAATCACTTTCAAGTAGGTATATATATAACCTAGTTTACCAGACATATATTATTGTTAACTATCGATGTTGTTGTAAACCGCAAAACATAAAATTTAAAAAAAAAGTGTAATATAAAAGTGCGCCACTTTATTTTCATTAAATTACGACGTACGAAGTAACGTATGATGAAAAGGCTCTCCGATACTTGACCTGTTTTACTGAAACGCTCCGAGGGTATCGTAATCAATGTATTGAGAGCCACTACTCATCCCGACCGCCTACGAATTACTCCCGTTATTTTTAACCGTAGAATATACCTGATATTTTTCACCAAATGTTTACTATTTACACAACGCGTCACGGGGATGATCGGAACACGTATCGTATGTACTGTAGCTTAATGAATATTCAATATTCACTAGTACTGCATCAAACATTGATGCGTTTGCGAGCAGTACTCAACGGATTGTTTCAAGTAACAAGCCTCGTGGGAAGCTTTCGAATTTTTTCACCATGCATTAATTCGAACAAATTGAATGCGGTATAGAATCAATCAATTCTGCGCGTAAATAAAAATGTAACTTTGTTGTTTTTGATCGCAAAGGACCCTGGTGCGTTTGTTTGTTGTTAGTTTGATTCGGGTGCGCTATTTGTTTTTGATTCGACGGGCTGTTGCGATTCCCGTGTTGGATTGTTGTTTTGTCTTTAAATCAATATTAATGCGCGCCTTTGACACAATGGCGGACCGTATTTTAGTGTTATGTTATGCTGTTTATCAACGCGCACTATGCACGCTCGCTTCAGTGTGGCGTTCAAATTATTCTTCGTATACAAAGCGTTGAAATTATAAGTATGAGCCTGGGAGCCTCTTTAAACAACACAAGTCATTATGTTACGTGGAGGGGAATAAGGGAAATTTTCCCTAATTTAATTCCTGGAGACAAGGCTTTTACTTAGGTACCGGCGCAATTTTAGGTCGTTGACATTCTAGAAGGTTATCCGTTGCAATACCCAGAGGTCCGATATTTTGCTTAAAATGTGTTCTCTTATTTCTAGGGGTCTTTTGCTCGTGAATTTAAACTTTATTTGAAAATCTTTTTTCTATTTCGCTTAGAAACGGAGCACATTGTATCGATTAAAAAAGGTAAAATGAACTTTAGGCCGCACCGGCCTGTTGAACTCATCAAACATAATTAATTTAATCTTTAAAGATTTAAATAAAACAAAAATATATAAAAAAAGGCCCAAGCCTTTTTTTTACGATTTATTTGACCCTCAAATATTAGATTTACGATAGAACTTAATTTACAGAAGAGTTTTATCTTACTCGCTTACTTAAATAAAATATTAAGATTTATACCTTCAATAACTAGCGATGGGTATGGGTGTTAAAAATGCGATCGCGGCCTAAAAATACGACAACCTAGTGAGGAAACTAAACAAGTTTGAGAAAATCAGCTGTTAACCTCAAGGTGCAGAACAGAAAGATGTGATATTCATTTATTTCATTTCCCAACGGACGCGGGGCGGCTGTGCTGGAGGAAACAAAGCCATTTCCGCGACATGGCGACAATCGTGGCCCGGCTGACGTGAGTGGCTGCGCAAACGGGCAACAGTTTAATTAAATATATCACTTTCAAGCTTTATTAACGTTAATTACTTTTTTATTTTTCTCAGCTAAAGTCTGCTCGGAACCACAATTGTAAATTTTAAATGATAAGATTTAACGCGATAAGACTAATACTTAGTAATTTAACAATTCGCAATATTATCATGAATATCGCAAAAGTTAAACAATGAAACTTAGATAACTAACCTAACCTCATTATCTTATATTTTTAATTAAATTATTTGCATCTTTCTTTATGTATACTTATAATAAATCTTTAAGGTCATGTAGTAAGCTAGTTTGTTTCCAAAGATGTTCTGTTTATAGGCTCAATATATTACCACTGTTTTTCAATACAATGATTTAAATGTACATCAAAATTGCGTCGCAGTAACAAAATTATAATATCCAAAAACAGAAAATATCTCAATTCAAAAATAAATCCATAGATCAAGGCTAAAAATAATAATAGGGTTGTTAACATGAACTTTGAGTACAATAGTTACCTACGTCGACGTATGATTCTATACGGGATCTCTAAAGCTTTTGAATCCAAGATTTTCGCCTCAGTAACGAGTATGGGTGATCATAACAATAACTTGAATGAAAGGGCCTTCTTTTCATTGATCCGCCTTTTGTTGAACTTTCTTAGATTTATTTACGCAGCATTATTATCGTATTTTTATTATTACTGATCATTTTAACGTTAATAAGGTGCGGAGAGTTTATAGCGAAGAATATGGAATTTTCAGTAGGCTTCTTTGGGTAAAAATAAGTATAAGTATAATCCTCATCATTTAAATAATCTTAATATATTCAGATCTTAGTTTTAGAAAATAAACGATCATCAAGACTACTATTATTACCTACTATAGTTTTGTTAGTTGGAAAGATGGTATTAAAAAATATTAAATACCAACAAAAACCATACAATTATATTATTTAAACGCATTGGTTGTAAAAACTGTAATGTTTTATGTGAATAAAACTTTTTGAACTTTTTTTTTAAATAAAGCTAGTTTTTGTGAGTAAATTAGCATCATGATACTGATCAGTAAAAGTTGCCGGTATGATCAAAGGGCGCGCCTCGCAGGACTCTGTCGGTCGACGCAACGTCGGCGTCTAAGACTCGCGTCGATTTAGAATTCCAACTGGATTTGACATCCGCAATGTATATTGCCTTCCCCACACCGTAGGCGCTTTGTGCGAGTCTTTTTGCGGTATAATTTATCTAATTTGGAACAAAGCGGATAATACGCGGAATTGTTCAACTCAATTCACATTAATACTGCTCTTTTTCATTCAGACTTTTGCGGATTTTTTGTGGGAATTAAACGGCAGATGGACGTGTCGGTTCGTAATTTAGTAGGCGTCTGTTCAAAGGTGATATAAGTAATGATTTACATTCAAGGTTCTGTTATCACGTAAAAATGTAGTAAAATAATAAGAAAACCCAAATTATGTCACACATGTAACCAAATATTAAAGTCGGTAGAAAACAACTTACTTTCTTTTCAAAATTCCAAAAAGTGCAAAAACAACACTGATCGACGAGGATGGGATTCGAACCCACGCGTGCAGAGCACATTGGATTAGCAGTCCAACGCCTTAACCTCTCGGCCACCTCGTCATGCCGTTGCGTCGCGAAATTATAGAATACTTTCTCTTACGAATATTCTCTTCATACACATACCTACCTACACACACGGAACCGGTCTGATGCTAAGTATTTTGTATCTCTTTTAATCATGTTTTTGTTACTATTGAACTTAAACAACATTAATACTTAATGAGGCATGTTCATTACGTATATACACGTTAAACGTACGAGAAATTTTGGCATATTTTAATTTCGTTTACAGTTATTAATTTATTGTTTTCAAATTGGTTTGCATAAGAACAGAGACTACTAATTACAAATAAATTATCTTTTCGAAAGCAAGAACAAAGGATCTACAAAGAACCTTCGATCTCAAATTAGTTTCTAATTTACTAGCAGCCAATGCCTTACCAAAACCAAATTAAATAATGTGTACGTAACAGCTTTGTACCATTTTGTAATTTGTACCTATATTATACGCAGGTACTAGCCATCTTCTAACGAAACTTCTAAAGTCAGTAATTACTTTCGAGTATAGGTAACTAGTCCCTATTGGTACCTATACTAGCTAATGGCCCAATTAGTGTCACGAGTCGCAAGAAACGTTTCCAAACATAGGGGACATCAATGTCGGTTTACGAATCAGATTTCGGTAGCAAAACCGAAATGTCAATATTACTTAGGTGATTCGAGGCCACCTACTGTCGATCTTGCTTAGGCGCGCCCAGGTGAAACAGAATTTGATGTTTTGACTTTGTACGATAGTCTGTTTCTGTACTTTTGTACCTCGGGGGAAATCACAGCTGTAGAATATATTACGGAACATGCTTCTTTGAACTTTTAAACTTGTTTGGCTATAACAGACTACCTTAACTACGGTATACGCTAAGGTTGATTTTATTTACAAAGCTGATGTTGCTATGAATCGATCAGGCGACTTTAAGTATAGTAAAGTAATAAGTAGAATTTAAATATTATTTACAATAATGTTGGAATCGGAAAAACCAATACTGATAATAGGCATTAGGAAAACCGCTCTTTCATTAATTATATTCGTATCATAATTAGTCTTATCAAATTACATATCGTGTTTTGAAGTAGGTACCAACGTTATCTAGTAGGTATACGTACGATGATTAAAACAGGAAATTAATAAGTACTTTTAGCAACATTTTTGAAAAGACGAACCAATTTCTACTATTTTGCGAAGGGTTAGGAATGATAATCTTCGAAAACTTGTGGGAATTAAAAACTTACGATATTGTTGTTTATGTTTCTAACTTTAACTACGTTATATTGTTCGATAAGTGCGGATGGAGTACGTATCAGTTCCCTTATCATGACTGATTTATAAACTATCATTCGTAATCATTATTCATAATGAATTAGTAAGTTAAGTAAGTAACGGTTCGAAACAATTGTTAGGTAGGAAATTCAGAATTAATCCTGAAGTTTGTGCGTAACAAATAATGTTTAATATCAAACTGGATTTTATTAATGAACGTTTCTAGTTATTCGCCACTCGTGCTATAAAATAGAATACAAAAGCATTTGAGGGGAAATAAGAGTTACCTGGCTGCGGGCGATATTTTATTCCTCTTGTTTTGCATTCTACGTTGAATGGCGTCAAGTAACAAAAAGAGGATTCTTTATCAGTTGTCTTTAGGTATATTTAAAGGCAACTGATAAAGTACCTATTCTCTTTTGTTCCTCTTAACAAGGTTTTTATTTTAAATGTTCAGTGTTTAATTTGTATGTCACCACTAATAAAAAAATCAAGCCGACCCGTCGACAGCCTTTATATAGCCTTCCTCGATAAATGTAGGTACTATCCAACACACTGAAATATATTTTTTTAATCGGACCAGCGGGCAGTTCAGAGATTAGCGCGTTTTAATCAACTCGTCTACGCGTCTGCCTGAAAATATTAGTTTTATAATTTTTTTAAATTATTATTGCCTTTAATATTATTTTTGGTGGCTGTTTGTCAAACAAATTCAAATCACATCTTCCCCTTCCATCACAACTCCGCAACTTAGCAAAACTTTGTCCCCAAACGTTAACAAACTGCCGCGGCATCCAGGTGATGTTAATATTTTAAGCATTAATTTTAGTTAATTAAGCACAAACTACAAAGGCGTTACAGTTTCTCCTAGAAGGGTCTAAGCACTTATTAAAACTTAAACTACATCTCAGGGCCGACCCACGAGCAAATTGTGCTCGTCGAATTAATTCAGCTTAGGGCTCGGCCGCACTGCGATGATGTATCAGCGCTGTAAAGGTTATAATGTAGAAGATTATTTATGGTTACTCGGTTGCAGAGTAATGAAGAAGATTATTTTAAATATCTAATCTACGAATTTATGGAACTTTTTTGATTATGATCAAAATATGGCATTGCAGAAACTGGATGTGTTTCATAAAAGAACAAATTTCAATTTACTGGGTAAATAATTATGATTATATTTTTCCTTATATTTATTCTTACTTCATGTAATTGTATTTAATTACACAAAAGGAAACCGTTGCTACAATAACAGCTAGAAAGTACTAATCTTAACATTTTTAATTATCAAGTAACATACGCACCTCACCCAGAATAATTATACGATATTCTCATAGCCGCCATCCTGAATACAGATGTGAAGGCGGCCTTGTGTTCGCAATGCGGTCTACATAGTGGCCGTAACAATAACTAGATATCATTATTATTCGCCGGCGACGGCTCTAGGAAATGAATATTCCTCCCCTAATGGACCGGCTGCTTACTTTCTTTCATTAAAACTTACATAATGCGCGAACAGGCTCCCCCACTGAATAATTACTAAGTACCTCTGGCAGGTACCTAGTTTGGTTTCAATGATCCGAATACGTACGCCATTTCCACAGCCTTTGAAATTCATGTGAATTTTCCAGCGGGTTTGTTCGAAGCGAATTTTTCATCCGCTCACCGCGGTTGGACGTTCCTTTGGTAACTGAATTATGTGATTTAGTGGGAAATGCATTTCATGATTAAATTTTAAGCTTGAAACTAAATGTAATATCGAAATTAAACTAGAATTAGAAGTCCTTTATATTTTAATAATACTACTGTGAATGCTTTAAGTGCATAAAAACTTTCCGCATACTATCGATAACCAAGTAGCAAGTACCTAGTAGTTCGATAATGTATACAATAAAGTATACAGGCATTTGGTCAACATGTCAAAGCAAGCTGCCAATTTTCAGCTATTTATCAACACAATGGAGCTACACAAACACACGCTTACACATATTCGTGCCCACATAAAGTTTGAATAACTCTGTTTGTTCAACGTCGTCAATATTGTGCGTAGTCCCGAAAGTGGCATTAACGCACAACCAATCCAAACAGCTGTACCAAAACCGAAAACAACATTTTCTATGGCTTCAGAAGTTTTATTAAAAACAACATATTATTGGAGATTTGTATATTTTGAACGAACAAAAAGTTTTACTCGTTTTGCGGCTAAATAAGTTTTTGATCCAGGCAAAGAAATATCTAATGCGTTAAATTTGTTTATCCGAATACCATTTGTTCTAAATTTATTTTAAAACTTCATAATACTATGATCTAATACTAGCTTTCCGCCCCGCGTCTTCGCCCGCGTTATAATATTTTTCCTCTGTTAAAAGTATCCTATGCTGGTTCTAAGCTATCTCTTCATCAATGTTCATCCAATTCGATTCAGCCGTTCTTGAGTTATAACTAGTATAATTAACACGATTTTATTTTATTTATAAAATATAGAAGATAGATTTTATGTTTTCGCCAGCATTTGTAAGAGAATAAGCATAATGTCTCTTATTACACTGTTTCCTTACCTTCTTTAGCATGAATGAATACGTCTTTAAAAACATATAAATCATTGGAAATATGTATTAGAAAACACCAAATGATTCGCATTCGCATTCCTTGGAATAAATCATAACAAATACGAGATAAACGCTCTTCTGGGGCAGACGAGTTACGCTGAAGTCAGAACCACATATTTCATTTTTATTTGAATAGCTCTTTACATATTAATATCATTGAGGAAAAGTGCGACTAGGCAAAAATGTTTTCAAGACTTCATTTTGTGGGTCAAAGAATATTTTACTTTAGAAATATGAAAATTCTGCATTGGCTCGAACGCACAGAAAGCGAAAGTTTTGTCTTGAATTTAAATATTATATATATGTTGCCTGGTTTAATAACTCATCTTTCCTTTTTTTGTTTCTGGGACTGTTTACTAACCTAATTTGTTTAGGTAGGTACTATAAACAAACTAGGTGTATATTCGATTTGTGTGGAAGTATACCAATACAAGTAGGTATGTGAATGATATGTGTGCTGATTTCAGTCAAATTCTTGTTTCAGGTAAGCTGATAACGACGACTCATTACGCGCACGCCCTCATATGGTAAAACACAACACATTCTATGAATATTAATCGACGAATAGCCAAATGGCTTGAAATATTTGTCATGTCATCTTGCGCATCTGGCACCGACATTCACGGAGCATTCGGAATCATCGATTCCGTTTGTCGTCACGGCTGTCAATGCCCGCTTACAGCAGCGTGTCGGCTGATTGGCCTCTCATTTGGGCCGATTGTGCCCCACGAATACATAATTTGCGTTCGCCTCAGTGCGCCGCCATTAAGATAATCTCCGGCCGATCGGCCATGTGGGTCCTCATTGATTACCTGGACGGCTGCTGGCTCTGCTATGATTAAAACAGAGATGGCATACATTGCGGCAATTTGTGGGATAACCACTGCATTATTCGATCTGCATGCATACTATTGGCTTAGAATAACAGTTCTATACAATCGGAACTGTGTTAGTATCGGTAAATATAACTGAACCAGGAACTGCACTTACCTTGACTGTAGTACTGTAATCTATGGGAATAGCTTAGTAGTTCATCCAAGTCCTAAGGCGCTAGCGGGCGACCGGTTGAGAATATTCCATATGTGGTATTCGGTTTCGCATCTTGAGTTCTACTCGGTATCGGTTGAGTCAATTTGGAGCGTATTTGTTAATATCAATCGATAGATTGAACTTTGAACCTAGATGAATCGAATCTTATGTTTCTGTTCCGTTTGAGGCTTGCCCAATGCTTTTTTTCAAAAAATCTTAGACATTTAATTTGAAACACTAATAAACAATTTTTAATCGTAAATCGATTAAAAATTGTTTATTAGGTTTAATGTTGGTAGAAAAAATCCGGTGTGAAGTTTACTCTTCTGACAAAACCTTTCATTGTCAATCAATACAATTCAATTGTTTTCACTGGAAAAAATATATTTATTTTTATTAATTCATTTTGCGAATTGTGTTGCACTAGCGATTATAAATAACAGTTTTCTGCTTTAGTTGCAGTCATTGCTAGTTCAACTTTGTTTTTATCGCAAATTGCTTTTTCTCATCGCACAGGTGCAAACAAAAACAACAAACAATATCTACTTAGAATAGTGTTCCTCGGGGTTACTAATGCAGATTGCGTTCAGAAGGTCATATCTAAATCACAGGATAGAGCATAACGTCGGCACTTTATCTCAACTTAACACCTGCCCACACCCCCTTGAGTTATGCCGTACCACAGAAAACTATATTATAGTACTAAAAGTCACATAACTGCTTGTTATTGTCGCCGCGTTGATGACTCATGTGCCACCACCAGCATGCAAGTAATTTGTCAGCACTGTAGCCTTATAATATTTGTACGTAATTAATAATAAATAAGAACACCTCGCAAACGAAAAACAGAATGCAAAAATAGTTTGTTGCATGTGTAAATTGTTTCTATAAATGCAGCAAAATCCATCCATTCAATATTTATGTGAATAATTATGTAAAAACTTATCTAGGAATACTTCTATATTTTTTAGATATCTTTGTGCCGCTCGTATACGTTTATCAGTGGTTCTTCTTTTGTTTACGAATGAGTTTTTCTACCTTCGGACCGCCTTCGTCACACCTGCTCCCCCCGCCGTTTTAGGGTTATAGCACACTGAGAGTTTCCGCTGTAATACTGAAACAACTTTCATTTCCGGCTTTCTAGGACCGCCGCATGGCTTTCTTTCTAATATCGCTGAGGAGCGCTTAGTGTGTCTAAGCCTTAGGGGTTTGAAAACCGAAACATTTATAATTTGTCGCGGTGACTGTCAACGGCACGCGTGTTGGTTTCTGATTTGGTGTTTTGGTGGGCTAGAGCCGTTTTGTTTTTTAGCCCGCTTAAAATTGTATTTTTCATTTCATTTTAGATTGGATGGATTTGTTCTTATATATACTTGTAAAAGCCGAAGAGTTTGTTTGAACGCGCTTATCTCAGGAACCGCTGCTGGGCCGATTAAATTAAAAAATATTTATGTTTGTTAGTAGGTAGGTTTATTTATCGAGGAAGACTATAGACTATTATTAGGTATATAAACTATATGTAGATATAGTTTTAGGTAGAATTTTAGAATTACGTGAAATACCTTAGTAGATAACGTACATGTAAAGAAAAGAAATACGAATGTAAAACTTTTTCAAATAACAAAATAATTATCAAATCGGCATAAAATATAAAATCAACGTACTACAATGTACAACGTACTTTTAATTTGAAATAAGTTCACACATTTTTATCTTTTAGTCTCTTAGTTTCCAAGCGGAAAAAAGTTGAATATTATATGCAATATCTCTTACAGACAGAACCCTTCAGTTTGTCCGGTCCAACGCACACCAGATAACTTTTATTTATCGCACTCATTTTATGTGTATTGAGTTTGTGAGAATTGTGAGGGAAATAGTATGCGCGTTTTTCGGCAACTTATCGTGCCTAATGTTGCGTTATTTTTTTACTTTCTGCTACCTCGGGGTGTGAAAATGTGATCGTAATCATGTAGAGGAAAAACTTGCAGAAAACACGCTACATTCACAACACCATCATTCATTCACTATCACCAAATTCTTCACAACTTCCTGAGTTTTTATTCGGGAGTATTTTTTTTTTTATTTTTTTTTTCTCTTAAGAAATATTCTGACTCTGTAGATACCGCACAAGTCAAGCACCAAGCAGTTACTGTTCGCAATTGGCGGACAACAGCGTAAGGGCTCAGATCGCTCCAATAATGAGCATTAGGCGTATCTCGTATCGTACAATGAGCTTACTTAACCCACGCTTAAGTTGAGCCCAAGCCGATTCACTTTCCCCATCGTCGTCACACTTATGCCCTACCAAAATGGTCCTTCGAGCCGGACCTCCACTAAACATTATCTAGCTCAAAGGACCATGACTCTAGTAAGTACAGTAATGTACAATACATTTGGCTACGAGTCGGGAATGGGGCTTTTGGGGGTGATGTTTTTATTATAAACACGTGTCGGGCGGAAATATTTGCGGGTGTTAAGGTAATGTGCTCCGCTGATGTACGCATGTCGTTTACGTTTGAATTGTCTTATTAGAGTTACGGCGTCTCGCCCGTTGTTTATTCATGTTTTTGTTGTTTCCACTTTGTAGTTTCACTGGCGTGTGTTTTTCTCCGTCGACGATTTTTTGCTAACTCGTTAACTGTCAACCGTATTTTGTCGTTTTACTTTCTGTGGTATTTCATGTTTGATTAAGTTACAAATCTGAGCGTGATATTTCTTTTCCCCTTTCTTCAACAACAGGTTTTCCTTAGAAAAGTATAACGGAATTCCATATTCATATATTGCATTGCAGTTAACACAATTTTACCTTCAGATACCTACGGTTCGTAATCAGGTGATTTGGCAAAAGACTGAATTTATCGCTTGGAATATAAACTCAATGGGGTGGCAGAGACTTGATTACGGCTCAAAGGATGTCAGCGCTGAAGTGAGCTTCTGAAGAAACCATTTTGTTTATGGTTACCTTTCACGGTTTAACTATGCCATGAAAATGAGAGCTATAGCTGTTCCTTTAGTGTTACGTATATTCTTCTTTAGATTTTCACGATGTTCTGGTTTGTTATCGTTAACCTGTGCACTAAAGTTGTTTTTCATCATTCTTTATTATATTTTTTCTTTTAAAATATTCAGTACGTTGCTGTTTATATAACGTACTAGCCGACCCGCCGACAGATTCGCTTGCACCTTCCTCGATAAATGTACTATCTAACATCGAAATATTTTTATCCAATCGGACCAGTGGTTCTCGAATTTAGCCCGTTTAAACTAACAAACAAACTATTTGGCTTTATAATATTAGAATAGATAAATTCTAGTTTTGGCTGTGAATACTTATTTACTTCTTATTAAATATTCTAGTTAGTTTTGCTTAACATAAACGCAGAGTAAACGTCAACTAATTAGTTCTGATTATGTTAGATATTATTTCAAAATGCAATTAGAACTTCTGCTTTATGCTAGCGGAAACTACTTTCCGTTATACGAGGAAAGATTCGTTTTCTGTTTGCGTATTATTAACAGGTGTGGGATGGGGTAGTGTTGAATTTTACATTTTTTTTGACAAGTAAGAGCACTAAAATTTTAGCTCTGGCATTAAACAATTTACAGAAGACTGCTGAATGTAGGCCTTCCTTAATAAATAAATAAATAAATAAATAATGAGATAATATAAATGAGGTAAGTAGTAAGCTAAGTATTGGCAGAAGGAATTTCTCTGCATTCATTACTAAAGTTTATAAACTGGTAACTGCAGTTAGCGAATACTCTATCCAACTCCTGATTTTCCCTAAAATAATATCAGAAGGTCAAACTTTCAAACGGTAGTTTCTCATGATTGAAGCTGGCGGGCGTTCCTATCGTATTTCAAAATAATCCACGCTCGTGTTATAGTTTTCATTTCACTAAGTACCTTCTAACTAACCAGCGAACTATCACTAGTTAGCACTCTCCGAAATGCATACACGCCACCGTGAATAAACATTATCTGTTTAGCTAAAGGTTGGTTAAACTTGCGTTGTTTAGATAAAGTTAGGTGGTTATTTTGAAATGGTGATTCGTACGTTTGTATTGCTCGTAGTATTAGAATAAGGATTTCGCACTGTCTATGCCTTAATTTATGCAATTTGTTTTTAATAATTTACCTCCATGGAAAGGTAAATCATTGAAATTAATTTGGCTAAGTTATTTCATATTACCCTTTTTTACGGAAATGAATGATTGATTAGGGTAAAAAACAATTTTTTTTGTGTCAAATTACCATTTTCTGGCTTTTTTTCTTTTCCATCAAGATTATGAAACAATATAATACAAATATGCAAGTGCTTGAATATCAAGTAAATAGCCATTTCGTGTTTTATAAATCAATGTATTTACATCACACAATACCTCAAATTTATAACAATTAGTGTAAAATAACAATACATCAATTAATGTATTGACTGAATTATGTCTCTACCCGACAATGCGAGATTTGGTCCATTAATGTAATTATTGTCTGTTTACTGCACCAACCTGAACATGAATCAACTGGCAAACATTCAGTAAATTAAAGCATCTCAATTTAATTAAGTCTGTTTCCTTCCGCTGTTTACCAGCTTCTTTGATCTAATTGACCATAGACTATTATAAGTATAGAATAACTATATCATTTAAGTTGATTCAAAAGCAGTATTTTGTTTATTCATAAGTAGTATCCTTGTTATTTTTAATTTTATTGTTAAAAGACGTTTCAGTGCGAATTTTTTTTACGGATCCTTTTTTTGAAAATATTATTTATTTTTATTGATTATTTTATTATTATAGTGATTAACTCAAGTTTAATAAATATTAGAAAATGTTGTAGAAAAAAGTACTTATAACGTAACCTTGGTCCCATCCCAACTCACACTGAAGGACTTACCTATATATTTTTTTTTCTATACCATTTTCTAATATTTAGAAATAATTTTTATTTGTTCAGTTGATAACTTGATACAAACCAAGTAGACCTCAAACACAAAGGCGTTAACGAACAAATTCCGTCGTAAAATAGTATCTGCGGTTGTGTAAAGACGCGTCCCTTCGTTAAACAGCGCGGCGTTGTCGTGGTCAGTGCGGAATTCACGCTAATGCCCTGACGGCGCCGACATTAAGCCTCCAGATTATCTCTCAGGGCTCCCTTGGCCGATGTTCTTAGGTATGGATGCCAAAGAACGGGAAATTTAAGGACACGGTATTCTTCGCGGATGAGGCAATGATACTTTGTTGTAGCCGCTATTGTACTGTAAATGTTTAATGTTGGTACTTATATTACTTTTTGGTGTACAATAAATCGTTTTGATTGATTGATTGACTAGCTATATTTAATTAATTTATTTATTTGGTAGCTGTGCCCGTGACTTCGTCCGCGTTAATTTATGTTTGTATGGGGGCCACGTCCAATCAATTATAACTGGAGCAAGAAATTAAATATCCTTTGTCTCAGACGTCTAAAAGTGTATCTACTAAACATTAAATTCAAGTTATTAATTTAAGAGTTATGGAGTAACATACATATACTTACATAATTTTTTTGTATCAAAATTGACAAATTAGTTTTGGTTTCATTATATTGAGTTTATACCTTAACAATACATTCACAAACGTGCGTGGTATTAAAAGCTATACGGGTGTAAATTACTTAGTTACAACACACTGCGTAAGTGCATAATTATGAAATTCCAAAATGTGTGATGTCAACATTATACGCTACATAGTTCAATGTTCTAATTCTGAGCTCTGGCCACAGACTAAACAGGAGGTTCTACGAGCAATAATGTGGGTGAGCTAAGTTTGGTTTCTAAGCGTTAATTCTGATTTGCTTGCTCAGCGCTTCGGATTCCAGAGCATTTGAACTGCACTGAACTGGCTGAAAATTGAGTGAGCGGGCTGGGGCTATACGCCAGAGAAATATTGACTTTTGGATATTTTATTGATTTATAAATAAATATTTTTCTACATTGAGATTGTTAGATATAAAAAGATTAATATATGCAGAAGGTAATCTTATATTTTATTTTTATTACATTCAAGTAGATTGCTGTAGGTACCGTATGTTTTGTTTTGTGTGTGAGCATCAAATTAATGTATGTCTATGATTTGATTATGTGATTAAATCATCAAGGATCTGATCGTTAGCAAGATAAATAAAATTTTGTGTTATTATTCATTAATAAATTATTTGTTTAATATTTCACTACCCAATCTACATTGAAGATAACCAGACTTATGATATAAACCCTAGAAACACAAGAAGTTTTCAATTTCCCTACTAGTAGTACTCGTTGTAAATTGAGTTAAACCGAAAACCGATATAACAAAATTTTCTAGCAAACTTCACCTGAAGTCAAGTTTGATGCAAACTTGCACAATGGTACCAACTCGCGCTTTGTGCGATTGTGGCGCTCATTTAACACTGTGCCTTGCAGGGCATTTAAATTGTCTTGCAAATAAGGGGTCAAGCTGAAAATGCATTTTGCCAATTTGCGTCTGTAGCGTTTTGCCACGTTTTGCGGCCGCTGCGGTTTTATTGCAATCACGGAAATGTGGGACTTAAATCGTGTGCTTTCGCTGAAGTACAGGTGCCGGGGACTGTAAAATATTTTTGAATAGCGGTCATTGTTCGCGATTATTTATCTCTGAATAATTTTCTTAAAAATTATATTTAAAATAAATTTTGTCTCTAAAAATAAAATATTTAAAAAATATTTTTTATTACGTTAAAAAAAAATATTATTTAAAAAGCGTTCGTTACATACATGATTCGCCATGGAATGATTAACTTATGTAAATAATTAATATACACGCGTTTCTGATTTATTATTTAGTTCTCTGTTATGAACTATTTGTTCACTTCATATTGTTTTATTCTAAGTCAGTACATATTATAAAAATATTGGTCGTTACATGCAAAAACAATCTGCATCGACCGGGAATCGAACCCGGGCCGCCCGCGTGGCAGGCGAGCATTCTACCACTGAACCATCGATGCTTATACTGACTGGTTTAATTTTGTCTTAATAAAACACTTTACTCTAATACTCCAAATATTTGGAAAAAAAAATATTCGGTTAACCACTTAGTAAGTTATGGACCTTGAACTCGATAATTGAGATTAATCGGTGTTTCAGATTAATAGCGATATCTATAGGATGGGGTCAAATGGAACTTCTCTGTCACCGCCTGCCGAGTTAATATTTACTCAGCGGCTATTCGGCCTGTTGAGTGATAAGGTCAAACAATATTACTTGTTCATTTTCCTTATCAATAACAGTTTAGGATGGTTGAAGCATTTATTAGATCGTTTATTTTATTGTTGCGTCGTTTTGTTGCTTTTATTTGATAGCTATATCAATGAAATGAGTTGTTATCATTTCAATAAGTGTAGGCTTAACAACGACAATAAGATACTTAGTCATTTTTCGATAACGATGTCCTAATAATACCAGTTAGTTTAATAAACTAATTACAAAAAAAAACAATAATTAGTAAAGTCAATAAACACTAGTTAGGGTTCCGTAGCCAAATGCCAAAAATGGAACCGTTATAGATTCGTCATGTCCGTCTGTCCGTATGTCACAGCCATTTTTCTCCGAAACTTTAAAGAGCTAAGTTTATAAGTATAATTTGGTACCCGAGGCTATGTGGCGGTTCGCTAGTATGATTGTATAACAACCAATGTTATTTTAAACAACATCATGCTTATTTGATTGGCCTTAGAGTCTTCATGTGAAATGTCGAGCAAAAGCCAGCCCCATTCATAGCACGGCACTAATGTCGAGAGCTCTAGAGATTCCTTTGAATCGTCTCTACCTCCGCTCTCCGCTGATGAAAGAATGAGTGTCGTGCAATCCAGAACTTGAAGGCTTTTGTTGGATCATTGTTGCGCTTTTTAGGGTTCCGTAGCCAAGTGGCTAAAAACGGAACCCTCATAGATTCGTCATATCAGTCTGTCTGTCCTAGCCATTTGTTTTTTTTATAATAGCGCCGTATGAATAAATAAATATTGGTGGATAATTCACACTGTAACATTTATTAACTATTTTATTATTTACTACTACTAAAACAATAGCAACTTTCCTTTCCAAGAATGTTCAGATATAAAATAACTACGTAAATCCATGTACCAGTCTAATTATACCTTATTTATTATTTCTAAACAAAAACAACTTCGATAACAAAGAAAGGTAAGGTCTTATTACACTTAAGGTAACTCTATTATAGTCATATTACTAAATAATGAATAGCCCTCGGGTGAACAGTCGTATTCTATTTGTCCAATAACACGAATTCCGAATCGATTTTCGCTGGTCATAGCTATCGTTACTCATTTCTAATGTGACTTATCCATGACAAGAACTTAATATTATATGAGGCAGCGTATGCCAAACATATATCATTAGTCAAATAGATTCAACCAGTAATTTAATACCTATATTATTTTTCATGTAATACAAAATTACACAAGATATGGTATGGTACAGTATTTATGTTTTGGGATATAAATAAAAAAAAAATTCGGTCGGATACAACTTACATTCTGCGTTTACCAACTCACCCGTTCACGTAATAAACGGACGTCCGACGGCCAAGGTTAACTTCGTTCTATTCTTCTACTAGCCCAGCGTTACGATAAAATCAAACAGAGAAATAAAATAACGAATAAATTCATTTAAAAAGAAGATTATTCCATTTAACGAAATGAAATATTAAAACGCTTTTTCATAAAAGCCTATCCACGAATGCAGAGGTGCAGCGGTGCATCCACAGGCTTCAATGACCTATTTTCGTCACCCCTGATTGGCTCAATCAGTCGCTCAAATGGAGCACCCAACGTTTGTTCTTTGATGGCAACCTGCTTTATGAATTATGACCACCTTTTTCCATAAAGCTGCGCTTTTTATCTTGAAAATTCTGCACTTTTAAAGCTCTTATTTCTGGGCTTCTACTTGACTGCTTTGGGAGTTTATTATGTTTTTGTTTAAGTCAGTTTAAAGTCCTTCTTGCTACGATGCGATTGTATACTATTTGGCCATTTTCGAAGCGCTTGGGACATGTGATTGATGCCGAATGATAGATTTAAATGCATTTAATATTTTGTATAAATCTGTCTATATTTTATAGGTAATCCTAACAAGTCAGTATAATTCGATTCTTTTTAGTCTAACTTATTAGACATTGAACCTACCTACAAAATATTACGTTACTACCTACTTGATTAAACATTTCATTTAGTATTAGTTTTCGTATAACGGAGTTTAAGTATAAGGAAATAATATTTTGTATAAACCTATTTTACAATTATCATTATCACAGGTAAGTGCCTAAAGACTCTCAAATAAATATGATTTTGTTTACTACGTTTCATTTGAAAGCAGCGATCGTCTATTACCTTTATAGGCCATAACGCGCCGTTGATGCCGTTACAACGGCCCACGAAGATTTTTATTACTTTACCGATTAATTACATCCTACCTACTACATTTATGAACATGTTGCTCCATTACATCACCATTTGTTACGATATAGGAAACAATTTGCAAAGTACCAAGGACGATTTTAGCCTGTCAATCATGCTTTAATATTTTTGCAATTGCGTCACAGCTATATTAAACGGGAGAGTGAATTCCTGATATTGCAATAAAACTTGGATGTTATCGGCATATTTAATATATTCTAGCTTTGAATTTGTATTTATTTGTAACGCAACATAATATTTGCAACTTTATTGAAAGTCTAAAATGAGTAATGTTTTGTTACTTTGACATGGTTTTAAATTACCTACTTCAAGGTGTTTTGTTAAGTTAGCGTATGTTGGGTTTGATCGCCTCTTCTATATTGTTCGTTTTGTGACCCAGATTTACAACATCCAGATAGCAGTATCTCGAGATTCTTTATGAAGCCATATTTGAACATTTATTATGGCGCTCGTAAAGCGTGCGACAATCCGAATGGGGTAATCCACACGGTTTCGGGCATTCTTAAACGCAAGCAATAAAGGTCTATGATGAAAACGGCAATGTTTGATATGCTTTTATTAAAACTCATAAGGCATAAAAACAGTTTTTTCAGAGCGCATGCAATAAACAAACCGCCAAGCCGCATTCGAGTATTTAATATAAAGCATAAATGCTTTTGTGCTTAAAATGACGAACGTAGCAGCTAGCCTTAATAGCAGCATAAAACGCTTAAAGCAGTAAAACTGTTCAGTTTTAAGTTGAGCTGATAATAACTTAATCTGGGTTCATATATCCACGGTGCGGTATTCAAGCGGGTACATAAATTGCGGTGTGTGTGAAAAATGGTAGCGACTGCCGCGCTGGTTGCTGCCCGCTGAATATATGATCTTGGGTTCACTTCACTGCAACGCATAGCCGGACTTTCTTTATCGATGGCGCAATTGGATGCTTGTTACTTAGTCTGCTTTACGAGTCTTTGTGTCTCTCGTTATAATTTATGGTCGTTTCTTATTAACTTGTGATTTTCATTTTATACCCGGTACAATTTTTTTATCATGAAATAGCTAGATTGCAGTAAACCTTACTATTAAATAAGATGTATTAATGTAGTAAACACTTTAAAAAAAATTGTTATGAAAATATTGTAAAAGAACTCAAAACACAGTAACATTCAAGTCCAACATTTTGACAGCTCAACACAGTTGAGAGGACGGACCGAAAATCAAGTCGCATTCGATCGAAATGAAATTCGCTTGTACCAAGAGTTCAGTTCAATGGGTCCAATTAAGGTTTCGCTGAAAAGCAACTGACAGACGTGGTAATTGTTGGAACATCATTTACAGTTCATATCAGACTTATCCACAATGCGCTTCAATAATAATTGCTCGCCTTTATAGTCGATTCAGTTGGACAGGGAATAATACACTTCCATTTTCGGGTTAAAGCTTCCATTCGTTAACTAACCTTAAAATATGCTAACACTATCGTTTCAAGTCCTGAACAATCTTGCAAGTTCGCGAGAAACCGAATCACTGTATCCAACACTGTCGATAAAGTGTTCAACTAGTGCAGTTTATTGAACAGTCAGTACTGAAGTTTCCTAAGAAACCGATACGAAAAGGGGTTAGACCGGGCGGCGGGTGTGTTTCTTAAAACTTTTAATTAATTGTCAAAGTTTCGAATTCAGCCGCTAGAGACTGGCATTACATTCCCAGGATTTCGAGTCATTGAGCATAATTCAAATTGTTTTCCAACAAAACAACAGCGAGTGGAACTTTCTTTGGAAGCTTTGATCTTCGCTACGGGCTACTTAGATACTGTGAATACGTTCGGCATTCCGGTTACGCAATAAACAATTCTATCGCCGATGTGTAGGTCTGAAAATTGGAAATATTTGACAATCCCTCGTACGAAGGTCGTAAGATATAAAGCTGTCTTCCACCGCTGGCGCTGCACATCTAAAATATCACAGACATAAATAAATAAATATTGCTAGACAATTCATACAGCTACAACTAGCCCCGTAGTAAACTCGAGGCTTTTGTTACGGGTGCTAGATTTCTGATATACTTTAATATAATAAACATAAATTACACGAATTTCTAAAACCTTTAAAATTTACAGTTGAAATCTTGTTAGATATTAACATATCGTTCTTTAAAGTTATCTCCGTTAATGTGTTGTATTGGAGCGCCGGTATTAAGGCAAGGGTCAAGGCGTGGGTCCTATAAATCATGATTAATAGTCGTGTCCGTTCTCGATGTCCCAGAACGTTTCCGATTCACGCTTGTCGCATCGGACATTTCTTCGCGAAAATTCGACAGGAACTTGCTAAATGTTACTCAAATGCCGAGGAAATGTGCCATAATTAAATACATTCTTCTTTTATGTTTCTAGGTTGATTCATATTAAAAAGGTTTATTTGCTGTAGGTACATGTTTGTAACTCTTTGCATTATTTTTTAACTTAAATAACTATTTAATTCAAGAAATGCTTAACGATATGCCCATAATCTATTTTCGATTCCCAGAAACTAAACTGCGGTACGGTCATAAGTATGGCCAAGGTATTTACGGAGAGGACAAAACGGGTTGGTATTAAAATGTCGTCACTCGTGCTTTTAGGATGCTGTGTGCCATCTGTTAACAAGAGTCTAAGTTGAAGAACAAAGCGGGTTTTGAAGACTTAATTTGCAGTCTTTTTCTTATTGTATTCTTTATACTGTCTTACGAATCAAAAGTGAAAACATACATTTCTATAGAAATACCTAAGACTTTTTACCTAAGTAGGTACTGTACCGGGAAAATACTGTGATCAATCAGTCGGAATACAAAAAAAATACGCTTATTTTCTTCAACAAAGATAACATTTTACACAACACTATTTTGAATCTTAGATTTTCTTATTATTGCACCTTTTTCGACTGTCCAAATGAACAACATTGGTAAATGCTGGAAATAGTCTAGTATTCCAACGTAATTTACGTCTCCTACTATACTCCTTGTTGCGCTAAACCGTGTGCCATCCTAAGTGAGGGTGAAGAACATAAGTCTGTTATGAATATTTAAAGGGCACGAAGAAGACTTATGTAGAGATATTCCTACGGATATACTTTAGTGCAATGTGATAAAGTAGGTAAGATTACTTCACCATATTCTCATCATCATCATCTCAGCCATTAGACGTCTACTGCTGGACATAGGCCTTCCTATATGATTTACAGTCATTACGGTTGCTCGCGGCCTGCATCCACCGCAAGCCAACCGCCTTCACCAAATCGTGGCGTTATCTGATCCGTGGACTCGAGGACTTTTCGGCCCCATCGGCCATCTGTTCTCCTCGCTGCATGGCCTGCCCACTTCAAAGAGCTAATCCGTTGGGCTATGTCGGTGACCACCATATTATATTCTACGTCATGGTATTCCACATCGTAACTAATCCATACGGGCTTTCTATAATTCCATAACGTTCTATACTGACCATGGCCAATGTCCAGAATGCCGCTGGAATTCATGCCTTAAACCAACCCCCAGAGGGTTGGGTCTCCCGGCCTCCGCTGACAAGGGTCCAAATCAGAGATATTAATTTGTAGGGTACGCTGTAAATTAACCGTCGCTAGCTCGTGTAACCGAGTTACCCGGTAACTGTGGAGTACTCGCCTCGAATGATATATGTGGTAGGTACCTCCTTCGGAACGGAGGCCTTTATGACCGAGTCATGTGCTCTGAATGTGTTTGATTAAGGAATCTTAGCGCAAGATTTCTTTGACGATTTTTATAAGACTTTGTGAATTACGTCATTATAGATTTATTTGTTGTTTGCACAATTGCTCTAGAACAATACTCAATGATAACTACAATACGTATATAACCGTTTTATATAATTATGGTAACTCTAAAAAGGATTGAAATCTATAAATAATACATGTATATTCTATTATTTAATCATAATAAAATAAATAAATACTGCTGAACAACAACATCAACATTTTTTTAAGGCTAAATTTATGATATTTTTCTTTTCACAACTATTCGCTGGATGAATTTTATTACACCTGAAATAAACGTAGCGTTCTAAAATGTTTTAATTAGATGAAAGTAAAGCCTCTTTGAAAAATACGTGTAATGGGAAGTGATGTTTTGTAACAAGCATCTTTTGTAAACCTTTATCGTTATTTCCTCTCAATCAAAAGGAAAGGTAACGGAAAAATAAAGGTACTCGGGTATTTCTCGGTTGGCTAGACACTTCACTGCCCCTTGGAGGTTTAATGTATACTTGGATATGACATATTTGGGATATCTTGGGACATGGCTTCTGTTTCATGAAATATTTTCTATTTTATTTTTCCCGCATTATTCGGAGTAGCGGAAACATTAAAAAAGTTTAGGACATTATGCTGCGTCCTTAAATTATGCTTTATGCTCATAATAATATTTTGTGTAACGACGACAAACAATACTTACTTACAAAAAGTTTTAGCTATTAGGAAGTGGAAGTAATTATAGACATAATGGCATTTATTTAATTCAGTATTCAATTTAAGAAATTTATTTTAGTCATGTTAACTAACTAAATTAGTAATTTATTTCACTTCATCGTGCATAAGCATCGATGGTTCAGTGGTAGAATGCTCGCCTGCCACGCGGGCGGCCCGGGTTCGATTCCCGGTCGATGCAGATTCTTTTTGCTTAATAAAAAAAAATTAATTTTATTCTGTACGAAAGTTTTATTTTAAACGAATGTTTGATAAAAATTATTATGGCAATTCCTACTTATAACGTAATAGTTTTAGATGTTATCAGATTAAATATTTTAAGCGAGTGCATACATTTACTTCATATTTCGCTGTAATTGTTATTTTATGTATTGAAAAATACATAACAAACATCCACAAAATAATCACTTCACTTCATATACAAATAATATTGTATCTAAAGATATCCCAGAGATCGATCTGCGCGAGAATTACGTCATTCTAGTTTTATTTTTTGTTTGTACAAATGTTCTAGAAAACAATATACAATGTACGTCTTAGAAGCACAATTTGCTAAAAGCCACTCTGCGGTTCACAGCAAAACAGCCACGACCGAGACCTTTGCACTAATAACCGCACAAGAAACTAAAAGGTCACTGACATAATTAAGGCCAAGCACTGCTGCTAGTTTATACAGATAAAAAGTCCAGGTAGTAATGTCTTAGAGCAAGAACATTGCTGTTTGGTCCCGACCTTATAATGCCACCCTTTCCTTTCCCGGGGGTTAAAATTTAACTAAAACTTTGCAATAGTTTAGAAATTAGTTTGTTTGCGCTCAAATGATGAATGAAATGAGCTCCTTCTAAAGCTAAAAGTCTAGAAAGTTTAGTCTAGTTAGAAAGCCTATTTCACCTTTTCATATTTAAAGTCTGTAAATCGTATAGGTATACCTTTTGAGGTAGACTTATTTAAATAACACACCTCAAAAATCCACATTTTGTTTCACGGTCCGTAACGAGAGTGGTATTGACACATGAAACTTTAATATGTAGCGTTGTCTGTCAGTTTGTTATTCACGGGTCTTTATCTGAGTAAGGTATGTTTAAAAAGTTTTTTTATACTGTTCTCCTTTATGTTCAGCTTTTGTTGGCATTTTAAAAGTAAACTGCGCTTTCGCTACTTTATTTTAAAATCAAGTTGAATATTAAACCAAAGCTCGACATTAAATACATTTAATTTCCAGGCATGCACCTGAATAGAAGTTAAATTTATGCAAAACCAATGTGGTTGAACTAAAATCAACAAAACTTGTGCTATGATGAAACCCGTACTAACAATATGATAGAACTATTCACATCCAAATGAATTCCCCATTCGATTTGCTCGTTGGCGCAATGTGCAAAAATTCGCATTCGCTTTGTCATAAAAGCAAACACAGTAATAAAATAAACATGTCACCACAATATTCTGACGTGTATCATAAAATACGAGAGCACTTCACAAACTACTATAAAATAACTTTACCTGGTTCGGTTACGTTGTAGTTAAGTTTCCACTTTATGTGTTTTGGCAAAGGATCATTAGATAAAGACTTGGCGATGAAAAGAGTATTTTATTCTTTATGTTTGTTTGAAATAATCGTAGGTAACCTATATCTGGTTTAATCCCTTAAGCATTATTTTATCAAAAAATAGTAATGTCAAAAGCGTATTTTATGCACAGCAAAAGTGAAAACTTAAGTTGTAAATAGTTATGTGGTTGGTGTGAGGTAAGATGTGAAATATTTTGTACTATGTCTATGTATAACTTCAAAGCTTATTAAGGGTAAATTAAGCGTATAGTAAAACTGATATCCGTGTTATTTAAGATTTCAACATTAAAATTGGAAAAAAAATACATACCTTGTTGTTAGGTTCAAAAGCTTTACCGCCTGGCCTTTCTCGTGTCGTCACGCAGAAATTAACACCTACGCGCTATCCCATTGCTCTGGAAATTACATTTCCTCACAAGACCAGACCAGGCGTCTTTGAAAATAAATTAATACCTTTTATGTAAGCAACGCTAATTAATTGGGAAGTCAGATAATAATTAGACTCGTAATGAGGTTGTCAGCGATTCCACGGAGCAGAGAATGGTATACTCGTAGTACTGGGGTGGGGCAATTTACATGGTGACAGAACAAATAATAGCCCGTTTTAATTGCAAAATCAAAATCAACTCGCATCACACGTAAATGAACTGATGAACCTCATTTTGATGTTAGCTTACTATCGTAGCTTCTATTTGCATGATTTATTTGGCTTTGATCATTTACTGGCTAATATAGCATGAATGCTAATATAATGTTTAAAAATTGAAACAGGCATATATGTATGTTTAATATTCCGATAAACATAAATTATTAACCATGTTTGATCCGGTCTCATCCGCAATATTTTTTCCAAATAACAATTTCGTCGGTACATTTTTAGAAATAAAGTAGCATTCAGTATTCCTCCGACCCGGAATACTAAAACCCTTTAGCCTCGTACGAGAGATACCGAATAACAGGAATATATTCATCCATTCGAGAGCACGGGTAAAATTTAAATACCAAGCTTCTTAGCACCATAATACATAAGCACCAAATTAAGCGTATGGACCCTCGGTATAACTGTCTGCCACTCACCGCTGGAATAAAGTGAGTTAGAATTTAGTATGTATATTCCTATTAGAACGGTTGGAATATTCGAAATGTGAGAAAAGTGCTTTGCAATTTAGAATTTTCGAGTAAGCGGCTTTGCATGGACCGTTGTCACATTTTAGATGTAAGCTTTTACTACTTTGGAATTTTTGAAATGACGCTTTCAATTTAATTCGACGGATCCAATCTAATTTGTTTCAAGTTAAATCAGTAAATAGAAATGTATTCAGCTGATTCTAAGTGGATATCTCACGCTTTTTATATCTTATTTCCACTCTTTCCGTCTACTCCTACTGGGCGCTCCTACTGGTAGGAGAACGAGGACTACAATGTCCTCGTTCTCCTACCATATCCTCTTACTCCTACTAAATATGTCCTCGTTCTCCTACCATATTCTCAGACTCCTATTAATGTACAGTAAGCTGCATATATTTGTTATATGTACTCGTATAAAAAAAAAGGTGGTTAAAGGCTGTTATTATCACATGACAAAGGCCTTGTGGAAAAAGAGTAAGGTAATTAAAATTAAAAATAAAGTTCAACGAAGATTTGTAGCTCTTTGTACTGCCCTTCCGCTGCTGCCCGCTAATCGCATCGAAGAGGATTGGTTCTATATTCAACAGCAGTTTAGGCTTCTTGGCCCTGATACTAAATTAGATATTTTCTTTAATTATTTCCAAAAGACATGTATGAAATGATTTTCCAAAAACGTGGTGTGTATTTGAAGAAAGGCACAGAACTAACAATGTAGCTGAAAGCTGGAATTCAGTCCTAAACAGGGAAGTCAAAAATGTTACTTTATTAAAATTGCTGAATTTTCTCGAAAAGGCTACAGCCGACAAAGATGTTCCGACAGCACGGCGTCGAGAGGATCTCGTCACCGATACATTGATTATGAATACACAAATGTATCTTTTACATGACGATATTAATGTTGGTACTTTTTTGGAAATGCTCCGATGAATTTGTAAAATTTTGATTTCAGTAAATTACATTATTAAGCTTATTGTACTTATTCCAAAAGAAGAAAAAAAAATCACGATAGGAGTACGAGGACATTGTAGTCCTCGTTCTCCTACCAGTAGGAGCGCCCAGTAGGAGTAGACGGAAAGAGTGTAATTTCATTGTTTTAGAGTGAGTAGACAGAACTTTGACCTGGCTGATAGTTTTTTTAACCTTGGTGTCGTGGGTTGTAAGCTACTTTTGAAAATGTTTATTCCTTCATTTATCATAATGGCAATGGGAATAAATATGGGCATTCGGAATAAAGTTCTACCGATGGTGGCCGATACCGTCCAGTTCGCGTGACCCGGCATCGCTTAGCCCCTTGAAAGGCGCGCTCCTGACCGAACCCTAACAGGCTTTTAGTTAGCCGGTTGGTATTTCATCACTTTGACACCCTGTCTACCAACCAAACTATTTTGCTCGGCTTTTACAATACGGGTAGATTATGCTATTTTATTCAATGTGACGTAAACGTTTTTTTTGGATTGTCTTTAGTAACTTGTTATAATAGGTAAAATATACATATAGTACGGTACTGGTTTCCGCCAGTAGAAGCCGTGTTAAGTATAATTTCATACCTGTATTATTATTTTAAATGACTTATGTCCAAAGCTTATAAAAAGTTTTATTGAGAATAAACCCAAAAGCTACTTGATGTAGGTAGGTATTTGCAAGGCACTAATTTAAGACGGGCGGCAATAAGAATAAATCGCCGACGCTAATGTTTTTATAGTGCTTAATAGCATTAATAGTAATAGGAGTTTTATTCAACGTCTTTGTTGCTAGTTAGGGAAAGGTCGATCTTTCGATATTTGGCATTAACCTTAGGATTTTTATTTTGCCTAACCTAACTAGTAACCTAAGAGCCCGTGATGGCCAGACCTTCCTTTAATTCACAAGCGTGAAAATTCTTTCATGTGTATGTCTAACATAGGTAAGAATAACCCCCAAACATGAAACCTGGATCGCGGTTCCTTTGGGAGATAACAACCTTTTACCTGTTATCTCCCAAAGGAACCACGATCCAGGTTTCATGTTTGGGGGTTATTCTTACCTATGTTAGACATACACATAAAATAATTTTCACGCTTCAGAATTAAAGGAAGGTCTGGCCATCACAGGTTATTAGTCTATACTAAGAGCCCGGTCTGGCCAGACCTTCCTTTAATTCACAAGCGTGAAAATTCTTTCATGTGTATGTCTAACATAGGTAAGAATAACCCCCAAACATGAAACCTGGATCGTGGTTCCTTTGGGAGATAACAGGTAAAAGGTTGTTATCTCCCAAAGGAACCGCGATCCAGGTTTCATGTTTGGGGGTTATTCTTACCTATGTTAGACATACACATGAAAGAATTTTCACGCTTGTGAATTAAAGGAAGGTCTGGCCATCACAGGCTCTTGGTCTATAGATTTTATTGCACAATAAAACCAGTTTTTAAGTGACGAGATCCAACGACAACATCATAATGTTTTCGAAACAGAAATAAATACCTTTTACAATTTAATAAAAACAACTAGACTGGCTCATTAGACTGTGTGTCATAAATGAAATACTTACATAATTGGAAAACTTTTCTTATAGTTGTTAATTATTATGAATTTTACTTTTTCACTTTCAAAATTTCCGTAAGTTATACACTATTATTTTAAAATTTATTTTACTTGTTTTACTGTCAGTCGTTATTCATAATATAATGTTCAGTAAAGATTACAAGGTCACAACACAACCTAACTATGAGTAGGAATTGAACCCACGTAGTATATGTAAGTCAATCACAAAAAAATATTAAAAAATAATTATAACAGTTGACCAGACCGTCAGAGCCCTCTTAGCATAATCGGCTACGTCCAGGGAACAGAGCTTGTCAATACAATACGTCTGAGTGGCAAATAGCCACGGGTTTCCTCGCGATATCCCATCTGTCGTAAAGGTAGCTGATAACTACCTAGGCTTAAAGTTACACGCAAGATCAGTTTGCTATTAGTTACGAGTCGTGTTAATGCACGGATGTGTGAAGCTTGGAATTGCGCAAGTTTATGAAAGACCGAGGGGGTTGCTTGGTTCAACTCGATAGCTATCTGAATTACTAAGCTAGTTTCTACATTTACACTACATTAGTGACCAGTATCTAATGTGATTTAAGTATATAAACTTTAACATTATCTGAACTTAAATTTGGCGTCTGGCGTATTTTATTAATATACCTAAAATATAAATGGTAAATTATTTAGAGTATTAAGTGCAACTTAACACATTCAATGCCCACGCTTGGTTTAAGACGAGCCACTATCACAATGAGATCTGTCCATTATTCCCGCTTTATGAATCAATTATTTATATTAAAATATACTAAAAAATTGACTTAATTTCCCCATTACTCTTAAAAGCTCCCAATCAAAATCCCAAACAGCCCACAGAAGGCGAACACACCTACTTATTTATTCCAGGTACGCAGGTAACTTTGTCTAACGCGTAATATGATTTGTTACAGATTGGCTCCCTGAAGAACTTCTATCTACTGTCACATCATGAGGTCCGGAAACGGTCTCTGGAGCCCAGTCACGAACACCATAGGAAATTGAACGAAGAACCTCAGGTGAGACAATACAATTGACAAGAGAAAGACAACTCTCAAGGGAGAATACACCTTTAGAATATATTTAGTGAGTTTTGACAGTGCGTGGAATAAGCTGTCTAATTATAATGTCCTAATAACCAAATACGGCAGGGCTGTAATGATACCATTTTGTGAAACTTATCAGAGTTATTGATAGTGTATGTAGTATGTACATTTTCAGGCCGTATGACTGATTTAAATAAAAACTAAATTACATGGCTGTAATAACACTTATGCCACTTTTTACCTTAACATAAAGGATGCATGTGCATCCCTTATTTATGTTCTCACTGATGGGACACAGACTTTTCTCATTTTACCTTGTTTCTACATTTTTTTTGGCAGAGAAATTACAAGAAGAAATTCCGTTATACGTCAAGTAACATTCAAATTAAATTAGGTACAAATTTAGTGTATAATGTTTTGAAAATATTTAGATTTCTTCTAACGGCAATTTTAACCAAATAACATTTCAAACTAAGTTTCATCAGCGTCAAATTACCTTACCAAATGGCATAGTTTCTACTCTAAGGAAAGTATGTCATTGGTAGTTAAGCCAGCAACTAAAACTTAGTAATCTCGTGTGAGAAGGCTTAATTTTGTACGAAATGGCATCGTTTTATTACCAGCAGCCCCTAATGATCAATCTAAACTCGCTCGCATTTGATGAAGACTTGGTTATTACATTCCCAGAGTTTACAGAATAATGATATCATTATTTTTACTGTTTTCAACGCTTCTATATTTTGCAGATTACGAGCTTTGACTAAGTGTAGCGTTGACGGCATCGTCCTCAACCTGAGGACCTTAAATTGCATCACGAATCGCATTTATAATATGAATATTTTATACAAACTCATGTATACTCAGACGTTCGCAAACAAATTGTGTTTTGGCTAGGGTTGTGACAAAGTAACGCGCAAAACTGTAGACACTATGCTACGGATGTAAACTATATGTTTGAATGCCAAAGTTGTTCTCTGTTACTTGTTAAAAAAGTTACTTGAGTTTTATTAGAAAATGTGTTGGCAGTTACGAAAGCTATTTTCAAGTTTAAATAAATAGTATACTCTTGAAACTAAAACAACACCCGCTAAAAAGTTGGTCAGGTATATAACCATAATAACTTAGCCTTAAACAGTAACCGTTAGTCGGGTAGACAACACTCACGGGATGGAAGGGATGGTACTATTTTCCGGCCGGCACCCCACTGCGAACATTATAAAATAGAAGCAACTCTAACAATTTACCGTGGCAATATCCGACAGCGCAGCAATATCCACCAGCGCAGTACACCCCTTAATTCCTCATTGCTGAAAGAAAAGGGCGAAATAACGCGGACGGAAGTACACCGTACATCACCAAACGTAAACAAGATAAAGTAAGGTCCCCGCAGTACGAAAGGACAAAAAGATTAAGTGAGGTCACGGATTAGAGACTTGGACGTGCATACGGAACGTAAGGTGACGTGTACACGGCCCCATGCCCGCGCGAGTAATGGGATAATACGGGAAGATGAATGTATGAAATTGTGAAAAATATATTAAGGGGCGTGTTTGGGCTGAAACTGTGCTGAGTGTAGTTGTCCTGCCATAGGGGTTGTGTTGTTTAACGGTTGATACTTACATGATTTTGGATTGCAGACGAACGGGGCCAATATTTTCCTGCTGACAATCATGGCAGCTTTGCCCGCGTATTATATTTTCCCGCCCTAAAAAGTATCCCATGTCCTTCTCCTATTTATTTTATATTTATAGATTTAGTTCAAGAGCTGCGCTCTCCTCCGATACAACAAAGCAAACTCAAATTTGATAAAATCTGAATAGGTACCGAATACTTAGCACGTTTTATTTTACGTGAATCCAAGAGGTTTCTTAAACGTTATTTTTTACTACTCCTAAAACCCTATTCTCTCACTTTTACTGAAATCCTATAACGATATTGTAAGGAACGAATATAACTATTCGATAGTCATAGAGACAGTAAATAAATACGAGCGAAAGTATGGGCAATGAGTTGTACGCACAGATTATACAAATACTCCCATTTACCAGGAAACTCCTCTTAGATAGAATTGTTTCTGTACAAAAGTTACTTTATGTTACGCAGCCCGCCTAATAAAGCCTTTTGAATACAATGAGATTGCGAAACCAAAACGGGCTCATATAGAAATCGCCCCGAGTCAAGTATTCTGTCTACGGGTAAATAGACTATGTTGTTATCTACGTTTCATTCAACTTTAGTTGCCTCAGTACTGTAACAAACGAAGGCTTAAGATGTCTGTAGTAGCGTTTAATTCCGATGAACCAGTTTTTGTATGTTTTGTGAGGCTTGGTGTTTAATGGGCTTATTCCAAAAACCCCCTTGATAATCTCCTGCAAAATAGATTTGCGAATTTTTGTCCACTTGTGAGTAAATGTCACTTGGACGTTCTCTGCTAGACATAGGCCTCCCTTTATGATTTCCAGGTATTACGGCCGCATGCAGCTTGCATCCATCGTGAACTGGCTTTGACCAGATCATCCCATCTTGTTGGTGGAAAGTGACCTTAGCTTTTTGTAATTTTATCTGTTAAAAATGAAGCTTTATTCAGAGATTTGCTATTGATCTACCTACATATTTATGTTTTAAATAAGATTTTTTCCCGTTATTTTAAAAAAGCATTAATGTTTATTTCTCTTTTTCCGAGCAAAATAAAAACCAACAGTTCGCCTTCTAAGTACCAATATTTTTATAATATCAGGTTTTCTTTGAACCGTCTCATTTAATTCCCCGAACTCAAATTAGATCATTCTTATTTCCCTCATTTCCCGTTTGTGTTATTTTACTTACTTACCTCTGGTTTGAACTTAATGCTCTTAACAGCTCTGTTTTCGTTTAAATGCGACCTTTTTAATACTATTTTCAAGGATCACGTGCTAACACCTAATATTTTATAGTATATATTTAGCGTGTTTAAGTTTCTTTATTTTATTCTATTTTGTATTAGTTGTAGGTTTATGTATTTTATATATTAATTCTAATTCTAACACCACCGTCCAGTTATATTCTGCAGTTTTTCTTTCCATCCTCAGGTTGTCTGGAAGAAATTGCTTTGAGCAATAAGACCGCCCATTACACATACATTTTTGTAGTTTTAAGTTTTTTGTAAATATTTTTTTATTGGTGTGTAATAAAGAGTTATCTTATCTTATCTTATCTTAACACCATGGTTACAAGAAAACGAACGGGGAAAATAATGACGAAGCCTTTGTGGCTTCAACGACGAAAATAGAAACTTGCAAATTCGTTGGAAGTTAATGAAATTAACACACATGATTGCTATTACACTGTTAAGTGTAAACATTTTGAATCTTAAAAAAACTACAAATTTCCGTTTACTTTTCCAAATTTAATTGATTCTATTTTAAAATTAATACGTAATTAAAACGGAGAATAAACATTCAAATATATTTGCCACACATACATTACTACGCATTGCCCCATCCAGTCGCCAAGATCCGGAAAGCCGAAACTTTCCTGCCATGTTTCGCAACTCTGCAAATCCTCTGTTCATTTTCCGTCTGCCATAACGCAAAGGACATCATTCACGGAATAGTCATAAGTTAGTCGGGAGAACTTATAGAACACAGATAACATGCGATAAACCATCAAGAACTTATTACTTAGCCCTCGCTCGGATTACCGACCTCTTTGATGTCGCCTATACTGCGATAAGGGAGTAGTGACAACTTTCCAGTAAGTCAACTAACAAATCGACATTATCTTTGAAGATATTTTTAGATTGTTGATTATGGTTGTGGATCTCGCAATTGATTGGTATTCGGTAATCTACATTTATAATGTTTTTTATTTTCGGTCAAAAAGTACATAGATTTTCTTCATTATTCAACCGTAGGGTGTCTACTGTGGGGTTTGGCCTAGTGTGCTACACGTACAAGTAGATTGTCTATATCGAATTTCATCACCGAAATGGGGTTGACGACGATAATGATGATGAAATCGTGCATTCAACATCTCATGTTTATGTGTGCACTCTATTTTCACAGACAGCTGTGAACTCATGTGTAGAAATATCAGAGCGGAAGCTACCTTCACAATTTACAGCCAACGTCGACCCCATTGTGTCACTGTTCTCACAACTTACGAGATAACTGCTTATATTACGTCCCTCTCTAGCGTAGGGCTAAGCATATTATAAGACAGGTGTCAGAGTAATTATACTGTTTATTTGTTATACATTGTGATAAAGGGTAGCGGTACAAAATATCAGTACCTAATCTACATTGCTCGGGTGACATTGTTTCAAGTGTTCGGGTTCTTATGTGTGCCAGGAGGGCAGGAATTCATCCATTTTTGTTTTCGCCCATTTGTCGCGATGTTTATCTGATCTCGAGCAGTGTTAGGAACATTGTTGTGCCTGTATACACTAAGTTTGTCTTTCCTTTAGGCCTTTTTTCCACCATTATATGCGTCTGATCGACTTTAGAGAGCTCCTCGACATTTTTTGATAAATATTTGTATATAGTTTAGTTCTAAGTTCAAATTATTTAATCTTTATCTTACGTCGTATATCTGTCACATACTTTTAGTTACATAATATATGTATTATATATTGCGAACGTAAATCGAGTGACTCCCATCTGCCCCGGTGACCTGGCCCGGTACCGGGGCAGATGAGAAAAAAAAGTTGCATCGGGCCCGGTGATGTGTTCACCGGGCCAGATGACACAAATTAAGTGCCATCGTCCCCGGTACGGTGCGCCTTGTAATTTATGAAATACTAAATACATACATCTACCTATGAAAGGGACTGAACTTAAAATTCAAACTGCTTGGTAAACAATAATCAGTTTTTATTGTGAAATACTATACTTTACCATGGTCCGTAGATTTAAAGATTTATGTCATTTATTTTCTTATAATCCTCAAGATCACATGGACTAGTCAATGAGTACAATACATTAATAAGTAACATTAAATAAAAATATAAAATGGAAACAATGTTGACATAAGAATATGTTTCATTTTTTAGGGTTCCGTTGCCAAATGGCAAAAACAGAACGTCCGTCCGTATGTCACATCCGTTTTTCTCCGAAACTATAAGATCTATAAAGCTGAAATTTGGTAAGTAGATGTATTCCGAACCCCACTAGGATTTTATAAAAAAATAAAAAATAATCAATTACATTTGGGGGTCCCCATACTTAGAACCTAAACTTAAAAATAAAATTTCATCGAACCCATACATGTGGGGTATCTATGAATAGGTCTTCAAAAATCATATTAAGGTTTAAAACAACATTTATTTCTAAACTAAATAGTTTGGACGAGAGACTCTCCCAAAGAATCGCCCTTGGCCACTTTTTTTAAGCACTTAATTAAGTAACATAAAGAACAACCAGCTCATATCTGAATTTAGTACAATAGTATGTTAGTTTGTTTTTTTCTAACAACAGGTACTTCAACGATTAATTATATTTTTCCTACTTTGTGTAATGTTACTGTTGGACCTTGTTTTCAACTGAACTACATAGGTAGTTCAGTTAAAATTTAAAGTATAAAACTACGTACAATGCTATATGTGGAACCTGTCTAAAGTTTAAGTGAACCTATAAGTTGTGATCTAATTTTGTATATAATATAAGCTTCTTGTTCCTCAAAATCTATTATCTTATATATTAAAGAAAGTCGTGTTAGTTACTTCACTTTTAACTCAAGAACGTGAGTTTTCTTTATGTTACTTAATTAAGTGCTTAAAAAAAGTGGCCAAGGGCGAGTCTTTGGGAGAGTCTCTCGTCCAAACTATTAAGTTTAGAAATAAATGTTGTTTTAAACCTTAATATGATTTTTGAAGACCTATTCATAGATACCCCACACGTATGGGTTCGATGAAATTTTATTTTTAAAGTTTAGGTTCTAAGTATGGGGACCCCCAAATGTAATTGATTATTTTTTATTTTTTTATAAAATCCTAGTGGGGTTCGGAATACATCTACTTACCAAATTTCAGCTTTATAGATCTTATAGTTTCGGAGAAAAACGGATGTGACATACGGACGGACGTTCTGTTTTTGCCATTTGGCAACGGAACCCTAAAAAATGAAACATATTCTTATGTCAACATTGTTTCCATTTTATATTTTTATTTAATGTTACTTATTAATGTATTGTACTCATTGACTAGTCCATGTGATCTTTAGGATTATAAGAAAATAAATGACATAAATCTTTAAATCTACGGACCATGGTAAAGTATAGTATTTCACAATAAAAACTGATTATTGTTTACCAAGCAGTTTGAATTTTAAGTTCAGTCCCTTTCATAGGTAGATGTATGTATTTAGTATTTCATAAATTACAAGGCGCACCGTACCGGGGACGATGGCACTTAATTTGTGTCATCTGGCCCGGTGAACACATCACCGGGCCCGATGCAACTTTTTTTTCTCATCTGCCCCGGTACCGGGCCAGGTCACCGGGGCAGATGGGAGTCACTCCTGTTTTTGCCATTTGGCAACGGAACCCTAAAAAATGAAACATATTCTTATGTCAACATTGTTTCCATTTTATATTTTTATTTAATGTTACTTATTAATGTATTGTACTCATTGACTAGTCCATGTGATCTTTAGGATTATAAGAAAATAAATGACATAAATCTTTAAATCTACGGACCATGGTAAAGTATAGTATTTCACAATAAAAACTGATTATTGTTTACCAAGCAGTTTGAATTTTAAGTTCAGTCCCTTTCATAGGTAGATGTATGTATTTAGTATTTCATAAATTACAAGGCGCACCGTACCGGGGACGATGGCACTTAATTTGTGTCATCTGGCCCGGTGAACACATCACCGGGCCCGATGCAACTTTTTTTTCTCATCTGCCCCGGTACCGGGCCAGGTCACCGGGGCAGATGGGAGTCACTCCGTAAATCCATTATTAAAATAATTCTTAGTGTAGCGTAGGTTAAACCATCTGTGAATAAATCGTCCTTTTCACCATGACGATGTTATTGTTGCGTCACTCGAGCTTGTGGAAACACCCTATGTTTGGAATAAAACAGCACAGATAAGAAAGTTGTTGAAACTGATGACAGAGCTTATGAAAGGTCCGGCTTATTAGGGCCTTTGGTTTGCCCATTCGCTTGATTTGATGTCCAAAAGATCAAATGATAGATTGGCGTTATTGCCTCCAGCCATCTTGCTCACTGAGCTTTATTTGGCACCTTTATTTCTGAAAAGGAAATATTTTATTTTATTCGTCTGTTTTATGGAAATGTTTTCATTTGGTAAGCCAGATGAGCGTAGATTGTACACGCCGTAGGCATTGTGAATGTTTGTTTATGAAGTTGTGTACAATGTTTATTTTGTCACTACCATGTTTCAGTTTCTTTATTGGAAATGTTAAAACGATTAACCTATGAGTAGTTAAATTTATTACTTGCGGTAACTTTTTAGTCATTATTATAGATGAATTTCTCGTATCCCAAAATTTATTCAGGATCAGGTATTTTTTCTTTAATTTTGATCTTCTGTAATATAAAGAGTCGTGTCTAATTTTTGGAGCGAGTTGACGAACGACTCCTTTTTTCTGTAGGTTAGTAGGATTGGAAATTAGATTTATAATTAGCTGAACTGTGCAACGATGTCATTCGAAAAGTTAAATTTTCAATCGAATACCTACCTTAAATGCTAGTTTTCAGCTAGGCATTTTTTGCCAATTTCCCCTTAGCCTAAACTTTATTTACCTTATCCGCAGGTGAACATAAAAACGAAGTTAGGACGCTTGCCAACAGAATCCTGCCATCGCGTGTACCGTGAAAGAACACCGTTATGTACTTTATTATTTTTTGTAGCAGCTGCAATTTGCATTTCAAGCAGAGCTTATCTCCTGTCCTCTTCAAACCGTAATGTCTAATGGAGTTTTTCTAAAAGGCATTGTAGAGGAAATTAAGCATTTGCTTTAGGGATTTCAATTACAACACATTATTTGGAAGACTACACGAAAAGGGTACCTTCGTCCATTATTTACTGAACAGCAAGTGTTCAGTTAATTCACCCACTTATAGCAACTTAGAACACGGTTAATTTAGTTAATTTAAGAGATTGAATAGATGTAGCTTTTTCTTACGTTCGGGTCGGTCGAGTGGAATGCAGTGTGTATGGTAAGTAGATAGGTACTAATATATGCTGCACAGTTCTTATCTGGATAAAATAGTGACATTGCATAAGAACTTGGCCAAAATTCGAGACTTAAACAAAACAAAAAGTGGCTTTTGCAAAAGATCGTACATTTCCATTCGTCTGTATTTATCCTTCAAATAAACATGATTGCTTATGAATAAAACAGGCAATGTTGGGGAGGATGATCCGTCTATCAAAAATCGCTGAACTAGAGCACAAAAGTGATTGGCTTCTTCTACCTGCTAGCGGAATTATTTATAGATTTTAATCTACTAATTTAATTAATATCCCAACGCATTTTGTGTCTGTACATAAAACTTTTAGGGCATTCTGCGCGACTTTTAAGCTTTTAGCCTCACTCCAAATAAGTATCAAAACATTAGGACATTTTAATATTCGATTCAAGTTGCGTTTGAATATAGAACACAATTCTCCGAACATTGCTTGGTATTCAAATTCACACGCGTAGGCTGGTAACTTGATAACGGCACACAAAGTTTCAGCATATTTCGATTTTAGTCGCCTCGTTCGATGGTTGCGCGCAAATATTCGTGACGAATTGTTTTTAACGTTTATCTATTTTATCGTGACATACCAGGGCGTCAGAGATTTCCAAATAAAAATATTGCAATAGTGTTATATTTCCATTATTACATTATTTTAAGTACACTATTTAAATTTATATTCGAGAGCGGAGCGAAGTATAGTAGTTTCAACTCAACTTACATTTGACGAAGTGTGTTAGTGATAATTGTTGTCACGAATTGTTCAGCTGAATTGAATGTGTTTCGTCAACCAACATACGTTGTGTTCGAAGTTGTAATGAACTATTCAAAGGTGTTGACTTTTTTATCATGTAACATTATTTGCGTATGTACTATAAAAAACCTTATAGAAACTCATGCTTAAATAGCATGTTTACACAAAATTACTACTTATTAAGTAAAATATTCAGTAATAAACTAAAATGCTGTTAGCATTAGAACTTAATTTTTTTTCCCTTGTATCTTTCCAGTTTTGTGTTGGTTTGAAAATAATACGATATTATTTTAGTTGAGCGAGCAAGCTATTTTTATACTCCATAAGAGGAATAAAGACTGATTTGCAATACACATGAGATTGACAGGCCCTCTTTGTACAACTATAAACAGCGAATCGAGCGCGCGATTCCTTGAACTATCGAATATGAACCGTAGTAGAAAATAAGTGTAATAAATGGGCCCGTCCGTGTGCGGTGAACCTTTAACTGATGGGAATATATGACCCGACTCGGAAGTTTTCTCATATTTCCACCAAACTAAAAACAGAAACAAAATCATTTTCTTATTATTGACGTTTGATGTCATGTTCATGGAATTTTGCCTGACAAGGGTTAAATATTATATGAGAAATCTATGTAGCTATAGATAATTAAATATTTATATTAAATCGGGTTTTTTTCGTTATATATATACATAAATGATTAAAATTACATTAAAATTAAAATGCCACTTTTCATTTTAATTTTATAACTCAAGTTAAGTTGTAGGTTCTTTTGGTTTTAATAATGGTAGTAGCCAAAAAAAAGGTTTTACCGACGTTGCGGGTCAGCAAGTATTTAGAAGATAAAACTGAAATGCTTCAATGAAAAATTTTGTTCATAATTATCACAATAAATCCCTTAATAATTAATTTAAAGGAATCATAAATAGTGGTCAGTAAAGTTATCCTATATATACGGTAATATTTTAATTATATATTTTGTGATAAAGGTACTTCCTATACCAAGATTCGATACCATCGTTGTTATCGAAATTCAGAGAAATAGTCTCAAGATTTCTCGAGCTAGCCTTTAAAGGGGTCGGGTTCAAGATGGAATCGGGATTCCGATAATAACTTTGTTGTTTGACCCTCGCCGATGCTGCGAAGCATCATCTACAATTTCTTCCACACAACTGACTTTGAGTCTTATATCTTAGTGTAGATAAACCATATCTGCTTGTTCGTTACACTTCATCCGAGGGATCAAAATCCGTGCCCGAGTCGGCCACGTATCTTCGGCGTAGCGTTCTCCTGTACTGTGAGACCGTTGTTGGAATAACAATAGGCTTTCTACGCAAAAACAGCCCTTCCATTCTAAGTTTTTGTAACTTAGCCTTGAAGTTATGCCTTGGTTGTTTCTTGCCGCGCTACTTATCGTTTTTCTTCACAAAAGAATGCTTAGATGTTATATTACACATTTCGTTTAATATTTTAATGATATTTTCGGAGAAATTTCAACGCATTCGGTCGTTCGATTGTTCAATAAGCCTTTATTTATGTTAACATATAAATTATGAATAAGCGTTACCGTGGGACATTTACGCAATGAAATCCTAGTCCCGTATATATCACAGGTTTCTGTGGGTACTGTAATTTCAGCCATATTTTGACCTCCTGTAAACAAACTGTTGTAATAACGGTCTTTCTCTTTAGAAATTACCCTTTTAACCTTTTTTCGGGGGAAATGGTATCATTTGGGAGGCTTACATTGTTATTATGTTTTGTATGTATATGCCGTACCCTTAAATCTGATGGGTTTGTTCTCACATAATGCAATATACGAGTACCAGTAAATTTGTTTTGTAGTACCAGGAATCAACATTTCGTTCACTTGCGTAGGTAAACGTAATGAATTCGTAGAATACCTTCAGAGGCAGTTCCCGAAAACGAAGCTTCAATAAAAATAAATATACGTTTTCTCTCTTTTCTTACTACATATTATTATTGTGCACTTGGCTTTTATTGCCTACTAGCTTTTACTCGTGGTTTTGCCCGCAAATGTATTATGTAGCTATTATTTTTATTAGTTTATTCCTTAAATTGAAACTCAGACTTAATCGCAAAACTTCGATAGAGGTGAGATATGAGGTTGAGATTTGTTTAAATTTATTAGAATGTGTATTAGCAATATATTCTGCTTATCCTATTTTGTTTGATAAGGAATAGCAAAGACGGTAAACTTGGTACAAGAGAGGAAACTGGCCTAGTTTGGACATTGGGCTAATAAAACTCGTAGGCGTGTCGTGGTTGACGCCCATCGCCTTTCTCATGCTGATGAGACGAGCGGAGATCACGCAAGATTGTATTGGGGAATGTTCCCGAAAAACGAAAGTGTTATCCTCCAACATTTGCTACTCAGAGACATTTTCGTGGAAACAGCGCACAAAAGCTTGTTCAAATACCATAATCGAAAGGAATATTCCATTTTCAGAACAAATCGGCCTTTTCAAACAAACTTCTTCGAAATATCTACATATTATAGTCTGTTTACATTTACAGCGTTCATAATGTAAACTTCAAGAAAGAATTTTAATTGGATTCAAAACAAATACGGCGCGTCGGCCGGCGCGGGCGTGCAAATTGGGTCGCACAACAAAAGACAAGGGTCAAACGCAGATGAGAGTGTATTTTTTCGGTGTAAATCTGTTTAAACCCGTCTCCTCCGCAGGCCGCAATAGACCCCAGCTTATTAGTTTAGGACCCTATTACGTTACGGCGTGTAAGTATAAAGGGTCTTTATTAAACCTCATCGGGTTATGTCGTATTTTTTGCTCGCGTCCCGACTAAGGATAACTATGTTTGGTTTGCGACATCTGTTGTTTACTCAGCTGAATGCGGGCTAAAAACAATATGTAACCGCACTAGCTAGCAAAAACTGATTTTGTCAACGTCCGCTCCAGTTTATTTTCTTTTCTCTGCTACAGTAAGGAATCAGAGACTTACAGAGGCGGTCGTAAAAACGGGACTTGACTTTCCAGTTTTGGTGTTTAAGTAGGTTCATCTTCAAAATTGTATATTTTCATTTATTACATTACGTCGCAACAGTTTGGTGCCGGCGTAGGAATAGTATCACAATACCCATAGGTGTCGTCATAAAAGGGGCATACAAGAAAACAGTCAGCTGTGTCATTACATGAACATACTGCAATCTCAAATTCGTGGTGTTTTAACCGAATTCGGTAAGACCTATAATGAGTTCTACTGGAGAGACCTCTGTGCTCAGTAGTGGGATGTGATACGGGTTTTTATAATGATGGAATTAGGCACCTTCAGCTTATACTAGATTTCAACTAAATGAGGTGTGAAGTAGAAATAGATGTGTTGTTAATGAAATTACCTTTACCTAATTGAACTGAACAATTTGACATCAAACATAATGCACCATTGCATAATTATGACAGTGTGTAGATAAATATGATTTCGAACTTCTAAATTATAAATTCCTTTGATTGGATGAAATGTGATATTATTACTGAAGTAAACAACACCGTGCAAACAAGCTGATAAAATTAATTAATTGAGTCACAATCGCGGTGTTATAACAAACAGGACCGTTTTATTTTGCACGGACTAAATGGGATTTATATTTTGCACTGTTGTTCCTCCGCGTTTTTCATAATTATGCGCTGTGTAAATTGTGTACAGGTTGTGCGAGAACATCATAATATAATAGAATTAGCTATTTTATTGTAAGCAACAATAATAAAGTTATTAACTCAATTGCAACTACCTACTGTGCTAACTAGACGTTAAGCTGCATTGAATAAAATATATTACAAATGAAATAGAATGGAATAATGATGTATTCATTATTGTTTTACATACAATGAAAACAATGAAGAAGTCTATTTAAAGTTTTTAGGTACAAGTAGTATCAGCATAATAATATTCTTCACGAATAGAATATATAAATTGAAATTCTATGTTTTGGAGCAATCTTCCAGGACACCTTGTAAAGGTTGGAGCGGAGTTTTTTTTATTAAATTAGCTAGAGACGGGTAACGGGCGTCGGGAGTCTCTGCGTTGTTCATAATTTGTAAGACCGTCCATATAATTATCAACTGCAGGCACTAATGCTCACTCGAGAGGAATATAACTCTTAAGCTGATGGTTATAAACTGCTGGTATAAAAGCAGATTAGTTTAAAGTCAGCAAGTTCTACTTTAAACTTATAGTGCATAATAATTATTTATACGGACTGTAAATACGCGATGATTTTGAGCAATTACGTAGAATTAATTAACCAATTAAAGGACTAAGTAGGAAAACATTTACAATATGTGCTTGAGAGCTAGATATTTCTATTATATTCATTAAAACTTGACTTACATTCCGCAGGTCGTGGTTTTATATAAGCCGCGTACATAATTTTGAAGATGATATAAGACTTAAGATATACCTTAATTCTATAAGACTTTCCAGTATATTATTAAGAATGAATTAGTCTGAATAAGAAAAAAGTTCAGTTTTCGTCTTTTGCGTAACTAAGACTGTCCCTAATCTTGTAAATCTTGTAATGGCTGTTAACAAGATCATCTGTTTGATACAACGGGCGTGAAACAGAAGGCGCATTCAGCCGTCTGCGAAAGAACCTTGTAAAAACCCCCCCCGAGCTTATATAGCCTAACCTACCTAAATGGTTACCTATATACTTACATACCTATTTGGCTTACCTAAACATGTATGTACAACAAATACCTATAGTTATAAATACCAATGTAATGGACATATACTCCGGATCCAACTCCTTCTCTGTCTCTCCGGACTCTCCTTCTGTTGATTTGATGATTGGCTGTGATGTGATCTAGTGGAAACTATAAGGACCCTTTTTGAAGTGAAACCGTAGAAACCTAGAATTCTTTTAGGCATTTTTGAAACATTTTGGCTTAGTAATTCCTACGGTCATATCTAGCTTAAGTCCTCTAACAAAAACCTTGAGTTACCTATTAAATATAATGAGAAATAAGTTAATAATAATATAAGAATATCTTACTTTCACCTAATATCCTATTACTAATCCCTAATGAAATATATTACTATAACTCTTCCTGAAATCATAAATAAGATTAAAAGCACATTTCTGGAATCGAACCAACAATTTGCATGAAAGCTTATCATTCTGAAGGCAATAGAACTTTACCTAGATCCAATGAGTTACTCAGACTGGTTTCGAACCAGCAACTTACAAATGATAAAGGATGCTCTTCAGTCAATAGAACATTACTTAGATTCATTGAGAGTTATATTAATGATCTAGATTGGAATCGAACCAGGATTGCAAGCTATATGATAACATAATTCAAAGATTATTACATTTTGATCAGTGACTGTGTAAGTTAGAGATTTAGGGTTCTACCAAATGGATTCGAATAAAAACTGTTCAAATAGAGTCCAGACATTTATTTCTATTTGTCTTCTATTAAATAATGAAATTAAATTACATAGAATTAAATCGTTTGGACAATGCATTTCGGTTGTTTTTAGGATTGAAGAGAAATGCATAGAACTTCAACCATGTTTTCCAATTAACAATTACATTAGATTTCACACAGCATCCAGATGGATCAGCACCCATGTGTTCTTCAGCAGATCTATAAAAAATAACCCTGCCTAAGCCAAACCTCTCTGACTATCACAACTATGAACACTGATTCATAGTTGTAGAAAACAACTAAACACTTACCTACTGCATCCGTAGTTCCTCAGTCTTCCCATGAATACCACAACAATTGATAAAGATCAACCCTTTTCATCACGAAACTACTCCCAAACTTCCCAATCCAATAAAATGGCGTCTTCCAACCCCTAATTGACCGCACCTCCACCTGCAACGACCGCCCAAGCCCAAGTAACCCTCCGCCATCTCTAAATTGCTGGCAACAGAACCGTTTTTTCTACCGGATGGTGAAATGCCAACACACTTCCGGCTCACCTCTCTCTTTCTCTATTTGAACTCATTCTAAAACCAAATGTCTATTCTGACTTTGACATTTAAAACTAAATAAGTACGTAATTTGTACCTATTATTAAATGGAATAAAATAAATATCCATTATGGACTGTTACAATCGACCCCAATCTTTTACGTAGGACGTAGCCGAAGTAAAAGATTTCCTATGAATATAAACAAATATATATAACATAATAAATAATCATAAATAAATATTACTACCCAACAATCCCTTTAATACATACATATAATATAAAAATACATAGAACTATACATAAACATACACATATAAAATACATCTATACCTATCCCCATGGCTAATAAAAGATAAAGAAGATGAAAACCATCTTAATCTCCGTTAATAACTCTCTTTTGACGAACATCAACTCTTTGCACAATTTACGTTGTGAGTTTAGACTAAATTTGAAATTTCAAACTACGATAAACTAAATTTACATTTAATTACATTCAATCATTAATGTTTAGTCGTTACAACCGATGAGATAATCGAATTTCGGTATATCAGTTTGTGGGACTGATATATATCCTAACGATAAAAACGACCGTCCTCCATCTCACAGATTTCAGTCTATTTCCTGCATCTCTCATCTAGCACCGGCTGTGACTAGTAACATACAAAACACCAAAGATTGAATTTCCCAAAACCCCCAAGAAAACCCCCTATTTCAAATTTAGAATGTGTATGTTCAGTGTGCTTAGTCCAAGTTTTATGTGTAGTATAAAATTTATGAAGGTTGCTTCTGCATTCATTCTAGATCTCAGATTACAATTTAATCTGAAAGGATCTAATCTAACCTAACTCCAAAATGATTCTTCATAAATTTTATTGAAGTGTGTGTAAGGCTTGACATTCACCAAAAAGTCACAAATTCTAGAGTGTGCTAATTAATTTAGACCCTTCATTCAGTATCACATCAAACCACACATCAGCTTTTCCATCAATTTCAATCAACTAACTCAACCAGCACACCCGTAAATCTATGACAGAGCTTTTAACAGAAATACATATACTTATATGTAATATTAGAACCGACAAAACCAACCAACTCAATTCGTATTAAAATAATAATATCATGTCTGCATCAAAATTTGGCTCGTTTGACGAAATAAGTTAGAGTTTGTGAACCTCCTTTCAAAGCAGACATAATTTCCCTTATAAACAACATTATTCGCAAAGTTGAATTGGTTTTGTTGAATCTAAACCCTAAAAATAAGCATATGCAACTATTAAATTTAAGATGAAAAGAATAAGATAAAATATAAAATTATACACATCCAAAAATTACTGTAAAACTCGAATTAATTAGGCAATAATAAATGTTTATCAAGATTTAAGTCTGATATAAATTTTAACATTTTTGAATTTAATAGGTACTCATTAATTTTATTAGGTACGCGACCCCGCGATTTTACGACTCCAGCCTACATACCTACACCACCTACATATTTTTATTTCTTCAAACAAACCTTCCTAACACCCTGTATGTTAGATTTAATTTTTCTAAAGACAATCAAATTAAATACCTACGACCCCTAGTACTAAAACGTCTAACTATGCCAACTCTAGAACCTTTAACTGATCATAATCACAAAATACCAACAAACCTGTAAAATGTGTCATGAAATATCTACAAAAACTTCACATTGATAGTTGACAACAAAACCCTAATAACCATCCAAAGTATTCCCAAAATAAAAGAAATGAAAATCTACTACAAAATATCTTATCAATAAACAATTATTCACAAATTTATAACCAGCGACCATTAATACCAAAATTGTATGTAAACCAATATTGTAATTCAAGACTAAAATGATTGATGTAAGTTTGTCAAATAAATATATAAATGCTGAATAAATCTAAAACATAAACATGAAACAATGATGTGAAAATAATTTCACCCAACCAATAAACAACGATGAACTATGAACTCTGAATGACTGACAACCAAAAGGAATAATAAATTATACAGGTGACTTACTTCTGAACTATTCAACTAATAATTCCAACATTTCTATTCAAAGCTTTCAAAATTTCCTGTTTTGCAACAAGACAAATACATTTCCACAGTTGTTGCACCAACACTGTTGAAATAGGTACCTACAACCATAACAAAACTAATAATATTAAAATAATAAAAAAAAACATAAGAAATTAATTTTTAGGATCAACTGGAAACCTTTAGAAAATAATTGTAAAGAAAACATCTGAATAAACATTAAATGAACACAAGAAAATAAAATACATACATATTATTAAAAATACCAGTCAGGTTATATTGAAAACATCACCTCAAAATCCACAGAAACACTAAATAAATTGCTGAAATAAATTTAACAAAAATGCTAAAAGACAAACACATTTTATTTTCCTGATTTATGAAAGAAGACTTTATCTGCCATTAACTTCCATCTCACCCGGTTCGACTACATTGTAAAATCAAGAAAAGTTACCTATTTAATCTAACAAAGAAGTAGGTACTTATAACTAATTATCCATAATAAACAAATTAAGTTTCAGTTGTACGGAGTGACTACACACAATGTAAAATGTATTCTAATTATCACTGTTATCTATTTTAATTATAATTGTTTTCGACCAAGACAAATCTTCAAAACTAAACCAAAACATAAAAACAATTCTGAACCAAAGGAAAATTTAAACTCAACAACGCCATCCTATGAAAACGTTATGAACTAATACGACAACTATTCAATTCAACGCCTGCATTGATCCACCGCAATTCAGCAGCGCCATCTAGCCACAACACCAGGAACTAACTTAACGATTGCAAAATGTCGATAAGCTGTGTCAGAAATTCCTCAGACGTCCGCAAGAAAGCAGCACATGTCATATCTTAGAAAAATGTAATTTGATAAATTAAATAACTATCTTATTCTAAAGAATCTAAATACCCAAATTAAATCAAATGAATTTATAACATAAAGTTAAATAAATAAAATTTCACCCAAACAACAGAATTAATAATCACTCTCAAATAAATTGCTTAGATAGGAAAATTAATTACATTATTAACTATCGATTTTATCTGATAAATATGCTAAAACTTCAAGAAAATTATAACCGTGAAAGCTAGTGAAGGACAAAATGTAACTCAACTTAAACAAAAAGATATCTACCATATTATAATGAAAAATGAGAAATGTCCACTCTTTGCGCCAACAAGAAAGATGATACTGTACAATTTTACAACATGTAATGATATAATTAAGTTTCTCACCTCTTAAACCATCTCTGACCTTCTATGAAGATTTCAAAACCAAAACCAGCCAAATCGGTCTGCCCGTGCTCGAGTCTTAGTACAGCAAATAAATAACAACTGGTTTCATATACAAAGCTGATCACCTTCATGACTTTACTCATTTTTAGCCTTCAATTAATACTGAAATGAGAAATAAACACAATTAGAACAATATAACAATCTCTCCAGTAAGTACCACAAAGTGATGAACATCCACTAACAACATGGAATCTTGTCAAAACTGCCCGTTCACGGTGGATATAATACTGCAACCAACTATAAGATCATTAAGGAAGATAATGTTTAACAATGAGTGACCGATGCTCGGAGTACATACCCATTTATTGTTTATGAATGATTAATTAAATGTGTAACAGTATAACATTATACATATTAAATGTCAGTTAACATGTTACATTTCAATGATATTATTAGTTGTAAATTTTAATTTTAATAAAATTGAAGTTATCTAATCAAAATATTATTTTCTCAATACTGAGGTATTGAGAATCAAAAATAAAGTCAAGATTACCCATTTTTAAAGTAAAGTAAGTAACAAAATATGCAAAGAACCCCAAAATAAACTCTGAAACAAATAAAAATTAATTGTTTAAATATTACATGATTATTCAAAAGAATTTTAAGTAAGCAACCTGTAAATACAAAACATTTCTATAAATTCCAGAACTAAACCTTAGATAAACATTGACCAAGGTAATTAACTAGGAATTACCTATTTAAAATAGATGTTTTCTCAAAAACAACCAGAAGAAAACCATATTTCCGTGTTTAAAAGTTTATCAACTTTCACTATACAATTAAAACTATTTTAATAGAGAACTCGTAGATATTTCTAAATAAACCTAACAGAATTTATTAAGACGCTTCTAACCAAATAACACAATACCATCTTTTTTCAACTAAACCTATAATCTTTTAACAAAATTATCAACAACAACAAGTAACTATTTCACCTCACTCAAATGTCAAACCTAAAAATTTACCTGGAAATTAATGTACTACCTATTTAGATATTAATTTAAGCCAAAATGTTTCAGTGCCCTCCTTTGTCACCTGAACCAATTAGCACGATGATCGTACTTTCCCTAACCTAATTATCTAAATTCCTGTAATAAATTAATCATAATTATGAATCAAAAATCTTTGTTCAAAATTAACCATAAAATTAACTTGTCAAGATGACGTGAAAACAGCAAATGTCAAAGTGAATTTAGCTATGAATGTAAACAAGCCATAACTAAGAAGAAGAAGGACGTAAACAAAATTATCTGGAAGTTCGTATAAATATTTATCTAATTAAAGAGAATTTATAAACTCTACAACACCAACCAATTGCTATAAAATTAACTATTCGTGCCATTTCTTCATGTATCTATTTAGTGGAAAACCTAATTTCTAAAATAGATAAAAATATTGAGATCCAAAATAAAGTAAGTAAAAAGTACCTATATGAAAATGAACCAGATACTAAATACCCAAAGAATGTTCTATCTAACCAAATCTAGACCTTGATTCTAAGACAATAATCATCCTAACCTGATATTATACCTATTTTGTTCCAGAAAATATCAAAATCACAAACAAGGAACATTCTTTTGAATAATACAAAATATACAACACTCTGAAATGAAACTTGTAACAAATAATTACTGAAGCCAACAGAATCAATAAACAACTCCAAAATTAATCTGTGAGACCAATGAAATTGCTGGACCAAGCTGAAAATTCAACAGAGTGTTCTAATATCTATATTTCAATGCAAAGACACTTTAGACTTTATAACTACATATTAAAATAGTGAATATACAATATAAACTTGATAAATGTTTTAATAAATTGTGATTCACTCAATATACCCATGTCAACATTTAGATATGACCGATGTAAGCCAAACTAGTCTATAAGATAATTAAAATCCTGGTCACGGCACCAATTGTAAAAACCCCCCCCGAGCTTATATAGCCTAACCTACCTAAATGGTTACCTATATACTTACATACCTATTTGGCTTACCTAAACATGTATGTACAACAAATACCTATAGTTATAAATACCAATGTAATGGACATATACTCCGGATCCAACTCCTTCTCTGTCTCTCCGGACTCTCCTTCTGTTGATTTGATGATTGGCTGTGATGTGATCTAGTGGAAACTATAAGGACCCTTTTTGAAGTGAAACCGTAGAAACCTAGAATTCTTTTAGGCATTTTTGAAACATTTTGGCTTAGTAATTCCTACGGTCATATCTAGCTTAAGTCCTCTAACAAAAACCTTGAGTTACCTATTAAATATAATGAGAAATAAGTTAATAATAATATAAGAATATCTTACTTTCACCTAATATCCTATTACTAATCCCTAATGAAATATATTACTATAACTCTTCCTGAAATCATAAATAAGATTAAAAGCACATTTCTGGAATCGAACCAACAATTTGCATGAAAGCTTATCATTCTGAAGGCAATAGAACTTTACCTAGATCCAATGAGTTACTCAGACTGGTTTCGAACCAGCAACTTACAAATGATAAAGGATGCTCTTCAGTCAATAGAACATTACTTAGATTCATTGAGAGTTATATTAATGATCTAGATTGGAATCGAACCAGGATTGCAAGCTATATGATAACATAATTCAAAGATTATTACATTTTGATCAGTGACTGTGTAAGTTAGAGATTTAGGGTTCTACCAAATGGATTCGAATAAAAACTGTTCAAATAGAGTCCAGACATTTATTTCTATTTGTCTTCTATTAAATAATGAAATTAAATTACATAGAATTAAATCGTTTGGACAATGCATTTCGGTTGTTTTTAGGATTGAAGAGAAATGCATAGAACTTCAACCATGTTTTCCAATTAACAATTACATTAGATTTCACACAGCATCCAGATGGATCAGCACCCATGTGTTCTTCAGCAGATCTATAAAAAATAACCCTGCCTAAGCCAAACCTCTCTGACTATCACAACTATGAACACTGATTCATAGTTGTAGAAAACAACTAAACACTTACCTACTGCATCCGTAGTTCCTCAGTCTTCCCATGAATACCACAACAATTGATAAAGATCAACCCTTTTCATCACGAAACTACTCCCAAACTTCCCAATCCAATAAAATGGCGTCTTCCAACCCCTAATTGACCGCACCTCCACCTGCAACGACCGCCCAAGCCCAAGTAACCCTCCGCCATCTCTAAATTGCTGGCAACAGAACCGTTTTTTCTACCGGATGGTGAAATGCCAACACACTTCCGGCTCACCTCTCTCTTTCTCTATTTGAACTCATTCTAAAACCAAATGTCTATTCTGACTTTGACATTTAAAACTAAATAAGTACGTAATTTGTACCTATTATTAAATGGAATAAAATAAATATCCATTATGGACTGTTACAACCTCAGAATGATAAGATTCTGTAAAGACGATACCCTTCGCTAGCTAAAAGCTTTACGTGTTTTATGACGAGTCCCTAGCGAGAGCCACTGCTGTAGACATTTGGCGCCAACTGAATCACTGGGTTAAGTATTTCAAAATTCGATAAAAAACATTGCATCAGCAATTTTATATTAACTTATCATTATGTTATTTGTTACTACGGTTCACAGACGCAATTCTGTCTAAAATTCCATACATATGTAGATTATTTTTATTTACGAGTAGCAATGGCCCCTTTGCCAAACAATGTGAAAGTACGGCCTAACTCTGTCTAGCAGTGTCTGTCTAGAGCAGTGTTATTTACTTTTTTTTATATTTGAATCAAATGTATTAGGTACCTACTTACAGTTTGAAACAGCCAAACAATTTTTATAAAATACTGTTTTTAATTTCTATCTAATATCTGTCGGTGCGGCTAACAATTTGCTGGAGCTAAGAAAGTGAATTTACTTTTTATAGCGCTGAGCTAGCTAGTTGCATATAAGCTGTGGGACCACTGTTGCTAATGAAATTAGAGGAGCTACAAAGCTAAGACTAGACTGTACACAGTACAGCGCCAGCGCGCGGGGAATTTTTAAAATATGCGCACGTCCGAATTTTTATATACTACGCTTTGTTTACAATGCAGACGAAATTTTCTGCTGGACTTCTGTTGCGTGTGAATAGTGCGATGACCTCGAAGAATTATGGGATTTAATATACTGCTAGTTTTTACAGTTTTAAATACTGGATGATATACTATATAATGGTCTCAGAAAGTATTAAAGTACCAAATTTAAAAATTAATAATTATGGTTATATCTACAATATTCCTAATAAATATTACAGATATCGCGAACGTGTTATCAGCGTAACTAAACCTATGATCTAATATTTCATTAAAAGGAAGTATACACTAAAGGTGAGGCTATCGGTGTTATCAAAGCCTTAAAGTGTGTTCACAATAGCGTAGAGCTGGGTGAGGATTTTGAAATTGCACTCCGCCTAATGAGGTGAGAGTGCAATATCAAAACATTGTGATTGGCCATTAAACGGCGCTCTTCTCTATACTACGCAGAGATTAGTAACTCTCGTGTCATGATATCAATATAGCATTCGATAACGACCTATTACATTCAATGACAATTCCTGTATAAAGAAGCATTTTAACCCGGGTTCTAAAAACATCTAAAAAATCGTAAGTAATTTATTTTTAAGTTAACTTCGGGCACAACTTTATTTATGTCAAAAAATGATTTACTAAGATTTTTCGTTTATCAAGTTTGCTAAATTTTTCGTTAATCAAGTTCATATATTTTAGTTTATCATAGTTACCTAGTTAAGCATGCACTTTCGTATCTTAACCGTGTGAAATTTTCTTAAGTGAAAATCAGTATCGCTAAATTACGTAATGTCGATGCGGCAAACTTTATCCAGGTTTGAACTTGTTTTCTTCCGCTCGCTACCTAGCCACTTACACTTCGCTAAGCTGAAGATCGGCTTTATACAATTACGAAAGTTATGTTTTAGACCACTTTGCCAAATGGCGTAACGACTTTTACGTTTAACGCTTGGAAACCACTTAGCAAATTTTATTTCATGCGTTTTTCGTAGGTTTCCGCTATTTAACAATTCTGTCACTACGTCTCTGGGAGGTTCCGTTGATATACACGGATCCTAGTTATCGCTTGATTCGGATGTTTATACATATAAAACATCATGTGCCTGAGTTATATGCTGTCTAAACTTGTAAGTTTCAAAATATACACTCCAATGACCCGTTCTCGTAGTATAAATATACGATTATTATTGTCATTAAAACACAATAATTCATACATAGTCAACATGCTTGTAACTCCTCTGCATAAATTTAAATTTCACGCTACCTTTGCTACCTGCAGTAAAATGCAAAGAGACAAGAATTTGCAGACGTTTCAGAGGATATAAAATATGGTGCAAGCCGGCCAGTCTCATCCCTAAATGTAATTCACGAGGTCGTCCTCTTTTTGATGCTAATACACTTCGTTCTTGCTTTTCTCCTCTGTTGGGTCTATATGACGCTATGTCACTACACTCTCATATTATGAAAGAAAATCCGGAAAGCAAATAATCATCATTCATATTTTTTTTTCACTCGGAAGGACGTCCACTGTTGGATTTAGACTTCTAATTTTAATTTGATCGCATGACAAACTGTATTTTTGAAGAAGTCTGAGAGCATAAAGTTAAAACAAGACAAACTACGAATACGTATTATAACTATAAGTCGTCATGTTGATTATTCTATGTCTTAGTGTGGTTTGGCATACCCAGTATGTTATGAGCCTTACTTTATATGATTTGACTAAATCGAAGAATTTTGTTCATGGTTCAAGGTGTATGTGAAACTTTATTATGTTCTTACGGTTTTATCTGTGGCATTGGCTGCCTGTTGTGTTCCAACAGCTGTGAAATTGCATCTCCCTAAATTGTCGGGAGTTTAGCCATCGCGGAGGTAACTCCCGATTTATGCTTAGCCATTTGGCTGCGAAAAGAACTTTTGAAAAACCTCTGGTGAACATTTTCTGAATTAATTTGATCCAAAACTTTTCGTTAACTTAAGGAAATGTGGGCGGAGAAAGTTTAAAGATGTAGGTAAATTTCTACGTTGTATTTAATAATTTTAATGATGTTATGATAATGTTTGTTTATGCAATTAATCATTCAAGCAGTTAATGTGAGCGCTGATAATATGTCTTTTATTCCATCTTTTCTGTGTAGGTACAATAAAAATATTGAACATGTTAAATATAGATATCGAGTCATTTAGTAGGTACGAGCTTTCCACGCGGTTCTGTGTTGCTGTGTGATTGTCTAGTAAGATTTATTGATTTAATTATACTCTACGTTCTTGTAAAGCTTAGAAAATGGACAATATTATGTAGTTAATTTTTTACCATCACGTAAGGTTTGTACGTGACTTGCTGTAAAAACAAACAGACAGGCTTGGCACGGCGTTGTTGGTGTGAATAAATCTTAATATAAATGTAGCAATTTGATATGGATCTCTTTACTGCTGTGTTTTTCGGCTTATGGTGGCGCGTGCTGACAGTCCACGCCACACACGGTTATTGCAATACTCAAGGTAGGAAAATACCTTATTGTTGAGACTTTGATTTTTTTGGTGAGTATCATTTACATAATGAGAATGCTTTTTCACTAATCTACGCCAGTATTATGTAACCAACTTACCGCAGCACTTTTATCTTAAGTATTCTTATCTAGTCGCAGTCATATTTTCCGAATTCAGAACAGCAAAATCAGCACTACTTACCTACTTAACGGATTTAGTATCCAATCTAGGCCGAGAATGAGAAAAATATTTTGGCACTTACTAATGGAGGTACATTTCTCTTGCTTTAGAGATAAAACAGAGGGTTTATCTTGGCCGCCGCCCTAGGCAATAGAACGTTGCTAGGTAATATGTCGAATGACTTGTGTTACACTCTGACCTAGTTTAAGGTAACTTGACTTATGATTTTCTAAGGTGACTGATATTTATAGACAAAAAGGTTAACGAGTATAAATAACTTATTCAAGATTTTTTGCTGTCTTTCCAAATGTATTAAGGGAAATATTTGCTTTAAAATATTTGGTAGAAGCTTTTAACAGGTTTCCTGTCCCCATACAAATCGACTGATAACGTTGAATCCTACGCTCCTTGTGTTAAATAGGGTTTCATAAATAGATTTGAAATTTGCAGAAAAATATATTATACATATAGTTTACTGACCTGGGGCACGTTATTTGAGTTTTTCGCTGAAACATTCTTTGTCGTCAGTTGGCCCGTTTCCAGCGGATAACAATCTAGTAATTGCATCTTATGGAAGCGCTAATTGTGGGTTGAAGTGATACTTCTTATAGCTGTGAAGTTTTCTACTTAGCTAAGGGGTTGGATTACGTTTTGTTTTGTATCATGTTGTTAATGCAGCTTCATTGTTTTCGATATAAAGGCAGCTTTGATTTACCTTTAAGTTGCTATTGTTGTTTCCTTAAACATCATCTACATTAGAGCCCCAAACTGTTTTCCTTTACAAGCTTAGAGCTTACCACGGGGCTAGATGTTGCTGTGTGAATTGTCCAGCAATATTTATTTATAATATTGTTGCAGGTGCGATGGTTCGAGCAGCAGCGCGAGCGGCGGAGAGTAAAGCGGGACTTCTCTCCGTACGAACGCGCGTCTTTCGCGCAACTATCGCGCCGGCTTCCAGCGCACAGGACGCACCATCGAGCGCTGACGTCGGCTGCGCTCTTCCCCGACCCACTGTTCAAGGAACAGTGGTATTTGGTAAGACTGACATTATATTTATTTAATAGAAGCCCAAATAAAGGCCACATCGACACTTTCCATCAGGTGAGAGGTCAAGCAAGGGTCTATCATCAATATAAAAAAAAGCCCAGCTGCAGAGAGGGTAGAGGGACTATAACGTTATTGGTTAGGATAGACTTCCTTTTCATGCTAACCCGCATAGCAATAAGCACCCCTAACACCACTGTCATCATGGTTTAGTAATGATACGTAATCTGTCTGTAATCATGAGTATTATTGAAATAGTACACGATGACAGTTGGCTTTTTGTAGGGTTGGCACACCTGTTACTGTCTATAATGATGATGACACAATCATAATATAGTCCGCATTAATAAATAAGAAATAGAGTTTAGATTTTCACCAAGTTTTATTGAAGCATGTAGCCCAAAAGTTACGACAAATACTTTTCGTGGTCAATCAACCTACAACATTGTCCACGAAATCAAAATGACAATATTGAACTATTATCTCTGTTTGTTGTTTTAACTAACTACTCTTTCAGTAATGTGTTTACACTGCCAACAGAACGGCGGAGCCAAAGACGGCCTAGACATGAACGTAGCTACCGCCTGGCAGAAGGGCTACACCGGCAAGGGCGTGGTGGTGTCAATATTGGACGACGGCATCCAAACAAACCATCCCGACCTAGCGCAGAATTATGTAAGTAAAATAAGGTTTCATTTCAAAAATAAAGTTACTATTTGTTTGACTTTGCGAATCTAATTAAAAACCAGGAAGTGGCTGTTTTTCTTCATTCGAGAAATGGTTTTAATTTAAGGTTCAGTTTTAATATTATTTTAGAGATATCAGATCGTTGACTGAACTTGGTAAGTAGCCAGTTTGTGAATAATATTGAGAAAATACTGGAGCTTAAACCACCAGTTAGTTTTGTGTGCAATTTCGCCAAAAACCGAAACAATGGGTAAGTAATGAGCTTTGCGGTACTTTAAATTCGAGTTGTAGTTTTATTCAGCCGCAAAAGTTTACATTATCTGCGCCCTACTTAGTGCTTCATTACAAGGGTTCCCTAATAGAGATAGGCGCCCGCATGTCGTGCTGAAAGTTAAGCTTTTCCAACAAACTGTCTATCGACTTTAATGTTGCAAACTAGTTTTACTATTTAGAAACCTTTTGACCATCATTGTTTCCGACATTTTCGCCTAAAATAGACCACAGGATGAATTAAAATATAAATTTACCATTCCCAACATAGTTTCCGACTTTCTACTTGGCTTTTATGCAGAGTTGTAAATATTATGGCCCTTGCAGGATCCTAATGCATCAACAGACATCAATGGAAACGACGACGACCCTATGCCTCAAGACAACGGAGACAACAAACATGGTACTAGATGTGCCGGTGAGGTAGCAGCAGTGGCCTACAACCAGATTTGTGGAGTTGGCGTCGCTTTCAATGCCAGTATAGGTGGAGTTAGAATGTTAGATGGCGTCGTCAATGACGCTGTTGAAGCTAGAGCGCTGGGGTTGAACCCTGACCACATAGACATATACAGCGCTTCTTGGGGACCAGAAGATGACGGTAAAACTGTTGATGGACCCGGCCCGTTAGCCAGAAGGTAACAGAAGTTCAGGAGATTTTAATCAATTTTGTTGATTTTATTTAAATATGCATACTAAATGTTGTATTATTTTCAGAGCGTTTATCTATGGAGTAACCAGTGGCCGTCGTGGTAAAGGATCTATTTTCGTTTGGGCTTCTGGCAATGGAGGCAGACATACGGACTCTTGTAATTGTGATGGTTACACGAACAGTATATTCACGTTATCAATATCTAGTGCAACGCAAGGTGGTTACAAACCTTGGTATTTAGAAGAATGCTCCTCAACTTTAGCTACTACGTACAGTTCAGGAACTCCTGGACATGATAAAAGTGTGGCCACTGCAGATATGGATGGCAGATTACGACCTGATCATATTTGTACTGTGGAACATACGGGTACTTCGGCGTCAGCGCCTTTAGCAGCTGGAATCTGCGCGTTATCGCTCGAAGCAAACCCAGAACTAACATGGAGGGATATGCAATACCTAGTTGTTTTGACCTCTAGATCTCAACCTTTAGAAAAAGAAGGCGGATGGATCGCAAATGGCGTCAAGAGAAAAATAAGCCACAAGTTCGGATATGGCTTAATGGACGCAACGGAGATGGTAAGCTTAGCTGAACAGTGGATTACTGTTCCACCTCAACATATCTGTAAGTCGCAGGAAATAAACGAAGATAAACAGATTGACTCGACTTTAGGGTACATACTTTCTGTACATATGGACGTTAATGGTTGCGGTGGTACCGTCAACGAAGTGCGATATCTTGAACACGTACAATGCAAAATATCACTTCGATTCTTCCCTAGAGGAAATATAAAGATTCTGTTAACTTCGCCAATGGGAACGGTCTCAACTCTTTTATTCGAACGACCGAGAGACGTTGTCAGTTCTAACTTCGACGACTGGCCTTTCCTCAGTGTTCATTTCTGGGGTGAACACGCTGAAGGCAGATGGACTTTGCAAATCGTCAACGGTGGTAGCCGCCACGTGAACCAAGCAGGAATTCTGAAGAAATGGCAGCTAATATTCTATGGAACAGCCGTCGACCCTATTAGATTACGATCAAAGAGACCTTTAACGAACGGACCCTCGTTCGCATACCCTACAGCAGCTGATGCTTACGACACTATTAGTGATTCTTTTTACAATACTGACGCGTTTGCCAACTATCAGAACTTCCCTAGTTTATTTGCCGCTGGGTCCGACCCAGAGAAGGCTATAGCCCGCCTCGACGGACACAACGTCCCCTCACCGCAGGGGGAGAGTGTCCTCGCCGATAGTAATGACAAGCGTGTCATGCACGACTGTGATCCCGAATGCGATGCCCAAGGATGCTATGGAAAAGGACCGACGCAATGCATCTCTTGCAAACATTACCGCTTAGACGATGCTTGCGTTTCACGATGCCCGCCAAGGAGTTATGCTAATCAAGGAGCTGTTTGCTGGCCATGTCACGAATCTTGTGAAACATGCGTCGGACCTGGGCAAGATTCATGCTTAACTTGCGCACCAGCACACTTACTAGTGGCAGATTTAGCAGTTTGTATACAACAGTGTCCAGATGGTTACTGGGAAGATACCGAAGCATCATCTTGCAGGCCTTGTGCCTTCCATTGTGCGACTTGTTCCGACCGCGCGGATAGTTGCACATCCTGCGAGCACCACTTAGTACTCCACGATGGCAGTTGCTTAGCCTCATGTCCTCCTTCGTACTACGAGACTGATGACTACATGTGTGCTAGATGCCACAACTCTTGCGATACGTGCCAAGGGCCGGGAGAGACGCAGTGCGTCACTTGCCACCCGTCGAACTATTTGGTGGATGGCTTGTGTGTGTCGACCTGTCCAAGTGGTTACTACGTGGATAAGAAGAGGAAAGAATGTATGAGGTAAGCATTTTTGTAACACTCATCTAGTAACAACTAAGAGTACCATTTTTTGGATCGATAACACTTTGTTTTTCTTTAGTAAAGTTAATTTCTTTTTGGGCGCGAATGCAATAATCGCGCGTGTAAGTAATACTATATCGTTTACAAACCTAATATACTATCTTGTTTTCATAGATGTCCAGTCGGTTGCGCTACCTGCACGTCATCGCTTTGCCTCTCCTGCGATGCCAACTGGGAGTTGAATAAGAAAAGTAAATGTGTTGCCGTCGGCTCCACGCGCTGCGGCGCCGGCGAGTACACGACTGGGGAGGAGTGCAAGCCGTGCCACCAGCAGTGCGAGAGCTGCTATGGGGAGGATGAGACGCATTGCTTGACTTGCCCGTCGCCGAATATTCTGCAGGACTACAGGTTAGATGCATTCTGATTGGCAAGGTTTGTGGCAAGAATAATAGTGTAAAATCACCGTGTGGATCCGCCACATGCCCTGTGAGAGTCTTCAAATCGACTTAAGGATGTATATTCCATTAGGTCAGCAGCATTGTTTTGTATATGAATTAAATTTATTAGAATAATATTCGGTTGCCAGACAGACCAAAAAAATCAGGTTCCCATAAATGTATATTGATAAAGTCTATGTCATACATTGAGCATAGAATTTGATCTTGAGCATTTGCTACGCCAATAAATTCTGTCCGAAATAGAATGGAAATCGATGAACGGCATAGCTGACCCATCTAAAATGTCCGTAGCCCAGCGTAGCATATGGTTTCCCTATAAAACTACTAGTATGTAACCGCATGTTTCATCACAAAATTTAGAATTAGAAATGCTATGTTGTACAAAATAGAGAATTCGATTCAGCAGTGATTTGAAATGAGTCGGTACTTAAATATTTGAAGCCGTATTCATCATTTATGATCGTATCAATACTGAAATGTTTGCAAAGTGAAATGTTAGCGATGTCTGTATTTGAATTGGATTCAGCCTTAAGGCACGAGATTTTCCAATTGAACTGTTTTCAAATGAGTATAAAGACACTTTAAAAGATCTGACTTCGACAGTTCTATGTAAATCCATAGAAGTCTTATATTTAGCTTTTTTGAGAACTTTTAAGGCCGCATCGGCCATGTATTCTATGGCTTTTAAATGGCCAGCGACGAGGATACAGGCGAGTGGTCCCATACAAAACTTGGACTGCGGTCCCAGACGCCTGAACACATTTTTGAATTGGTCGACTGGGACCATATACCCAATCGACTGCCACTTCAACTAAAAAGTCGTTAAATATTTTGAATGCAAACACCACGTCGGACGTCCACCAATAAATAAATATTGCTTCACAACTCACACAACAATACTGCACAAGATGCTAGATGTTTGATATACTTAACATAATATAAAAACATATATTTAATTATAGATAGATATTTTTAATGATTCATATCATATATAACACCCAATCCCAGACATACAATTGTATAATAATCAAATGGACTGATGATTTTGTGAAAGCGCCTTATTATGGTGGATCTTTCGACCGAAATAACTAGAAATATTTAAGCGAGGCATTTTGGTAATTTCGTCCGACAGCCGAAATGATGATGATGATGATTATTTTAAATGTCCAGTCATTATGCGTATTTACGCGCCCACTTGTAACATTTCCACTGTATGCATAATTTATTTTATTTCACGTAGAAAGCCTTAACGAACCACGGTATACAAAATTCCAACCGAATGTGACTAACCTTCCTTGTAAAAATACTTTTGAACCTTTTACGGGCGTAACCTTGTAATTTGTTCCACGTGTACAAGGACTTTAGCGAATAATTTACGATCATTGACATTGTGAAAAGAAAGGGGTGATTTGTATATTTTTAGATTTTCGTGGAAGTTTGGTACATTTCATTGTCAACTAATGACCCCACGGTTGTACTGCAAAACTGCTTTTGACAGGTTTTTGATGAAATTATGGTCACTTTAAAATTAAAAGCATAAAATGAGAAACTTTATTTTGATAATAACTCCGAAATGTATAGAACTTATGACTTTATTAGAATACTAGATGATATTTTTAAATTCATTTAAAATCAAGTAATATTTTAACCCGTATGCGTTTGTAATGTTTATATCTCTAAAAACTTTAAAGCATTATTTTATGAAATCTCGTCGATAAGCAAGAAACTAATCAGTCAATACCAATCCGCCTGATTTGAAGCACATTGAAGCAATGTTGCGATTGGTCGTATTCACTCCAATTTGCGATTCCATCTGATAGCGCCACATAGTAATATCACGGCGTGCTTGCGTTCTGAATCCAACCTGTTTGAATCCTTTGATGCCTGCAGTCTGCAGATTACGATCGGGCCGTCTCTCCGTAATAACTAAGTTTAGAGAAAGCTCAGCTTTTTCCTTTGAATTAACTGTAACAGGAAATTTCACTATCCTGCTTTAAATTCAAAGTAACTTACATGAATTTTAATTATCTGTTTGCTGTGATTAATGATTATTCGTTTGATCAGAGCCATAGATAGCTTTGTAATTTTTTCTTTACATTTTGCTGTCGGACTTTTCTATGGCTTTTTTAATGTCCTCAACTTTTCTAAAATGTTGAAAAATATTTTTCTCAAAGGGGTAACGATTTTTGTAAGTCAAAAACAACAAAATCATACAAATCTTCAGAATCTTTAAAATTGTAATTAAATAATTATACGGTTTCAATATGAATAGAATATTTTTGGATTTTATCTTTGAGGTAACCGAAACTTACAAAAACGAAAGCTAAAAAACCATTAATGATTTTTGTTTGGTCAGTTGCTTGCCCGAATGCAGTCGCGGCTACTACGCCGAGGCGGGTCGCTGCGTGCGGTGTGTACACGGCTGCGCGCAGTGCGCCTCGAGACTTAACTGCACCGCGTGCGCCGGCTCACTGCGCCTGCAGTCCGGAGTGTGCCGAACGTCGTGCGCTGACGGGTAAGATACAACATGTGTAGTGTAATGTGTACACAGATAGCCTGTGCCGGGAGTGCTTCGAGACAGAGGAGACGGTAGAACATTTACTATTACATTGCACAGCCACTGAAGAGGCTAGAAAGGAGACAGGGCTAAGGCACCTTATTGATGCGTTAGCACGGTCTTCATCCTCAAATATGCTGTAACAAATCTGTAAGAAACCAAAGGTCTTACTCCTACATCAAGGAGTTAGGCTGGCAAGGGGACAACGCACAATACGCTCCATAGCGAGACGTCAGTGCAAATACTAGTTACCCCACAACAAATTAGTATTAGAAATGTGTACACAGCTGAACGCAGTGCCAAGAGTTGCGACATTTTAAAACACTTTAGTTTAGATTAAGAGAAATGAATGCTTGTTATCAGGTATTACGCAGACCGCGGGATGTGCTCGCCGTGTTACCTCTCGTGCCGCACGTGCAGCGGCCCGCGACGCGACCAGTGCGCGTCCTGCCCCGCGGGCTGGCGGCTGGCGGCCGGCGAGTGCCATCCGCAGTGTCCTCAAGGTATGTAGTTATCTCTACTGTCACAACACTACTGTAACTATCAGGTACAGCGGGCTGTACAAGAGCATGTCCGCTTGTGCGTGCTGTCAGTAAGCATTTAGCACCTTTTGTGCAGCACGTAGGTGAAAGCCGTTTTATACTGAAAATAATATAAATCCTTAAGGATGTCCAGATTTTCCAGCTGCATCTGAAATAATAAGTTTTTACGATTATGGTCAGTACTCATTGTTCAAAAGTGTTGATTTTAAACTACCCTGTAGGTACTTTGAAGCAGCTCGAAATAATTTTTACTCGTGCAAAAAATTGCTCCGGACTGTTTATCTAAAGTTCAGTGTCTCGTAGCTTCATAATAAGAATAAGAATAATTTTATTTAAAAACTTACAAAACATTTATTCATGATACATTTAAGAGACTACTGGATCTTGGACCAAAAGTATTTTATTTTCTCCCTATAAGTATACTTATCTTTAACGACAATTGATCACCGCCAGGTTTCTACCAATCGCACGGTGAATGCCGCCACTGCCACCACTACTGCCGCGAGTGCGACGGCTCGGGCCCGCTGCACTGCACGTCGTGTCCGCCGCGCGCGATGCTCGACGGCGGCATCTGCATGGAGTGTCTGCGCTCCCAGTACTATGAGCTGGGGAACGGGACCTGTCGGGGCTGCGACAGTTCCTGTACGGAGTGCTCCGCCGGTGGAGCGTTCAGTTGCACCGCATGCTCGAGACCTTTGAGGCTAGATAGGTAACCTAATTTTTATTTCCTCTCAACTACAAGTCATGTTTGCCTCGCGCCCTGATATTAAGATGGCATTAAAATCAATTTTCAAATTTGTCTACGCTCTCAATAAGAAATAGTCATTCTATTTTTCCCTTTCTTACTCACCCATTATTCCTTTGACTGAATCTAGAACTAAGTATTTGATCTAGAAATGTAAAGGCAAACGTGTATTTTGATTAACTTTGTCATTGTTATGGATCTATTGTTGCAATTGTGATGAATTTCAAGTTAAATAAGAATTCTCGACATTCCATTTGTCGACCTTATCAAGCCCTCTCCACCCCATTTGTGCCTGTAATCCTTTGAAAAGAGCTCGCTTGGTTTGAGCTTGTACTCGCCTTTCAATTGACAGGTACCTAAGGGCGTATGGCTTAGCCTAATGGGCTCGGTAGGCTATCGACCTATCCTACATTGAAACCCTAAATCATTGAAATAAATTTCTTTTTAGAAATCACAGATAAAGCATTATGGACCAAGAGCCTGTGATGGCCAGACCTTCCTTTAATTCACAAGCGTGAAAATTATTTCATGTGTATGTCTAACATAGGTAAGAATAACCCCCAAACATGAAACCTGGATCGCGGTTCCTTTGGGAGATAACAACCTTTTACCTGTTATCTCCCAAAGGAACCACGATCCAGGTTTCATGTTTGGGGGTTATTCTTACCTATGTTAGACATACACATGAAAGAATTTTCACGCTTGTGAAATAAAGGAAGGTCTGGCCAGACCGGGCTCTTAGTATAGACTAATAACCTGTGATGGCCAGACCTTCCTTTAATTCACAAGCGTGAAAATTATTTCATGTGTATGTCTAACATAGGTAAGAATAACCCCCAAACATGAAACCTGGATCGTGGTTCCTTTGGGAGATAACAGGTAAAAGGTTGTTATCTCCCAAAGGAACCGCGATCCAGGTTTCATGTTTGGGGGTTATTCTTACCTATGTTAGACATACACATGAAAGAATTTTCACGCTTGTGAATTAAAGGAAGGTCTGGCCATCACGGGCTCTTAGGTTATTAATATATTCTATTCAATGTCCTACGAGTGCTGAAATTCTGCTGACTTGTGATTTTCGTAAATGACATTTTAAGTTGCAAAATGACATCATTTATCATCTTTATAACCTACTTAAAGTAAATGGTGAACATTACAGTTTCGGGTAGTTAAGCTCAAGTTTTTAAAACTTGATATTTTCATCAGACCGTGAACATAGACGACGATTAAATTTCAGTTACCTGAGTTGCCATAAACTGGAGGACTTTTGTAAATGACTGTCTTGTGGCGTTCAAATTTATTTTGCCATTTCTTTTTTATGTATAGCATTTTTACAGTTTATAGTTGTCATAAGATTTTTTAGTACTATTGCCGATGCATATAAAATGGCTGTCGGGTGTAGTGTAAGATCCACTTTAGAGGCTTGACGAGAGCCGTTTGAAGTGGAATCGACTCGAGCTTACCTTGTCTACGTCATAAGGGTCTCAGACAACAAGCCCCTTCTCATTTCGCATTTAGCAGCTTTAAGATTTCCGCATAGTGATACTATCAACTTGATGCCTTTTTGGAAGTGAACGACGTCAAACTTTACTTTACGTTCAAGTTATATAAAGATTATTTAATTTGTCGTGTGAGTGTCAATACATACTACCGTTACCATAGTTAAGAGCCGTGTTGGCTAAGTGGGAGCACACTCGACTTTCATTCCGAAGGTCGTGGGTTCAAACCCCGCCGCGCACCTCTGATTTTTCTTCTTGGAAAATTATGTGTGCTTTAAAAACACGTGCTCTAACGGTGAAGGCAAACATCGTGAGGAAACCGGCATGTTCTGAGAAATTTGAAAAATTTTAAGGACATGTGTCATTCACCAACCCGCACTTGGCCAGCGTGGTGAATTAAGGCCTAATCTCTCTCGTCAAGAGAGAAGTCCCTGTGTCCCAGCAGTGGGAACATGAATAGGGGTGTTATATGTTACCATAGTTATTTTTGATTAGTAACTCGCTCCATAGTAAAAGATTGGTATTTTGAATACAATTTAACAAATAAATAAAGGTATAATTACCTATATTTTATACTCGTTGTCGACGCAAGTAAAAGCATTGTTTTATAAAAGCTGCCATTATATTCGTTCTATCCTTTCAATCATTGAACTATACGAGCAGAGAGCTTAAATATTTTATCCGTATGAGAATTGTTTCAAAGTGTTCAGTTGGGATTCTAAATCTACTATCGGAGTCTATGTTTTATATTAGGGATTTTTATTTTAAACTTTTATATGAGAATACTTGTTTTATTTATTTTATTACTCAGTAAACTTCACTTAGATATCGTATGTGTACTTTAAATACACGTGCTCTAACAGTAATGGCAACATTAAAAGATTTTAATGTCACGTGAAATAAGAAGTAAAATAAAAACATACCATGATCAAGAACTTTATTTCCATAGAAACACACAGATTAAACAAAATTATTTACACGCTAAAAAGAATTGTGAAACTTATAAAATATAAATTTTATTAAATTAGGATTAATTTTGTGACTTGTTGAAATTTTAATTCCAATTTTAATTGTTGTTTAACAGATTGAACAATCAATGCGTGCCATGTTGCGGCGAGAAAAGTACTAGCAACTCCGAATGTTGCCACTGCCATCCTGAATCTGGTAAGTTCCACTTACACTGTATTGTGTAACGCTTACTCAAATATGACGTCACCTGAAAAGTGCAATCAATATTTAGTATTAATTCAAACATAGAACACAAGGACTTCTCTCTTGACGAGATCGGGCCTCAATTCACCACGCTGGCCAAGGGCGGGTTGGGGCAAGTCACAAGTCCTTTAAACTTTTCAAAGTTCTCAAACATGCCGGTTTCCTCACGATATTTGCCTTCACCGTTTCAGCGCGTGTTTTAATGCCTACATTGATTTTTCATTAAAAATCCGGAGTAGTTTTGAACTCACGACCTTCGGAATGAAAGTTGAGTGTGCGCCCATTTTTAGCCAGGCTATTCGATATTAATTATGATTGTATAATATATTACATTTTCCATTAGGTGAATGTATAAACTCGTCGGTGGCGGGCAAGCGTCGCATCGCGGAATGGAGCGACGTTCACACCGAGCTGAGCTCACGAGCGGCGCCCAGCGTCTCCGCCGCGCTGCTCACCATCTGTGCAGCCGGCATCTTCGTCTTCCTAGGAGTTCTGGTGGTGCTGCAGGTAAGAACGAGATAGATATAGTATGTATAGTCAGGTGTGTGGAGCCTCATTCACACCGAATTGTGATGTGAGCATTTACACCGTTCTACTTACGATCTTTGCCACGAGCATTTTCTCATCAAGAGTTCAAAAACTGCAATTCATTTGTTCTCTATTCAGAAGTTCTTTATTCAGAAATTACAAAGTTAAAATTACCCGAAACCAATACGCCTAAAACAAATATCTTAAGCCTCCTATCAGACTATCAAATTGAATTCCCAAATCGAAATGCGCATCGCTGCGGCCTCGCGATAACAGTTATTTAGCTTTAACGCAGATAAATCCACAATCTGATGAGTTTAGAACTTGGGACATCAAGTCTATTGAATTGAGAGGCCGCAATCCAATATTGATTCTAACTTTAAAGTAGGGTCAGGGTTGCCCGTAAACTTTTGTGGACAGACTACTACCCCGCGGGGTATATGGGACCTGACATTTTCAGCTTGATCATAGCAACGCTTTGCCGTGTGGCGCCAGCCCTAGATTAGTACCATAACCAACCAACAATATAACAAAGAATGTATAGCCATTTCCGTGATATACTAGTATATAAACGTATGCACATACACTACAAACTTTTAGGATAAAAAATGCAAACTTTCACCATCAATATAATACAATTTCATGGCTCTATGGGAAGTATTGTAACCTTCAAGTCTTATTTGACTGGACTAAATGCCCAGTAGTGGAATAAAACATAAGTTCATATGATGGTAGCAGCGCTTCTAGAAAATTCTTGTGCTGTTGCCATAATAAGTTCAATGAAGCGAAGTCGCTTCCGTTCTATCGTTTATTGAAAGATCAAACAGGAATGGCGAAATAAAAAGCAATCACGGCTTTGTAAAACTTCTGCGTTGTCGTGCCTTTTCTCGTCGTATCAGCCTTTGCTATTTATTGGCCATTTTATAGAAAATAAGTTAATATTGTCCTATATAAACTAGTATTTCAGTTTAGTTACTCACCATGCTAAAAGAATCATTTATTTGTCAAAGAATGCCTGAATTATTTATTTAAATATTTAATAATTAATAATAATTCGAGACAAATAATTTGACAAATAAATTTGAGAGTGATTTAAAAATATAAATCGATTTTTCTCTATATGATTGGTATAAACAAACTCACTTCAAAATCCCTTTGAGTAAATATTTAAAGCTTCTATTGTAAAACCGAATCGTAGAGAGCATTTTACTTTTCGTAGCGGTCAGTCGTAGAGCTTTGTAGCAGTCGGTCGTAGCATATCGTAGCAAACATATTTCTCGTAGCACTGGCTTTCAGTATTCCTTTATCTTAGATAAGCTATTACTAGGTTTCGTACGCAGTTTTCACTGATTGTATTAATTTCCTGCGTATTGTGTAGTGTGTTTTTGATATTTGCTTTGAAAAGAGAATGGAAAAGAAAATGTGGTTAAACATCGCTGAGATATGTTCATAAACATATACTTATGGAAAATAATTTAATATAAGTATACTTACTATTTACTAATCAAATTATTCATATAATGTAATGATTCAACTATCATAATCCACCTGGCAAAAGTAGTTATTGTAATTTTAATATTAAGGGGCTTAAAAATATTATTGTAAAAAAATATTAATTGTGTATTTATGGATTATAAAAGTACTTTCTTATTCTAAAGAGGTTTAACGTAGTTTATCCCTGGAAGGTTAAGATCTGACCATTGTTTTCAAATTTGTCGAGTTTAACGGGTAAACCATTGCAAATAATTTCTTCGTGTCGAAACGGTAAATATTTGTATAATCTTCATTAAATTTAATCTGATTGGAAATGTTAATATCCTTAAATAGATTGATATTACGTGGAATTATCTAATTGATTAAATTAAGGATTATATTTTGGGATTCCAAATTATTGAGAGGTATTTTGGAGCCCAAAGCCATTTATTAGCAAGTACAGATTAATACCATTAATAATATATACCACCGATTAATAAATTAGCTTCAAATTTAATCTCATATCGATGTAGGAAGCGTTAATGATTTTAAAAAGGATTCTCTCGCGGTTTTATTACTTTGTATTACCTGCTAAAACCAGGAGAGTAAGTATTCAAAAACAAATAGTATTTACAACAAAATTTATACCTACGAATATTTTAAAAGTTTGTTTGGTAAGCTCTAATTTATTATAACAACCCGTGTTTCATCCCACTACTGGAAACGGGTCTCCCCAATAGGACCTGTGGGTTGGTGATCGCAGAAAGTTGGTAAAGTACAAGTAGGTGTATTTTTATAATAGTAACGCTAGTTAAATGCGTTCTTTTGTAAAGATTTGAAGCCTCTCAATACCTCCTCCAATGAAATTCCATGATACCGCAAAGGACGTCAAACTAGTCGTTCGTTTGAATAGTACCAATAACGGTCTACATAACTGGCCTTTTGAACGATACCGGAGTTTCAAAACGATATTGCTTCTCTTTCATCCAGAGCGCAATCATCATTAGAAGAAGTTTTATGTTTTTGTAGTCTGTGTATGTATAATGTTTGACATGGTATATAGGTCCTTAAGTAGCTTGTCTTATTTGATCTTTCATTAGTTTCGTCAGAGTCGTGAGAGTGACACTGGATACGATAAAATTAAATAATAATCTTTAAGACTTTTACGCCAATTTATATAATTTAAATGTTTTTATTTATATAAAATTGCCAGATATTGGCGCAGTCGCGATTATTGTTTATTTTTTCATGCACTTTGATTTGCATTAAGGTCGACTCTTGCTATACACACTGAATATATCTAACATTCTATTAAGACGCTCAACTTAAATGTAATGAAGTATTAGACACTTTTAGACAATACATTCAGTTGGTTTCGATTCGATCTAATAGGATCCACACAATGCAATGAACTAAATATGAGCTACTGAATAATATTTCCGCTTCACGTATTCAATCATCCTGTAATCTGCTTTGTAAAGGTTTGAAATTGGATATGGATGAAATAGCTCAGGGGAATTCCCATGGTTCTGTAACATCTGTATTTGAACGGTATTGATCGTGCGTCAAAGATTTTTTTATTTAACTATAAAATAATTCTACTCTCAATTGTGTTGCAAATTATGTTGACTGATTACTACAAAATCTTCTAAAATGCTTACGTGAATTTATGAACTACGATATTATTATTATATTATTATTAATATACGGATATTTGTAGATCCTGAAATAACACATGGGTTTTTTCACGATAAATCCTACCTACACTAGCCTAAAATCATCTAAAAGCATGTAACAGATGGCACTTGATTTTAAATAGTTTTTATCCGTTTGATAACTAATCATCGGCTTTTTACTTCGATAATAATAAATTACTTACAATATCGAGAATCAATAGGAAAGAATTTGATATTTCTTCACATTAACATAGCTTACATATTAGAATAACTCATGGATTCAGATTTAAGATAAATAATTTACCGCGGGAACATCTATTATCATCCGCGTAAGTCCATTATAACGCGGGCAGAGTCGTAGGTGGAAAGAAGGTCCTTGATAAAAATGAGTATGTATCACTAAATTCTTTTAAAGCTAAATTTTGTGAAAAAGCGCTTATTCAGCCCTGAAGTAGTTGAGATACGGTTGTGGGTCATGTCACTTTAGGTGCTCCGGTGAAAAAGCGCGCTTCATACGCTTTCACCGACATTCGTGAGTGCACATTGTGTGTACCCGTCTTTATTCACTCGAAACTGCATTCAAACTGCAAAAAAACGTTTTAAAGTTGTAAAATAGTTACTTAAGCATTAAGCTTCGTAATATTGATAAGGTTGTTTCTTGATATGGCAATAGAAATTTTTTTTTACGTATAAATGAAATCAAAATAAAATTTATTACTCTGATTATTTTAGCTATATTTTATTAGTATGTGTGAATTGTCCAGCAATATTCTTTACGTTTAGGAGATTCATATACCTAACCTAAATATTAGAAAATGATAACCTAACCCAACGTAACCTTGGTCTTAGAGTTACGTTACGTTTAGGTTACGTTGTGATCATGTAATTTTTTCTAACATTTAGAATTCTTAAGTGAGTCAATCACTTTAAATAAAGATAGAAAGGATTTATATACCTAGTTAGCTATTTTATTGAGGTTAATCTTTTTCAAATGGCTAAATTTAAAATATTGTTAAGGAGGCTTTACTGTGAAAGTCAGCTGCGGATTTTGGGTGAGCTTTGAGGTTACCACGGGGCTAGATGTTGCTGTGTGAATTTTCCAGCAATTATTATTTTATTTATTTATTTTTTAATTATATAACCCTTTCTAGACCTTTAATTGCGCCTGGCTTTAAATTGTAGCATTATGAAATTCTCAGAAACAAGAACTATTGTTAAGGGCTGTTGTTTATCTAGTACAAAATGGAATTTTCGCGAATTATTATAAAACCTGAGGGTAGGTAAAGGGTAGAACCTCGACAAGTTTTACCTTGACTTTCTTTTATGAATTCTAATATTAATTATTAATTCGTGGAAATCTCTCTTGGAAATCTACCGTCTAATTGTTTTTTATTTAGGGCTGTTGTCAGCAGCTTAAAATTAGAATGATAGACTAGTGTATTAAATATTATAGTTATTATACAAGCTAAAATTATTGTTTTGACGTGTTTTATACAATTATATTGACGACTGAAATAGTTTATCTGACTATTACAGTAAACCAATTATTATTTACAGTGTAGAAAACAACATATTAAGTACCTATACAATTAAACTTGTGCCATTGGTCTTCCGATGTTAAATTTGCTTTAGGTATCATTACATTTATAAAAATATATGTTTCCCTCAGGTCCGAAAACCGCGCGATAATCAAACGCGCGGCAAACGCTCGCGCGGCCTCATCTACGCGCCATTGGCTGACGACGACGTGGCGGTGCGCGCGCGCAACGTGGACCGCGACTACGAACAACCGCTGCTAGAACATTCTACGTAGTCTGTTGTGAACGGGGATGACCAATTTATCATGATAAGTTAGTAGAGATTTCAGAGTCAACTTCATTTTACAACATGAATGTTGTTTCAAACTGGATTTTCAGATTAAACAAGGCTTTTTTTTTTTGAAAACGGTATGAATTCGTTAGTCATACTCGTACATAATGACTTAAGATTAAGATACTAAAAACTAAGGATTTTAGTACTTACTACAGTCTTGAGAGTCCAACAATTTTTTACGTTTTCAAATACATTAAATTTCGTTTTCCTACAAGATCTTACTAGGATTATCATGATGAATGCGATTATATCAAAAAGCATAGTGTGTAAATGTTTTTGTGCAGAAAAAAAACACTTGAATACTTATACTTCTTGTATTTTTTTTCACTATATACTTATTGGAAGGACCATGACTTTTCACTCGAATATGTTAACAAAATGTTGATAAAATAATAATTTTGTTATATGTTGTATGAAAATTAATAATAATCATGGGAAATAATTAAAGTGTTTTTTCAATTAACTGCATAATTGGTAAAAGTATCAAAATGTATGATTGAAATTCAATTACTTTAGAAAAAGTTATTTTTGAAATTCAATTACTTTAGAAAAAGTTATTAAATTCTGATTATCATGAAATCTGGCGAAACCATTTTTCTATTCAATATAAAAAATAGATGATAAAAAAAGTCACACTTTGCAATTTTAACGAAAATTTTAACGTCCCATTTAAATAAAAAATATTGAAAATTTTAGGCTACTTTACGATAAGTAGACTTTATTCATGAATTATTAATTACCATTTAAAAATGAAAGTCAAAACCTTACGACTAGAATGTATTAAATTCAATGTTTCAAGTGTCACAAATTATGAATAAATTACTCGTTAATGGTTTAACATTTTCTAAAATACAGAACCAATTATTAAAACTGCGTGTTCAGGAGTATTCATATTTAGTATCGCACTTTTACTTAGAACAGCATAAGTGCAAAAATAAAAGTTTAAACTTTGCGCTTATTATTGTGCGAATTGAATGTAACTAATGGTGTTTAAGTCCGTATAAATAGATAGATAGAAATAAATTAAACGTACGATCAAAACGTTTGTTTTGAGGCTGTTTTTAGGTCTCGTCGTTCGTCTTTGTGATAAGATTCTAAGCCACAGTGTTTCCAACATTGCTGCGTCATGCAATATAATAACAATGTGATATTCTCATAATGTGATAACTACATAATCTAAGACGTCAGCCTCTAAATGTATTTCTTTGTAATTGATCTGTTGCTGAAAACGCTGTGGCTAAAACATTGATGGCCATCTATTTTTGCTGATACATTTTTCTATTTCATAATAAATTACTGTCGCTGAAATGGAGCGTGATTAATAACATCCATTACAGTCAAAATGATATAAAAAAATATAATTAAGTTCTGAGAGAAATTGATGTTTCTAAGTATTGTATTACATCGTTTGGAAGTTGGACTAAAATATTTCTATTCTCAGAAAAATTGAAACTTTATCAATCAAATTATTATCTAAAACAATATTTTTCTTTTGCTTTGTAAACAAATTGAATTCTTAGGTTTCTTTCAGGATTGTTAAAAGAATAAAACAATGTATTAGCAAACTTGGCTTTTGTATAAAAGTTTGAAGCCATAGTCAATGCCATTTAGTTCTGAACGTTACATTAAAATCGTATTGACTTGGCTAGTTCGTCACAATATATTTATTAGTTTTATTTGTAGTTAGTGTTATAAGTTCAGAGTTACCATAGATTTTTAAATTGTACAATTATAAAAACACATCCGTGACTTTTATGTTTTCTTTTTCTTAAATTGTCAAATTGATTATTCTCCTTTCATAAAATATTGTTTTTGCTATCCTTAGAATAGTTTACCATTTTAAGAAAATGAAATTATTGTCACAAAAATTTACTTTCTCATTTTTTGAAGAACCTATTCGTGAGTGAGTTACTCCATTCATTTTATCACAACGTGAGACGGAGCTCGGCGCAAAGCTCACTTCTCTCGGTAAAAACTTGTCTCCTTGTGTAGTCGATACGTAGAGTTTATCAAATCTACTATGAAAACGATCGTTATTCCTGTTGTGATAAAATGATTACTTTGCTAAAATATTAATTAAGATAAATTCATTTCCTGCATTGTATTAGAATGCTACTCTTGTTTTCACAAAGCGGCGCCAGAAAATAGAATAATTATTTGAATTCCGCTGTGAAATCGAAGTTTTTGGATGATATATTTATTTGACGCGAAAATAGTTTTCAAAGTCAAAGATAAGACGAGTGTTACCAAAATACCATCACAAAATGTAAATAGATAGAAACAAATTCGATAGTACTAGCTAGATTGTTGACAAATTCTATAATAATTATATCATTAAATATTTTATTAGTATGAAATTTGCTTTTGGGGCTTTGTCAATTTGTGTACAGATTGTTCATATTTTTAACTAGTTATGTATTAAAAATTGCATTATTAACTTCCAATTTATTATAATTAATTTAATTATTTAAGATTTTTCTTGGCATCTGATATGTGGTTTTGTATAAATTAGCAAAAGAATATCCAAATAAAATAATATTCTTTGCTCGCTTTAAGAAATTCCGAGCATTTTAATGTATGGTATGTATTCATAAATTCCTTGAAAACAATTTTTAATGGTATTACATTTTTTAATTTGTTTTAACGGGAATCTTTTAAGTAAGGATATATTTTTGTATGAACATTCTTATGTGCAATTAATATTTGTAATAAAAAGGAAGTCTATGTTTATCTAAATCGTTTCATTGAATATCTCGATATAATTCATAAATCGAAAACTAACATTTTCTGTATTAGTCAGAAATTAAATTATTTTGAAATTTTTAGGTCTGAATAGCTATAAGCAATGCCACAATAAGTGTGCCTTGTACACTTGTACTCAGACCTTCAAATTCCTTTAAAATCAACCTCGAAAAAAGTAAGTAGGTATACTACTACAATTATCTTTTACTAGACTGTAATTTTCAAATCATGCGAGATGGCGAACAAAAGTATGACGAATTGCAATGTGCCAATTCGCGTGAATTTATCATTTACTTTCACACGAAATGCGAACAACCCTAGTATGTAGTTCTATTACTCTTATATGTAGGTTCTAGTATCATGTTTGAATAGAAACACGCACAATCTAACACACAAACAAAACACAAATGCAATCATACATGAAATTGAATGAAAAGCAGTGTTGCTTCTTAATATGAGCATCACAGCTCGGAGGTGATGTACAAAGTCATAGTCGTAGTGACACTAACCTACGCTGGAGGGACATAAAATTACCGAACAACGTTCTAGATACCTATAAAATAAACTAATCTGCAATATACGAAGTTTACGAGTAACGACCAATTTGGTTTTTTGTCGTGTAGCCTATCCTACGATCTCAGTGTAAACATAGGTAATCGACGTTTCTACGTAATGTTTGTGTTGTCGTTGTACCTAATTGTCTTTTGCTATCTAGGACGTGGCTTGTAACTCGTGCCAATATTGATTTCAAACATGATAGGGCTGCGGCCTAAATAAATCTTTAACTTGAATAAACTATGACCTAACTGTTTGTAGTTTATTCAAGTTACACAGCTACAGGATGTTTCAATTTATCATTGAAATAAATAAAATATGAGGGGCTTACCCTCTATTCTGTTTAAAAGATGAGCATTAGCATTATTCTCTGTAGGTACTTTTTGGTTAATGCGTTGATTATAAAATCTTCCAAAGACCTATTTTGACCAAAATTCAACAGCAACGTCTAGCTCCGTAAGTCACCCCGGTAAGCTTTATCCGATTATTTATAACTTTTTTATTATGAATGAGATAAAACCACAAAATAAGTAAGACTGGGTCAAGTTAGATACCATAAATCTGCATTTGCAAAACGAACGAAATAAAGAAACACAATTCCTCGCCCCGACCCAATTACTGTTGATCTAGTATCATAAACATCAACATCCCACGATATATTACATTTGCTTTTTTATTCGACCTTTTTCGTATGTAAATATGTATGTATGTAAATAAATTCAATAACTTGGCTCCCTGGACACGGCGCTGTCAGCGGAGTGGGTACCGATAATTCAATTTATCGAGGTACAGTTCCAAACTAAACTGCAATGGATATACAAGGCGAGTAACTGCAGGAATTAAGTAGGTACTCAAGATTTTATAAATTATTATGCAAACGGTTCTTAGTTTCTTTTATAATTTAATATAGGTGAAACACCCATGGCTTGGCCCGCTTTATTCCCATGTTTTCTCACCTTTTGAACCTTCCCTGGGCTAGTTTAAGACCAAAATCACTTAAATCAACCCAGCCGTTCTTAAGTTATACAATAACAACGAAGAGAATTATTATTATTATAAGGATTAGTTCACACAGTGTTTGATTATGAGCTCGCCGATGGAACGAGTTTGCTTAGAGGTCTGTTCACTAGTCTATGTACCTATTGTGTTGTATGATCTTCATAACAAACAATTAAACAATTTTAATCTCATATGGAACAAAACATCTTGCGGTATAAGTGACTCTGCATAAATAATGTATGCCGCCAAAAAGATATCATACTTTTGTATTGTACGATATTCCGAGGCGATATTCCAATTCTTGTACATGGCCTATTTTGTTTTGTCTTTAACTTTTGCCAATATTTTTTCCGTAATGTTGTTACGGTATGAAAAAAGTTTGAGCGATGTTTTTGAAAGGAATTCCTTTTAGGGATTGAACGCTCGGATGGTTAAAAGAAGAATATGGATAATTGTTGTTTAGCTGCTCCAATCGGTTATAATGAATGAGCACAATTTTAATTGGAATAATGTCTATTTTGATGAAGACTTAGCTTAAATAGGCTGTAAATTATTCTAATAATTTATGGCTTCACAACTCTTTTGTTAATAAATAATAATAATAAATAAATCAATATTACTGGACAATTTTACACAGCGACATCTAGCCCCGTGGTAAGCTCGAAGCTTGTGTTACGGGTGCTAGATTTCTGATATACTTAATATAATATACGTACATAGATAGATATTTTTTATTATACATATATAACACCCAGACACCCGAAACAACTATTTGCAGATCATACAAATAGTTGTTCCGAGGCGGGAATCGAACCCGCAACCTCTTGCGTCGCAGGCGGACCTTCGCCCGCTGCGCCACAGAGGTCGTCAAATTAAAATAAGTTAATTGTTAAAATAAGTTTACATTGCATAGAATTAGTAAAACTTTTAAGCAGAATGAATGGAGTTCTGAACAGTTTTGAAAAGCTAATCTGCGACCCGGCGCACCCACATTTTATCGCCACTAATTTATGAGACATTTATCCATTTTATCTCTGCCTCAGGTTATTAATTGAATATTCAGTATTGATTTGTGAATTGGACCCGAAGCGTCTGTGCGTAAGTTATGTTCATACATACTCATGAAATCAAATCGATATACTTAAATAACGTTTTTTTTTTTGTTTATTTTCAGCAAGTTATATTGTTGTTTGATATGTTTTAAGTTAAAGATTTAAAGGCTTATTTCATATTGGCACCTGAAAATTAGGTACACGTTAAATGGAGATTACCCAATTTAATTTTAATAAAACCCTTCACAAAGACGCCCTTTAATTTCCCGATCCAATTTAGCATACAACAATACAATTAGCCGAAGTTAATTCAAATCTTCTGTGTAAATGTATACTAAACCACCAAGAATGTCTCCAGTTCGCATCACTGGTCACAGGGCCTAAAAACCCTTAATTTATCTTCTGAAGGGACCAAAAGGTTTTTTCCGTCCCTATCTATATGTTAATGAGAAGCTCGATCAAAATGTATGTTAAAACCTGCGATATTACCTCTGAATGTGGGGTTAAATTGAAATAACAGGGGTCACGCTAAAAGTCAATTTGTTGCCTGAATACTCGTACCTCAATAGGTATTCTGCGTGTGGTTTTAAAGTCATTTAGGTCGTGTCGTGCAATCAACCTAGTAACATTTACTTTTTGTATAATTTGAAAAAGATGAACAAGAATAAACATAATTAACAGACTCTATTTATGTATCGATACTCCCTACGTACCAACGTGTAACTGCCAGATACATACTTATACGTTTGATGCATTTTTGGCATCTACACATGCCTGTCTATCATTATAACTTACAAAAAAAAGTCTACTATATTTTAATAAAATTACCTTCCCCAAATACTTGCACACAGATTCTCTTTCTGAAATTTAAAACTATTGTTCAGTTTACAGTTCAGAAAGTCTTGATTCCTGTAAAGCCGACTTCGTGATTGCCGCCGAGAGACTGAAAGAAGCTTTCATAGAAGGTTGGAAACGACGCCTCCGGGACTTGTAATGGAACTGCAACTTCCCTTATTGCTACAACTTTATACTGTACTTATATTGAACTTACTCGTAGCTTTGACTGGAATAGTTTATTTATTGAGTTAGTTTATCAAAACAACTCATATTATAAAAAAAACCTAAGGTAATGTAGGTACCGATTTTATAAAATAATTATTATCTAACTACATAACCGACTAGATAACCCTGTGATAGGATCGGCAAACGCAGCGTCGGACGTCCAACAAGATGAAAAGATGATCTTGTCAAAGCTGCTGGTTCACGGTGGATGTAAGTAATACCTGGAAATCAGGGAGGCCTTTGTCCAGCCAGTGTATAACTATTAACTAAATAACTATTATAAGGTTCGTTTAATACTATTTAATATTTCTCGAATTCAAATCGGTTTACAAGGTTCAGATCTACCATACCAAAGACAAACCAAAATAAGCAATCAAAGTTGTTAACTTATAATTTTCTTCTTTTTTCGTCGACGCACTGACGCGACTATTTAGCATAAATAGTTTTTTTTTTACAAAATGTACTCGTATATGCGCAAATGAAACGCGATTTTAAAAACCTTTATATTTCACTTTTCAGGAAAACACTGGAAATCAATTAGTTACTTGTCTTCCTGTTGCTCGTACGCGTCGTGACGTAATTTAAACTGTTTATTTATTCTAATATTTCTTTAAGCGTTGAAAAATACAAAGGACTAACTTCTCGACTTCGCCCTAAATACAAAAATATGCGAACAGATTAAGAATTAGAAGGATTAAAAGGGAATTTGTGAGTTTGAGCTAATGATAATTACCGAAATTTTCGTTTCAGCACAGAACGATAAAAAATAACGGTTGAAAACATTTTATTGTGGAGGTTTCATTACTGTTTGGTACTAAAAGAGTTATAGTGCAACAAGATTTGAAGGTTCTACAAATTGAAGAATGAGACTGGAAATTGTCGACTTTCTCGTCCTTTATCACTATTTAGTTTCTCGGATGATAAAATGAAAATAAAAATTACAGTAAAGTTGGCAATTACAACTTACATCCTATCTCCAATGGGTTCATAAAAATAGCTACTGGGCACAGACTTAAGTCTTTTTATGGGTTAAGTATGAATTTCTAACTGGAACCTATAATATGAACATGAAACGGGTAACATACCATGATTTAAATGTTTTTGAGTTTTCCGATATTTCGACACTGTTGCAAGCGCCATGTTCACGGACAAACTGATGACACCGGCGGGTAGGCAGACCGTTATTGACAAACCTATAAGTTGTGGAACCTATAAGTTGGTGAGCAGTACAACTCGGACGGACTGCTATAAAAAAGGTAAATGTGAGGCTGTTTAATCGCAGTATTCCTGTTTTCTGGTGTATTTATCAGCATTTTAGCCGTGTTGTTGTTTTTAGGCTCTCAGCACTAATTGCTATTTTGTAGATTACAACGTGGACGTATGTTGGTCAAGTCTGCATTAAAAAGTTAGGGCTGGGACCTTCGACACAGTCAAAAACCTAAAGAAAGCTAAGGTATGGTTTCAAAAATGAAGGTGTTTTTCGTTTTAAAATAATTATAGCCCAGGGATTGTTTAAATGGTACAAGAAAAATATGTATACCATAAAAAGCTGCTGATCTGTCTGTCGTCGTCAATTAAAAGAATGTCCTCTAGAAAACTAGTAGGTAAGTTATCACAAAGCCCCAGTAAACGGGGATGAATAATAAAATGGGAGCGCCTCCGAGCTAACACTTATCATTTGTGACCAGTTACCGAAATAGTGGCCGGCTTTAATAACATTTTATGAATTCCCATAAAAAGTTCGAAAAGTAAAATATAGGTTGTATTTTACAAAATAATGTAGAGATATTTTAGATTAACTAAATATCCGTTTTAGTTACACGTATTAACTGTATTGAATTTTTAATAATGTTTGCTATCGGTGTGTATTTATTTCCCGTTAAAACGGTGAATAGGCAAATATTTCTATGTAATATAATGGAAATTAATGACAGTAAACTAACATGCTATACAATTTCCATCCAGTAGGTCATTGTAGGTAATTGTTTTAAAAAATATTGAGTATTATGAGAGTTACAATAGTTAGAGTTATAATATAAATATTTGTTGTGGTGGTTTTAGTAATAACTATGACTTACATACGTAGTATCATTATTAACCTTAAGGATAAAAATATTCAAAGTTTTTTTGAGAACTTATACAGCAGATTCTGATAGAACATGTTGCTCCGCTATATTCGCTAGATATACGATATAATATTTTTACTACTTTAAGTTGTAGGAAAAATCATAACCTCCAACATTTCAATAACTCAGCATAAACACATACAATATAACCTACAAAATTACAAAACAAATCATCGCAAGTCAGACATAAATTGTACTCCGCTTGTCGAATAGTAAACATGTCGCCAATTACATGCCACTTGTCATTACCATACGATGGATATGATTTAATGATACGGTAATTATTTTCGACGTTACGCTCGTATGAGGCTGATATTGGTTTTCCCACTTTATTGTTTTATGTAGTTTAATATTGTTCACGAACAAAGAGCAAACTAGTATGATATTTAAATGGTTAATGTTTTTATTTATTTTTACTTATTGACATGTCTAACTTTTTTTTAAATTATAAGTATACCCAAAAACTACACAAAATCAATGAATACAAGTTATGATAAAGAATGCAACCCTAATTTAACCCTTTTTTTAAAGTCAACTGCAAATTTTAACTTTAATAATAACAAACTAACAACAGGTTTCATTAAATTCCCCTACCCCAGAGGTTTTGAAACTATTTTAGTATTTTTCGTAAATATAAACTCATAATCTGAATACAAGCCGTGTTGGCTAAGTGGGAACACCGCAGCGCACCACTGGATTTTCTTCTTGAAATTGTATGTGCATAAACACGTGCTCTAACGGTGAAAGCAAACATCGTGATCATACCGGCATGTTCTGAGAACTTTGAAATGTTTGGAGTGTATGGTATCACCAACACCTACCTAATACCAATATGGACCATGTGGTCAGCATGGTGAATAAGGTCTAATCTATGTCGTCATTACGGAAGTCCCTGTGTCCCAGCAGTGGGACCTTAAAAATGTGGTGATGATAATGATTCCAAATATACTAGCATGTCTATACATAGGTATAGATGAGAAGAACCATCAGCATACCATCAATATTAGTTTTTCAACGAGCGCGACCTTCTTTGTGATGCAGATGCGAGGAGCGAGTTGATCTGAGCTCGCGATTAAAAACCAAATTTCACCCGCTATGAGAGATTACGGGTAAACAAAGCGAGGCGTGTTCCGGGCGTGACGCGTGGTGCAAACCACGAGCTATATAAGAGCGTTTAATAAATAAATTAATAGATATTGTTGGACAATTTACAGAGCTTTATAGGTATTTACCTATACGTTTAAAGTTATAGGTTTTGCGAACGTTGGACAATACACAGCAATATCTTTATATTTATACGTTTAAAGTTATACGAGTAGATTTTGCGTTGTAACGTTGTAACGGATTATTATTTGTTTTTACCGCGATAACGTTTATCTCTAAGGATTGAGAGGGAAATGCCGTGAGGTACTGGACTAAGAATAGTCTTTCTACCCGTGAGTGCTGTCGGTAACAAAATGAACTAAGAATAACACTAAGTTTATTTCGACAAATCATGGGTTTGCGTATTATGTGATGTCTACCTTATGCTCCTTTAAATGATTTTAATCTTGAATATACATACTTGGATGCTTCTTTACTGTTCTAAGTTAAACATCATATGAGCTAGCGAACAGCACGTTAAAATTAATAAACATTTAAAAATAAGAATTTTTTTTTTTTGGGTTTGCAACAAAGAGTTACAACAAACCTATCTAAAAATAGTCGTCTCATGGAATAATAGCCTTATAAACATGCAGATCCATCAGAGGAGCTCAATTCAGAAAACACATGTGCTTGTCAAACTGAATATGATGGATGGCATTCCCTCTCTTTGTAATATCCCATCCTACCTGTATGAGAAAATGTCTAAAAATATAGAAAAACCTTAATGTTTTCTAGTTTGATTGAGTTGGTGCGGTTAAAATATCATATTTAAAATAAACGATTAGATAAGTTATGTAGGTTATTATTAAGTCGATTTTTCGATCTCAACGTTATTTCATGGTCATTAAATAATTTTTAGCGATACAAATCTTCTGCACCATTATACATTATAGACCTACATCCATTGGTTGTTTTTAAATTGCCAGGCTATCTAACAGATGCCTTACTTTGAAGTTAAGATTACATAAAAATTATATCCAACGAGATTAGCTGCAAGAGCCGGCTGAAAATAAACCTTATTCCCAAGAGATAAGGGACTCGTAAAAATATTAATGTACTTCCATCATGAATAAGTCTTCGCGCCTAGGTGAGAACGTGCCTCGAATTCTGAGGGAACTATATTAAACAAGTAAATAATTTCCTTAGGCTGGAAGGGATTTCAGGATACTTAAGCTGAAGGCAATTTCAGCTACTTTCGTCTTTACATCGAGTCTTAGGTTTCTACTGTTAGTAGTATTTGGTGTTCTGCGTCTCAAAAGATCTACCTAAAGGAAAATCCTAACCTGTTTTACTAGTATATTATTTTTTAATTATTTAAATTATTATATCGATAACGTAGTTTTGAAAAATAACGCTGCTGAGTATTCTCATATAAGAATCACTTAGGTAGTATAATACCAGAATACCCACGGGAAGAGTGTATCATTATTTATTCAGCCGTTAAACGTCCACTGCTGTACATATGCCTCACGTAATGATTTCCAGTTATTACGGTTGGTACGCGGCTTGTATCCATACGAACTTGTTCTACGAGCTATATGCCTGTAGGTAGGTTCCTATCTACTTAGTGATCCAGACTCCATCTTTACGCAATCGGAAGAATATTTGAGAGACATCGCGAGGCTCTTGAAAATCGGCGCTACGTGACAAGAATAAGTATGAAATTAAGTATATTTGCACCCAAAGAAAGAATTTTTGCTGGTTTGTCGAATGCTCGGCTGAATTTTGATGGCAGTTCTATAATTTTAATTCTTTTTTATCAGCTGGAAATAATTTCTGTAGTATTTACGAGTAACAAAGGTAGGTGCGTTAACAATTAATCATCTACGAGTTATTATTACTTCTTTGGAAAAAATAATGATGAAATTGAAAATGTACTATTTTTATATTCAAATGTTAATGTGGCTGGCAGAAAAAATAATCTATAGAAATTGTTAAACTTTCGCGATTTGTTAACATAATTAAAGCGTGATTTTATATTTACAATTCCTACTATTCCTTAATCTAACACTTAGCCAACACAGCTCGAAAACGCAATAAATACCGAGCCTAAATAATGAAAACATTATGCACGCTCTCAATATTAATGTTCTCATAGTTAATTTACCTACCTGATACGCAGTCATCAAATTTCGTGTGAATTATAGCATTTTCAGCACAAACGTCGTTTTATGCAATAAATTACAGAAATTATCAACACTTAACCGCCTCAGCTTATAAGCAGGTGACTTACTTAAGGCATCTACACATTGTTCTGCGTTGAATATTAATTAATTAAGTTATCAACCAAATTTTTTATAATTTTTAATCAATAGATTTATCTACCTATTAAAAAACCTTAAACTAAAAAAAAAATTTAATCCTAAGGAACTCGTACCTACATCGGAACAGACAGCAGGAAAGACAATCAATAAACGTAAAGTAGGTATATAGCTGTAAATAAAAATTTGCTAAGAATATAGGAGAAGTTTTGGACCTTTATTTGTCGAAGTCGTTTTTGACCCCTAGATATACCGGTAAAAATATATAGTGCTGAAATATGAATTACATGATCAGTGTACATGTACATGCACCTTTAGGTGGCTGTAATTTCTCAGGCCAAAATTTGAGGTTTCTTACCGAAGCGAGAATTATATTTTGTAAAACATTATTGGTAGGGCGACAAATGCGGGGGTAATTAACTCGTCACGTTTTGAGTTTAATTTCGCACCTGTTAATTTATTAGTAAGCATAATGAAATGGTATTCCGAATATCAAGCGTTCTAAAGCCAAAATTAATTAATTCATGTATATTTAAATTGTGGTGCCAGCCTAGGAATATTTACCACATAATCTTAGTGAGAGTCTCGTTGAAGGGACTAAAATATTTATAAACTAGAAGAATGGCAGTTTCCTTTTTGTTCCGTTCAGTGAAATATAAATAAATAAATATTAATTAATAAAGCTGGGCAATTCACACAGCAACATCTAATCTAAAGAATATTACTACGATAACCGACCCTCCTAATAGAAGAAGGTAATCATCATAATGTTCCTATTTATGTTCCCACTCGTAGGACACAGGGACTTCTAAAAGCACTTAATCGGTATAGAAAAAAATACAACGAAAAGTGGCAATAATTTGTTTTTTTCTTTATTCTTGGTCCAGATCCATAGTAAAGTAGCATAGCTTGGAAAATTACAGATCCCGAAATCTTGGCTAAAAATCTGAAATGCCTAATAAGGGCTCCGCCGAGGGCGCGTCAGATAAGACTCTCAAGTCACGCTTTGAAAAGTAGTACAGCGCTAATTTGAATTAAACTCCGAGATTATGGCGCCGACTGGGACGCGCGGTAAAGTTCACAATATATGGTTTGTCTTCGGACGTGGAGGGATGTGGCGCGGCTGTGGAATATTTACAGCACGCACCTCCTAGAGACAGGATGAACGTCATTCAGCACCCAGAAAAGAATATATACTAGTTATGCCTCATGTAAGCATAATTAGGACCTCACTGTTATCTCATTTTTCTGTTAGAGCTATTGAACCTTGACTTTAGGGTTCCTTGTATAATTCCTACTCTCCTAGCCCCAGGGGTTGTCAGGTCCGCGGAGTTAATACAACGCCGCGGGTTCCGTCGCGTAATGAAACAGGCACATTACTTGTATTCGGTTGTTTGTGTGTATGTATGTTTGTTGGCGCTTCGGAAAGTTATACCGGCTCATATTTCGTTTGGTTAACGACGTTTAATTTAACTTATTCAATGTGGCGGCAAATACTAGATAGACAAAGTTGTGGACGCCGTAAATAAGGAATGTGTGCTTTATTTAGATATATAATTTAGATAAAAATAAAGCAATCTAGATTTTAGATAAAAACAAAGCAATCTAAAATCTAGATTGCTTTGATTTTATGGAAATTGTTATACTCACACATCTCAAAACAGTGAAGTAAAAATGAAGATTGGTAATAATCAAGGTTTAATCATCCGTTTACTTTTGATCAAAGATAAACTAATTGCAACCTACCTAAACACCTATACCAAATTCCCCAAGAACTATAATGGGTACTGAAAAGCCTTGTGCCTCATTGAGACGTACCTAATATCGATTGTTAAGAATTTTTATTTACCGGAAAAAATAGCCTTAACTTAATTAAACCAATCTGTCGTGTCAAAGCCAAACACTGTATGTTGAAAAACACCGTTTTGAGAAAAACGCCAAAATGCATATGGAACAGATTCTTGTCTTCAAGCTACCTAATGAATGAAAATATATAAAATTGGTATCATTGTAAAGGTGTTTTTCTTGTGGTTTTGGCCATGTAATAAAATTTACACTAAAAACAAATAGTTAACCAGAAATAATAAAAAACAGCGCAGGTTTAACAAGACAACATTAATTTGTTAACTTCGTTTAAGGTGAAACACTGTATACTTAATAATACAGTGTTTTACCTTAACAATACTACGTATAATTATCATTACACTTAATAGTGTACAATTCATTTGCATACAATTTTTAGAATATACAGTAAAGTTCTGTTATGTTGTATAAGTTTGTCAATATAAATAAAATATTTTTTTGAGATGAGATGAGATGAATGAGATTTCTTTGAATGCTCCGTCATAACAATTTTTAGCAAACATAGTAAGCTTTCCTCGCCTAAATTCAATCATTTTTAAGCTTTGAAATTGTATCCATTCGGGTATGCCACTTTGGAATCGTTTTCTAAGATTATCATGTTGTTATGAGTAATCATATCCACATGCAAGTTTTTTCGAGAAGCTTTCATTACCGTCACACAATCATTAAGATCATACAATTCACCAGAAGCAGAGCAGCGGGGCCGTATTGACTATCGGTATATTGAAGTGTTTGTATAGAAACGCCACCATGTCCGTCCGAGTACAAGAACGGAGTTCGGAGGCTATTTCCTTCCTTTAAAAAGGGACGTAAGACAGGAGACGTTTTGTCTCCGAAACTGTTTACTGCCTCTTTGGAAGACGTCTTCAAACTTCTGGCTTGGAAAGGATTGGGCATCAATATCAATGGCGAATACATGAGTGAATACCCTTCGATTCGCAGACGTTATCGTAGTCATGGCAAACTCGATGGAAGAACTCGGTACAATACTTGAAGGCCTCAATCGAGTCTCCCAACGGGTTGGTCTCAAAATGAACATGGATAAGACGAAAGTCATGTCCTATGTTCATTAAAGCCTTCCCCTGTGATCGAATCAGGAATGAGGAGATACGTAGAAGAACGCGGGTCACCGACATAGCCCAGTGGATTAGCTCTTTGATGTGGAAATGGGCTGGCCATATAGCGAGGAGAACGGATGGCCGATGTGGCTGAAAAATTATCGAGTGGAGACCACGGATCGGAAAACGCAGCGTCGGACATCCACCAACAAGATGGACAGATGATCTTGTCAGGGCTACTGGTTCACAGTGGATGCAGGCTGCATCCAACCGTTAATACCTGGAGGTCAGGAGGGAGGCCTATGTCCAGTAGTGGACGTCCGATGGCTGAAATGATGATGATGACGAGAGCAGCGGTACTGCTCTAACTTACTACGAGGAAAGAAGAGCGAGCGCTATAGCAATAGGTGGTCCGTCATTTATACAGTGTTTCAGCTTGACAGCGTTACTCGTTCCCATACATTAAACGTATTGAATGCGCGACGCTGTTAAGGAGTAACACTGTATTGTATTGTACAGTGTTATTCTTTGATAAAGGTTTGTTTTTTGAAATTTACATGGTTTTTTCATTGTTTATTACTCATAAACTAACCGTCGTAAGGCAAAATCTGAAGTGCCATCGCATTATAGACCTTAAAATAAGCTTAATAAGCGTTGTTAAGGAGAAACACTGTATTCTTGAATACAGTGTTTGGCTTTGACACGACAGCCATGTTTCTATTGCAATTATTTAAGTTTGCGGCGAAGACAAAACCCCGTACCTCTATACCTGTAATAAGTTAAGCCTCGGTCACTACGGCGTAATTAAAGTCGGCCGGTGTAAACCAATTTACGTGGGACACAGTCGGACGCTTGTGGCCGGTGCCTTACTCGGGACCAAACGTGTTTCACGTCAATTGGTAACTAGATTTACTTTAGAACTTTAATTACTTCTTAAAATATCAACTGGCTTGGATACTATTTACTTATTACACCACAGATTTTTTTAAACTAAGATGTTTTGCGTAATTCTAAGAACGTATCCAGTGTGATCAGTGATGAAAGAGGTAATATAACATGTTATAAGGTGAGCTTTCGTACAGTCTGTACGTAGTGTTATGGGGAACCCAGCAAGCAATAAGCCGCTCGATGGACGCTTTGGGTGTAATTTACATCTCAAAAGTTTTATCAATACCTACATGTCCACTTAGTGATAACTCTTTTTGTTGAGAAAGAGTCTTTTTGACATTTCAGTGTAAGAGCATGTTATAGACCACGAAGATCTCGTATTCATGCCAGTTGACCCTAGACTGAATCCTCCATGAAGTTGCACAAGAAGTAAGATCTTACACGCATCAAGAATGTGGTAAGGAATTAATTTAGTGATACACATAAATATCTTAGGCTGGCAGGTACCCGATACAATTTAATAGAAAGTTCGCCTCGGCGGCCGATTACTGGCATCCATCCTGGGACAACGTAGAAATAAGCAGCAGCGCATGTTAGGTGGACATTTAGGTGCACTTTCGCGCTACTGCTTCCCATAACCGTGGAAACGATGATACCGACAAACAGAATGATTCGCCATGATGATTCGTATGCGAAAGCAACTTTCGATAATTCCGGGTTATTAAGATATTATTTAACTACAAGAAACAATACTAAGAAATCTGATTCGCTTGTTATTCAGAATTAGTCTTTTTAGAACAATTTAATTTCAGTTTCGTTTTAATCAAAAAAAAGGAGAACTGGGTTAAATAAAAACCGCTGAAAAATTCTTTCAATACTCGTTTATGCTGTATTTGTAATCGGCACTGTGTGTCAACTTGTCACAGCTCCGCAGTTGACCAATTTCCTTACTGGACAACCTGTACACTGTCAAGATATGCCCTCAGAATATGCCCCCTGCTTAATAAATCACCAGGAGCGGGGATCTTATTAAGCAGCGCGTCTTGCTACTAACTTCGAGATCGTCTTGTTAACGAAATTATGATTGAAAACGTACCTTAATGAGATGTAATTTCGCGAAGCTGGATCTTGTATTTCTGTTTTGCTAAGTTTACGCCTGGAAACTGGTCTAATTTTTTCTAAAGGTCATTCTTAAGGCAAGCAAAATGCGATAAACTCGCAGGTTTCATCACAATGTTTGCCTTCACCGTTAGAGCTAGAGAGACCGTTAAAAATTATTAGTATTGAATTAACACTTTGTTAGTTCCTATTATAGTTAGAACAAAATTTCTAAATATATTACCAACATTTATCTGGATAAATTCAAACATTCAGTGTGAGATACGTATCACACACAATCTCGCTTCCAACGGGAATGTTATTGACACTGAATCAATCTTTTAAAATTGGCTCTGGTTGGATGTATGGCATTCCAAGGTTTACATTACATGTAAGTAATATTTTGCTCGGTTACGTATACGAGTAGTTTTATTGTATTCATATTCATTTATTCATTGTTTTATTATTGGTTCACATTGAGTTTTTAAATCAATAAATATTGCTGGGCGATTCAGCAACAGCAACATCTAACCTTAACCTGGTACCGTGGTAACCTTCAAAGGTTACCACGGGGCTAGACTTGTGGGCTAGCTTGCGTTACGGGTGCTAGATTTTTGATATAATTAATATAATAAACATTTATTTTAATTATTATACACAAATAACAAACACCCAGACACACGGAACAATTATTTGCAAATAAAACAAATTTGCACGGAAGGGTTACACCCACGACCTTCGGAATGAAAGTCGAGTGTGCTCGTACTAAGCCAACACTTCTCTTTAATTTTCAATTAATTTTATACGTTTACTGCGTTTACTGTTAGTCCAACAAACTGCGAGGCCACCGCCATAAGTAGGAAAGGCCACTTTATGATACAACAAAATAATATTTCACGTAAACATTAAAGTTATGAACGGCGTTAACGTTTTTTACGAGGGACCGTAAACCTTGGCGTTATCAATAAAACACCTAGAACAAAATTTAAACGTTATACGGACTACTTAACTGCTGATTTAAACGATATTTTATGTTGAAAACTAATATTATTTATTAATGTAGTTAAAGTTTTAATTACAATGGTACTTAATTTAAATAGTAAATTATAAGTTGCCGTGTGAATTCTCCACCAATATTTATTTATACCTTTCCTTGGGTATCGTTGGATATATTCCTGGGTTTACTATATTATGTATAATAAAAATATTTGAATATTTATGTATACTACATATTATGGATATCATAAATCTAGCACCTGTTATACAAGCTTCGAGTTTACCACGGGGCTAGATGATGCTCTGTGAATCAATATTTATATTTATATGATGGTGTCTACCAGCAGTAGCCTTTCCCGGAAGAAGTTTCGTAAGGCTCATTTATACTGATAAATTGAAAATGTATCTCTTGCACGAGCGCACAGTAAATACTAATAAACATTTCAATGTCTGCAAACGTGGAGGTACATTCATCTGGTAATTGCGTTAAAAAGCTATTAGAAGCATCTGGTTTGCGTTTGTGGGACAAAGTTGCGATTTGTTAACGACGCCTCGGGGGTACATAACGGTTGATTAAATACTTACTGAGTTATGTATTGGGAAATGTTTTTGGATTGTTCATGTCCTTCGTGAGCCTGTTTGATTGTATTTGTGATTAGTGAAATGGTGTTGCTCAAGTGGTCCCAATAGATGTGAAAGTTTATATTATTATGTCAACTCATTATGTTTCACTTCAAGTATCTCCAGTATATCACTTATTTAGGTGTAAAGGAATTTGTATAAACACCCTTCCTTTATAACCTAACATTTCCGGGAGAAAATAAAAAAGTTTGTAGCATTGTTACTTGTAACTAAATCTTTGCCGTTAAGCCCTGAAAGACCAAACTCACGTTTCGCCTATATTAGTATTACTCATGTGGAGCCATGCCATATTATGTAGGTAGAGATTTTCGAAGCATGTTAAACCTAACTCAAGTTTAAGTTTCCCAAAACAAACCACAAGCATTTTCAGAGGAGAGCAACTAAAAGAAACCACCTTTTCAAATCCTTTCAGTTAAATATCACAACAGCTATTAAAGTATTTAACAAGCGAGCGAGTTTCCAACTAAGTTACACAACACTCAGTTCTTACAATGTGATTGCATTAAATATTTATAAGGCCTCAACATTTTAATATCAAAAGCTTGTGAATAAAACCATACATTTTCTTTCAGTTCTCCCTGGTTCTGTAAGACTTGAGAGTAAATTGGCTCTAACACTTAAAAGTTGATATGGTACAGTTACGTGGTCTACGAGTACTAACTAGGAAATGTACAGATCCATAAAAATATTCATCCAAATACATATAAGTATATCCACAGAAACTTTTGCGTTTTTGTACAAGACTTTTAAGATTAAAAAAAATATTATTTAAAAAAAACATCAGTAAAAACATGCTATCACTATCCGTGCCCATGACACACGGTCGTATTTACGGGACGGTGTGGCGGTGCTGCAGCCTATTATACAACATCATCAAATCTGTAGTAGGATATACTCGAAAAGTCGATGAAACAATCATTGTACCTATAAGTATAATCTTGAAACTATGTAAAATTTTAAATGAATCGACCACGGAGCTTTTTAAAATAAACCTATAAATGGCTAAGTACCTGTTATACGAGCAAATTCTTATGCAAGTAAAAACAAGTCTAGACGAACTAGTCTGAATGAATGCGGTTTCTGTTTCTGAATACCTAACTACGGTGTGGGTTATTGAAACTAATGTACAACCTGGGTGCATTATCTTGATACCTGCTTCGAAACTATTTGGTACATAGATATTTTTTTTATTGGATTATATGTACATTTTAAATGTACATTTTAAATACGCTGGGCACCCGGAATAAATTAATGTCTGCAGATCATTATAACCTTCTTCATTTACGACCTTCTTATAGATTTCTAGGAATCTGGCCTGTACCTTTGAAAGATTTGATTTCATGTAAAATTTGCAATTTTTAAAATACAACGATATTCTCTAATCAATATGCAATTATAAAACAATATTAAGTACCAGGCTAAAATAACAATTTCATGTTTAAAATAAGTGATTCAAACTGTCAAAGAGGTCGAACATACGTCTCGTCTTCTTAGCAACCTACGTAAGTTAATGTATTGTTAAAAGGTTAAATAAAAACAAACAATGGAAAATATAACCTAGAAACTGAAGTCCATTAAAACAATATGAAGAGAATGAAAAACCTCTCGCTCATTAATTAGAACAAAACCGGCCGTGATTATGCAAACTCGGGTAATCTTTTTGTTACCTTTTATCTGAATTATGAACAGGGGAAAATGGCCATTTTTTTGTTTTCCGATTCTAAAAGGAACATCTGTAATTATTCAAGAAGATGAATGCTGGTTTAGATAATACTCCTCACGTAGGTTTATCTTTTGACAAATTGCCGGTGGCCTGTACCTTTGTACCTCCATTCAGGCTGTCTTTTCTTCTTTTAATCTTTGGCAGATATTGAGGTAAGGTCTGACATTTTCTTTAGAGTTTTTATCGGGCGAAATACAATGGAGGTTATTAAAGACTATTCATATAGGTAATACGTAGTAAAATAAACCTATAGAATTTACGCGCAGAGAGAAGATGAAGATAATTGTTTTTCTGTGACTGTATGATTGTGAAAGTCAAAAAAAAAGTTAAGTTAAAAAGTTCACGGTGGTGGGAGCCACTTACGACAGAAATACACGGAATATTAAAAAAAACCTTATTTCCAGCAGTGTACGTCCGAATTAAATTACTTACTATATTATACATACATGTGATTTGATTATTATATTTAATGGATCTGGTTTTTAATTTAAAATAAAATAAAAATAATTTGCTGAGTTATTTTTTGTTAATTTAAAAGTACCATGTACTTATGCTACCAATTGGTAGTTAAATCGGATATTAATTAACTTGTGTATAATATTTAAAAAAATCAATCTATAATTTAATTTTTCAAAGAACTTCCACCTCGCTTCAGAAAAATTACAATTCAAACTGAAACTTCGAAGCCAGTGAATACGGATTAAGGATTAAAATGAAAACCCTACTTCAGAGTAAAAAGCTCCTCTCATATCTTCGCGCCTCAGGCAAATATGACAAGTGAAGATTAGTTTTAAAATCAAAATGGAATTTCGATTGTGGATCCCGACTGTAGTCGTATTTACAAGAGCGAAGAAGCTATGAATAAATTTCCCTGAGTTCGTTACTGGCTGGATTGCCTGTACTGACTTCTGGAACGTGAAAAACTAATGCCTGATAGAAGTGAAACTATTGAAAACAGCAAGTAGGTATAGAAATAGCGCAGTAATTGTATATTTTGCTATATTATTATAAGCAATTACTGCGCTATTTTTCGTTATTTTTTGCTATATACCTAACAGTTTTCTTAAATTGGTGTTTTTTTTACTTTTCATCACACATTTATTAATCTTGTAGGTACGGTTAAAATACGCGTATATACATATAAGCGAACTTTATTTTTTCAAAAACAAGCATGGCTATCAAAACGTATATGTATAGTGTGAGTCTGTTTCAAAAACTAAATATAGAACCCATGCATACCTATTAGTTCGGTACTTTCACATCTACACAGCTCCAACAAGCGTACTGCGTGGAATGAGCTCCGACGTTATTATTTTGCAGGCTGCCTATAGTTGGAAATAGATTGGGTTGCTTCAACGTTACTTTTTAATTTTATCGCTTCACTTCTTTAAACGTTTTACTTCGCCTGATCAGCTCTTTGCACCGTTCTAGGGTTACATTATGCAGAGAAATAGATCAAGCATAATCGTGTATTTTTAACTACTCTTGTGGAAGACTGCCTAGTTGTAGTGTCTGTAACTGAAGTGCTGAATTAACTTCTTTTGTATCAAACATTCTTGCAGGTTTTATCAACACTTATTTAAGGGAATATTAAATAGGCATAAATAAGAATACTTATAAACAAAACAGCCGTTGTGTTATAACAAATATGGAGTCAGGGCCGCGAAACTCAGCATACTAATTAGTCAAGTGATGGACAAAATGTTGTCCATCACTTGACTGAATTAATGTTATTAATTTACAGTAATTTAATTTGTTTCTACAAGAGGTACCTAGCCTTAAAATATGGTATAGGTAACAGTAGATATTTCTTCCAGCAACTTCGCCAAACATGTAACTCCCTAAATTCTGGCATTGCGAAAGATCTCATAAATCCATTAAAACATTGTAAAAGTTAAAATTGACAATTTGACGAGATGGTATCAGCAACAAAGGCATTAGACAACTTTCTTAGATGATCAATCACAGTTTTGAATTGTTTTATTTAATGGTAGACTACCTAGCATTACGGTTGTCAGCGATAAACCGAATGAGTTCAGTTCTCTAGTTCTTGCTTTTTGTGTTAAACATTTTGTTGCAATTCGCGAGAGGCTTCTAATAGTGCTTTAGTAGTTTTCTGTTAATTTCAGAAGTAAGCTGAACCAAGCAAAATAAGCCTCCTTTTTAATATACAATTTGTATTTATTCTTATTTCCAGTACATAAATATTATTTTTAATAGCTTTTCTGTCCCTAACATCTTTTAATTAATGGATATCTAACAAAATATTTTTTTAATCAAACCAATAATAATTACATCCCGTAGTTCCATATAGATCGCACATTTTGTCCTAAGATACGATAAGATATAAATAAGATAAGATACCCTATCAGATAGATCACAGAATATAGGAATAATAAATTAGTTTAGATGAGCTTCCAAAATGATCACTCTCTCAACACTCGCAAGTTCACCGCAAAATCGTCTGTAGCAAACGGTTTCGAAGCTTTTCCGGCTGGGCAAAGTTTGAATGAGATTGTATTGGCGGGCTCCCAAGTCAGGAGTGTGGGCCTCAACCTCAATCTAATAGCCAGAGGTAGTGTCTAGTCAGTAAATTTAAAACGTGCCTTGTTTTCGACCGTTTTTTCAGTGTTCATAATCGATTGTATTTTAATTTTTATTTATAGTGATGGACTCAATTAAGCTTTCTAAATATAGGTATAAGAAAATAGTACCTACCTAAAGAAAAAAATACAAGATAGCAACGAAACCTTGGTGCTCGAGTGGGAGTCAAACCCACGTCTTCCAGTAAAGCCCTGGCTGCGCTAGACCCCTACGCAATGAGCCCAAATATATTCTGATATTTAAGTTAGGAACTGATTGCGACATCTATCAGTTTTGCAAAGAACTCTTGTGATTAAAAAACTGCAATCTGAATTGAATAGACCTAGATTATTAATTTATAAGAATTATTCATTAAAAGTGCACGCAACAAAACATCTAGAATGTACGGGGTCCTAACATTAAGAAGCGCATTCCAAAATGAAATGCTATATATAATAGGTAGGTAAGATAGCAAAACACAGCCATCTAAACAAATAAGATTCCGGGAACTCGGAAAGAATTGAATTATTTATGTACTAAAAGCGTTGCTTTGTTCCCCTTAGTTTAATTACGAGATAAAATTGATTTGTTTTTCGCGTGACTCCAGTTCTTAGTTGTTATCGAGTTATGAAATTCCATCTTGCGATTTGATTTGGACTATTTCTGTAATATTTATGAATGAGCGACTATGGGGGAAACCAAATACCTATGCAACTGAATAAGTAGAAAATGAAAAGAGTGAATGAGTGAATGAACATCAACAATTTTCATTTATTTTTTCTCTTAATTACAGATGTCCTTTTGTCAAATTCTAACTCAGATGCCACTAATTCTAACGGCCGATATAAAGTTTAAAGCCCCTAGGCGCGTAGTATTTCCAGCAAAGTCAGCTTTTACGGCCAGTCAAACAGTGTCCGTGAACTTAATTCCTAGTACCGGCATAATTCAGTGATGGCTCTTCAAGAATTTTTAACGAGTTGCGATGAAGTGAAAACGCAGTAAAGAAGATAAACTTCAAGATTACACATAAAAAGCTGCCATTCAATATCGTTCTGTCATTTCGCTAGTAAAAAAGTTCGCCGGGACCCGAAAAGGGGCTTGGCAGTTCACATCAGCGTTTATACTCGGTAGTTGATGGGATTTTTATAACGGCCGATTCTTGGTGAGGTTGTGTTTGTAAAAGCTAAGTGGGCGAGTGTTTTTTAACATTTGTTTCTTACACTTAAATGCACTAATTTCAAAATAGATAGGAACTAATTTAAAATGCATATGCCGCACTGATCGTAATATTAATGATTCCATTCCATTTTTACGATTGATATTCAACTATTTTATTCAAATTGGGATTAGGACATTTAAATAAGATGTTTGTGGGGCTTTAATTAATTTAAGATCTGGAAAATTAGCATAAGGTTCTTCGAAGATTTAACTCTATGGAAGTCCAACACACAAAATAAGCAAAGTCAATATAACCTAAACAAAATTTTCCTAAATACGAGTATTTAAAAATAATTTTTACGTCGGGTCCTGTAAAAGCTTTAAGGAAGTACCTATTTTACCGTAAAAATGTGGTAAATTACCGAAATTGAGAAACAGCTTGCATTCATGGCAGCATTTCAAACTTTTAACTCGTTTTCAGTTTCATTAACGGTTATAGGTACCCCAGCTTAACTGGCGTAATTATGTACGCAATTTGGGTGAGTTTTACTACAAAATTGTAAGTAATGGCAATACATGCATATACTAAAATTGGCTTAATGAAATGCTGCGACAGCGAGCGAAGTTAAAGCAATATTATTTAAGGAAATGAATATATTTCTTTTTACAGTCAGAATATTATAACTAATTTGTAATGTTATACATTATGTCATACTAGATAATAAATAATTCGAATTTGAAAACTATATTAAAGTGTAATACTGATCTAAAATATCTATAAATAGTTATTAAATTATTTAATATTTATTTTAAGTATTTATTTTATATTTTTTTAAATCTTTCCAATATAATGTTGTTGTCCATTATCAGTTAATGGATATTATAATTTAGATCCTATATATAACCCCTAAGAAGCTCTCACTGGAACTATGGGTACTTTGGCTCGGTACTACAATTTTCCAATGTTATTAATGTCCCATGGAGTATCTGAAATAAGCACAGCAGGGTGATAAAATAACCCGCGCCCAAGACCATACACGGTATCTTCATATATAAAACCATGGGAGTTCTGTACCCTAATCACGAGAAATCCCTTCAACAAATCTCTAAAATACACCGCGTCCTATAGTGCCGGTCAAAGATTAGTACCACCCCATCTCTCTCGAAGTTTTGTCAAACTGACTAGAGGAAAAATCACAGAATAAAACAATATACCAGCAGACGGAAAGCAGACGTTTCAGTAGAAAATAAAAGACCCTTAGGTTTTGCAAGAAAGCGGAATTAATATTGAAGATTACAAAATTTTATTGTAAAAGCCAATACATAAAACCACTTCATTGGTTGCATTAGCCCTATAGGTACTCACCGCTACTAGTAAGTTTCTAGAGACATACCAAACATTAGTCACACCACCGTCCAGTTACATTTTCCAGTTTTTCTTTCCACCCTCAGTTTATCTGGTAGAAATTGTTGTAAACAATAAGACCGCCCATTACGCATACTTACGTTTTTGTAATTTTAAGTTCTTTTGTAAATGTTGATTATTGTTGTGTGTAATAAAGAATAATGTTATCTTATTATTAGTGATAGAGCCGCCTAGTTTGTATGGTGTATAGCCAGTATCTGCAGGGTACTTTGAAACTCCAGGGGGTTAAGTGAGGTTGTTATTTTGCGGTCGAGAGGGGTTAACAATTTGAAAATGTTTAGTTAAAACGCTCATTTACCCAATTATCGAACTGAAACCTGTATTGAACTGAAAACATCGATATTTATTTCACTTGATAACGAGTTGCGGTTACACATAATGGTACAATCGACACTACGCCATATTAGGGTTTTTAGGCTAAACTAAGGAATAATATTGTTAATTGAAATGGAAGCATGATTTCAAATAAAGAGTTATGAAAGAGATTATCAAAATTGGTTGGTTACCCAGTCGATAGTTCCGAAGTAACCAATTTAATAGAGTCGAATGAAGAAACTTCCTATTTTTTTTTCAAATTACATTGACTTTGTTTGTTTTTGACAGTAAACATGATACTTTGAACTTAAAACTTGAATAGGAAAGGATAATTTAAGAAATGACTGGTAGATAACTCAAACCTTGCCTAAAATAAACTTTAGCTGTGAGCTATAAAGAAAGCAAGGGTAGTATTTTGACGTTGCAGAGCTCTATGTTAGGTTGAGGTATGGTTTGGGCCGACCGTTAACTATTCAGTGTTTGCAAGTGCGTTATTTGTCCGGAGGCTTTTCACATCTATTTTAGATGTTATCTACATTGTTTTTATAGATTTTGTTCGTGTAACTCAATAAAACATAAACACTAAAAGCATTTTTTATGATTAAAGATTTAAATTAGGTAGATAAGCCTAGGTTTCCGTAATACATCTTCGGGTAGTCAGTAACCCATGCATTTACTTGTAAACTTTTATTTTGACAAATAAATAATTGATTCATTTAATTAAGTGTCGAAAGTAACTTAAGTAGTAACTTAATAAAATTGAGATGAATAGAACGGCAGATAACCAGAAAAATTATACTAGCTTTTCTGGACCCTTTAAGCTTGGAACGAGTTGTCTAATAAAATCCATTCTCACAGGATAATTGGCCGTATCGAGTACTTATCAATACGTCTAAAGGCCTTGGGTTTCCTCACGTTGTTTACCTTTACCGTTAATGTATGTAGGTATTTAAAGCACACGTATGGGGAGAATATAACCAGTGTAACATAATATGGTTATGATGTTGATGATGCTGGTATGACCAGTGTAATTTTGGTACCTTAGTAATACTCTAATTTTAATTATAAAACATAAATAACTCTTAAGGACTTAAACACAATACCTTCCGAATAAAAACAAAATAAAGCTCGAAAAGCCGCAATTTTTACCCAAGAATTATGTACAAAGTAACCGCGACATGGGTAATACAGGCCACAGAGCTAATACGGTGTTATTGGAAGCGGAATATCCCTCGAGCATAGCCGTAACGTAACCCTATTCTGGGGTAACCTATACAAACAAGCAATAAACTTAGAGGCAATCTACAAGGTGTTTTTTTAAAAAGGACGGTGGTGGCCAAGTTTAAAACCACGAGGTTTCAAAAAAGTTGTAAAAGAAGTCATGGACCTATTTGATTTTTAGGAAAACGAATTTCTAATTACAAATTAAGTTCAACAATGCAACAAGGCAAAGATCACGTCTAACATTTGCAAAACAAGCAAATCTTGCTGCTGTGAATCTAATACCATCCGTGTTTTCAAAGTTACCCACTTAGCTCTCGCATTTCTTTCAATTTAAACTGAAAAATACGAAAGCACCTGAAATTCCTTCAGCCAAAGTCACCGCAAAGCTAAGATATCCTATATCCCAAGAAAACAAAAGAATTTAGTTTCATAAGGTTGCAATAGCAAAGCTCATGGATTGTCCCGTCTAAGCCTTGTCTGGATAGAGTCGACTTACCGACCATATGAGACGACACACGCTTAGCTTTTGGAAGAGCTGATATACTTAATAATAGGAACAAGAGTAAGGATTCCCACATTCTTAGTGTAAAGCTTGAGATCTGAACTGCAACTGCTAGTTTTAGTCTTTAATTCAGTCATTTTAGACGATATTTGCAGATCTCTGATATAGGTACTCAATATGTGTGTATAATAAATTCATAGATTGATATATTTTATTTTATATACACGTAGACAAACATATATTTGCTGACCGTAATTTTTTTTGATGAACTAAAAATATATATTTGGTTCATGGTAAAAAACGATGTGATTTAATATCATTATATTTATTACCAAGTAAGCTTTGGCTCATTACTTTTCTAAGCCTGCGCATGAACGCAAGTTAACAAAACTCGAAGATTAAATTTAAAGTTTTAATACCTGCAAATAGCTTTCCAGTTGTCAACCCTTTTCATTTCTACGAGTAATTTCGTTTTCCAATTAAGGGACAAGTGGTATCTTGATTTAAAAATTAATTTTCCCTTGGACTTTTGTTCGGGCTTCTAGATTTTCATCGAACATTTTTTTGATTGGTAACGTTGAATTTCAAATGTTCTGTAATAACCTAAGAGCCCGTGATGGCCAGACCTTCCTTTAATTCACAAGCGTGAAAATTCTTTCATGTGTATGTCTAACATAGGTAAGAATAACCCCCAAACATGAAACCTGGATCGCGGTTGCTTTGGGAGATAACAACCTTTTACCTGTTATCTCCCAAAGGAACCACGATCCAGGTTTCATGTTTGGGGGTAAAGCCTCGAGCAGACCGGATGCGTATACGTACACGTAAGCGTAGACGTGCACGTACCTCTGAGTTGTAATGTATGGAAATGTAAGAGACAGGACACACTGCTTGCGTAACGTGACGTGCGCGTGCAGTGTGTCCTGTCTCATACATTCCAATACATTACAACTCAGAGGTACGTGCACGTCTACGCTTACGTGTACGTATACGCATCCGGTCTGCTCGAGCCTTTATTCTTACCTATGTTAGACATACACATAAAATAATTTTCACGCTTCAGAATTAAAGGAAGGTCTGGCCATCACAGGTTATTAGTCTATACTAAGAGCCAGGTCTGGCCAGACCTTCCTTTAATTCACAAGCGTGAAAATTCTTTCATGTGTATGTCTAACATAGGTAAGAATAACCCCCAAACATGAAACCTGGATCGTGGTTCCTTTGGGAGATAACAGGTAAAAGGTTGTTATCTCCCAAAGCAACCGCGATCCAGGTTTCATGTTTGGGGGTTATTCTTACCTATGTTAGACATACACATGAAATAATTTTCACGCTTGTGAATTAAAGGAAGGTCTGGCCATCACAGGCTCTTGGTCCATAATTAAATTAACCGATTCGACACTAAATTAATATTTAATTGTTTTTTTTTAATCCTAAACAAAATTGTGGCACTTACCATTTAAAGAGGCATAGGCTATCTATCGCTACGATGTATATCCTACAGCATTTTTTTTTCATAAAGATAATAAGGAATATCTTTTGTTATTCTGTGGTTATACTCGATGATTCTAAATCGAAACAATTTTAGTCATAGTGCATCATAATGAATGCCAGATTTTTTGCATTCAAACGAAAATATTGCACTATAGGTTACAAAGCACAAAATAATATATTTGCTCTTAGTATTCTATGAATTCCACGATACACTACCTTTTCTAGAGCTGGCTCCCTCCGGAGCAGCACTCCATTGTCACTTGGCTCTTTACGGCAGCACTGAAAAGCTTTTATTCTAAAATTATGTTTTGACGAGCCAACACTGTCTCAAGGATTTTATAGGGACATGAAAATTTTAGTACGACTTGAGAGTTTTATACGTATGGAATTTTAGGTGTCACTGATAAGGAACGCGAAAGGACATTGGGTAGAAAGGTCTTTTCTACATATCCCTAAGAAATAGTTTTAATAATTCATAAAAATATTATTCTATATTCTATATAACTGCATATTTCATTCCGCTGTTCATATACTACTAATAAATTGGAGGAGATATAAAGCAGCAATTTTTCCGATGGAAAACCACCTTTGAATACGTGCTCAACTTATTTTGTGACTCAATAATTTTTTTAGAGCAAACTGCCAGCTGCAGTGTATATAACAGTGCAGAAATTTAAACTTCAAGTAGGTAGGTACGCCAAGCATCTGATAAAACTTCCAGCTATTTTATATCCGAGAGAAGTTTAAGTGCCGTCGACGTATTCCATTGGATATTAGTCAAATAAATATTTTATGCGCTGTAAATCGCATTAATGATGGATATCGTGCAACGTAACTTGTAACGTTATTTCCTGCAGTAACGATAACATCACCGGGCCCGATGCAACTTTTTTTTCTCATCTGCCCCGGTACCGGGCCAGGTCACCGGGGCAGATGGGAGTCACTCGTTTATTTTATGTTATGCAGTGACTTTCATGAAAGCCGTTTTATTTGAAGTACCTACCTATGCAAGGTTGTTGCGCGGTTGCTGGTGGTAAACAATTTTAGTAAAGTAGATTCAATCATCGTTGCTTCAGAATTGGGACGTCCACTGCTGGAAGGTACCTACAGGTACTGTTTGGTTAGGTTATTTTTTTAAAACTTGTAATAAAATGTTTTTAGAAGGCAAATTAAAACACCGTAATATTCTTTCGATTCGATATCACTTTTTAATATAAGTAGGTACCTAATTATTTATTATTTATATAGGTAACTAATTTTATATAAATATGTATTAAGTACCTACTCACAAATTATAAAGGCTCATTTTATTAGGATAGCATGTTAATCCACACCAACCGGGTACCGACCAAACTAATAGGACTTAGTATGGCTTGATTATGATGATGATTACACCTTCTAAGCACATTAATATCGTAAACTTTAGACTTAATTCCTTCAACGATTCTTCCTCGAGATACGAAGCCAATAAACCAGCAGACTTTTCCACCCATTCATTATTAGAAAGATAATGTTTGAAGTTGCAGAGGGAGAAAATTTTCAATTTATTCGACGGGCGATGTGTTTTATTACAGGCTTATTTTTGTTCTTATCATTATATTAAGACGTGCGCAGCTTAGCAAATTCCATTTTCAAGTTAAGAACGCCTTTGAGTAGCGTTATGTGCCGGCCTAAAAATAGTATCACCTTGTCTAAATCGTAGGTATCGTCGAACCGACTAAAGGATTTATTTACCAGAAAAGTTATTCCAATCAACGCCTGGTAGGCGTGTTGATTATACCTAAATAATCATTAGGTGTAGGTATAGCAGTATAATAATATAATATAAGTAGTGCTTAGTGGCGTTTTCGCCCCCTTTTACTTTTTCCAAGTTCCTATGTATGTAAAAACTATTAAATAATAGGATTACAAAATGCAGCTCCTCTGCATTCCGCGCTACTTTAAAATTATATTAGGTACTTACTAGTTTTTGAATGTTGGTAGCCAAGATAAAAAATAAGTTGTCTGAGAACATTATTAAAGAATGTGTGAGGCGACAATTGAAGCCAACAACTGCTAAGCCCGATATTGGAGCAGCCTAGGGGAATAGATGATCAAGCTAGAAGCAGAAGCGGTTTCGTAGGTTTAACAGTATGTAGGCCAACAGTATGTATACAAGTGACATCGCAGACTAAATATTTCCGTCCAAATTATTCTAATATTCGACTAGGTATTGTTATTCCACAACTCCTCAGTTCCGTTATACGAATACGTACAACGATTTTGTGTGTTTCTTAAAAAAACTCATCACGCCATTTTACCTGAGTTTCATAAATTTGTTAGGGAAACAATAGAATTCTTCCGCATTCCGCCTAGTTGCACCGTCGAGCCGTTTATGAGGTGTAATATCCACCCCGCTTCAGCTTATATCTAGCACCAACTGCCAACCGCTGCAACCAATACCTAACAAGCATTACGAATGCAATAAGCTACCAAATAGCTCGTTGCAAATGCCCATGCATTCTCAGTGAGACACGGGACGGTATTATGCTGATCATGAGCTGTTGCGAGCGATATTGGCTTTATACTTCCTCCATGGATTGGTAATATGTAGGTATGGGTTTCATGGAATTTAAGCTTGTGAGCTAGCTAAGCAGATTATAACAATAGGATAACGGTCATTTATAGTGAGCCGTTTGTTGTGTGGTGCCGACCTATGATAGTTAGTACTAACAGCATCTTTTCTTATCTGGATTTCAGAAGATGGGCAACAACATCATACTTCAGTATGCTGTACCAACTTACCGTACCGGGAGCGTACGATAACCTATTTACCATGGCAGACAAGGAAAATTTTCAAAGACTCCCGAAAACATAAAAGTTTTAGTAAAAAACTTTTTGAAAAATTAGGTTAATTATATTACAGATTTTTCTAAAAAACTTCTCAGAAAACACGTTCAAGTAAAAGATGAACGATCAATATCTTTCACCAGTATTATTTTTATGCTGTAATTTCCAACCGCCAAAGGGGAGACCGGGCACGCAAATGACATTTTATTACCTCGGGCGAAAGTCTACGTCACTCAAAATTGCTATCGCTGTATTGGCCACAGGCTGATAAGTGGTAATACCACAGTATTACCACTTAGGTTATTGCTGTTTAGCGGGTGCATAAATTTACTACTCGATTTGATTTTAATATTGAATAGGTAGATAGTAGAGAAAAAATGTGCTTGGGAATAATTATAATTCGTCATTTATTTGTTTTTACTATTGAGTTATTCATTTATACTATCACAGGTCCCCATCGCGGAAAAGAACCCGCTATCCTTTGAACCGCAAGCGGAACTTTTTCCGCTATCCCATGAAAGCAGTACCTAGAGTTTATACCATGTATGGTATCAATTTATTTAAAGAAAAAATGCAGCTAATGTTAACTAATAAACAAAATTAAAAATGCATGGTAGTAGTTTTCACATATTGCGAAAGCCAGTTACATTACAAGTTTCTACTTATAGAAACTAAGATTAATATAAAATTAATTCTAGTGAATACTCTACAAATAAGTGTTATGACTAAGTATGATGAATATTGAAGGTTAATCCTAACAAGAAATGTTAACAAATGGCTGGTCATTGCTAGAGCATCTGTTATTCCAAGCACTGAGACCTCATCGATCAACATTTCACCTTTCAGACGACCTACATGAGTAGGTACCTAAAACGTGCCAAAACCAGGCCCTCTACTGGACATCGTGTCCTTGAGCATTAGGCCAGACTTATTTTTCTTAAAAATATTAACAGTTTAAAAAATATTGGAGCTGTTAGAACTCGACTTTATCGCTGCAAACTGTTTATTTTAATACAGTACGGCATGTGGTAGAAAAATACAATTATTTCGCGAATTAAATTTTATTATGACAAAAAAACTTATATATTGGATATTTGGTCAGTATACTCAGTATTATATAGTAGGTACATACCTAAACCAAATGCTATCCGGTACAATGTGGTGCCTGATCATTATGAGATAGACCCTTATCCATATTACCTAAAACCAGATCTATTTTCAGCCGTATTCGAGTTCAGAAATAACGCTTCATTAAACAGTGACAAAATATCTGCGATGTTATTCTTCAGCATTTGCTTATAGCCTGAACGCAAATAAAGTACCTATTTAGAAAACTGTTGAGTATAAAATTTAGTTTTGGACTTTATTTATGAATTCTATTAACCTTGTCTCTGTACTTATTCACACTCGTTTAGTTTAGGTAGACCCACACTTAATATTCTCAACAACGTCTGAGTAATTATGAAAGATTCTCTGAAATAGTAATTAAACCTTTGAGCGTGTGTGTTGGATATTATAACTGAATTGAAAAGGCTGTGCCGTCCTTGATTAGACCTTTTATACCCTATTTAAATCAATTATAGCTTACAATAAATTAAATAAATTATTGCTTCAGCAGCTTGAAACAGGTCAATTGATACCTGTCTATAGGTCAAGTTAATGAGCTGTGTCGAATTAAATTTACATTTAATTACCTACTAATTTCAAACAATGAAGATAACAATCGATGAAAAATATTTATGTACCTATCTATCTACTTAAATAGCACCACTAGTTAGATATATTAAATTATTAACATTTGAGTCAAATTATCACAGAATAACGTCATGACTTTATTCCTAAAACTCTTTTGTGTAATGAGACGAGTCAGCTACCTGACACTTTAACAAAATGAAAACCTCATGCTAATGTGATGCCACGTAAATGACAAGTGCCGTACAGGGCTGTATGGGGTCATAAGAGGGTCAGATGAGACGGAATGACTGGCAGTTTCAGAGCAACGCCCTTTAAGGGTTGCTTGCATTTAATTTATTACGTTCGCAGTGTTGAGAAACTGCGGGATGCTGTACAATTATGGTGATGCTTGAGAGCACACGGGGTTGGGTAGTGGTACCTAAGTATCAATTTCATTACTTAGTTTTATTATGATTAGTTGGTAAACAGACAAGTCATGGTCGTTGTTTTCTTTGAATAACAAGAAACAGACAACGATGATAGAGATGGTTTAAGTTTATTGTGATAACATTAATGTTTATACAAACTTAAAAACGTTTTTAATTACTCTTATCTATTGAAAATATTTTGTTTATTTTTACTAATTTTACCTGATATTAAGTGCCTATCTAACCATTTTATCAGATTCCTAGAAACTTACCCAATAGTAAACAAAACAAGCAACCACCTTCAACAAAACTCCTCCAGACGTCCTAGAATACTGACCGAAGCCGTATTGTAATCAAATACCAAAATTAAATAAATAACCAGGGTTGAGAAAAATCGCCATGTGGGCGATCGGTCATTGTTTCCATAGAATACCCCGCCTCCTATCCTTCCCCCTTCTCCCCTTTAAGTCCAGTCCAGTCCCAAAATAATGTAATTATTTTATTAGTAAGAGACCACGTAGGTCCCTCGTTTATTGTAACGGTAGGGACAATAAGATTACGGGTAGGTACACATACGCGTGTGTGTAATTCGCACGTCTTGCCAGTATACAAGTTCTTGCGGTTCCCGCGGGTAGATACGCATTTCAGAAGGGTTGGGAAGACTATTTTATTGTTGTTAAGGACTTTAAATAGGGTACGACATGACACGGTTTGATGGTCATGGAAATAGTTGAAAGACGGGGCGTAAAGTGACACTCTTTATGGACTGTTGATGTCTTGAGTAAATGGAAGAGTAGGTACATGTATAAACTCCCAAACTTAATGCTTAAGTCGGATTTATAGCGGTTATTGATTAAGACCGCTTTATTCCAATAATTTTTCACCTTTTAAACCTTTCCTGGGCTACTACGACTATTTTAAAACCAAAAGCACCAAAACACCTAAATCGGCCCAGCCAATCTTGTTTTAAAATTATTACGAAAAGTGGCATTATTTTATATACATGGAATAAATAATAAACAATGATCGGAAGACAGATTATATTTCAATAATATCAAATATAAAACATACAATAACAATAAAGGTTTTATTTTCACAGCCATTCCAATAGAAAAGGAATGTTTAAAAATATCCTACAAAATGTAGATTACAATATAAATAGTGTTTTAAATGAACCGCTAATAATGAATCCGATAGTTTGAACAATAAAATTATGGACTGAGATTTCTAAAGCCAAGAATTATTTTCATATAATTTTTGGTTGTTAATAAGAGTTGTGATTTAGTCTTCTTTGTGCCTAGAAAACTTTGGGAAATTACCCGCGGTACATTTAAAAACGCTTAGCATATTAAATAGTTATTCTTAAATAAACATACCTAAGTAATACTCTTGTTTCTTAAGATTTAAGTAAGTAGTTATAAAATATAGATAAGATAAGTTTTGTGGGAGAGGTAGGTATTTTGTAGTAGTAACTATATACGTAAGTAACTACTTAAGTATGTACCAAAGAATTGGTAATTGAGATATTTCCAAGTTTTGAGAAAATTAAATTGGTTAACTATATGAACATTTAAAAGATATGAAAATACTACAATTAGGTAAGTAACTTAATAACTTAAGCATCTCATTTTAAATATTTTGGCTCATTGCATCGTTAACAAACTTATCAAAACATGATTATTTAAAGGCACATCTGGTATCAGTTGCCAATTACTTAAGCTATATAACGTCTATTTTGTCTTTCACCATTCATTATTTAAAAACAACGTCTTAACATTATTAATGAGAAAAATTGGTGAGAATTTAGAGCACTAAACTTATAAGAAACACCTTGTTTCTTAACTTAAGGTTTTACCCGAAATAAAGATGTTTTTAACATATTAAACAAAAAATAATGTGCTAATATCCCATACTTTAGCTTTCAAGTAAATTCTATAGAGTTCACATAAATGTGTCAAAGATTACCATAGACCCAACAACGCGTAGATAGACAATTATATAATAACTAATTTAGTTGGTTTTGAGCAACTTGGAATGTATTGTGCATCAGCATCGCCACAGTCATCGGCCCTACTCCTCCGGGTACCGGTGTGATGGCTCCAGCTATTTTGCTAACCTCTGTTGGAAAAAACAACCTTTCAATGTGTTGACACTTTAGCAAAATGCTAAAATAGCGATCACACAAGTAACAACTTAATAATATTGTAATTTAATAAAACACTTGACACTGGCAAGTTGCGCTTAATTTAGCGCAGGGTCCATTCTAAATACTAGAAACCAAACCTAATGAATGAGTAGACGATATTCAACTATGCAATAAAGCAATTAATATCATGAACAAAATCTTAAAAGGCATGTTATCTCAATATCTTGAATCGACATGTAATATGACCGCAACCAAAATAATCGAACCAGATCTTATATTATATATTGAACACCATTCTGGTAACAACAGATAAACTTAATAAAAAAATTCATAAATCAACGCTGTGTAATAAAACATTATTCGAATGAATTAACTGGTAGGAACCTAAAACATCTATTTATGTACAGTGGAATACCGAATGACGAAAGATTGACGAGAACTCTTATCGTTTAAGACAATAATACCATTCTACAAACAAATTGAATGTCACAATGAAATTATCAGTATGAAGAAATATATTGTTGTTGTTAATCACCAAGATTACTGTATTTTAAGTTATTTGTACGTTATCTTGCGTCATTGTTGCAATAATATTTTTAGCTTGCGTAAAAGAAACAATACGCAGATCGATAAAAATTCCGTTTCCGATAACTTGACCCACTTTTATTGCTTTCGGAATGTTTTGTCAAATTGTTTTTCAGAACACCGCAAAACAAATGATCGGTTAGCTAAACTAAGTTTTTTAGTACTAGGTACAGTTCGTAAGTGATTATTAGTTAGAAAATGGTTTAGAAAAAAACAAGATGGATCACAGCTTTTTTTCGCCTCGGCGATAAACGAACAGCTAAAATGAAGTTTCTATAAAATTTAATGTCATTAGATTAAATAAAAAAATTAGATCCAGCATCTGACCTATGTCTAGGGGTAATTTCGGTGGTAGGGTTTACACAGCAAACGATCTAAATCAAAATTGGGACGGTACATCGACGTATCGCAGTTTGCTAAGTTTATAGTAGCTGGTCTCAAAAATAAATATTATAACTTGCGTTAATTTCGAATTTAAAAACATATAGCTGTAAGTTATGAGAAAAATATAAATAAAAGACTTACCATCATAATCGACATCGCCGACGAGTCTAACTTTCCCGCCATCTCCAGTTACTCTTGTAATGCCAACGTCAATGATAGTAGCTCCTGGTTTCACCATATCAGCCTTCACGAGTTTGGGTATACCTTGAGACAACACAATTCATAAATTAAGAAAAATACCGTTTGCTTTGTTATATTAAAGAATAGCTTTCCACACCGCGGCTTCGCTCGCGTTATATATGTTTCTCGCTGAATGTATCCTATGTCCTTTTCCTAGTTTCCAGCCAAATCAATTCAGCCATTCTTGAGTTATAAAAAAATGTAACTAACACGACTTTCTTTTGTATTATATAACATTAACCCCTTATTTGTGTTTGAGTGTTTTTGTTTCAAACTTACACTATGCAAATTCAAATGGTTCTGCCATGTCAGAAACATTTACACACTATAATATTTTATGAAACACGGATGGCAGAGTTGTTGCAATAAACCAAATGCAGGAAAGGAAAAGAAACAGGTTAAAAACTTACCAGTAGCAGTGATGATGATGTCAGCATCCTGACAGTAGGCACGAAGTCTCTCCTGAGGGGTGTATCGGTGGCAAATAGTTACAGTCGCGTCCATCCCAAGTTTGCTGTCGTGTTTTTTGTCGCTGTGCAGCATCATGGCGATCGGCATACCGACATTCTTTGACCTTCCTATTACCACCGCGTTTTTACCATGTGTCTCGATATTGAACCTAAGAAAAGTTTTTTTGTTATATCTATTGTTTCTTAGGTCTATGGCAAAACTTTACTGCACTTAATACAAGCTGCCTGCAGTTATACAATTGAGGTTATTTAATTAAATGGTATTTCTCTCAAATTTGTTGAGAGAAATAACATAGACTTCAGTTCCATTTGGATTTCATTTATACAAAAACTAAACAATTGAGGTTAAATTACTTGACCCACAATAACAAGTAAAGATGACAATGTAGCTCAATAGCCGAATCATTAATTTTATAAAATGAACTTTGGAAGCTACAAGTAAAATAAACAGTTATCATCTTCAGCCTGTAGTATGCAATAGTAAAAGGTTAAAGACCATATCTATTTAACCTTAGTACACTCTTAATTAAATAGAAAAATAATAACATACCTCTTTAATATTTCTATGACAGCTAATGCAGTAGCTGGTACAATACTAGGCATATCCAAACATAGTCGTCCATTATTTATAATATGGAATCCATCTACATCTTTTTCTGGAGCTACAGCATTGCACACTTTTCTCTCATCAATAGAATCTGGCACAGGCAATTGTATTAAGATCCCATCAACATTCTTATCAGCATTAAGCTTATGAATGTCTGCTAACAATTGCTCTTCAGTAATAGTAATGTCTCGTTTTATTGTTTCTGCGTGGATACCAACATATGCAGCAGCTAATACTTTATTGTTCACATATGTGTGGCTCGCTGGGTCATCTCCAACTAAGATACAACGGAGAGTAGGTGGCCGGTTACCTTGGTTCACCCAATTCGCAATTTTAACTTTCAACTCATCCTTTATTGTGACAGAAAGAGCCTTGCCATCTATGATTCGAGCCATTATTCTAAAACAAAATAATGCAAATAAAAATCACAAACAATCAGCTTGTACTAATAAAACCTTGTACAAAAGAGAAAATCAGCAAAACAAAATGTTATTAGATAGGGCAAATTGTAAAAAAAAAGGTAAAATATAACACAAATACTAGACTAAAATAGTGCAAAATGTTAACATAAGAAGTGTTTTCAAAAAGCCACCAAAGCACACTATTCCAAAAATTTCTATTACCTGGCCGTGCCAAGGGAATCAATGTATGTATGACTTCTCATTTTGCAAGTTAGAAGTGGACTGACTAACTGTCGAAAGATGATTTGCCTCATCACTTACTGTTGACGTACATAGTTCATTAGGTTAAAAATCAACCGAGCCCACCAGATAAACAAAAACACAAAAATAGAAGTAGCATCTGGATAAAACTGCATATTAACGGTTTTCAAGAGACATTAAACTGTTACAAGTCAAAAGTTCAAATAAATTATAAGAATCTAGTTGTATTCCAGTTATTACCAGTGATAAGTTACCTTTGGGTCACTGCTGTTGCAATTAATGATTAATAACTGGAATTAACCAGCCTATGTATTTAAATGTTTTACAATTTCATGAGTTCATATTTACAATAGTTTTTATATTTTGGGTATGTAAGTAGAAAGGTTCTATAAAAAGAAATTAAGAACTTACTTTCTTTTTTTGTACACAAAATATAATTCAGAAAAGAATGGTTTCAAACAATGTTTCTGAAAACCTTGATAAAAGTGTTTGAAAGGCATGTATTGGCCTTGTGTGATATGAAGTCAGGAGGATATCTAGTAACCACTAAGTGTCTGACACCAACTAAGCAGCTGATAGGTAGGTATTGTGAAAATTATCAAATATCGTCTTTGTAAACTTCCTTGTTTAGAAAACCTTTGTTGGCCACGAGTACTTGATTTAAACGTGCAAGCCTGTGGCTGACACAATACTCAATTAATAGATTGAAAAATATGCTCACCTCTCTCAGTCAAATAATGATTGCTGTAAATTTGATGACAGGGCTTCTATGACGGCTGATATCACTAGAGGAGGAATGCAGATTCGTCTGCAAACGTATAATATCATTTAACTTAGTGTTAGTGCCGAATTGCCGATACTGCTAAAAAGACGAATTTAGTTTGTTTTGATCAAGATATTAGCATGATAATAAATAGGCTACTATGTACTTTTGAGGTTATGTCCCCATGGAATGGACATGCATGTGTCAGTGTCACTTGAACGTCAAAATATACAAATGTCAATCGGCTCATAAAAAATATCAAGAATAAGTTTTCTGAAAAATAAAATAAATTCTATCTATACATAAAGGTATTATTTAATGTTAAAAAAATCTATGCCACTTTTATTGAAATTATATAACTCAAGAACGGCTGGACCGATTTAGATGCTTTTGGTTTTAAAGTAGGTAGTCGTAGTGGCCTAAGGAAAGTATAGAAGGTGAGAAAACATGGAATTAAGGCGGGTGAGGCCGCGTTTTGTTGAAATTTCTATGAGAATAATTATTTATATTAGGTATAAAACAACATCTCTGATGCTACAGGCGTCCATAGGTAGGCTGCGGTAACCGCTCTCCACCAAGTGGGCCGCATGCTTGTCTGCCAACTTGGTAGTACCTAAGTATATAAAAAAAAAAGTTTTGTCCACTCCTAACCCATGACGTGAAAAATGTATTACTAATGTGTGCTTCAAGCCACCTTTAACAAACAGCTTTGACTAGACCATCTGTCCATTTTGTTGATGGACGTCCACTAATTTTGGTTTAAAAAAAAGGTAAGATTTAAGAATTTGGTAACAATGAATGTAATATAGGTAGGTATGTAAGTAGGTACCTAAAGTTTTCCAAATTGTGGGTGCGGTTCTGACGTAGGTAGTTAATATTTTACTACGTACCTATCGGAGTTCAAGAAGATAATTGAGTAGGTAGTTATGTCACGGTCGCGGCCTAGCGATAACAATTGATTTCTCGGTGCTATCAGCTGCGGATGCTGTTGATACGCAAACGCAATAATAACATCTTATTTCACGGTTAGGTACTACGACTAGGTGCGACGGTTGTAGGGTTTTATAAACTAAACTAGCTGTGCCCGCGACTCCGTCCGCGTTAAATTATGTTTGTATGGGGGCACATGGAGCCACGTCTTAACATAACCTCGTGCATTTTTATCTAGGTACTTATATGATTAATACCTTCCTACACTACTTTTTCTTAACGTGTCTTTTTCGAGTGTCGTAAGAAAAAGACACTGTAAACAAACTAAGGCACCACATCAGAGAACGGTCAGTAACGTTAAGGTAGAGCCTAAATAAAATAGCCATCCCGGCCGCTAAACTAAAAGTTTACTCAACTACTAACCCTATCAAACGAAGTATCAATTGGTAACAAGCCAAGACCTTTGCGTGCGTATGGAGTTCCAATAAATTGGGTATTGCCCCATCAATTATTCAAGTGACCATCAGTCATGTAGCTAACCTTTCTACTATGTTACTACCGCACTATGAATTCGTGTTGGATACACATGCTTTCTATTCAAACTTTAGGCTTAGGTACTGTAAGAACAATTCTTACTGTGATTAATTATTTAGTTTTAATGCGTGGTGAATGGGTATGTACGTAAAATCAATATTTAAGACATTGTATTTTAAATACTTATTTTAATTATACTTAGGAACCTACTTAATAATCAAGTCCGTTAAGTGTTTATTATTGTTGGTTAATTTTTATACATTAATTATACTTGAGCTCGCCACTAAAATTAGCTAAATGAGGTGGCAATGGGTAAGCCATTTTAGCACGGAGAACAGATGGTTAAAAAAAGCAGTGATGGATATCCACCAACAAGATGGACGGATGATCTGCGGGCTACTAGTTCACGGTGGATGCAAGATTAACTAACTGAAAAATTAACTGGCAATTATTATGGGAGCCCTATGACCAGTTGAAATGACGATGATGATAACCCTCGAAGAGTGAGATAGAGTGGTACTCACCTACTCTACCTAAAACACTAAATTCTTAAAGACTTGGAGGCTTATTAAGCTCCTCATCACAGCACCGGCAAGCTAGCAATTAGACCGTGAACATAATCACAGGGGTGATTCTGGTAACTGATAGGCCGATCATAGTGTTCAATGAACCAGTAACTATTCATATTCAGGGCTCGAGTAGCATAAATACTTACCTACCCCTTTCCGCAGAAAATAAATCGGAATTAAAGTAGAGTTTGCTCCCACTTAGTCAACACGGCTCACAATAGACCATTTAAATTAAATTCTAAAAACTTATAAATACTTTTTTACTTAGGTAGGTACATTGATATTAGATACCTACATGCTTGTACATATTTCCAATAAAAAGCGTCATTAGAAGTCTATCGAATACTTATCTGATTCTTATTATTTTTATTATATTCTTAGTATCTATCTAAATATTGATGGATTACCGTCCTAAACAATAATAATGATTATGTTCACAGCTTAAAAAAGTATGTTTACTAATTAAACATAACCTACAGCCTACAGACTCTGTCTTCAATAATAATATTCTATGTACAAAGGATCCTGAATAAATTCTTTTCAGGGAACTAATTAACGAAAGTTATTAAAAGTTATCGAAGTCAATGAATTAATTTTCGTAGGAATTCATTAATTCCGAAGGATTCGTTAAAAAATTACGCTATGTTTTTCTTTAACCTCCTTGTTTCTTTGACAAAGTTTTCTTGCGATTTTTAAACCTCTTTGCAAGAGGGCAAAAAGGGAAAAGCCTCTTGCTCCCTCTTTTCCGCATAGTACCTACTATTCTTAGGCCAGCACTACACAACATGTATTTTTAATAAGTAATGTTACTAGGTATGCCAAATCGCTTGAAATGTTGTATCAGTAAAGCCTGCGTGTATACAAATACACTAGTTTTTGTTTAGTTAAAAAGTACCTAGTAGTTTTGATTTTATAGGCATTCAAAGTTTCGAAAAATATCGAGTCTCGCTAACAGTCACATGAGCGCTTGTGACGTCATAGTTTAACGTCGCGTGGGCCACGGCCCGCTTAGTATCAAGTCGCCAGCAGATTATAGTAGTAGTGCAATAGCTTGCGCAGTATTTTGTTGTGTTTTCGTCCGCGTATTAAGTTAATAGTTTAATAGTAGTACTTAAATATTATTCGATTTATAAAATGGATGAAGATAACTCAAATAGTAGAAGTACCTACCTAACATTAAACTTTGACGTTAAAGACAATATTACCTATACGTATTAAAGTTTTGTTGCTATTGGTATTTATCTATATACTATAGGTAGGTACCGCTGTTCTTAGTAAATTTAAATAAACAATATTGATTTATTGCAAACTAGCTTCTTAGTAAATTTAAATGAACAATACATTGATTTATTGCAAACGAGTACACTTCTTATCAATCAACATCTAGAACTATACATTTTCTTAGGATTAAAAGTAGCCTATGTGTTATTCTAGACTTCGTCCAGATCCGTTCAGTAGTTTTTTCGTGAAAGATATCAAACACACCCACTCACTTTCGCATTTATACTATTCGTAGGAAGTAGGATAGATACTTAGGATGTAAATGTAGTAGCTTGAACGTTACAGATGTACTAAACCTATTTTTTTAGGGTTCCGTAGCCAAATGGCAAAAACGGAACCCTTATAGATTCGTCATGTCCGTCCGTCCGTCCGTCCATCCGTCCTTCCGTCCGTCCGTCCGTATGTCACAGCCGTTTTTCTCCGAAACTATAAGAGCTATAAAGCTGAAATTTGGTAAGTAGCTTTATTAGACAGTAGCTTTATTAAATCTAAGAAGAAAAATAAATAAAATGCATTTTCTTAATGACAAACAAAAAAGTTAAGTAAGTAAGATAAGTAAGTAAGATGTATTCCGTGAACCGTACTAAGATTTCATAAAAAAATTGAAAAAAAAACATTACATTTGGGGGTCCCCATACATAGGACTGAAACTTAAAAACGTTTTTTAATCGGACCCATACGTGTGGGTTATCGATGAATAGGTCTTTAAAAATCATAACAATATTTCTAAAACCATTTAATTTTAAACTCAATAGTTTGGACGTGAGACTCTTCCAAAGTGCAAAACAGAGTGTCCCCCCCCTCCTCTAGTTTCTTAAATAAGAAGATGATAAATCTAGAAAAAATATATATTGTACATAACCATAAAAACTAACAACGAAAATTGGTTTGAACGAAATCTATGAAGTACCTAGTTTTTTTATAGTACGTCATAAACTATTTCATATAAACAATTACTGCGGAAGCCTACATGGGCGAGTCCGACTCGCACTTGGCCACTTTTATTTGTATTTATTTTACTTACAATATGCGTGAGGCCGTTTATTTTGATTTAAAACTTGTTTATGCGCTTCTATACACTTATCTATACGAATCTATACTAATATTATAAAGCGGAAGAGTTTGATTGTTTGTTTGTTTGTTTGAACGCGCTAATCTCAGGAACCGCTGGTCCGATTTCAAAAATTCTTTCAGTGTTGGATAGTCCATTTATCGAGGAAGGTTATAAGCTATATTACATTTTCAAAAAGTAGGGATCCGCACGGAAAACCCAAATATGTCACCCAAGATGTAAAAAAAAAATCTTATATCGCATGCGCTGCGAAAAGTATTCATTTTAGAAATATACAATGTACTACAATTTTGTAGAACACATTAATATCTACAAAAAATGTCGCGACAGCATATTTCTAACTATTATAGTTACGTCACAATAACAAGCGAATGCAAGCGGACTGAGTGAACCAGACTGATCGTGCTAAACTATGACGTCACACCGTAACCGGCGGCTCGCGTCGTACGGTTACAACTTGTTTTACTTCTAAATCGGAAACTAATTGATGTATCGAAGTAATTCTTTCACTAGTATTTTTTATATTTGACATAGAATATGGAGTGCTATTCATCAAAATTAGGTAACATTATCAATTGCCTATAAAGTACCTACTTATCTGTTTTGTTTTGAGGTAGTTTTCTGTGGCGTTCTATCTAACAAATTTTACACCAACTTTTAAATTACTCAATTGGGAAGGTATAGGTACCTGATAGATACCTACAGTTCTATACTACTACCTGCCATAGGTAGAAGACAAATTACGTTTAGCGTGCCGTTCAATAGAAAATATATACTTATTTCCTTTCCAACATTTAAAACCAGAAAATGTAATGCACCTTACATTAAAAACCGCTTAGCATGGTACGAAATATCGTTGGTAATTTCGGATAAAAAACAACACAGAAAATAAGGTAGGGGACAGAATTTGTATTGTGCGGTTGGTAATGGTCACACTATTTTCGAGTTTTCGACCAAAGCCAAAGTAATTGGAGGCTTTAGGTTACCGTTTCGGTTCATTGGGTTTACAATTTTAAACAAGTTTTTTGGCAAACACCTATCTAGAGCCCACTATATTTAAAACCTATATTTAAAATGTAGGTAAGTAAGTTTATTATAAAAATATAAGCTTTATAATTTTTCACCAGAACTTCATAACGGGTTATTAGGGGCCAGCTAGTATTTATATGAGAGGAACGTTTTGGGTCTCCTATTATGGATCAATAGGTTAGACTAGACTATCGGAGACCCTTTGGCAAAAACACATTATTTATAGGTACTTACTTATTTTAATATTTATTTTATTTCTATTGTATCGTTATGGTAGCAGGATTAGTAGGTAGGTAAACCATCTGTAAAAATATCAGCTTATTTCGTTAGATAGATTTATCTAATGATTTTTTAAAGAATGTGCTACTGACAATACAGACCTACTGATACGGAAAACTGAGTCTATGGAAAATGCTCATTTTCATTCAACGCATTGGTGTACAATTATACCTATCTAATCTATCGATAAATCTAACGGCCCAGATAAAGTGAGTCGGTAGAAATATTTCGCTTGCATAAAATTAAGCTGAAACTAAAACTCTGAAACATTATACAACGTCCACCAACCGTGACCAAAAGCCGCTACCGACGCAACTATTAATCCTGCCAACTAAATTACCAACTAGACCAATGAAAACTGCGCGCTATAAAAGTTCAACATTTTACAATGAACTCTAATAAATCCAGTGAAGTGAACTTGATTCCCAACGTATCGTTCACGATTGAATGGATATTCACTCATTCGTTCATTAAACCAGTTTCATATCGGGCCGTGATGGTTTATCTCTTTATCTTCGAAAATCGAATTGGTTAGTTATAAAAATAATTTAAATACAATAAGGTTCTGAAATAAAACCTTTAAATTGGGGTTAAATCATTTTTGCATGAAGCCTGGCATAGGTAAATAGTAATCCGCCATTTTGCCATCCGTCGTTACTTTTATTTTTTTGACTTTTATTTCTTTATAGAGATAACTTGATATTTCCATTTTATCTTTCGTTGAATATTACCTACCGCTATAAAGTGTCAATTACGATGCGAGACACCGGTCTGGCATTTCTAGTGCTTTCCGCAGAAAATCAGGTCTTTATAATGCAATCGTCGCAGAATCAGGATTTCTAGATACCTCTATGCGGAGTGGAGATTTGCGTGGTTTATAAGATAAATGGAGCTTATTTTTGATTCACCGAGATTAGATCTGATGAAGGGCTACTGACCTGTACCTAGTAGGTACTGTTGTTATATTATGTGGTAGGTATGCGTGAAGATCGTAGACAGGTAGGTACTTATCAATTTCATCAAGATCGTGCGCTTTCGGCGTTGAAAAACTAAGGACAGAACTAGCATCTAGATCAAGGTACCTACATGTGCCCAGTTCGGTAAAACGGGTGAAGAATAAAATATATTATTCTGTGGGTACTTATCTATTTATTTTATATAAGCAAACAAAATATATAAGCAAAATCGACCATTTTTTAAGAAATAGGTACTCTTATAATAAACATTTTGTGCTTTAGGTACTCCTTCACTACGAATACCTTTAAATTTTAACTGAAATTTTCCGACAGAAAAATCTATTAGGTATCTATCCTCCTCGAAGCCCCAACCGGAAAGCAAGTAAGATGATCTAGTTTGCGCAAGTATTTTAAGCCGATATTATGATCATGCTTGGCAGCTGCCTCGGTTATGTCACACATTCCTATAGGAGGAGCAGACTAGGTTTTTGAGAAGACAGTTTGCTTATGCCAAGATGTTGAAAATTTCATCTTGATTGAAGACTTGGCTTCAACCGCGGTTCCCTTGTTCGGGGAATTTTGGTTAGACGGCATTGTAGGTAAAGCACTTTGATAGTCAGGATCTCTATTAAAATATGCTTTTAAGACAGTTTTCGCAATTTCTTTTGTAGAACTTTACGGTTATTTTTTTGCTGGAAGCAAAGAAATAATAAGTGTTATATGCCGAGGTCTAGTGAATATCAAACGCTTTGGATGCGCAAATCAACAACAGCAATTTATTCTTTATCTCTAAACCGTTTTTTTCTGAAATCTACTGCATACACAAAACGCCTGGTGAATGTGGTTGCTACGAGTATACCAATTTTCGCATAACCTACGTTAGGTTAAATTGAATAAACTCCTATACAATAATAGGACGTGATGATCCTACTAATGCCAAGTTTTAAGAATGGATGGACTATATTATATCATAATAACACATAGGCTGGGTACTATTTACCGCGAGAAAACCCACTATAACATGAAAAAATTAGTTAATACGCAGGCAAAGCCGCGGGTGAAAACTAGTAGGATAAAAATTATTATGTGAGTTGCTTCAAAATTTAAAATAAAAGAACATAATGTATGTGTCACCGTTCGTAACATCTTCAGGTTAAACAAAACTCTTCGGAACTGCTAAACCCCTTTTGCTTAATGCAAGCCCAAATTGTGCCCATAAAACCAGCTTATCGAGTAAAGTGTAATTAGTACACAGTATAATTTCGTAGGCATGGGCGATTTGGTGGAAATCTTGGCTACACTGTTGCAATTAAGGCGGGTTTAGTGTTGGCCGGTGGATCCAATTAACGGCCAGCGACGGCGATCCATTATCTGGGAGTCTTTGGGTCAATTGTGTCTTCGCGCTTAAGATATTTAGATTAAACGTGCCAATGTTTTTGTGCTTTGTTGACTGAGGTGCTTTAATGTTCAAGGCTTGATAAAAAAGTAAATATGCACCGTTTTCAGCATAGTTTATGTTATAAATCGCAGTCATGTTGGTCGTAATTTACATGTTCAAAATAATTAGGTACTTATCTTCTAATATATAAAATTCTCGTGTCACAGTTTTCGTTGCCATACTCCTCCGAAACGGCTTGACCGATTTTGATGAAATTTTTTGTGCTTATCCGGTATCTATGAGAATCGGCCAACATCTATTTTTCATCCCCCTAAATGTTAGGGGTAGTCCACCCCTAAATTTTTTTTATAAATTATTTATATGACAAAACAACGTTTGCCGGGTCAGCTAGTATTTATATAAATATAAAGTGGTGTGAAAGTTTATAATAATATGATGTCGCTGCAATGAGTTTCAAAATACTATGTTTCAAATAAAAATTAAATTTTGTGAGAATTTTCACTTTGTTTGAAATGAAATACCTTCCAGCAACTCATTTACTCCTTTCAACTCATTTATCTAGAATTTTCAGTATAACAAAGTATCGCCATGAACTCGGATAAACCCATTTGAACTCTCCATACTGTTATCGGGATGTCCAGTTGACTGGACGAGAAAAATCCTGCTTTATGATTTGTAAAATTACCTCAACAGATGCCACTCTTATTTCCAGATAATATTTCATGGATCTCAGCTCGGTTATTGTTTTTTCTCGAAAATAATTTTGAAATAAATTATGTTTGTTGATTATGACCGTGATAATCATGATAATCGTGATAATCAAACAAGAACATAATAAATCTCTTTGTCAGTTTACGCGAGAAGAGATGGGTTGTACTATACTAAGGCTGGCGCCACTCAGCAAGACAAAAGTATTATTATTTTCAATATTTAGTTTCAATATTTTGTTTTTTTTTCTTCTTTTTGTAGGAGCGATTCTAAAATTTACTTTTAATAAAACCACACGCTTAATAGCAGCGTGTTGTTTTGTAAAGGTAGTACCTACCTACGATCTACATTTTAACTGATATATCCTTCTAATAGAAATCCATACAGCATGAGCAAAACCGTGTGACGTAATAGTTTTTGTACAACGAACAACAAAGTATGGCTTTTAGTAGTCTATTAATATCGAACTATTAGTTTCACCTTTTGCAACTATTCTGATTGAGTCAAGGAAACGAGTAAACTCTATTATTGACTGAGAACAATACCCATTATACCTTTAGGAAATGTAATAATGGTCTTTGAATGTCATGAAATTTATAGGAACGTGATTGAATGAAGTTACCGTTGGTTTTTCATTGTATTTGAAGATAAAAGGAAATTTTAGCTTTAAAACTGTCGAGGGGTAAAGTTTGCATTATCTTGACTCATTTTATAATATCTGAGATGTTTGTTTGAACAGGGTTATCCGTAGTACATACGACTCAACCAATTTTGAAAATATTTCGTTATATTTCCCATTTAATAAGGAATGTTTAACTAAATGCTATTTTAACCGCACCTCGGAAAAATCCAAAAATTGTGGGCCTTCGCCAAGTATGATGATAAAGATAATATATAAGAACACAACAAGTATTAATCCATTTTGATTATTTCAAAATACATTCTTTATAAATGGTATAAAAAGTTAAAATAACATCTCTACATGTAGAGCTGCTTCATGTTTGATTCCAAAGATACTTTCCAATTCGTGTTTCTGTTCGGTTCGTCACAACACTTGTAGAATTTTATCCACCTATTGTAATTCGAAACTAATGCATTATATGTATCCGATATATCGAAAACTAAACGGGAAGACGTGACTACTAGGTACAAGGATACAGGTCACGTAAGACTTTACTTATTCTTGCATTGTTTTAATGTTATGTAACTTTAGTAAAAAATTGTGTTGTCTTATATTCTGTGCATGGTGTATGTGTCTGTTACTAGGTAAGCATTTATCTATAGTAAGTTTAGCAATAAGTTATGATGAATGTCGCAATGCCTAACCCGTTGTCGCATAGTAATAACAAATATATTATACATATATGTTTTACGATATCCGAGGCTAGTGTGGTGTGCTGATGCAGTTTACAACAGAATGTATGTCTTAGTAGAGGGTTCTCTTAGGATCACTTTGTCACTAAATGAACACAATTCTGTTTATTTAAACATAACAAAGTCAACCGGCGCTTTATTCCTTTACCAACGAACCCCCGGGCTACACTCTGAACCCCTTGAACTTATCTCAAAAATCTGATCTCTCGTCTGATTTTATAGTTTACTTCGAGCGAACATTCTATTTTGTATACATATATCGTAGTAGTGATCCCTACAAATGTTAAGAAATCACGTTGTAGGTAAATACAAAAGTCTTCAAGTTGGTTATTTTATGCATACCATGCAATATGCTTCTTTGCACAAATATAGATACAAAATTAGTAGCGTTATAACAATCTATATTAGCTAGGTTTTGGATTTTTCACTCATTTCACTCATGTAACAGTAAAAATTTATTCATAATATTCTCTTTTTCATAACAATTAGGTAATCGGATCAGGCACTTACTAACCATAAATAGCTTGATAATATACGTCGGTTAAAGATATATAATACAGTGTGGTATTTTTATCTCAACTTTGCAAACTTACACATCCATTAGAGACAGTTTTATATTATTTGGAAATACTCTAGCAGCGTAAAAGCGTTCCCATGTATGAAAGTAACTTGTCTCTCAAACTTCAGATCAGGTGAGGCTAGTTCTAGATTTATCTTGATTTGAAGTGTAGGAGCTTAGTATGAAAAAATTGAATACTTCAGTTTTCCGCTCACACACTTTAGTAATCTACTTAAGTCAATCAACTCTTGTTAAAGCTTCTCATTTCGAAGATTTACACTATAAACAGTTTATACTCGTATTTATTTAATTTCGCATAGCGATTTTAAACATTGGAAACTTTTTTTAAAAGTAATTAATCTTATGTTTTCTCATCTTTTAAAACCATCCTTGGGCTACTACGACTACTTTAAAACGTACCTAAATCGGCCCAGCCGTTCACGCGTGGTGACGTGACAAGGGATTTATTTTCATATAATGTCTGGTGATAAAAGGACCAGTTATTTATTACGTAAGAAAAGCAAGACCATCCCATGCACTACTAAGTGGATCTAGAGAATCGGATTGAGTAGAAAACTTGATAAACGTCGCTAAAAGTTCTCATTGTTATTCAATTCAGATCCGGGAATAATTTCAAGAAAATTTCAATGAAAATTTATCGGGTCCTTAATTAAGTTTCATAATCAATGTTGGCCTAATTCCCAACGGATTTCTGTGCCTATTGAGTGATTATTTAGCTCGGAGTCGAGTTGTTTTGTGAGGAATGGGCGCTTAATAGGCTACTTGTTTGATTTTTAATTAAAATCACGCCTGTTCGAGGAATTCATGAATTAATTTACTATGTAGATTGAGTATGAATTGCCTTAAAATTGGGCTCTTTTCTGATGACTTTGAAGAATGATTGCTGCTATGAATATTGAAAATAAAGTACGGAGTTCTTGGGTCAATCGATAGGACTAACCTTGGTAGAATGCTTTAATATTTACCAATATACCTACTCATCTACCTAGGTAGCTGTAGAACTTGAACTTTTTCGTTGTATTTAGTTCGTTAATCTGAAAAATATATCTACTACAAGAATCATTTATCAGTTGACCAAATTATTACATTTTATATTTCATTTTTAAATTCTTTGGGAAACTTACAGCTAGTTAATTATTAATAAGTCAAAAATTAATAAAGAGCCTTTTGTTAGTATACTAGTTAAGAAAGCCAATTGGGAGCGTACACTAATATCAAATTAGTACCTAACTTAATAAGCTATGTACTTAATACTATGAAAGTCCTACAAAGTTGATTTCAAAACTAAAACACACAAATAAGAAAAAATAGCCGCTTAGGAATTAAAGTGCGGTTTCTCAAATAACCCTGATTATATCAGCACCCCGTTTACAATGACAACGGATTCTAAAATGGCTTATCGCGGAATCGATGCCGAAATTAAAATTAATGGACCGTAGTTACTTTTTCAGCGATTTCATTTTGCGTCCCATTTGCTTTGAATATTGTCCACGAAAAAACCTTTAATGATTATTACGTTTTGTTTTCCTCGTTCGTTTGGTTGGTTTACTTCTGAAATGTTAATATTGAAAAAGAGATCGCAAGTAATGCTTACAAATTGGATTTTCAAACGGTTATTATTTTAAAATTATTCTCGAATACAGGTTAATAAGATTGATTTCAATGATATTAAAATAATTAACATGCAGCGCTGTCACGTAATTTTTTATTCAACATTATTATTTTTGTTTTCGTAAACACATTAGGTACGGTAGATATTTTAAATTTAATACTAAAAAACATTAATTAATTTAATTATAAAATATAAAAATTTCTAATAATCAAAATATGTTTCAGTCTTCCTTAGTTTCATTATTGTTAGAAGTTAACTTCGCAGTAACCGTCGACTGGAATTAATTTCTACTAGAAGCTCCGGCCAACGTAATATTTGCCGGGATAGAATTACCTTGCTCAAATTCTACTGCTTACAACGGAAAGTCAAACAATTCCGCTGATGGAATTGAGCCTTGTAACGCTTCAGTGTGGAAGTGAGAGCGTCAATTTGCTGTCCGATTTTAGACGATACATTTTAGTCTCGTTTATTTTACTTGCCACAGAATTTTTAAGATTTAATCAGTTATAATCTGAATCAACAAGAAAGTTTCAGCTTCAGAATCAACTTCAGCTTACTGTATAAGATACTATCTGACCTGCCAGGCTACTATCTGATCGGCCCAGCTGATATTGAGTTATAAAATTACAATGAAATGGGTCAATGAATTTTATACATATACAGGGTTACAGGAAAAATGGTGCTAGATCTGTGAAGAGCGTGGAGTACCCATCATTTCTGACTTATTTCACTATGAAACACCCTGTCCTAAACTTAACCATTTTCGAGATATTCGACTTTTAATTTTTTTATCGAAGATTGCCGATTTTTAGACTTCTAAATTAAATTTTGTTTATTTTGTGTATCTAATTATTAATATTTTTGCATTTTTACATGTGTAATAAGATGCTTTAGGACGTCAATCATTAAAATAGTACATAAGTTAATTGAATAGACCGTAGTAGACATGTGAAAGTACTAAATTACTTAAGAAAATTAGAAAGTTTATTTTTCTCTGAGGGATATCTAAAAAAAATATTATGGCAGTTGTTCGGCAGATGTGTTTTAAAATATCTACATTTCATCAGCTATCTAACGAGGTATAACAATCTAGGGTTTGTATTACATTTCGTGGAAAAAAGTAGTTGGGACGCTCCAGGTAGCCGTTCTAATGGCTACAGCTAACGTGGTTTACAGTGCATACTGCTGGCCTATACCCGTACCATTACACGCCGGTACACGTTATTAAAGAAGGAGACCCCGCGAGAAGATTGGACTTTTGCAGATTTATGCTAAATGCTGACGTAGAAGACCCAGATTTTCTAAGAAATATCTTGTGGACGGATGAGTCCAAATTTGATAAAGACGGCATAACTAACTATCACAACGCCCATTACTGGGCCCCAAAAGAACTAAGGAATCCCAATAAGAAAAGAGTGTCGGGGTCCCAACGAAGATTCAGCGTGAATGTGTGGATGGGCATTATCTCCAATCATTTGATTGGACCTTACTTTCTCCCGGATATTCTAAACGGGGAAAGCTACGAAAATTTCCTGAGAGCAGACTTGAGTGATTTACTGGATGATTTGCCACTCAACCTGATCAGGAACATGTGGTTCCAACACGATGGCTGCCCTGCCCATTTTAGGAGAAGTGTCAGAGACTGGCTAGACACAAATTACCCAAACAAATGGATAGGACGAGGTGGGCCGTTGCCATGGCCAGCAAGAAGTCCGGACCTAACCCCCATGTATTTTCATGTGTGGGGTGCATGAAAACTCTTGTGTACAACGAGCCAAATCCAATTTCGTCTGTGGAAGAATTAAGAGAAAGGATTGTGGATGCAGCAAATAAAATGAGGACCACGTTGACCACTGGAGTAGTAAAGACTGGTCTCCGTAGAAGGATGCGACAATGTATCAGAAACAGGGGTGGCCATGTTGAACATGAACTGTAAAATAAGAAAAAGTTGTGTGAAAACCTTTAATAAATAACATTTCATGCTTACCTATTGTTTTATTATAACTTTTAGGGCTAAGTATAAATTTTCTCATCTCCACTGTCGCCTATGAAACTATTTTTTTTCAATGCATTTGAATAAAACCCTTGATTATTATACCTCGTTAGATAGCTGATGAAACGTAGATATTTTAAAACACATCTGCCGAACAACTGCCATAATATTTTTTTTAGATATCCCTCAGAGAAAAATAAACTTTCTAATTTTCTTAAGTAATTTAGTACTTTCACATGTCTACTACGGTCTATTCAATTAACTTATGTACTATTTTAATGATTGACGTCCTAAAGCATCTTATTACACATGTAAAAATGCAAAAATAATAATAATTAGATACACGAAATAAACAAAATTTAATTTAGTAGTCTAAAAATCGGCAATCTTCAATAAAAAAATTAAAAGTCGAATATCTCGAAAATGGTTAAGTTTAGGACTGGGTGTTTCATAGTGAAATAAGTCAGAAATGATGGGTACTCCACGCTCTTCACGGATCTAGCACCATTTTTCCTGTATAGACTAATACGGTCCTCGTATATTAGTTTTTTTTAAGTTTAAAGTAGAAAAGGTCTCTTAAGAATTTCATTTCTTAAAGAGTATAAGTTTCCAGTTTCTCCAAGTCTTGGCTTCCGTTCAAAAGCCAACATCCCGTGAGATTCCAATCGCTGGTGTCAAATCACCTCGCGGTTTGGCACCTATTGTGTGGCGAACACAGACTGAGCTGCAGAAGTGGCCTGCTTAGATCTTAGACACAATGGTATATTAGCCAACCCGAGCCATATTGGCTAAGTGGGTGCACACGCAACTTTAAATCCGAAGGACGACCTTCGGATTAATTTAACACACGAATGTTCAAACCCCGCCGCTCATCATTAGCGGCCCATACACTAACGTTCATTCCTGCCGGAATGTACAATCCTTACGGAATGAATGCCAGTGTATGTGCAAGAGCAAGAAAGAAAAACGGTATTACATATAACACCGCGACCCTTCACGTCGTGTTTTATTTTATCCCGTCGCTTATCTGTACAGTTTGCACGACGGGATAAGCCGGAAGGAATGAACGTTAGTGTATGGGCCGCTAATCTCTGGATCCTCTCTTTGAAAAAAATATGTGAGCTTTAAAATCACGTGCTCTAACGGTAAAGGCTATAACATCGTGAAGGAACGGGCATGTTCTGAGAGCTTTGAAAGTTTTAAGAAAACTTTTTTATCAAAAGTTTTTTTTATAAAACCCAGGATTATGAAAAAAAAACAACATAAATATAGGTGATATATACGTTTCTAAACTACCTATATAATAGGCAATACGACAAACCTTGGAGTAAAATACCTACCTACTAAAGGTAGAGACGGGATTCCAGTAAATTCGTTCAGTGAATATTATTAGAACCCTGAACTTTAAGGTTATCATAATAACATGAAACGTGTGCTCAAAATAGTATTTTGATTATGACAAACTTAGAAATAATTATGGTTCAACGGAAAGCCGGTCTGGTCTATTCAGAGTTTTCTGCTATCATTAGTACATTAAGAATTTATTGACCCAATAGTACAAATATGTAAAAACAATCTCAGCTTTATTATTACGACTAAGATTTAGGATAGTAGCATATTTAAATAAAAAATAGTTAAATTTGTATTTCAGGCCTTTGCTGATGCTCATTACATTTACAGCATATATAAACGCACTTATGTTTCTACCGAATCAATGTTTTAGTACCCTGGTTCGTTGAAATATTCAACTACTTTATCATCCAAAGAACAACGGCAAGAAACAATCAGCCCTCAAATTGAAATGTTAATATTGGCAATCCATCAGCTTTTAAGTTGGAAGTTTTACGCATAAAGGTTCTGCGTAAAATAGTAGGCGAAGTTTCCTTGTTTGGATTCTTGGATAGGCCTATCTATCAAAGCGGTCGGCACAGTGGAAAACTTGAAAGTTTTCCATGGAAATTATGTTATTCGCCCATTTTATTGTATTATACAAAGTGGAGAGGATGTTTTTAGAACCAAATTGAGTTGAAATTGTTTCGTGTTATGAGAAAATTATATTAAAATTAGATGTAAAAGTTAAATAAAATGTTTGTTTTGATTGAAAGAGGCGAAGAGCTTTGGTCAACCGTGTGGTAATCTAAAAATAGTACAACCCCATCTTCTGCCGTAGGTTTCGTGTGTACACTGGAAAGCTTGGTGGTTATGCCAATTCCACTTAGATCGGAAACTACTTACGGGTGTACCTACCAAATATTTCTTTTTGGGAGACCCGTAGACGGTTTTATTTTAAGCAATCCTGTAGTCCAAACGTCGCACCGTTATTTTTAATAGGAATAATAATGTCGCGGACTTAGAAAACAGAACAAGAGGGATATAAATATTATATCATAATGCACTGTGCAGATATGCTCACCAAACTTGGCAGTTTGTATTGTTTATTTAATAATAAAGTTGTATTTTTTAATAATAAAGTTTGATATTGAATGTTACGGTTAAAAGTAATCCTTCTGTAAGTCTTATACAAAGTGGGCCAGTACTAAGTCATTAATAATCTTGGGGAGAAAACGAGAGTTTTCTACGCACGTTTTTCATTAAATCCCAGAGCGGAATTTGTAAAATCAATGGCGGTAATGAAAATAAACCGTTGAATTATAGCCACAAGGTACATTTTGCCTTTTGTTATTATTTCGGAAAAGTGTAACACTCAAAATAGCGAAAGTTTATCGATGTGTATTTATTTATTACTAGCGACCCCCCCGTGATTCGCCTCGGGTACCTAATTATACTGATAAACCCTCCTCTTGTATCCCTCTACCTATTAAAAAAAAGTGTGGCACTCGAAGACTTCCGCGGTAAGGCTATTGCACGGTCGGAGTGGGTGGTGTTAGGTTATTTTCGTTACGGAATTTCTGGATTCGGTCTCCACGCTCAAGGCCCGCGATAGAAGCTATGCAATAGCTTAAACTTTGCGTAGTTTTAAAGATATATTAGATTTACATACAGCGACTTTTCTCTATTTTGCGCAAATCATGACCACATTATAGTTTATATTTGCACGACGAACACATTATTAGGTACTAAAATATTTTTTTAACCTGGTATGTGATAAATAGGCTTCATTTTGGCGTAGTGTCGATTGTACCATTGATTAGTACCATCAATGGTACAAATGACACTACTTTGTGTCATTTGTACCATCAATGGTACTACCGACACTAGCACGTGTCGCTAGTACCATTGCATCGAATATATACATAAAAAAATATAATAGGGTGTTTAGTTGTAATAAATAATTCCAACAATTCATTGAGGAACAAAACCTTCTTGGATGTTTCTGCTTATAATATATTGGCCACTTTGAAAATTTTCTTGAAAATGCTGGTTCACGGTGGACGCAGGCTGCATCCGACCGTAATACCTGGAGGTCGTTAAGGGAAGGGAGGCCTATGTCCAGTAGTTGACGTCCAACGGCTGACATGATGATGACGAAGTATGCATTTTGTCCTAAGGTACTAAATGATTATCCTTGAAACAGTTTAACAAACAGTTTAACTTATAAACTGATAGGTGTCTAGATGACATTTGTCAAAATGACAGCTGTCAAACTTTAAACTGCCACAACTCTGAAACGGCTGGACCTAGAGATGCCGTACTATTTCAACATTTACGTTGACAGCTGTGAAACTTTAAACTGCCATAACTCTGAAACGACCTCGTACTGTTGTCAGAATCAAGTTCGCAACTACAAAACATGATCCAATCATTAAACGCGGCAAGTAGAGAAGTTGGATTAGAGATGAATCTATCAAAAACCATGCTGATGACAAACAATACGGAAAAGATTATAGCTGTAGACAATGAAATACTAATATATACTAAAAAGTACATCTACTTAGGCAAACAAATCAGTTTTGACAAGGATAACAATTATTCAGAAATAGAGCGACGTATACAACTGACCTGGAATAAGTACTGGGGCATGAAGGAAATTTTCAAGAGTAACATGCCAGTAAAAATAAAAACAAAAGCTATGTCAAGTTGCCTTTTACCGTGCCTCACCTATGCATGTCAGACGTGGAAATTTACTGAAAAGATAAGGAAAAAAATTATCACTTGTCAAAGGGGTTTAGAAAGAAGCATGCTGAAAATAAAGAAAATCCAAAAGATTAGACACACAAAAATAAGAAATTTATCCAAAGCTACCGATGCATTAAATCTTGCTCAAAAGCTAAAATGGAAGTGGGCAGGACATGTGGCAAGATTGAAAGATGAGCGTTGGACCAATCGGGTGACACGGTGGAAAGGACCAACTGGAAATCGTAGCAGAGGAAGACCAATTACAAGATGGATAGATGACATCGTGAAGGTAGCTGGCCCGAGGTGGATGGAGACAGCACAGGATAGAGACCGGTGGGCGTCTTTGGAGGAGGCCTTCACCCACAGAGGGGTTCCTACAGACTAACTATCAAAAGAATTAACTACATTTAGGATTAAGTTTAAACATATTTTTTGTCTGTAAGAAATAAAAAGGCTTTTTATTTTATTTTATTTATTTTATTTATTTTATAACTCTGAAACGGCTGGACCTAGAGATCCCGTACAAAGTTCAATCGACAGGTGTTAGAGAGAGCAACATTTTCGATGACAGCTGTCAAACTTAAATATCATAATATTCATATAATATTAATAATAATAATATTAAATATTTTTGTTATTTTTCAGGAATAGTTTTCAGCAAAATTTTTTGTTATTATTGCAACACTTTTATAATGTTGTTATGTTGACATGTTTGTATAAAATCTAGATCGTAAGAATTAATTGAGTTACTCAAGTTGTAAGTAATTTTATTCTGTTTTGTGAACTAATAAATAAATATAATAAAATAAGATTGAGACGAAATTATTACTTTTAATTTGTTTTTTTTTTTCACGAGTAAATAATACACGGTATAAACTTGTATGTTTTTCAATGGTACAAATGACACAAAGTAGTGTCATTTGTACCATTGATGGTACTAATCAATGGTACAATCGACACTACGCCTTCATTTTCTACGAAATTACTCTCTTCTCGGAAAAACCTAAAAACTGTACTTAGGTCGATCGGAAAAGATACATCGTGAATATATTTTTAAGTAAGATTCCATTACAATGGCAGAAAGCTTCTTACTTTCCAAGTTTCTGAGAACTTGAGGACTTAACTTAGACAACCTCTGAGGCGGGTCCGATTACCTCACAGAAAAAATAAAAATAGATTTCTATTTTATTTTTAGTGTTTCTATGTATCGTTAAAATATTGTATATTGTATAAAGTGTATTTGCACCCGAAACACAAGCATTAAGTTTACCACGTTTACTTCACGATTCAAAATAGTTCATATTCATCCAAAGGTTGCCTGGAAGAGATCGCTTTTAGTGATAAGACCGCCAATTGTACAATTAGTTAAATTTGTTGTCCTGTATTTATCTATCTCTAACCCGCACGTGGTCAGCGTGAATCCCTCTCATCAACAGCGGGAACGAAGTTAATAAGGGTGATAATGAAAAAAAAATAATAATAAAGAAAGAACCTACTTGTGTGATCAATTAGGTAAGTACAAGTTTTAAAAACTAGTTGATCTAACTAGCGAGTTATTGTTGTTTTTTAACCTATTAAACCTTACCTGGGCCTTGATAAGCTGTGATTGAATTTTTATTTATTTTGTTTAAACTAATTAAATGCTTGTTTTTTTTTACGATTTGCCTAAATTGTAAATTTATTACAATAATCTGTTTGTTTCATGGGTTAATTGTAGGTAAACCTGGGCTATTTTAAAACGAAAACCTACATCAGCCCTGCCGTTCTTAAAAAGTTATAAAATCACAACGAAAAGTGGCATTGATTTTGATATTATAGATCTCAACTGTTTCATAAAAATTCATAGCCTCGGATTAAAACGGACTTATTATTCATTAAACGATACATATTTATTGCAAAAATGTTTATTTGCAGTAAGCTAGCGTACAGATGAGGTTTGACTCGTACCATTTTCAATTTAAATTCTGGTTGATGTGGGCGGGTTGAATAAATCTTGGTAATTAAAAAGATAAATAAAAATGCGGTGCTCAAGTGCTTAGCAGCATACATAATTGATTTATTTTGCTTTGATGTTATGTTTGGCAAAATTAAAACAACATTTTGAATGCTGAAAGTTCACGGAGTTGGTAAGGCTTTTGCAAATATTAGAAATCGTATGGAGATTTTGTTCTTTGTTAAACTGATGGATGCAATCAGTGCATAACTGAGATATCAGGTATAGAATAAATTCGAGCTTTTTACGCAATCATAACTATAGCGTCACTACGCTGTCGAGGATTACGCCAGCGCAGCCAGGGCTAAATTGGAAGGCGTGGGTTCGACTCCCACTTTAGGACCAAGAGGTAACGTTGTATTTTTTCTAATATTTAGAAAGCTTAAGTGAGTCAATCACTATAAAAATAAAGGCTTTTGAATTTAAATCTAACACTAAAGGGCACAACAAATCATCACATCATTATAAACCTATTATAAGGTAAAATAAACAAAACAAACTTTTTAAGGTATACCTAGGCAAAAATTTATAATGTGATTACTAATCTGAATAGAGAGACGGTAGAAAATGTATTGTATTTCTTTTCAACAATATTTATTTCTGTCGGTTAGAAACACGATTCTCTACTCTTCTGTATATAAAATTAAGCATTCCTAACACACCCACACAATAGTACCGAAGTAAATCTGTGATTTCTACAGAGTTCTATCTGGAATACCTAACTATTTCTCAAGCGTTCGTAACAAAAGTTCGTTCAACCGTGGATACGTTAGCTCAAGCTCCTTAGGGCGAGCTTAATATTTTTTTGTATTGTCATGACGGTAGTAAAAAGTTAAGTGCTAGGTCTTTGTGTTGTATCTAATGGGTATCTACCATACATGACTATAAAGGTATTATTTCGTTCTTAGCAACCGCGACACGGAACAGCGACCAGGCAACCCCTCGACAATTCGTCGTGGCATTTTTACGTTCTTAAATCTAACATGAATTGTTGAATAAAATACTTGAAAACTAAACACAAAATGGTTAGGTACTTACCACTATGTTTTATATCGTGTCATTGTATTTATCGGCAATTTTGTTAGCTTTAAAGTATTTTCCATTTGCATTGTTTACCAAGTTTAACTACATTATTTATTATTGTTTCTCAAAAGCCTAACTAAAGAGGCTGAACAATGCAACAACATTCACCTGACAAACTAAATATTAATATCAGTTGTGCAGTCGCCGGGATGGCTTCATGCATAATGCAGCAAGCTGATTGTACAACATAGGGTTCCCGTTCTTTGAAAATATATATCCTTGTTTGCCTTCCGTAACTTCGATAACAAAATTTATAGATACGACGCCGTAGCAACAAGTGAAAATATTATTTGTACCTATGAACCCTCCAATAGGACGATTTCTTTTTAAGAATGTACATGAGTACTCACTAATATTTTATGAAATTAATAGGAAAAATAAACTGTATGTAAGTTTATTTGTAGGTATACCTACTTCCATTTAAAGCGGAAAGTTTAATTAATTTCACGAATCTTAATGTTTGTGTTATAACGAAATTTCATATTCTACATTACCTACATATTCTACATATCACCTAGCTAATTTTATTTCTTATAATTTATGGCAAAAATAAAAAAATCTACTAAGTATTACTTTATAAAATATCTACAATTAAATTATCATCTTGAATTTAATACAATCATTATATGTTGGCTATTATTTACTTAGTTTATTATTGCCTTTCGTATCTAATCGTTAAAATGTTCCTTTAAAGTATAGGGACGATACTAACACCATTGTGTACAGTAATCTTTTTGTAAATTATTTTAATTTTCTTAGCAGCTTATTGCATAAGCCTGTTCATCCATTGTAAAGTTTGCATTGTTTTAAAATGGCCCACAAGGAGAGAGCGGCTGAGACTATTCAGCATTCATTTGATAGTGTTGATAGCACTCTGAAAACAATCTAATGGATATGAATAGACCCCGAGCGTCAATTCCAGAACAATCTTAATAGTAGGGATTGTTCTCCTTCTATAGCCCGTTAGTAGCTTTATTTTAATTCGCTAGGGGGATATAGGAAGCCCGTAGTGGCTATTGAGTCTGATACTAGAAGGGAATTTGGTGTGCATTGCGTTTAATTACTTTTAGCCATTTAGCTTGTGGCGTAGCTGCGTTGGTTAGAATGCCGTGTGGTTCAGACCTATAGGGGAGACCAAGGCCAGAAGTGGGACGTAATGAGTTGTTGTTATAATGATGATGGTGTCTTGTAGTGTTAGAGCGAGATGTCATCGCAGGATTATTTTCTTTCTCACGCAAAAAATGTCAAGTTCAAAGGGAAATAAATAAATGGTAGTACCTCATGGTAGTTGATTTCGATAACTTTAGCTGCTACTGTCATTTTGGTACAACTTCTTGCAAATATTATTTGTTTAATTCGCTATTAGGTATACAATAGGTACTCTGATATTACAATAATGTAACCTAACCCTAACTTTATCCGTTTCCAACAAATCACATTACGATGCTCCATATTCTTCATATAACTTACAAAAACAATGGTATCTTTCATGCAAAGCAACAACACCAATGCATCCCAAAGCGATCGCAACTTGAATACCAATCTCTCATTTTGTTGCTACAAATCGTTCGCGATACATAAATCATGGGATAGAGCAAAAACTGTGTGCATGTTGTAAGTAAAAAAGAAAAACTAAATGAAAGAATATCATATATAAGTGTTTTCCACCATAACGATTTTCGGTTGATTATTGTTCTAGTTCTAATATTTATATCCGACCCTGCGCTAAATTAAGCACAATTTGCCAGTGTTAAGTGTTTTATAAATTTACAAAATCATAATGATGTTACCTCTGTGACATGTTGAAGGCAATGGACATGAAATATTGAAAAAAAGACAATACCAATATACTTATTTCCTTTTTCTGTTTACGTTGCGCCTTAATCTAAGACTAACCTTGTTTATAAATAACGCATAAGGGAGGTGGGAGATTGGGGGTCAACGCTACGTGACTAATTCACTAACATGGAAAAGCTTTTACTAAACAACTTGTGGGTATAAGTTTTACTATTAGATATTTATGTAAGGAAGTTCGATTAAGATGTTATAAGCAACACGCCTCCACAGTACAAAAATGGGATATTTCCAGGTTATCTATGTATGGGTACCTACGGAAAATTAATTTAATAACTGGTGCCAATGTTATCATTTTGAAAAGATTATCTATTTTATTTTATGTAAAGATCTAATAAAAACTATGGAAAAATTGGTAGACTCGACTTTGGCCAAATTTTATACATACAGCACGTACCGTAAAACACTCCAACATTGCCACCGAGGGTAATTTTGCCCGAAGACCAATTTTTAAGCAAAACTTTTAATAGCAAAAATATCTGAATACTATGGTAACATTTATTGACTTTGGTAGAAAATAGGTTTTGTGTTTAGCACCACTGTCTATTGGATGTAACGCAAACGTCACTCAGTAACTTGTTGAAACTCGTCAAAGACAGAGTGTATTTTTGCGGGCAAATTTTGGTGAAAATTCAAAAGTGGATTGTGCGTGATGGAGAAAACACAGATGAGTTTAATTTATATTATGTTGTACAAAAAACTTAAGGTATTATTATAACGTTATTGTCATTGATGCAGCTCTTGTATAACTAAAGTTATAATGGTGGGCAAAGTTATCTAGTATTTTTGCGATCTACTATTGACAACATTGCCCGCAGTCAAAATAAGCTTAGGGTTGACACATCCGAGTTTTTTTTTTTTTGCTAATTATTATTATCTTGATTATTTAGATAATTTATTTTTATTATTTCTGAAAAGCAAGAACAAAATCTCGAATTCGTCAAAGAAAGTCAAGACGAAAGATTGGAACCAGAATGTATTAAAAATAACAAGGAATAAATGTTAATACTTGCATGTGAATCTGTTGAATCAAACATGTTACTCGAAAGTTTTTTAAATAATTCAATAGAAGATAATCTTGTTTTTTTATTAACATAAAAAGAAATAAAAAGTCAAGAACAGTTTACTGAGATGTACCAACCCTATCACTTTACTAAAGGCGAAAAGCGAATTGTATGGAAAATGCTAACAAGGTCAGGGTAATTTTGCCCAACTAGCCTAACATGGATTTTGGTAGGAAACCTGTCATGGATTCGCTTTAGTTTTAAAGTAAAGGCCAGTTTTGGTCAGAATTCTTCTACAGGTTTTGCTGTCAGCTGATTAGAGGCCGGAGAGGAGATATTTGCGTCAAAAATCAACGTGGGCAATGTTGGCAATAAGTCGAGATAACATTGCCCGCCTTTAAAAATAATAAAATACTTGATTTAATATTGACAAATAACAAAATCTAATAAAATAATACATGCAAAATATCCTATAGTTGCAGATGCTAATAGAAAATACTTGTGTCCTCATACAAAAAAATAACAAAAATTGTAATTATTCGAAAAATGTGGGCAATGTTGGAGTGTTTCACGGTATATAAAAAAAATCTCGTAAGTACATACATAAAATATCAAGAAATGTAAATTCTAAGTTCATGTTGCTGCCAGAATTTTTACGGAAAGTGTGAAATATCACAAACTGGCAACTCTAACTGTAAATTGATGAATGGGATGGAACCAATCACATCACGAGACATAGAAACGCGTTTAAGTAATTTAGAATAACATCGCCGCTTTCAAGAGTTTTGTTAAAAATTAGTCTGCTGTATTCCCATTCATATCATAAATAAGGAAGTAAAAAAATCATAATTCACTTTGAACTTTTGCCTCTTGGTAAAGTAAATCTCCCAAATGTCACTACGAATTGGTGTCTGTCAACAACTGTCCAATTCAGGAAAAAAAAACGCTTCAAAAACACGCTTCAAAGCTGTAAATCCCAACAATCAAAATTGAAAATGGAACACGCCAATAAAATTGTACAAGTAAATTTGTATTGTACAAAAAATCCTTTAACCAATCAAACGCATGGACGAACACATCAAAACAAAGGCTCGCGATTAGACAGGTAATTAATTTAGGACTGTGATTGATGAGCAGGCTTGATGACGCCATGTATTCATCAGGGAATCGCATTAGGTTAGGGCACAGTGCAATTGCAATGAGCTGGAAAACTGTAAATACAGAAACGGCGTCTATAGTCGTGTAGCGGCCTAAGTGCAGTGCCAACACATATTTTTCTGAGAGTATCGTCAAACTTATTAGAGATAGAGACATGTGTTTATTTAATAACTTCACTTAATAAAAAAAGCTTAAATCAAATTTATTGATAAACATTGACCTAATTACACTTATTTTTATAAAACTTAAAGAAGTTAAGGTTATTAAGTGAATTAAAACTTATTAATCAGCCATTGTGTACCAGAAACTTTCAGTAGGTCATCTTGTCCTTGTTGGTGGAAGCTGCGTTTGGCGATCCGCTGTCTCCATTTATAATTCTTCGATCTCATCAACCATCTGCTCATCGTGCTTTATGGCCTACTCATATTACTCATTTATTCATCTTTAATGATGAATAAATGAGTATTATTCATCTTTCATCTTTAATGATGAATAAATGAGTATTATGCTCATTGTCACTTCTATGAACTAATCCACTGGGCTATGTCGATGGGTGGATGGTGTAAGTTTAACTGAACTAGCCCTCACAAGCTCTTCACTGTGATAGGTGTATGACCATGTCCACTACCAATTTCAGTGTTTGATGTATACAATACATAACTTTGTATTTGCTGTACCGCTCAAATTTGATACCAAACTTTATGTAATCAAAACGGGCGAAATGTAGCGATATGATGACGATTGATTTTGGATACTAAATCAAATTAGTGAACCTAATCTACTAACGTAATTTTAAACAACAATAAACCTAGCAGATATTTGTAGACTTTTTTTTTCCTTAAATCATTATCATAGCATGCCTACGACGCAAGAGGTTGGGGGTTAGTTTCCCGATATTTTTTATTATACTTTATATACCTTACACCCAGATACTCTGAACAAATATTTACAGATCCTACAAGTTTTTATTCCGAGGCGGAGATCGAACCCGAAATCTCTTGCGTCGCAGACAGACCTTCGCCCGCTGCGCCACAGAGGTCGTCAAACATATCCTTTAAATTCTAATTCTCCTAATTATAAATTAACGTAGAAATTTAGTTTCAAGCAAAAAAGATCCTGCGTCCGGATCTCGTAGGTACATAAGATTTCGTTCAAGCCATGTATCGTACTTATTTCGTATGAATGTTTGTTTAGGTTTTGCTTGGCTTTGATAAGTTAGATTGAGGTTTGATCTTTGTTTGTTTATAAGGTAACTTTCCAATTTACAAGTTTAGAAAACCTATTGAGGGACGCAATAAAAATAAAATTGATTGTTATGTTGGTGATGTGATATTGTTAACACAAAATGTTGACTAAAGATGTTTTACTAGATAATCCATTTTGTCTGATGCCAACAACATAAAGCAGTGGGTTCTTGAAACGCCCTGAGTGGCGCACGTTTGTCTAATAAAGATCTGTTAAGTGCAGCTAGCGGTGCTAATGTCTGTTGTCTGGATAAGACGTTTTTCGTAAAACTGTCTACGTTATACATATAACTGCTGTATTTGATCATGAAACGGGTAAAATACCATGATTTAAATGTTTTTGAGTTTTTCGATATTTCGACCCTGTTGCAAGCGCCATGTTCACGAACAGACTGATGACACCCTGATGTTACCCGTTAAATGTTCAAATATTAGTTAAAAACCATGAGAGTTTAAAAAGTTATAAAACTGCTGTATAGGTACTCTCATTGTTGTTGGTACCAATCTAGTTCATATAACCAGTTAATAATGGTGAACTTTTGTTAACTAGATTGATACAAAATATGTAAGACTAATATAACCTAGTGGTTAGTCTTACATACCTACATATTTTGTTTCTCTATAACCTAGAATGACCTCCAATGAAAATCACCTGCATTTAGTTAGTGTCGAAATGTTCACCGTAATATTACGTTAAACGTTATTTCGAAAACAACTGGCCACATGGTGAATTAACCGTTTAACTAATACGATTATTAATGTCGACTAGTTATAGCTCGCACGTGCTTCAGCCGGCTTTTAGAATAGGAATTAGTAATCCGGCTTAGGACGGTTTGTTTAGCAGTAAATATTAAGTATTCAAGAAAAGACTTAATCAAAATAAAACAGGTAAGTATTAAAATTATTAAAATATTAAATGAAAACCTGTTGTCTATTAAAATATTATTCCAACAAGTGCGAGAAGCGAATTAACATTAATAAATACCATTTTAATTACAGCAATGCATTTTATCTCAATGAATTGTAAAATACTGGATTAACATTTATTTTAATGATGATTTAATAGCGAATATTTGAAACACAAAGACTTGATACATTTACTTTTATTCTTCCTTTTTTGTTAAAAGTTAAAACATTTAAATAAGTCAACGTAGCCAATTTACAAAGTGTAGGTGTTTGCAAACATTCCGATATCCAATCAAATTTAACCCGTCGAATGCAAAGCCCTCGCATTTTTAATTAAACTTGCAAATTCATAAAACAATGCTCGTCACAGCCGAACGCACCGCTAAATCTGAATTCATTTTTGAAGTACCTTTCCGATCATGCGATTATAGAATTCATTCCAGTTATACAATAGCGGCCCTTAGGGTGGTTTTCCACGAGAATTTGCTATGTTGCTATGTTTGGACCTAAACCAATCACCAATTAGATGCATGACAATGTGTTATGGAAAACCACCCGAATTGATATGTGCATGAGTATAATATTTCGAAGCTTGCATCGCATGCACGCCTAATTGAAGGATATGAAACGCAGCTAAGTAGCATATACCTTGTGGAAAACACTTAAAGCTGGACGGTTCGATAAGGTGTAATATCAAATGCTTCACGCCTGTAAACGTACAGGCTGCGGAACACAACGGTGTTACGGGGAAACCAGCATGCAAAGAACCACTCAATGCTCGCTTTAAGTGATCACGTTACACCTCTTTACTTTGGTCACTGTCTAAGCTTAGGTTATTATGTATTTTATATATATTTAATATTTAAGTTTGTATCTAAAATAAGGAATGAATATTGTACTTTTTTATAGTTTCTACCTTAAAAACATAATTTCGCAAAGCTTTATTAGGGGAGAGAGGGGTTCAAAGTTACCGGGGCACGTTGTTCCGATGCAAATAACTTTCGAAAGAAAAGAGATAGCAATACGTGTGAAGTACGGTGCAAGACGTCATACCATGGCGCTATCGCGTCAGCTATTTTAGTGACGCCTCGGCAACCGGCAACTATGGTAATCGAATGGAGGCTCATAATTGTAACGTGAGTAAATATTTTTGCGTTGAAACTTTTTGGTCAATTTTGAACAGTTTTATAGCAATTAATATCTGACTTGCATTTAATTGTTGGAAAATCTATTGGGGATGTTTTATTATTATCATTATTGGCGTAATAACACTTATTTTTAAAATAAATTTGGTTTGCTTTTTTATGAAATTTGGGGCTCTAAGTTCCGCTTGACCGGGGCTAGTTGTTCCGTTGTGTAGTACTAAAATTAATTTAAAAAAAATTGTTTTAGGATGCGAAACTACAAAAGAAATACGGAACGGGGCAAGACTTCGGAATAACTATTGCGGCGGGGAGTAGATACTGTAATGGAAGACGGTCGGAAAATCAAAACCGTAGCCGGGAACTAAAAATATGCCATATGACATTATTCTGATAGAAGAATAGATATTAGACTGATTAAAGACTTATAATTACCTGTTACTATAAATGTTAGTGCTAGTTTATTGATCTTAATGTCCTAAAACAAAGTTCCTGAGTTAAAAATACATAAATTATTAGTAGGTACTTAGTTTTGATGATTATTTGCCAAATATAGTAATTTTAATCCTTATTTTGAATAAATGACTTTTTAATTTCTGGCACAGTACTTTTGTGTTTAATTTATACATATTATATACACTACATTTGCAACTTTAGCAATTAAAGTTGCTGTCGGAACAACTTGCCTCAACGATGGAACAACCAGCCCCATGATGGGGTCAGTTGTTCCTTGTCAATTTTACACAGAAAAAATGTCCTGACGCTAACACGTTTAATCATTTAGTAAATACGACAACATCAAGTAAAACTAGAATAAATTCTGCGTCTATGAGCTCCTTTAAATTTAATTTCAGTCTATTTACTGACGGTCTTTTTGCGTGTTATTTGAAAATCGGAACTTCGAACCCCGCTCTCCCCTAATTCTAAATCCGTTTATCACATAAGACTGTGCCCGAAGCTTAATAACTAGAACAATCCAACCATAAAATGATAGTTTACTCAATAACATCTTAGGTCAAGCCAAAGGACGGGTCAGACATGCCCCTTATTTAATTCAGTCCCAGACGCTGGACTGGGGACCACAACTAATTAATTTACGTCCAAAGCTAAGTTCTAGCTAACACTTAGATGAGATTCTGTGGTACAGTCTAGTCTTTGGCTGGTCTATGGACTAACTATGAACTGTAAGTAAAACGGTAATGTAAATACTGTAAAACGGTTTAAATTCTAGTACTCGTAGTTAGTTCAAATATTCAGTTTTATTTGAAGGATTCTGTAGTCTCAATTGAAGTAGTTTGATTTAAAGTTTAGGTCGACTATCTGTTAGGTATACGTATGTATGATATATTTTTCTCGCCCACTGCCTTTTCAACGTTATAAGATTATAGTTTAATTCATAATTTTCTTACATATCTTTTCATTTATTTCAGTAGTACTGATCGACAGAATGTCGGACGTCTATCAACAAAATGGACAGATGATCTGGTCAAGGCTCATGGTGGATGCAAGCTGCATCCGACCAAAATACTTGGAAATCATTGTCCAGCTGAGGACGTCCACGGGCTGAAATGATTAGCAACAATTTTTGCACATCTATAAGATTTGTGTAAAATGTCATCTGCTATTAAAATAGAGACACGCTTTCAACTTCTGAAATTAAATACACCAAAACATTCATCAAAACTGTATCACAAGACAAGTGTTAAATTAAATACGATAAAGTTACTTGAAAACGAACATTTTACCTCAAACTGTGTTTAATTTTCATAGGAAACTAACTGAAGTGAGTATTCTATTAGCGCAGGTAAACTGAGTGCGAATGTAGCCCGTAATAACATACAAATACGGTTCAAATTGTTATGACTGTGGTGTTTTTGTTTACAGGGTAAGTTTCTCAGCTTGTTACGAGCTTGGTGGCAAACAGTTGAAACGCGCCAGTTAATTATTTAAAAGCAAGGATTTATTTACATTTTTATTGGATTAAAGTTTTATTTATAGCAATAGACAACGTAACGTGTAACATGTGTGTGTAAATTGGTTGTTTGTTTTAGGGCTAAGTGTAAGTAGGTAGGTATATCAGAGATCTAGCACCTGCCTAAGTTTTAACTTTACCGTCGGGGTACTTTACCTAGAAGTTGTTGTGAAAGTTGTCCAGTTCCAATTTTTTTTATAACAGAAGACATACATCAGCGTCGTTTGTACAGTCTGTACCAACAAATTTATGGTGGTGATAATAACAAATTCCCAAGACCTATTATAATAGGTATAATGGGCCAGTATTAGGGTTGGTATGATGTGGCGTACCAATAGAATAAGTAAAAGCTAAATATATTTCTAAATCTCTAAAAGTGCGTGGTCACGATTCAGCTTTAAAAACTTAGACTTCATGTAAAAACATGGGCGATTACATAATGTTTCAATACTTCCAAACTCAATATGGAGTCGCGGAAGGAAGCCATAAAATAATAGTACCTGCTGAATTCTGTCCATGAGGTGGCGTTGGCGTTATCGGAAGGATTTTATGGGAGCCTGTACGTGAACCCCATAGCGTTTAAAGGAGCTTAACCTTCTAACACCCTGTAATACCTCTTCTAATACTCTTGTAGAGGCTTGGTGGTCAAATTGGCTACGTTTCTGCGATAAAAAGATGGACCATTCTCAAAACTTTTACGTAATTTTCATAGTTTATTATATGCACTTTTGGAGAACTGGAATCAAGAAATAGAACCTCATTTGTGAAGGTATTGCATTGGAAAGATGCCAAAACAAAAATAACTTTACTTAAAAATTGGGTTTACCGAAGTTTTTAAGTTAAGTCCATAATAGGCAGAAGTTACTTCTATACTTTTCTTCACACAAAGGTAAGTACATATAAATTAATGGTTAATTTGCATGAAGCAATAGAGATATACGGTATACGGAGATTTATAAAATCTTCATTTTCTTCTTGGACTTATAAATTCAAATAAATCTCTAGAATACGTTGTTTGGTCAAGCTACGCCTTGCTCTTCTCACGCACTTTGGGGTGCACTTTAACGATCTACCTAATCAAGTAGGTTTAAATTTGTCATTCGTCATGGAATGAAGGTATTTGCAGGTTCGTATATTGTTATTTATTGTGATTGAAATTCATTTTAACAATTCAGTTATTGCCAACGTTATTGTTATACGCACTCTCGCCCATAGGTGTGAATACATCAAAATAACAACAAAAACAAAAGTGGAACATAAAAACAAAAATAGGTGAGATAATCGTAAAAGTCGCGTATTATTGGGGAGGCCGGGGTAAAGCTATGCGCCAATATTGAGAGGTGGGCCGAGAAATAAATGTTACGGAGAAAATCAGTACATTCGTATTCAAATGATTATTGTTCAGACCACGATTACATTTATTTGGGTTTCTAGTAACAGTGTTGGTTTGTTTGTACGGTGTTCAATTTTGCATAATATAGGAGTTTCAGTCGTAGTTTTCTTGGGTCCTTATTCAAAGGATGGCAAGAGTTCTACTTAACTTACAGCGTAGTAGGTTATATTCAAGTTATTTACTAAAGGCTCTCAATGGCTCCGCCATTGTAGCCCAAATTTTGAATTTATCATGATTTATCAAAGCTTGCTTAGCGTAAATATGATTTCTTATAAACTATCTTACATAATTACTCTACGACTTATTACGCTTGTCTGAGTTGATCGTTTCAAAAATAATTTGTATAATTTCGTTTGAGTTGTTTGATCATTTGACTTACACGAACATTTTTTTCGATTTCATTATCTATTTAACAAACTTTTACTGTATAATTAATTATAAATAAGTCCATTCTTTCAGAGAACAAAATAGACATACACAAAGCTAAGCACAAAAGAGCCTAATTAAATAATTTCAGCCAACAATTTCAATAAAAGCAAAACAAAGAAGTATTTTTAATTAAAAGTGCTTTAAAATTTCAATATCAGTCTCATATTTAAAAAACCTCGTTCGTTTTGTTATGTGGGTATTTCACCATTTTTGATAGAACAATGTGAAGATATCAAACTCAATGACGCTGACTTTTGTCATCCGATACAAAATGCGTTTTATGAAATTTTGTAAATTCCGTTTTTGTTTCATTGTTTTAACGAAACGCAATATTCCTGGAAAATATTTTTTATTAGTAATAATTTTTTTTTTTACCTTTTTATTGAAATGACTTCAAATTGATTTATAAAAATGTCTTCAGCCCCAATCACCATAGTGGCAACGTCATTGCAGTGAAAATATATCTATTACCAACAGAACATACAAAATTCCCATATATGAAAATTATACATTGTTTTTCTTCAGTGAGTATGCCTTTACATTTGAAAATGGAACAATTTTCCTCAACAAAAGACCTTCGCAAACGTTATATTCAAACACTATTACACTGTAGTTTGTTTAGGCAACCGCGTTGAAATTCTTACACTATTACAAAGCAGGTGCTATTCAAATACGTGAAACAAAATGGCTCTTAAGTCAATGGGGTAAGACGAAGTGATGTAAACAAAAGGTTTGCTAAACTCAAGTACGTACACGGACTCTAGTAGGTAACTAAGTATTCATAGAATTTAGCGGTTAGATAAACTTATTTATCTACCCAAATTATTATTTTTTATCAACTACACTAATAAATCAATTTAAGACTTGGTGACGAAGAAGATACTTTTATATATCTGTGTTTAGAAAATACCACTTTTAAGTTAAATTCCAAAACACATATTTTCAGTATTCTACTTAATCTGAGCAAATATTTTTTTTAGAAAATCACTAATAGAACTAAACAAAGTCTGTCTGTAATCTTTAAAACTACGCAATGGATTTTGACCCATTGCGTAGTTTTAAAAAAGAATACTTATTCAAGAGAAAGGTTTTACCCGAGGCGAAGCGAGGAAGGGTCGCTTGTCTTAAATAAAGAAAAGATAAATTGTCAAGTCTAATATTATATTATGTCATACAGAATAACTGTAGTCAAAAGTAATTTAGTTCTATTCTAAACTCCACTTTGTTGATTTGAACACTAAAAGTGCTTGCAATTCTATTAGATTTATTGCTCAATTTTTTACTCAAGCTTTTTAGTGCAGTTTAGTTTCCGAAATAAATTATATTTCACCGACAATTTCTGTTAAACTATTGTTTCTGGGAAATAACAGGGTTATGTACAACACTTTTGTTAAGATATAACAACATCTACTCACTTATCACTTCTGGGGCACAGGGTCTCTCTTGAAAAGAGAGATTAGACCTGAATTTACCACGCTGACCATATATATTAAAAAACGAACAATTTTAATCATTGAAATGTATAAAAGGTACTATAAGTTTAGTTTTTAAATAAACAAATAAATACCACATTAACATATAAGAATCTAAATTCTTTCAAATTGTAATTAATATTTGTAAGCCAACAGGTATTAAATAAAAACTAGTATTTTTTTAGTTATGAATTTATTATTTCAATTAAAATAATATAACAATAGAGAAAAACAAGAAAAATAACATTTAACCCGAAATATCAATAAAATAAAATCTCCCGCTTTCAACTCAATACATCCCATAATTTTGTTTCAGTTTGACTTGATTTCATTTAATTAGGTCAAGCAATGGAAAATCTTTGTTATCTTAAAAATCATTATATAGCGGAAGTAATCGCTCATAGACTATGCCTCTTTTCCAGTTTTAATGGAAGCTCATCAAAACAGGAGATTTATCCAAGAAACACTTGTAGTAGCTGAAAGTATCTGCTTCAGCGTTACCAGTGTTATGTTCGCAAGTCTTCATGAACTTCAACATTGCTTCGGAATCCGGGAACTCCTTTGAGCATTTCTCCAAGTCAACGGTCCCGTCAGGTTTGGCGTATCCAGATTTAACGTAAACGCAATGGACAAGAGTTTGGTATTCAGCGTCATCGTAATATTTTCCTTGTTCTGTCATTTGCTCCAGAATGGATCCGTGGTACTTTGGGGTACCACATTCGTCCAGTGCTTTTTTAATATCTGCGACTACAGCAGGCTTGAAGTTTACGACGGGCTAAAAATAAATAAAAACTGTTGTTATAAGCATACTCACTCCGATTTACGTTCCTACTTGGGGTAAAGGGACTTCTCTCATAACGCTCTCATTAATAAGAATAGGCCTTTATTTACTACGCTGGCGAAGTGCCGCTTGACATATGTCACATTTCTTTCGAGCTCTTGTTTCAATGTTCTCAGAACCTTGCCTTCAGCGTTATAGAACGTGTTTAAAACGATCATAATTTTTTTTAAGATGAAAAATCCAGATCTTTTATAAGAAAGCGGGGTTTTTAACTCTAACCTTCAGAATAAAAGTCGAGCCAACACTTTATGTGCTTGACAGTAAACTGATGGGAAATGTATTATCGTCTTTTAGTTTTTCATCATCAATTTTACAAAAACATAGGTATATTAACAGTCGTAAAAGATCATGTTTTATTAAATTTGACGTTACTCACCCTATCAGGAGCTCCGTAGACCACAGCGACGAAAGCAAAGAAAATAACAAGCTTAAACATTTTTAATTTAATAATTATTTAGAAAGTAAATAATGAACTGGTGCTATTAAAATATCAGTTTGATAATGCTAAAATATTTTTTGCGTTGCTTTTTATAGTAATCTGTTCACATTGGTGTGTTGTTTTTATTCACAATTGACTTAGATGACCTAAACGATAAAAGTGCATACAATTTAAGAGCCCTGTTAATTTTTTGAAGTTTTGCGAAATTGGATATTTTATGCACCACGTGACCGGCGCGTCACGCGAATTCTATGAAAAATACTAAATGATCTTGATACTTCGTCGATCGAAAACATACAAATATACTAATAATTATTTTAGATCTGTAGAAAATGGCATCGAATAAATTCCATTTTATTGAGTGGATTTTTTTCAGTTTCATTCTGAAATAATTATTATATTAATGTTTTTATTTAATTGATAGGTGTTTAATATATTTTCCTAAATTCAAAATGGCGGATATTTTTATTTCAATATTTGAATCAATTATGTTTTATCTTAATAATATCATCTATATCGCTTACAGCGATAAGGCCGCCCATTGTACTCCAAATGTTTTAGTCTTAAGTTTGTATTGTATGTTTATGTTTAAGTGGTGTACAATAAAGTATATTCTATTCTATTCTATTCTATCAATATTTATTTTAAATCTGATTGATTATTTGTAATCAATTAAGTACATAATTTTAAATTAAAACATTCATGATTAATAATTATCTATACATATAAGAATAAAACTGAAAATAGTCTTATTGAAGTTAAATGTCCTCATTCATCTCATCTTATGGGCTCATTATTAAACCGATTCTTCTGAAATTTGGTGTGAAGGTTTGTAATTAAATGTTTTTTTTTGTCGAATGTTGGGACTTTATGTAAGTTCGAAAGTCTAAATTGAACGGACTAAATACAAATTCTAATTATAACAAAACAAATAAATTATATTACCTATAAATATTTAAGTTGCTTGTTTTGTTACAAAAAATAATGTTCCATGTTTTTTATTTGATTAAAATAATTAATTTCACGTTGTTCCTTTCTTTTAAAATACTATGTTACTTAAGCAGAGTTATTATTTTTTAGCTTTTCTTTCGATTGGTATCATAAAAATCGAGTATTTTTTTTCTACATGTAAGTCGGTTCGATTCCCAGACAAAGCAAGTAATTTTTAGAAAATCAATGAATGCAGAATTACTAACTTTTAAAAATAAAATGAAGTCTTGTTTGAGCAAAATTCACTATCTACGATATTTAAGGTACTTCCCCTCCATGGCTCATAACTTTGGGACGCCCTGTATTTATTAGAAAGGTACATATTTAATGTTTACAATAAATAATATATTTATTAGAAAGGTACATTATTTTTTGTTTACATATTGGATACTCGGTAAAAATAAGAACAAAAAATTACGGAATATTTTCTTTGTAATAAATATTATGGAAATCTATACTACAATTATCAAGCTGAGGAGATTGCTTGTTTATTTGTTTGAACGTGCTACTCAGGAACCGCGGGTCCGATTTAAAATATGATTTCAGTATTGGATAGTAAAATGATCGAAAAAGGCTATAAAACATAAACTAGTAAATAACGTAAAAACGCAAGCGCAGCTGTCGGCGGGTCGGCAAGTTAGTCATAATCTAAAAAAATCATAGGCATAATTACATTTAGTCGTTGGACGGTTTCACCAAAAAAAGTTGCCCTGTTGTTTTTTAATTAGGATAGATAACTTTAGATATGCAATCCACATCCTACAGCATAACCTCCAAATAAATAAGGTAAAACAAGATGACAATGATGTGGTACAATTCTTAGGCCAGCAACATTTGGTACAATTCTTAGGCCAGCAACAACAACAATTGACCGTTATCAATAAAAATAACAATTGATCGTTATCAACGGATCAACTTATGTCGGTCGTAGTATCGCAATAACACATACACGCACACTAACAGCGTTTTTACAGCAATTGACAGTCCCACACACTGACATTTTACGAAATATTTCTATATTTTATTCAAGAACAACCGACATAGGTCCGACCTCGACAAGCGCTCGCGCGGTACTAAATGGAAAAAGCCGGCTGAATGAAAAAACTACTAAATTATGGTAGTTTTATTTTATTCATAAAAAATTACCAAAACCGTTCTACAAATTAAAATTAATATCATAGTTTAAGCAAATGTTGATAAATATTTTGATATAAATATGACGTCCCATTGATTTAGAACTTCGGAGTTATTGAGGTTTGTTTCGAAGCATTTTCGGTCGATATTAAATTCGGTATATCTTTAGAATAAAAGCATTTAACGAAAATGTACTCTACTCTAAATGAAGAATAGGATATACGTAACATAATAAAAAATAGTTTGATCGCCCATATTCATTAGAATCTACAAATTAGAGCTAAGAAAACAGGTCTTCGAGCGTTTTTTACGAAACATGTATCCGGAGAATGATTATTACTCAATATATAAACAAGTTATCTAAAATGTTTCTTACTACTTTTGTAGAGGAGAAAACGAACTATTATAAAGATGTAATTGTAATATCAAACAACTAACGTAAACCATAGAATTAGGACGAGAAAACCGAACAATTTCGCGATTTTCGGTAAAAGGCCTCTTAAATAAATTTAAATTAGCTAGTTTATTGCCACGAGGTTATGCCCGCGTAATGTGAATTTTATCAGCCGGTTATTTTTTGTCATACTGGCTTAAGATAAGTACTTCATATCTTTTGTGGGTGTCATCAAACCGAGAAACGTATTTGTTAATATACCAGAAGACGGACTCCAACGTTAGTTGTTCATAATCATAATCTTTATTCATTTCACAATGGTCAAATTGTATTTGAATATAAACTTAAATACTAACACAATATTATCTAGGTACATGTACAATTACTATGGTGAAAAAAAAATAACTTATTAATTATTAAAATTCTGTGTACTAAACCAAATTACTTATGGAACCAACCCACCTGATTTGCGTGGTGATTATACCCATTCCCGCAAGACCCAAAGGATTTTAATGTGGTTTTCTTGAATATCCCTATCAGAACCCTTATAACTAGTACAACGATATACAGGTAAATAACCTGTGATTTAGTTATAACCTTCAAATATTTTCACCTTTAAAGCATTAATTATCATAAAGTTACTTGAATAAATAAACAAATTTGCAATTATAATTTATAAACATTTAATGTGTTTAACTACCTATTCAATTATGAAAAAAATTCGTAGGTTATGGATACCTACTCCGCCAATAGGAGTGTTAATTTCTTTGGTGCCACGGTGTAAAGCCTTATCGGCTTGAGGTTTACTTAAACTCGTCTTAGTCTAAAATGTCTTAAAATATAAATAAATAGGCTTTTAAATCCTAAATTAATTAGATAGATAATATATTACTACTTTCAAATTATTTTCTAAACATCACTTTGTAAACCGTATTAAAAACTATTTAATTCTAATAATATCATGAAATGTTTCCAGTCAAGCCAAAACCTAAAAATATTTATATAATCTTAATCAAAATATCGATGATATTCAAGCAAACAATGTTAGGACTTAGTATTTTAACATTTCATTTAATGTAAAATATAACATGAATTCCGAATGCAGCCTGTGAAAATTTCCGCGCATTTAGTGAAGTGACGAGAATGAGAACTTAGGGCTGTGGATACGGTACTAAACCATTGCCATCATCGTTTAGTATTTTTTAAAGTATAGCAGTAATAAAAATATATGTACATTATTTATTAGAAAACGGTATAGAAAAAAGTAGTAACCAGTAACAGTAGATTCAACAGACTAGAAGGTTCGACTCCCACTCGAGGACCACGACGTCGTGGTCGTGCTTTTTTGAGTTTTCTATACCGTTTTCTAATATTTAAAAAGAATAAGTGAGTCAATCACTAAAAAAAAAACGATAAAGTAGGTAAGTAAATGGAAAGTAGGTAAATTCCGCTCCTCCTATGACTGAAATTTAGTGGGAATAACTTTGTTTTCAACTATGTGTTGAATTTCCTATGTGGGTAAAAAGGGATGGAAATCAGCGAGTTAGTTCCGCTGCTCCTTTGCCTGACTTCACACCCGCATGCGAGCGCAAAGTGAAGTGCCCTCACGGTTGTAGGTCGACCCTGTTTACACTAATTGCTGCAGACACTACCGCCACTCGCCACTCGCTGTGTCTAAGATAGAGTTCACGAGGAGTCACTTTTTTGTTTCATTTAGCTAACTTTCAAGTAGGTATGTGAAGTGGCATCCAAAAGTTCGATGCAATCATGTTTTGGAAAAATAAAATGTTATTATATATATTTTTTTTGTAATTGAGATAAACAGATGTGTTTGCATCTGGCCCTAAGATTTTTATAATAATAGAAGTCTAAAATTAAAGCTTATGCTTAAGGAACTACTATCTGAAATAGGAAATTAGTACGATGCAACATATTTTTTCCATTATACACCCAGAAACTCCCGTCACAAATAATAAAAACGAAAAAGTTTTACCTACATGGATTATTTTTAAACCGACCTGGCTTTAACTTGTAGCTACCTCTACCGCTATTAGGATTAAGCTACAATATTTTCAACTAGTTAAAAAGTCGACCACAAAATTGAAATCCCTGTAGATCCACCATCAAATAACTAAGATAATCACAACAGCGAATAATTGTATGTACAAGTAATTGTAATTTAATAGTGGCTTTGTTTCTAGAGAAAAACAGAGGCAAAGATAATTGGAAAACAAAAGACAGAAAAGGCCCCAAGCGGCCAACTAGAAGTCTTATATTCCGTTATGGCACCGTGGTAAGGTAAGCAAAACGACCATTTACCTTCATTTCGTCTGTTTGGTTAGGAGCAGATTATACCAGTTTCAGCCGGTTTATCACTTTTACTAATGTAATAAAAGGAAAAGTTTGGATGCTTGTATTTGCAATAGGAACGTTTAATTTCCTTGAATAAACTTGTCATAAATATGAGCACAATTTGGCACATGGTCTGGATTATCTTTTGTTCAATAAAAGGTTTAAATGTATATCGTTTCAGAGACACTGCAATGTTTTCAATACCCCTGATGCTACAGTTAATAGAATTTACAGTTATGATAATGTGTCATTGTGAAGATTTTATAAAACCGAAATGAAGAGCTTTTTTATAAAACTAATGAATAGGCATGGGGTCGCTGTTGGTTGGTCAATGAAGCATGAAAAGGTGAATTCCTGGGGTTTCAGATTTATAATTATGATGGCATCATTGACAATATAAGGTTTTCGGAAATGGTCTTTGCATGGATTGAATTTGTGGCATTTTATTATTGAATATTATTAATATTGAATGAAAAGCTTCATTTAATGAATTTATTACCCTTTGTATGTTACATAGGGTTAAAATTTATTATCTTTTTAGTAATACATTTTTATATCGCTTAAATCGAAAGATCAGCCATTTTGCACCAACAGGTGCTAATAGTAAAAGGATTCGCAATTCAAAATACAGTAGAAAATTCTTGGCAAAGGCACTTGTTCTCGAACTTTCGATGTAACTTCGAGTTTCGCGAGTAGATCGCAAAATATTCTTACAGATGGCAAAGTTTCTACTGCTACGACTTGTTTAAGTTTATACAAACCAATAACAGGGCAATGGTGTAAGTTTCATATACTAGTTAAGATACAGTTAAAAAGAAAAAAATATTTATTACGAAAGTAATATTGTCTGATACAAAATAGTAGGTATTTGTAGGTGAAAAGCAAGCATAGCCCTTATTTACGATCCCACTGCTGTGACACAGAGACTTCTCTCTCTGGCTCAACATGTAGATCTTCGTAAAATCCCTCAAATAGAGAGAGAGAGATTAGGCCTTAATTCATCACGCTGGCCAAGTGCGGGTCAGTGAATGCCACTTGTCCTTCAAACCTTTTGAAGTTCTCAGAACATCCCGGCCCTACAACTACATTTATTTATATTCTTTGAGTTGATAATAATAAAAACTTGAGTAGATGCGTGCACAACAGTTTTAAAAGAAACGAAATTCCTTTTCCGAATTTCCTGCATAATTAGCAACTCGAAATACAAAATTAAATAGACGCAACAATTTGTTAGTTGAATGTCCGTGATAACTATTCCTAATCTCACGGAACCATCACAAATTATTTATTTCTGTACCTACGTTTCGGTTGTCCTATCTAGTCAAATTGAACTTAATGTCTATTTATTTGCTGTATCTGTTGCCGACGGCATTAATTTCTACTTTACTACACCGTACTCGACTCGAGAGAAAAAGTTATGGGTCAAAAAAGCGTCAATTTGCTTTATATATTTATATAAAAATTAAATATATGTATGAATGCATGACCCAAATTGATTTTTACATAACATTCCAATTATATCCCAAAACTTTAATCATCTTTCCAATTTGTTCATAGAAATTCAATCAAAATCGTTTTAATTTCTATCTACCCCATACAATGGAACCCTTGCAGACTATAATTAAACTATAGGCAGGGATCCGTAGTACATGAAAATCAAGTGATTACTAACAAGCTAATTTTTGGTGAGTAGCTTCGTTTCGATGAGACGTCCAAAGATATCCTATACCCAACTCTCGATTGTGGTAGCTAACAGAGATATCAAGGATAAAAAAATTCAAGGATGTAAAACCGGGATAACGGACCACGAAATTTGTCGGACAATATGTCCGTTAGATTTTATATATATTAATTAAGTATACAACAAAAAATCAGCTGGTTAGTAATCATAGTAATCATTTAAATTGACCTCGTTTTCGACACATTTTGGAAATGGCGGACTCTTTGATCAAACCATAGGTTTTGTAGGACAAACATGTTTTTATATAATTTAGATAATTATCTTGAGATATAACATATTGTCCGACGAATTTCGTGGTCCGTTATCCCGGTTTTACATCCTTGAATTTTTTAATCCTTGATATCTCTGTTAGCTACCACAATCGAGAGTTGGGTATAGGATATCTTTGGACGTCTCATCGAAACGAAGCTACTCACCAAAAATTAGCTTGTTAGTAATCACTTGATTTTCATGTACTACGGATCCCTGCCTACTAGTTTTGGGGCTTGTAGCAATTTAATTACATACTTTACCCCTAAGTTGCCCCAGAGGCGTTCGCCAGCTCAGTCACAAGACATGTTGAATGTCCATTCAATTATATTCCTAATGAATGTTCAAATCCAGACCAAAAGAGGATCGCCTACTCATTACCAATTAACTGACAATTCTTAGTTCATGGTTTATTTGCATAAAAGATGACAGTTTTCTCAACCAATGAGTTCTATGTAATATGACGACCTTTGTGGCGCAGCGGAGGGTCTGCGTTCGTCGGAGAAGGTTGGGTTCGATTTCCGCCTCGGAAAAAAAAACGATCTGTAGATATTCTGTTACGCTAAAATACATAATATTACATATGCTTATGAGTATTATATTAGATTGTTTATTTGAACGCGCTTATTTTAGGAACTGGTGCTGGTTCGATTTGATAAATTCTTTCATTGTTGGACCTAAGACCTAAAGAATTTTATAGGCTTTTTATTATATACACTAGGAGAAAAAACCCAAGTATATAATAGATATTTATATACATACATCGTAATGTTAGCTATAAGGGAGATTGAATAAGCTGTTATCACTAAACTATGACTGAACAGAGTTGTACAAAGATCCCATTTAATTGAGACTGAACTACTAGTAGCATCGGAATAAATTACATTTCCGAAATTAAGGTTTACTAAACGTGGCTTTTTGGACAATGTCCAAAAGCTTTAGGTGGTTAAGTTTATTTTTTGTTGTATCCATAGCAACCTATTCTGCGATCACCAAGTTACTTGGACTTTTGGTGGGTATGATAATTACCAATGCCTCCAAAAGCTATTGTGGGTTCTTTGGGTCGACTTATGGCATTTATTACTTACATGGGTATCTAATGATGGGACCAGCAATTATACTGAAACATTACAAACCAAACATCAAAATATATGGGAGACGATGCTAATAGACCAGAATGAGTGTGACCCTAATACCTTGGAAGATGCCACTGATTTGATATATATAATTTATATATTTAGTAGAAATTAAAATAAACTTCAACAAATAACTAAATGCATAGACGAAATTAAACACAATTGATCTATGCTTAATGTAAATGAAACATAATGAATGTGGAGCGCACACAGGCGCTCCATAAGAAAACAGTTAGATCCAACAAAAACATGTTATTTGTATCAAGCCATTTTCATGTCTTCAAGCATCGTTTCAGTTTTTCAATAGTTTTATTTTTCAAAGGCTTTTTGTTCCTTGGGTAGTTGCCAAATGGTTTTATCATTAGCAAAGATTGATGTTCCGATGGTTGAAAACTAAATGTAATTGCTGCAAAGTGTTAAGAAACATCGAGGGAAAGATGTCTTTGTGCCAAAAATGACAGGTTTTTTTTTTTAATATGACCTAATAATCTATTACAGATCTATGCCAAAAATCGAAGGTCTTTTTTAATATTACTGAATTATTTGATTTTAGAAACTAGAGAGATCTAGTTTATTATTTTTTTTCGGACGCAGTACACTGCGGACCGCTCACCGGATATTAATTTATATACCAATATGAATTTACCAAACCACGAGAGTTTTTATAGTCCAGCCGTAGATTGGCTGCACAAATATTCGGCTGCTTGGTCGCGCAGCCAGGCGGCATAGTGCGCGGGGGATAGAAAAGTATGTATTTTGGTACCAACTTTTATAAAGTGCAAGTCTAGTCGATGTACTATTACATTGTAATAACACTATATAGTATATAGTCCTACCTTATTTAATTAAGGACGGTAGAGTATCGCACAAATAGGTATTAATTTCTCATTAGGAGCATTCGGACGATAATAACACAACTAATTTAATTGACTACCTAGTTACACTGGGAAGTGCATCGCATTAGCGTGTGTTTGTGTTTATAGAGGCATATAGACATTTAGTTGATAAAACATATTTTCACTAGGCGTGTAGAAAAAGAGCAGCACTATTTTTAAGAAATTTGATAAAAAAAGCAAATATTTTTTTTCATTTATGTACTTATTAAAAAATCGTACTAATGTCCTTAATAATATAAAAAATGTGTTTGGAAAATAGATGAACAGTTTCAAACTTCAGATCAAAACGAACATATTGTTGAGCCCCAATATAATATAATCAAAATATATATAATATTAATTATAACATTTTTAATTTTTTTAATATACTTAGGTGTTTCACAGATAGAAACAAATACCATTAAATAATGTTGCTGAAATTACACGGCGTTGTTTGAAAACGAGCATTAAGTTCGAAAGACGGAGACCAGTATGTGTAAAAACAAAAGCATTCTTCAGAAAATACATTTGGACGGAACAAGACCGATGAATATCCGAGGTGTTTCCCGCCAAAAGGCAAGAGGTAAATAAATAATTCCTTCAATGCCGTTGGCATAAGCTATTTATTTGGTAAATTGAATGAGGTGGGCGTAGCCGAGAAATAATTTATCAACAAAATGTGTTACATTACATTGATTCAGTAAAAAATTGCATCGTTTTGTTTGCGGCGCGGGCTCGGGTTCCGTACCCAAAGGTTAAATCCCTATTAGTTTAAGCCTATTACGTTGTATCTATACATTCCACCATTAGCGGAGCTTTTAACATTACATGAGATGATTTATATATTCTCGGGGAAGAACAAGGGTCATCTGGCATTGCCAAGCGGTTTATAATCTCGTGTAATAAATAAATGAAATAAATATTGCTGGACAATTCACACACACAATACATCTAGCCCTTTGGTAAGCTCTGTCACTTGCCAAAGGGCTGCTTTGATATTAGATATACCTACTTAATCTAAAACATTGAAGTCTTCATTATTTACAGCCACATTAAAGAACCTAACTATTGTTAATGCTTTAGAAATTTCGATCAAAATCTTACCACGAAATTGTTTAGAAACAACTTCGTAACTTTAACGATCAGCACTAAAACCATTTCATAAAACTTAAATCTGAGTATAAAATAATTTAGTTTACAAGCAAATTTAAGTTTTAAGTTGCAGTTACAACTACCAATTTTCTGCGCCGCTGACTGAAATTAGGAACGCACACCAATAGCAAGCTGTAGGTATGTGCAGGGCCGCATCCAGAACGGATGCAGTGGCGAACCAAATAAATGCTTGTAATATTTGATTATACATACGAAACATTACAAAATAAGTTACCACTGTTACTAATGCACTTTGCTTTAAACATTCTACTAATGAACGGTCTCGCATAGGCCTTAATAGTTTTAGTAATCTACTTCGTAAGTGACGACAACAACATATTAAACACTACTCCAGGAATGTAAACTCTATTGATTGATTTGCTTTAAGCATTAAGAGTGCTCATTTTACGTTAAATTTTATTTATTTTACTTATAATCAGTAAGGTAATACGATGTTTATTGCTACATATTCCATTAAGTATGAGTAATCAGAGATATTTAGTTTATTCCAGTTAGAATAGCTTTCATAGGGAATGTGCAGCTACATGTATCTTACGTATTCGATAACTTTAAAGTATCATCATCTGTTTTTTTATATTTTAAATAATGAAGATGGTTGAAATTAAAATGTAAAATGTTTACTAAAACTCTTTATAAACTGACAACCGTTAAAAGCTAGATCATCAGCCCCCAAACCAAGTCCTGAATACACCCTATGTTCTGTTATTGCGAGTCTAATACAATTTCTCGCTCGAGCGGTGACCGCGGTCCCCCGGTCTCAGGACAATTAGTACTCGCGACATTATTTTTGTGCCCCCTTTTGCCCCCTTTCCCTCTCTGTCCCTATTGTATCTTGGAACTATCTCTTGTGTAACGGAGGCTGAAATTTAGCCTCTAGGGCTGATGTTATTAGGTTCTGTCTGACGAATGTTTTCGGGGAAAAGGCGTCGCTTGAGAAGCCCACTTGTAAGAAGTTATTTTGTCTAAGTTAAGCTGACTGTTCAGGTCAATACTTAATTATGTCCAAGTATGCAATTTAGCTTTATATTTTACTAAATGACCCGCCTATTACGACTATTTCAGTTTTTGAGTTAAAAAAATCCAAGGAAAATAAAAGTGGCATTTATATCTATATACATTTAGATAAACGCATATATTTAGACATATCTTAGGCTGGCACCAACAGAAAGTCAGTTAAACATAGAGCTAACTCTATATATTTATAGATTATATCTTATTTTATTGAATATATAAAAAAGAGTAATACAAATTGTAAAAATCTGAGCTTCAGAATTCTTATTTTTCTTATTGAAAAAAGAAAAAAAGCACCTTCTCAATTTGAACCTTCAGACTGTCAAGTTTGTCAGTCAACAATGTGCAAAGGCACCTTCAAGTACCGCAAACATGTGAGTTTGCGTAGCGCACCCAATTCGGACCGATCTCGGCTTGCTAAGAAGGAATGTAATTGGAATTGTTCAACACAGAATGTAGGCGATTTAAGATTGGCCAGAAGACAGCCTCGGACATGAAACTGTCGAGAAGTTGGTTAATAGGAACTTTGAGGTATTTGGGACAAGTCCGAGTTATTATCAAAGGTTGAAGGTATTAAAAAAGTTTAGGCCTGGATTGAAAATGATTGGATGGTTGCTACTTGGAAGAAAAGGTCGTTTGATAAGATATCTCTTCTAATGTCTTTGAGAAAGTATAATGAAACTGGTGCTTTCTTTGTACGTATTTTCCTGATTTTTTTCGTCGTTTTGTCGACTTTTCATTCTTAGTAACTGGCTATTCGCCCTTGAGCTTCTTGCGCTTGGGTAAAAGTGTCACAAATAAATTGTCATTTCACAATAATGTACACTTATTATTAGTAATTTTAAACATTAATAATAAAAACATGCACAGCATTCTAAAATGATTGTTATATTTTTATTTTTGGTATCTAGTTATTTACGATTACATGTAGGGGAGGTAGGGGAGGGATGGGCAGTTGGGAGACATTGGCACCCCCCTTTTATTCTGATTTGATCGTAGATTTTATTTTTTTCTTGATTTGGTAGTTTACTTTACCGACTGGCGCTACTGTTCATCCATAGAGTATCTGTAATTTCTGCGAGTTGTCAAACACAAACACGTTTGAAGGTTTTGCAGTCGTAAAAGTAAGTATATTGTCGCGGTTTCGGATCGTAATAAAGAGAAATCTAATGAAAGGTATTTGTATTTTCTAGTATTTATCTATTGTATATTTACTAATCTATAAATAACACTGAAATTCAAGCCTAAATACGTAGATTCAAAAAAAATACCGGTTACCTATGTCGAAAATGAATACAGAGGGAGTAATGGGCATTTGGGGCGCGGGAGGTTTGGGCATGCCCAATGCCCTATTATGTATAAGAGGATTTTAAAATTTTTTTTCAAGCAGTTGACATAGCTAGTGTCCTTTTAGAAGACATTAAAACTAAATTGCCAGTACCAAAGACATGCAATAAAACCAAACGCAGTAGCTCTAAGTACACGTTTGGGTTATACCCAATCTCAGATAAGTAAAGATCCTGTTTCAGTATTGTTTATTCGTTAACTTTTATTTTTGGTTTCTATTATTGATAAAGTTTAAAAATCTGTTTATTTGTTAACTAATTTTTGAATTCCATTATGGATATAAAGTGATTTATAGACCGTGCCCAAGCCTCCCACAGGGTATGTCCAAGCCTCCCTACCATTGGGAGCATTGGGCACTTTTGACTTAGTTTATAAAATATCTCGTAATGTTGAAACTGATTGTAATTTTTAAGAAAGCTCTCTAATTATATCTAGCCAAATATGTGGTGCACTAAGAATTGGCAATAAAAGTTGATTATCTATAAAATCTGATTTTTTATGCAATAAATAGTGAAAAAGTGCCCATCCCTCCCCTACCTCCCCTAGGTCTTAATACCACGTGGTTATGACTTAACACCTCTGTTGTTCCGGGTGTTCTGGGTGTAATATATTATAATAAAAATATATTTCTTCTATGTATTCTATTAGTATATCAGAATCTCGCCTCCGTAACACAAGCTTCGACCTTACCGTGGGGCCAATGTTGCTATGTAAATCGTCCAACAATATTTTATTCATTTAAAAATATATATATTTTCAAGGCGACTTAAGTAAGTACTTTAACTTCATGTAATAATGATTACGTCTGCAAATATATAACAAAATAAATTTCTGCTAATTTGCATATGTAAAGGTTCTCGGAATCCGAAACACCGCCCGCAAGTAAGTTGTTTGCCCAACAAAACTTCACGGCATTCATTAAAAACTTTTTACGGATTCTCGTTTTTTACCATTTTAACTGGCATTTAAAATAAACGGCCAGCTATCACCACGCCATCTGTGAATTAAAAGGATAGGAAATTAAGGAGCTTTTTGTCGCGTTCGTTTCATAGACGTTTGCACTTTTAACAACAAAACGGGGTGAAAATGCAACTGAGGCTTTCAAAAGGATTGAATTAAAAATGAAGCTTTGTTGTGTACTTTTTGCGATCGTCCGACTGGGAAGATTGGCATTTAGCTGTTTCGTGTTGCGCCGTGACAAGCTTTGACGTAAATGAGAAAAGTTAAGAAGACTGAAAATTGTGCTTCATTGGAGTTTTTCATAAACAAAGTCAGAGTTAGAAGGCTCTAGTCAGGGATCCGTAGTACATGGAAATCAAGTGATTACTAACAAGCTAATTTTTGGTGAGTAGCTTCGTTTCGATGAGACGTCCAAAGATATCCTATACCCAACTCTCGATTGTGGTAGCTAACAGAGATATCAAGGATTAAAAAAATCAAGGATGTAAAACTGGGATAACGGACCACGAAATTTGTAGGACAATATGTTATATCTCAAGATAATTATCTAAATTATATAAAAACATGTTTGTCCTACAAAACCTATGGTTTGATCAAAGAGTCCGCCATTTCGAAAATGTATCGAAAACGAGGTCAATTTAAATGATTACTATGATTACTAACCAGCTGATTTTTTGTTGTATACTTAATTAATATATATAAAATCTAACGGACATATTGTCCGACAAATTTCTTGGTCCGTTATCCCGGTTTTACATCCTTGATTTTTTTAATCCTTGATATCTCTGTTAGCTACCACAATCGAGATATGGGTATAGGATATTTTTAGTCGTCTCATCGAAACGAAGCTACTCACCAAAAATTAGCTTGTTAGTAATCACTTGATTCCCATGTACTACGGATCCCGGCCTACTCGTTAATAGGGTCGAGAAAAATCTCGAAGTTCTCGAATCAACTAAAGAGACGGATAAATAATAAACAATTAGAAGCCAACATTCTTATCACCCGTATATTACACATTGAATAAGTAGGTAAAGTACAGCATCGCTTTATTTTTACTTACTTACATTTAACCAGAAAATTCGTAAATAACTTTACTGTACCTACTCCCAATCAAGTCTCGTTTTTGCTTGAGGGCTATATTGAAGATTGATAACTTAATCACTACCCACGCCACTGGCCTTTTTAAAGACACTGTTTTATGCTTTTAGGCCGTCCTATTTTGATATTCTGTCAGAAAATCTTATGAAGCTTCATCAAACGATGCAAACAGCGAGATGTTTGCATATCTTCCGAGAGGGTAACGATGTTAGGTACTTCACGGAACGTCTTTTTTATAAGTATCGCAAGCAGCTTCAAAGTCATTTTATTACTAGGAAGGAATATGAAATAACACTATGGATCTCCCCAATAGAACCCAATATATAGTCAAGACAACAGGTAGGTAGTCAATTTGGTAGTTGACGACCTCTTTGCTCAGCGGACGGATAAGTTAAGTCCGTTAAGTCTGAAGCTTCTGCTGAGGTGCTGCTCGGTTTATTGACCCCGGGCTAGATTGATAGGTACTATTCATAGGCACTAAACGGCATCTAAAAGACTATAAAACTCATTAACCATCCTGAACACTACAAAGTACAGAATGTGCACGCCAATAAAATTGTCGATAGCGTCCTTCGTATAAAATTACCATGAAACTTTTTGCTTATAAAAGTGTCGACGTTAATTCCAATTCGTTAAAAGCAACAAAGTCGCTAACTGACAATGTTGCTCGTGTGAGAGTCGCCTTAACGTCGAATTTACGTCGCATAAAATAAAAAAGCAAAAATTCTGGCGACGCATCGACGAAATTTTTATAGCAAAAGATTGTTAACTTTCTTGGATAAGCACTTTAGGATTTGATATCACTCGACAATATAGGGAAACTATGAGAAAATAACCTATGATACACAAACTCAATGGAACGTCAAAAATAATTATCATTCGCAACAAACGTAGTTTAATACATTTTTACTGTTATTAAAATTAGTACGATCTGCAATTTTTTTTTCATAATTTTATTGGCATGTTTCATCGTAACATAATCTTAATTGATATACATAAATTAAACTAAAGTTTAATTAAGTTGTAGTGTTTTCTATAAATAATATAATTGAATTATTCATGAAATAATATAATTTGATCTGAGAGCGAGAGAAAACATTTTAGATGTGTATAATATTTAAACATTATCATCTCTTACTCTGAACATTCCTGGTTACGATCTATGTGCTAGATAGAAATGATGAATAGATAGAGGATTGATAAATTCTTTATACAAATGCATAAACCAAGTATATCAATTTTCGCAATATTCCGTTCGGTAGGTATCCGAATTTGACAGATATCAATAGAGATATGAAAAGGGTCGATCCCTACTTATGCTCCACGCTACACGATTGATATTACCACAAAAATTGCTATTCAAGAGTATATCGAGTAGGCTAAATTTACATAGCTTAGTTTTAGTGTCAATAACTCTTATTGCTGTGTACATAAGAGTCGGAATCGGTTGACGGTTTGTGTGAGTGGCTTAACGGTAGCGAGTCCCTTAGGCAATTTTATGATGTTGGGAATTTCGTGTTCATTGGCTATTGGTGGTGTTTTAGTGAAGTGCTATAGGGGCGATTACAGTGGGGTTAGTTGGGCTATTCTTTTGATTTACTAGAGTTTATACGTAGCGTGTACTTGTGTAGGAGTAATGATGAAAGGTCTATATACTCTAGCTAGAGTGTAGAGATATTTAGTCTTCAATTTTATAAGAATACATGGAGGGTTTAATTCTTCCCGCATACCTTGTATGTTTATAATATTTATTCTATCGATCACTTTACTCCTTCAGGAGTAAAATTCCTTCCTTCAGGTTCATCTCAAACCTGAGTAGTGTAATCGATAAAACTGTAGTAGATAGTGCTACTGTGTCAGCTGTGATATATATATCTAAATATATAACTATATACGGCTATCTCAATAAATACTTAAGATCTTGCGTTATTGAATACGGAATATGTCAATAAAATTATATGCAAAGGAATGCTTCGTGACAATAACTCGAACGAACAAAATGTATTTTACTTGCGACAGCTTACACTGTATTTTAAAAGGATCTGTTGGAAAATGATATCCACGTTTAGAAGTGCCTTTTACTCAGCTGAATATTGTTTTATATTCTAGTCACTCACCTTTAGATAAGATTACATTACTATCTTTAGGTTAAACAGAGCGTTACTTTGGAGTTTTAAATTGTATCTTATACACATATCATATATATTTATCTATATTCATAAATAAAAGAAAGTTAATTTAGTCACATTTATAACTCAAGAACTGCTAAATCGATAAGGCTGAAAATTGGTAGATAAATAGTTTAGAATAAAGAGAAGGACTTAGATGTTAACATATTAATTCGCAACAGATATATAACCAAAAATAGGTAAAACAAAGAAAAATCCCATTTACGCTGACCCTTCCGCCTTCCAGTAAAAAGTTACAAAAATTCGTATTAATCTAGTTGTTCAACGGCAAGGAAACTATTTTAAAGTTAGATTGAGTTCAGCAAACTGTTGACTATTTCGTTTAGTTTTTGGGAGATGTAAGAGAACCTACAAATGTGAAAATGATGGAGGTTTCGTTACACTCTGTATAAGTTTGACGACTTTGCCCACCCTGTATATGAAGTTTGTTGCGAATAGGGATTATTTTCGTTTGAGTAGTTTTGAGGAACCCTTGGACACGTAATAGTTTATTAGGTTAGTTTGGGTCAGTTTGTTTACGACTTTTCCTTATGTTATGTGAATTATTTTTGGATTAGCGCAATCTTCTTTGGTTTTGGTTACATCAATATTATCAGGTATTTTAAAATGCAGTTGTGTTTATATCGCATGACATTTTCAGAAAAAAAAATAGATTTTTTTCTCAGGAGTTAAGTTTTTATATTCTTGGTAACATTGTTAACATTGTAGAGTAGAAACATAATTCTCTCTACATTATCTAATGTAGTTTGCAGGTCGTTAAACTGTAAAAAGTATACTTAATGTGACGTTCTCATAGTGAGAAAGTAAAACTATGTTAGATTCAGTATAATTTTATGATGTCAATTCAATGTTGCAACGAGCTTACAATGAGTAATCCAGAGTCACTTAATAATAGTAGGTAATGAAATACCAAGTTATGTTCGTAGCTATTTCTATGTAAAGTGCAAAGTTGTATTGATTATTCACGCATTAAGTGACACTGGAGATTACGGGTTCGATTCCCGCCTCGATCTGCAAATATTTGTAACCGGTGTTCTGAATGTTTTCTTTGCATACCAAATCTTGACAATAATATAAAAGTTCATATCAGGAAAATCAAACATAATAATTAATTCTAATCATGAAAACCTATTATTGGCTTTATGTTTTATATTTTAGTTTATTTATACTTACCATTAATGTTGTAGCTGTTGATTTTAAACATTGTTAAATAAATAAATAATGCGGGCTAGAACCACCAGGCGAAATTTAGTGCAATATAAAATTTACTTATCGGTCTATGAATTTAAGTTATGCAATATAATACTTACTACACAAGTGTGTGGTCTAGCTTGATAATCCCGTGTGAAGTGTTCTTCATTATTGTTCAGCATTATTATTATAATTTCTGATGGATGAGGTGTATAGTATCATGAATAAAAAATCCAGAAAATTTTCTATTAAACTCAGTCATTACTAAAACAATATGAACAACATTTATCTACGTCAGAAAAACAGCAATCAGAATAAACACCTCATAAATATTTAACGCCATCAAATCTAACTACTTTATTCAAACTTCAAAGAGATTAAAACATCTTTAAACACAGAACTTTAGAGTCTTAAACAAAGAGTTTTACACCGCCACAAATATTTAGAGACGCCCGCCAATCGTACCCTGGGGCACCCCTGCTCCATGCATAATGCAGCCTTTCAATTGTCTGCTACTGTGTCCCGTTTAAAATTCATTCTAGAACTTGGCTACGGACTGCCAAGGGGCCTTAATCGTATCTTATACGGGCTGGCTGACGGTTTTTAAGCGGAAACGATGCAAATTTCAGACGAAAAAATGCATCCAAAACGCTCGTTGATACTTTTTAGTTTACTTTATAAGATTAAAACGGGTGTTAATTACTATAATGGTAATAATATTAAATATTTTTGTATTAGACTCGCAGCAAGCTTTTGTTGGATTTTCTTTATACTAATTAAATTGTGAGTACCTTTGATTTGATACAAAAGGAATTGTTATCGTGAGCAATAATTGTTATTTTATTTTATATGTATATTGCTTTACACATGACTGTTTACGCAGTTTTACATGACTGTGTTGGACCAATTTAGAAAACAAAACCCAAAAGTTCGAAAAATATAAAATAAAGTAGGTATCTAACCAATTTCCAATTGGTTTACCTGTTTATATAAATAAATCTTATTTCTATACTGTAGAGAAATATCGGTAACAGTCTCTAAATATTTATTGTCAATTTTAGGTAAAGTTCAACATTGAAGCTGGATATTTTTATACAGCAATTTTCTACGATGCACGCCCACGCTATCTAAAATAACGAAAAAAATACGCAATACAAAACCTGATGAAAATATGAAAAATTCACACATTTTTACAAAATGAAGGTTCTACCTAGACGTTTCACAAAATATGGCTCAAATAAAGAGGTACGATTTCTTATTATGACAGCTATTCTGGATTATTTATTTCTTATATCAAATACTGAAAATTTAATGTCAACTAAGCGTTCAGATATTATGAGCTTATTGCTAAAGGTATATGTTCACTTTACTAGACAGTACCATACACCAACAAATACGTCTATGATTTTTGAACATCAATGATAACAGAATTTTAATCGCTACCTCATTTTCACCATTATAATATCTACCATAATTATGCCACACAACAAGGCACCGGTCACCCCAATACAAGGGACCCAAGAATGGTAAATAAATAGTACCGCCCCAAATATTCTTGGGTACCGTCAAAGCGACTAAGAAATTTATGTACCTATATACCAGAATACTTCATCGTCGTTTTGTGTCAACTTTCTGAGATCACCAAACCACCTGATATGGGTAATACCACTACCAAACAGCAATATTGGACGTGTGCCCCGAATTGTGACATAATATCGCTTGATATAGTTTTATTAATGTACGATACGGTGTAGTATGCTGAGCCCTTTATCACGTATTTATGTGTCTATCTAAAACGCAGACAATAGCTAGATATTATAAAAACGGATAGCAGACGTACGTGAGGTGAGTGCCGAGTTTCGGTAATACATGTTTTCTAATAAATGAAGATTTAGTATTATGGTTGAGACTTTTATAAGCAGTAAAAGTTTTAGAGATATGGAAACTGCAAGTGCAGATTGAAGCTTTTACTGTGCGACGTAAAATGAAAACGTGAAGTTCAGGTTACAATATTTGTGGAGATTCCACAACGTGTATACGCACTTGAAGCAAAAAATTTATAGTGGTTGTTCTGGGTGTTTTCTATGTATAGATGTATAAAAAAAACTATAAAGTATATTACATATCTAGATCTCGTAACATCATATTGTGATACTAACAAAAGAATAATTAAGAACTCTGTACCAATAATATTATGTTTAACAATAAATGATTATGATTAAGCTTCGAGCTTACCAAAAGGCTAGATGTTGCTGTTCAATACTAAGCGCGACTTTGCGCGCGAGTTTTCGTAGAAGACAAACATTATTTCTCAACCCATTCAAAATATCTTTACCCTTATTTTCCTCACATATTATGTCAGTGAACCTATCGGACGGTAAACCTCGCCACAAATAGGTTCAGTCAAGTCCATTACTGAAAAGAAATAATGCAATATATTAGCAAGTTCGTTATCCTGAGCAGAGATTGTGGTGCAAGTGGGAAATATAAATTTTCTTTTTATACAAGCAAAACTTTGCACAAAGGAATTGCGAATTAACATTTAGCTGAGATAGCGTTTATAGATAATTCTTGTGGAACGCTGACTTTATTAAAGTCTTTTGAAAATAAACTTAACAGTATATAACACACACTCACATAACACTTCAACACTGTTTCTGCCTTAATTCGCATTAGGCCTAATCTTTCTCGTCAAGAGATAAATATCTGTGTCCCAGTAGTGGGAACGTTAATAGTGGTGTTTATGATTACTTAGATGTGTAAATGTGGTGCCGGTGTAAGTATATACAGAATACTTCAGTAGATTCTCCATAACGTCACGCATCTCACTTATAGAAAATTTTGGCCTTTAGGGATTTGGTAGGGCAATGCACATTTTTTTTTAATTCAAGAGATGTCTCTAATCATTCCTGTGTTAAGCTTTAAGCTTGTGTTATGTGTAAAATAACCGTGCCGTTTTCTCAGATTGGTAGCGATGGGGTGGTAGGTAACTAAGAAATGCTTAGGTCCGGTACCACACTGTATAAGAATATAATAATACTCGTACGTCTCAAACAACATATCTTCAAATCTATTATCCCACTATCGCTAAACCTAGTGACATGGGCCAAATCACACCCGGGACTTTGCTCTCAGACGCACTAAAGATACACGTCAACACTCTAATGGAAAACATCGTGAGGCCTGACATCGGACTCCCGTGAGACAAGTTCTATTATCCGCCGCATTATAACGGAATAGATGGCATTGTAATAACATTAAAGAAATTTATAATAAAAACGGTAATTCTCAGGAGGGTAGAAAATTCTTTGGGTATTCATATGTACATAGTTAAGGCCGTGCTTGGGTCGTAATAAAGCTAGTAGGTTCATTCTGGAAAGCTAATTTCAATCTATCGAAATGTAATGACTAGCCTAAAATAGTACCACTCTATCTGAATATAGTGTTTGACGCTTTGGAATCAATCTGTATGTCATTCAACAAATAAATAAAATAAAAATAAAATAAAATGTCTCTATCTTACCGCTAGTTTCGTCGTGTTTCGTCTCCTCGCTTCTCGCGCACTAAAGTTTACTAACTCATCATAATGTTTTTATTTATTATTGCAGCACTTCAGTGCAAATGCCTTCCTTCCACTCTTCGCGGTAAAACACCGTGACATGCCATTTACGTAATTGAAAATCAGCTCGTCCCGCCATCTCATCCTGGGCTATCCACGTCTTCTCTGTGGTCTCTGTAGTTAGTTTTGTCTACAATTAATTGGACATACAAAACAGCGTTCAGCCCAGTTCCACTTAAAGTGATGTAATTATAAATACATAAGTAATACCCGTTGTTATAAAATTAATTTCTGTTCTAATCTACTTACAAAACACAATGTTCAGCCCAGTTCCACTTAAGGTAATGTAATTATAAATACATAAGTAATACCCGTTGTTATAAAATGAATTATTGTTCTAATCTACTTACCTAACCATTGAAGTTTCCCGCTTTTTTTATTGAGTTTTTAATTGAGGTAATATTACATTAACATAAAACTTTATGTTAATGTAATATTATCTACAAGTAAAAGGGCAGTTAACATGTTCATATGGGAAACTTCCCATATGAACATGTTAACTGCCCTTTTCCAGTGACCTCATATCACGTGTAACTAATATTGAAATCAAATCAATACTGTAGTCCCAAATGACATAGCCAGTAAATAGATAATAAGTTCGTGTCACTGATAAATGCGTAAAGTTTTTCCTCACAGGGATGTATTCAAGGTCGCTTGTTAATAGTTCGAGAGGGTTCGCGAAAGTAAGGTCTACTGTACAATAAAGCGGAGTGAATTTTGATTTGATAAAAGCAGATCTAAGATATCCTTCGTAGTTCCAAAGGTCAGTTTGTGAGAATTAACGTTTCTTAGAATTTACCATCTATACTAATTATAAAGCTGAAGAGTTTGTTTGTTTGAACGAGCTAATTTACACGGATGGAGTCGCGGGCTCAGCTTGTTCTAATGTATATATATCTCTCATATTGATGAACGATACACTAAATGACACAGCTACCCGTCTTCAGGTACATAACAAAAAATACATTCCAATATCAATTTAAATTATTAATAACACTAAAACTTAGTAAATGCAAAAAAGGTTCTTACGTAGCACTATGCAAGCTGCTAAGACAGCTCACACTGATATTCACTATTCGTGTCGACATGTTAAAAACGTCCAGCTCAAGTTGAAGCAGACGTTCCCAGTCGTAAAAACTTCAATAATGTCTCTTGACCTATTTGTATGAGAAATGTGAAGTTTTCACATAATGGGGAAGACCATTGTAATAAATACATACTTTCGTTCATAGAACCTAAGTAATTTAAACCATTTCATGTAAGATTGTATAATATTTTAAAATAATAAAAAAATAATATAATAGATTCTATTTCACTTTCAAAATAGATTCTAGCTGACAACCCGTAGGATACGTCTCGGTGTGAAGCTTCAAGATTGGAAACTAAATAAATTAAACAATTATCTTCCATTTGATCGATTAAAAAAGAGACACGTACGATACGTGGGCAGCCTTTTCACTAAAGTGCGATCTCTCTCAGGCAACCAAGTAATACCAACTAATCCAAACGGTTTAGTAGATAATTACCCTTAAGTTAGTTCCCAACTGCCCTAATAGGACATTTTGTCAATGAAGTCAATTTGGATTAGAATGGATTGGGCCAGTTCGCGTGTAGGAGTTCTGTTTCTATATTATATAGTTTAGGTCATTATGTAGCAGTGAGGAATAGTGGTGACTTTTATTGACATTCTTCATTCTATGAGTTTATTAGAAGGAAAATCCAGAGGTATGACTGTGTGTGAAATCACGACCTTTGGAATGAAAGTCGAGTGTGCTCCCACTTAGCCAACACGGCCTTTTTAAGCCGGCCTTTTTGAGTTAAGATTTAATTCACTAGAATTAGATTAGTGTTAAATAACTAGTATAAATTTACTCCGGCACAGTGTGTTAAATATTATGATTCAATTATTTAAACATCTAGTTTCTCCAATTACTGAATATATTTCATTTAAATTTCGAATTAATTCTTATTTTGTGTAATCGTGATTTTTTTTTAAATTGTATTTAAATAAAAGTTAATCAAATATTAAGTATCCGATAAAGAAGTTTCGAGCTTACCTTAGTGTTTTGTTTTTGTCAGCAATATTTATACGGCTTATGCCACTTAACCCCAAAAAAGCTTCCACTACATAATCTAATTATAAGAAAATTGTATTATATTACTCTTGCTGTCAATATATGCAGCTTCTTTAACAGTCTTGCATCTATACATCTCATCGTAGCAGATATTAGAATGTTCGCAATGCAACAATACAGACGCTAAAACAAACTTATGACAAGACGTGGTTGCACTCAGAATATTGGTATTCCGAGGCACGTAGCCTGAAGAGCTACTTAAGCATGGTGAGGGAACACGTCATATTATAATGTGCTTGCACGATGTTAAAATAGGTTCTCTGAGTTGAGAGAGAATAGGATAAAATGAAGATATTTTTATAGAAATAAATAGATCAAGATTTGATTCAATAGACATGCAATATAAAAGGGCTGAACGGAATAAAAGGAATGCTGATTAGTGTATCAAATGTAAGTTTCTTACTCGATCGTGAAATAGTTAGTTCTTGCCCACAGGAAGATACAGGATGGTACTATTCTTAGCCCAGAACCACCCTTATCTTCCCCTGCGTATCGAAAAACTGAATAAGGGCTTTATATACCAGAAGATGGGCAGCCGCATCCATCATACTGTACCAACTTATTGCTATCACCCTTATTACCACGGCGGTTGGTAGTTATTATAAATTACCTCAGAACCTATTGGGAAACCCATGTCAATTGAATTGCGCCGTAAAACAGTTGTTATAATGATGATGAATAAGTAGAATTACTTGTGCAAAAACAAGTGGGCAAGTCAAAGTTATGTTAATTTTAATCTAGCAAGCAAACATTGCAACACAAAGTACACATTTTTGTCGGCTTTATTTATTCCTCTTCCAACAAAGTCTTTAGAAATTCACTGAAGCAAAACATTGCAGAGAAAAACACATTGTCATTTAAGTATAATGTGAAAATGTGAATGTTCAAATAACGGCGAACTAACACATGTACTAGCAGAAAGTTCTTCTTTTAGATGCTACCTGAAGGGTGAAAGTACTGGACAATTGAATAGATTTATTTTTCTTCCTTATAATAAACTTGCTAGGACTGTCTCTAGGATACTTTGTGACCTTAATCATAATACAATTGACAGATTAATTAATTAATTATTTACTCACTGTCAACTAACAGAAGGTTAATTTAATTTAAAGATAAAGAGAATGCAGGACGAAAATGACATTTTTAATTATTCATTAAAAAAACGTCTCGGACAAATGTGGACTAAATCGACACTTGCATACTTTTTTATGTAAAAGTATAAAAGTGTGTTTATATTTATTTATGTTTATATCTGAAATTGTAATAATACAAAGCTTAGAAAATATAACGACACACTTGGGTCGGATTATATAACGTGGGAAAAACAACGGGGCGGATGCTAACAGGAGGTAAAATAAGTTTTTTCACAGTAGTTTTAACCCTACAAAGCTAACGTTCTTAAACTACCTTGATAAGCTAACCATTCGTAATTTTGACGATCATTATAAAATGAACCATATTATAAAGTGTGTTATATTTTTATATGGATTTATTGTATTTTCAAGAAATATAGAATATAAATGAAAGATATTTATCACAAAAATCCAAATAATTAACCATTAAGGCACTATAAACACGAATAACATATGGCACCACTTTTTCGAGAGCAAAATCACACATCTTATAAACTACGAATAAGGCAAAAAATATCAGAAAATTATAGTTTTTTTTTACATTTGTAGAAATAAAACATTGATCTTCATAATTTTTGAACACACGTTGGTCAAAATACCAATCGAATGTTCACCACCATTGGGAATTTAGCAACTGTGGAAGTTCTTCGCTGTCATTTATCTCCAAAACTAAGCAACTTACCTGTTAGAGGCGACCACCATCCGATGCAGTCTAACAGTCTCTTAGTTGGCACGAAACCTCAAATCCGTAGTTTTAACTGTTGGAAAGTTACTAGACGATATTCTTCCGATGTGTGCAAAAATGACGAACGTTAGCTTTATAGAGTTAATAACTATATCCAGTTGTTGAAAACCACTGCACGAGTTCAAAGCTTGGTAAAGAAAAACCCGCAAAAAGTTAGTTCTTTCTCTCAAAGCCACAAGTTTTTTCATAGTCATAACGCGCTAAAAACTTGGCGGATTTTATAACTTTCCTGGTTTATCACAGGCCCGATTCTAGGCTAACGTTTAGCGTGTTTCTGTACTTTTTAACTTTCATGCTAATTTTGGAGTTTGAAACAGTTTTTTGAGATTTTTTATAGCGGCAACTCTGCAGTATTATTTTAGAGTTTGTTAGAGAAATAATTACGAAGATGTATTTCCGCTTGTTATTTTTATACATACAACTTAAATTTAGAGACGAATACTTTAAATAGTTTTATATGTAGAAGTGTAAAACAAGTTTTTCTGGGCACTTTGCCTTCTGGTGACGGATTAGATTTAATATTTTCTAGATAATTTCTTTAAGAAATTGTATTTTATGTGTAGACATTTAGACATATTATGATTCATCAAGCACCACACATTTTATCTTCTTAGGGCACTCAGTCTTGTGTATAAAGTCCCTAAACGTTTAGTCCCGAGACATTATCTTGTTTTGTAATTCAATTATGTTCTCTCAATTCAGAAGCATTGCTGCCCAATGCTCCAAGAAATAACCATGCCCCGTTACTATTCATAGAAGGTTCTAGATCTAGATGTCATTGACCCTGGGTCCTATGCAAGTCGCGTGCTGGGTCTGACGAACCCAGAATTAATATTTAGATGCAGCGGTCTCATTCAGTTGGCATACGAGATTAATGCAATGGGTTGTAGTTTTACTGTTGCTCGTTTTATGAAGGGTTCAGATAATTTTATACTTGTTTTTGATGGGTTTTATGTATTATGAGCAATTCGAAATAGTTTAATGGTCAGCGCCACGCACGTTTCGGAATATTAATTTAGTGCGTTTAGTAGTTGAAATGGGACTGGACAGATAGCGTATACTACGAAGAACTAATAGCCAATGGGGCCTAATAGTGCCCGTATGAGGTCTCTGATGGGCAGTCCGCGTAAGCGCAAACGTCTACTAATAAAGAGAATAGTTGTCAGCAGTGGACGTCTGACAAAATGAACAAACGACTTGGTAAACGCTTTTGGTTCAATGATATTGCAAGCCGATCCAAACGAAATAACTGGAATATAATGAGGCAGACTCATGTTCATCAGTGCACGTCCTACGGATGATTTATAAAAGTAAGAGGAAGTGACAAAAATCTTAACAAATTTTAAAAATATACGAGCTAAATATCAAATTATTCTTTCAGTTACAGCAACGGCAAATTAGCTGAAGTTTTAAGAAGACTACATTTTACGAGAGCCCCTTAAAAACCGTCAGTTTTAATAAAGGAGACGTTTTACTAAGTACTAATTAAAAGCTACCAAGAACTAACTCATGAATGATAGCTTCTGCAATATTAAATTTGCTTAATCCCCAATCTGGAATAGCGGGTAGAGGACAAATTGGGAGCTTCCAGATTGTTGCCAGCTAAAGTTAAAATTTTACCCATTTTATATATTTATTAACGCACCACCAACTGCACGTAGGTACAACAAACATTTCATAAAACATTTCGAAGAATTCTGTAAAATATTTACATGTGTATTCATTTTGTTGACTTACTGTAAAGATAGTTTTATTTTTGTGCGTTATTTAAAAAATAGTATATTTTTTAAAATATTTATTCAAAACATAAATTTGACCAATTTTCTATCAAGATATCTACTATGAGTTACTATATCTCGTTTTTTAACGGTCCAGTATGAAACGTTTGTTGTAATTTTTTAATTTTGACTAAATTCTATCAACGTTTACACCCTAAATCTCACCCAACTAAAAGAACTACTTTACTTTTATACAATCACAGCTTAACAAAAGATATCAAATTATTTTTACAAAATCATTATTTATATACATTTTTATTTTATATTTATAAATTCTTATTTAATTTGTTTTGTAACACTGCTATGTAGGTATACCTACACAACGCCTTGCCTTGTGTGTAACTGTATTTGTTTACCACATTAATGTGTGTTTTTAATTGTAAATTCATAATAGAGAACTCTAGTGTCTAGATAAACCTAACTTAGGATTTAAGACACTACTAACCATACAATGTCATCTGTTTAACAATAAATGCTATTCTATTCTATTCTATTCTAAACCAAGATTACAAACGAGCAAAAATAGCAGGAGAGCAAAAACCGGAACGATATTTTCATTTTAACATCGTAAACGTTCTAGTTGGCAACACAGGCCAGGCATCAGTCAAGTAATATCAGGATTTAGGATAATGAGAACTCGACGCTAGGCGTTTTTGCCAGAGCCTTGCTCTTTTATCGAGCTTTCTTAAGGTGGCAATACACGGTAAGCTTGGCTTGATGCTGGCGTAAGAATAATATCACCGCGTCTCACCACATGTGTGTCGTCCAATCGTCACGGCATTTTAGAATGGCAATATTTTAGTACGATATGCAGATATTTGTTCCGGTTGCTCAGGTAGAAGCAAGTACAAGCTTTCCATCCACGGCTTTGCTCATTTTTTAATAGCGTGTTATAGAGGATATAACCGCGGTTAAAAATAGCATATGTGTTATTCTGATATGTAAGATAAATTTTTGTGAAGTTTCATCAAAATGCATTCATTTTGGTTGCCATTTTGTGTGCACATTTGCAATGCAGCTCCAGATAAAGCGGTCAATGCAGACTCAAGCTAACTGTGTATGGCCATCCTTATTTCCAGCATAATTGGACATATTTTTTCTGATCGTATTTTCAAACAGCATATTCCGCAGTTATCAAGCTCAAAGCCTTTGAGATATTTTTATGACTTCTTGGTACGAAATAGAATCAAACTAAAAAGCAGTTTTAATTTTAATTTCTGCAGTGTTGATGTGAAAATTGCGACAATTTGGGTTTTCTTATTAATATCAATTCGATTAGCAGGATTAGATATTCATGATCTTAGGGATTAACATACTTCTAAATATTAAATTATAAACACTTCAAATCATTACACAAGATTATAAAATTTTGTTATTGGTGTTTTAATACCATTCATAAAAATTGTGTTAAGCACTTAGCATTAAAAAAAAAACACTTATTATTCTAAAATTAAACAAGCTCCACATGAGTATTTTACTGTCTGTTTAATATAAATCGTATCGTCATTTATTGTAAAAATGACAATGGCTTATTTTTACCGGGGTAAAATTATATGTTTCTAGAACAAAATCTAGTATTTCACTAACTTATAGATAGATAATACCGACACCCGACAATAAACTACCACCTTAATTAAATCACTCGTTAATTAAAGGCGTACACGGTTTGTTCCTGAAAAATCCAATTAATAAAAGGGTCGCACTCGCACTGGAACCTAGTCCCATACATCACTATCTGCAACTAATCTTTTTCCGAATCTATTTTCGATGCTTAATACAGACATGTAATGAGGATCAATGACACTTAAAAATTATTAACATTTGTAGTTGTTTGACATTAATTTATTATTGATTTGTTCTATATAATGTTTTTGTTTCGCATTAATTAGTGTAAATGATAATTAATGTGTCGTGCTAATTAATTAAATAAAAAAATATATATTACTATTATTTCAAAAATAACTGTATGGTTTTTCGACGGGTAAATATATGTTTACTTTTAGTGAGAGGGCTAAGAGCTTAATTCACCACGCTGGCCAAGTGCGGGTTGTAAATGAAAAATATCCTTCAAATTTTTCAAAGTTCTCAGATCATGCCGGTTTCCTCACAATGTTTGACTTCGCTGTTAGAGCATGAGTTTTTAAGCACACATGAGTTTTTTGAGGTTGTGGGTTTTAAACCCACGACATTTGGAATGAAAGTAATTAGCCAACACGACTCCATCAACATAAAACCTGAATAGCGCACGTAACTATAATTTACTAACATATTTATATCGCTGAAATATTAACATATTATTATAAATTGAATAGTTAACATTATTGGCAAAATGCTACATTCAAATACTCTATGGAAAGACAAAAGAGAACCTGCAATAAAAAACTTCTTGGCAGATTTTCTATTTTTTAAGGCCGGCCCTGGTTTCCGTGACAATTTTTGTACTTTTTACTCGAACTGTATAGGACAGGCATGCCAATTGGATTAATTGGAATGGCTGCTATCACCATTTTGAATGCGATATCCAAATAATTTCAGTTAGAATTGTTTTTGAGAAGTATGAACCTTATTTTATTAGCATTTATTAAACCTATCGGAAATAAGATTCCTGTTGGTTTTTAATATTCATTATTTCAATTTTGCAATTCATCAATAGACAGCGCGGAGAACAGATGGCCGATGGGGACAATAATAGTACCATTAAAACAAATTTAAAACATAATAAAGTAATATAAGAACACGAAACGGGTATCATACCATGATTCAATTGTTATCGGGAAACTCAAAAATATTTGATTCATGGTATGTTACCCGTTCCGTGAAATATTGTTAAAAACCATGATAGTTAATTCGTAATATTGTTAAAAACCACGATATTTAAAAAAAATATACAGTAATTAAATATTTTAGGGAGATTTGTCTTATATTTTGTATGTATCCTAAGTTCTTCTGAGGCCTCCCTAATATGGGATTCACCCACCGTTCTAAAGTTCTAAGCCAGCAACTTAATAAATATTAACCCGTCGGTTATTAAAATACAGCCAACTTTTAAGGGGACAAATTTAAATCAATTCCAATCTGACTTCAACCGGCCAATCAAAATAATTCGATTTGTATTAAGTACTTTTTCTGTACACAGTTTAAATTAAGCAGAAGTAAGATTATTTTGCGAATAGTGAAATTCGCAAATGTTTTTTTGGGGTTTTAATGTTTTATTTTTATGTTACAACCTAAAATTATTTATTTTAATTAATAAATATATTGGATATGAAGGCAAATATTAATTATGCAAACACAAACTTATTTAAAACGGTCAAAACAGAATATAAAGTTTAGTTGAACAATTCTTTTCTGTTTTTCTTTCGCTTGAACAAAGTTGATTAGAAGAGATTTATTAAAAACTGAATTATTAGTCAATTGACTTAAGAACTCTGCAAGACAGTAATTGATTTAGCGTGAATTTGCACTAATTTACAATTTAAATGTAAAATTTGCATGTAGACGAGGAAGACGAAATTGTCGAAAATTGATGCCTTTGTTATGCTTTTTGAAATATCAAATGCTGTTATTTAATTTTTTATAAATCCTAAATTTTTCTTCAAAGAGGTTGGTTCTAAGCATCTGTTACTGAATCTGTCAAGAGTAAAAATTGTCTCTGCTCATAACAAGGAATTTGAAAAGTAATTGGCATTCAAATTCAGCTTCGATTTTTAAACCTAGGGATAACGTCAAACTGTAGGACGTAAGATAAGCAATGTCTGCGCCATCTATCTTCCTCCAACAGACATATGCAAGATACGGGCCACCCACATGATATAATCGAGAATCGCTTACCGAATGGGTTGCCAACTTTTGCAAAGTCATTTTTGATAGCTCATTTTCCACTGAAAACAAAATTCAATGATCACTATCATTGGATCTGATTTCAAGTTTGTTGATTACGCATTAGCAACAACCACAAATGTAGTTCAATAAATCATGATATAATTTTACTTACCTAAATCATTATCACGAATATAAGTTATTAAATAAAATATATTTTTTTTATTTCGGATAACATGTTCCATATATTGTGGTTAGTAAATAGGAATATTAATTGTATGCTTTACAAAATCATAATTACAAATTCATAAGTTACACGTTATTTGTTTACAGTTATTGTTATGAAAGCAAAAACATAATGAGGAAACCTCTTGTAATCGCAAACATCATCAATTGCTTTATCTTATATTTATTACCTTTGTGGCAAATATTATATGTATGAAACTACAATCAAAAAATTACCGATATCACCTAGGAGCCCAAATTATTTAAGATAATGTACCTTATACAATAATAATTAAGATAATCAACCAGGAGTTCCTATGCTGTACATTATATGTAGCAAAACTAGTACTTAGCTGGCATCACCGCAGTTACTAAAATCCATCTACATATTCCTTCTGACAACGACTGAAATTGGCTGAGGATTTTTATTTGGAATTTTTCGTGCAAGAAATTGAATTGTTATCTTAAAGTGTGCAGGGCCGGGTCAAGGCTGAGTTTTATGTTTTACGCACGCTTTACGGCAGTTTACAGTTCATACGGAAAATGGAAATTGTTTCCTTGTTATTGGTGAAAAAGATAACCTGGGCTTACATTATATTTTTCACTGAAAATTGTGTGTAAAAGAGTTTTAAAATTTATAAACTATATTATAGAAATATTTGTTATTCATAGATACCTAAAGATGATTTTGCACCAGATAAAAGCACACAATATAAAACAAATATTAGGCAATTCACACAGCAACATCAAGCTTGATGCTTAACTTACTGGTCATCCTCCTTGCGTTGTATTCCTCAGTCCTGAAGGTCGTGTCCGCCTTTTGTTATATTCTCCCGCTCGACCTTCTTCCAGCATTTTCTCTGATGGGTCCAACATATAGGGCTATGTCCTCAAGACCTTTTCCCATCTCTTTTTGGCGCCACGAAGAGTTTAAAGAATGTCTTCTTTCTATGTGACTGAAATACTTTACAGAATTACGCAGAACGTATGCAGATACTTATCTGGAATATACAAGCACAATGTTGCTGTGTGTTTGTCCGGAAATATTCATTAACATGGCCAACCAGCCTATGACCATGTGTAAGTGGTATACTTCATTTTCGGGACAGTACAGGGGGCTCGCTCACGTAATACATGTAGTGACGTGGATTGATGGCTCGGATAGACTGCTCGAGGGAAATTAACAGAAACGAACATGCAAGTCCGAATCCAGCTTCCCGGGTCTAATTGAGTTTCGTTTTTTGTATTCATACAAATATACTAATAGATACTTTGACTGGACGTACCGTATATTTTAACTAACGAGAATGAGACTAGGAGTCATGATTCCGTTTTTGCTGCCAAAGAAGGAGATTTATCCAATGGAGACCAATTTATCCAAGACCCATATAAAAAATAATATTGTAAAGAAATAAAATGAATCCCCAAAAAATAAAATTGTTGTCTGCGCTACTAATTATTATTATGTTAGCAGACAAAATAAACAAATGGTTTTGAAGAGATCAAATAAAACGATATAATTTTATTGTTTCACTTAGCACCCAGCTTTACCGTAAAGTGAGTAGGTACATTGCAGTTATTTTCTTAAAAGTTGCTTCCCTATCTCGTTTACGGCTAAATTACAATTTGGTATTACACAAGCCACACGCTTAATGATGTAAATGTCAAAGAAACCTTGAAAACCAATGAGTCTACAGTAATTGACTTCGAAAACTCAATTTCCCGATGTAAAACATTATAAACCCAACCGTGCATGTTCGAAGTCTCGCCAGGTTACAAACAAAATAAAATGGATGTAAAAAATTCACACGACACACGTTTTTATGGAAAGCTAATTCTTTGCGTTACCGCAACAAGTTAAACCAAGATTTATTTGACGTGACGATCCCTATTAGACGGAAGAACTTTCTAGACGGTGTAAACATACGGGAATTCAACATTTTGAACCTGGATGAAAATTATTAAACGTAAATTATTTACCATCAGCCTATTGCGTTGTAATAATACACAGTAGTGGTTACTCACTAGTATACTTTAGTATTTTATTACTCTCTAGTAGAGCTATAAACATGACGACATCTCGCACATGGTAATGCTTGAAGATTTCGTAAAAAGTTTTATGAATGTTAAAATATTAGTTTTTTTTTTCAATCATGCACATTTCAATTAATGTTGAAATTGTTTTAAAATTTTCAAATTTTTGTAACGTCACATTGGGCCATACGTATTATAACTTGGATAAGTCAATAAAAACTATATATATTAAATATTCAAGGTATCCAACCATGTTCGATTTCCATAAATGGTTACATAAATCAGTAAATGGTTCAAAGATCCCGAATGGCTCGGCGACACAATTTATGAATCGAAATGTCTAAAAATTCACACTTTACTTCCTTTTATATTATAAATTGAACATTTTATGAGTGTCAATCGTTTTTGGATATTTTACAACTTATCTTTAACCTTGTGTTTATCAGATTAATGGTAAATACAAAATTTATAAAGCAAAGCAGATAATTTTAAGTTAGTTTTGAATCATAATCCTAGGTAATAAAGGTCCTATTCCATTGGACTTAATTGCAGTGCCGTTCACAGCATGGGCACTAGCATTTACGACGCTTTTGCGGAGTCCCAACATCAAAAACCGCTTAGAGAGTGAGTACTTACACTTCACTGAGCGTAAGTAGTGGTTACTTCACTAGTAACCACTACTGTGTATTACTTCAACGCAATAGGCTGATAGTAAATATTTACGTATAATAATTTTCAGTATAATATTGTAAAATATTCAACGGATAAGCTCTTTGAAGTGGCAATGGGCAGTAAAATAGATGGCTGATGGGGCCGAAAACTTCTCGAGTGTACCACGTATCGGCAAACGAAGCGTCGGCGTCGGACGTCCACCAACAAGATGGACACGTGATCTCGTCAAAGGTGTCATGTTGCAGTGGATAAACCATAATACCTAATTTTAAAATACCGACACAACAAAATTTATAAGCTATATATCGAATCGCAACAAGCCAATGAAACGGTCGGTAACTACATTAAAAGGGGGACTACAAACATTTCCGAACAAATTAACTGGGAATTGATCAGATTTCCGAATTAAATGACTCGCGTAGACTGTTGCGATGCCAATCAGAGTGGACTGGCCCGGCCCATTTTCCCGACATACGATAGGGTAGAATTGGTAGAAATTCAGGAAAAATACCTTTGGTTTTTTGCCATTTTGTATGATTAAATCCTGCTGAGAGGCTTCAACATTTACCTATTTAATTAAAATTTTGTACGCGTCAAAAAAGTAATTATCTCGTATTCAATTATATATGTATTATAATAATTTATATGTATATGTACTACTGATGGCTATAGCGAAGACTATCATATTTGTAAATTAAAAGCGACATTTTTATTAAATAGTGAAACAAAACACAAATTTTCAACTCTATTTAAAAAATACGAAGGTAAATTTTTTTTTAAAGAAAACAAGTATTATCTAAAATAATTTTATTACTGGCAAAGTGGCAAGTAAACACCTCATAGTACAACAAAAGGAGTTAAAGCGACGTGAAAACTGCATTCAAGGGTCATACGGGTTTTTAACACGCAGCCATTTCGGTCCATTTACATTAGAGGGACTTTGAGGAGCCCATTTCACCTTTAGTAAAACATTAGGATCCTGTTAGTAAAGCATAAACACGAAGGAGGATTATTTAACCAGAAAAAGGTGTTGCTATCTCTTTAAGAGGCCTATTACGTGAAATCGCGAAATTGTTCGGTTTTCTCGTCCTAATTCTATGGTTTGCGTTAGTTGTTTGATATTACAATTACATCTTTATAATAGTTCGTTTTCTCCTCTACAAAAGTAGTAAGAAACATTTTAGATAACTTGTTTATATATTGAGTAATAATCATTCTCCGGATACATGTTTCGTAAAAAACGCTCGAAGACCTGTTTTCTCAGCTCTAATTTGTAGATTCTAATGAATATGGGCGATCAAACTATTTTTTATTATGTTACGTATATCCTATTCTTCATTTAGAGTAGAGTACATTTTCGTTAAATGCTTTTATTCTAAAGATATACCGAATTTAATATCGACCGAAAATGCTTCGAAACAAACCTCAATAACTCCGAAGTTCTAAATCAATGGGACGTCATATTTATATCAAAATATTTATCAACATTTGCTTAAACTATGATGTTAATTTTAATTTGTAGAACGGTTTTGGTAATTTTTTATGAATAAAATAAAACTACCATAATTTAGTAGTTTTTTCATTCAGCCGGCTTTTTCCATTTAGTACCGCGCGAGCGCTTGTCGAGGTCGGACCTATGTCGGTTGTTCTTGAATAAAATATAGAAATATTTCGTAAAATGTCAGTGTGTGGGACTGTCAATTGCTGTAAAAACGCTGTTAGTGTGCGTGTATGTGTTATTGCGATACTACGACCGACATAAGTTGATCCGTTGATAACGATCAATTGTTATTTTTATTGATAACGGTCAATTGTTGTTGTTGCTGGCCTAAGAATTGTACCAAATGTTGCTGGCCTAAGAATTGTACCACATCATTGTCATCTTGTTTTACCTTATTTATTTGGAGGTTATGCTGTAGGATGTGGATTGCATATCTAAAGTTATCTATCCTAATTAAAAAACAACAAGGCAACTTTTTTTGGTGAAACCGTCCAACGACTAAATGTAATTATGCCTATGATTTTTTTAGATTATGACTAACTTGCCGACCCGCCGACAGCTGCGCTTGCGTTTTTACGTTATTTACTAGTTTATGTTTTATAGCCTTTTTCGATCATTTTACTATCCAATACTGAAATCATATTTTAAATCGGACCCGCGGTTCCTGAGTAGCACGTTCAAACAAATAAACAAGCAATCTCCTCAGCTTGATAATTGTAGTATAGATTTCCATAATATTTATTACAAAGAAAATATTCCGTAATTTTTTGTTCTTATTTTTACCGAGTATCCAATATGTAAACAATAAATAATGTACCTTTCTAATAAATATATTATTTATTGTAAACATTAAATAATTGTACCTTTCTAATAAATACAGGGCGTCCCAAAGTTATGGGCCATGGAGGGGAAGTACCTTAAATATCGTAGATAGTGAATTTTGCTCAAAGAAGACTTCATTTTATTTTTAAAAGTTAGTAATTCTGGATTCATAGATTTTCTAAAAATTACTTGCTTTGTCTGGGAATCGAACCGACTTACATGTAGAAAAAAAAACTCTATTTTTATGATACCAATCGAAAGAATAGCTAAAAAATAATAACTCTGCTTAAGTAACATAGTATTTTAAAAGAAAGGAACAACGTGAAATTAATTATTTTAATCAAATAAAAAACATGAAACATTTTTTTTGTAAATTAATTAATTAAATTACTTACTTTTTTTTAAATAAAATGAAGTCTTCTTTGAGCAAAATTCACTATCAACGATATATATGGTACTTCCCCTTCATGGCCCATAATTTTGGAACGCCCTGTATATAAAATAACACCCCTATTCACGTTCCCACTGCTGGGATAGGGACTTCTCTCTTGACGAGATAGATTAGGCCTTAATTCACCACGCTGGCCAAGTGCGGGTTGGTTTTTTTTTTAATATATAAATGAAATATTTTCAAATAAGTTCGTAATAAAATAAAAATAAATAGTTTATCAAAATAAAAATATAATGGGAATTATTCAAGATGACATTTGTAGATAAATGGATATTCTACATCTGTGTATGACATATGTAGATAAATGGATACCAATAAATATAAAAATAAATATAAAGTTCGAAACTACAAAAATAATACCTAAACATAATTAAAACCTTCATTAACGAAACTTTTATTTATTCAAACACAAATATACCATCTAACAAAACAAGCAACTTAAATATAGGTAATATAATTTATTTGTTTTGTTATAATTAGAATTTGTATTTAGTCCGTTCAATTTAGACTTTCGAACTTACATAAAGTCCCAACATTCGACAAAAAAAAAACATTTAATTACAAACCTACACACCAAATTTCAGAAGAATCGGTTTAAAAATGAGCCCATAAGATGAGATGAATGAGGACATTTAACTTCAATAAGACTATTTTCAGTTTTATTCTTATATATATAATTATTAATCATGAATGTTTTAATTTAAAATTATGTACCTACTTAATTGATTTCAAATAATCAATCAGATTTAAAATAAATATTGATATTATTAAGATAAAACATAATTGATTCAAATATTGAAATAAAAATATCCACCATTTTGAATTTAGGAAAATATATAAACTCCTATCAATTAAATAAAAACATTAATATAATAATTATTTCGGAATGAAACTGAAAAAAAATCCACTCAATAAAATGGAATTTATTCGATGCCATTTTCTACAGATCTAAAATAATTATTAGTATATTTGTATGTTTTAGATCGACGAAGTATCAAGATCATTTAGTATTTTTCATAGAATTCGCGTGACGCGCCGGTCACGTGGTGCATAAAATATCCAATTTCGCAAAACTTCGTAACGTCACAAGGCTCTTAAAAGAATTCGTCGAAATACTTCTAATCTTGTGTAGTAAGTAGGTTTTGGCGAAAGATTTTTGGCAACTTACTATTTCTGGATGGAAATCTAATATTATAATATTTATTTCGCGGTGTTTGTGTTATAAATTTTCGGAAACTGCTGCAATTATTATTTTTGTTTATTACAATTTTCGCGTATTGATGAAAAATATTATATTGAACTTTTTATAAAAAAAGCAGTTGAATTGAAATACGTGGATGGAGCCTATCTATTATCTCTTAGTCTGATTGACAACAGCCTCGGGTAAAGATGGAGTGGTACTTATCATAGGCCTGCAGCACACGGCATTATAGAACTTGTCAGAGAAACGTTCTACGGTCACGCTCTAGTCCTTGAGTGGCCGATAGTGGAACAAGGTTGCTCGTAACCCAGACTTGCCTGACCATACAACCTCATACAACCATACGACTGGCATGGGCTCCCTTGTTGAAGCCATTAGGGTAGCTGGTCTAAGTCTAAAGATATCCTTTGAAACTTCTTAAATCTGAGACGAATCTGATACAAAAGAAGTCAAAAAATTTAGAAATTATCCCCAATAAGGAGTAGGTACATAATGAGGTCCATAGACAATATTTTATATTTGGTTTTCTCACAAATTTTCTTCTTGGAAAATTTGGAAGTGAACTAAGTATTAAAAAAATAATTTATAGGAAGAATATTTACACAATCTTCAACCTAAAACTAACCAGATTCATGATCGTGTTAGATGACTAGAGTAATAATTGAAGAATATTTTATTAAATAATTATTGAAAACTCCTACTACCCTTTATTGAATGTGAAATTGCAAGAAAGTTCAGAGGACTAACGTAGCCAGCCTTGGTAGAAAAAGCATATATAGTTTCTCTGTCTCAAGTCTGTAATGTACTTTGGCTAGCAAATAATTTTATAACTACCCTAAAGATAATTATTTTATATATCTAAAACTATTTTTGTTGATTTAATGAATATTACTATTGTTTATTTTAAGTTAAATCAAATGGAAGAGCGAAATCTTTTAACACAAGTAATCATATTTACTTAAAAAAAGATTTCGGCCACTTAAGTTACGTGTAAAAATTCTGTTAACGAAATAAGCTTTTTGTATTTTGTATTGTATTTTGTATAGTTCATGATACAGATAAATTTTGACTTGCGCCAACCAAAAAGTTTTACGAAGGTTGTCGTAAAGTTGGCACGGATGTACGTGATACGTCGCTCTCACGCTGATGGATTTACACCTCTCAACGGTTTTTTCTGATGTCTCTATCGAGTGGCAAACGGCCTATGTGAAGTTCGAACCTAGGTGCTTGAAAAGGTTATCTCTAGAAAAGGCCAATTAAACTCAAAAATACACGAGTATGATTAAAGATTAATTTTTACTACGATAAAATCTATTGCCTAATATTAAGCACTAAACACAGAAGCGAACTGTCAAGGCAATAATATTTACATGATTTACTAATTTTATTCACATTTGTGTACTTAATTAACCAAAAAAAATCTCATAAGTTTTATCAATGCTAGCTATGCTGTCTATTTGCTTGCAGTTCATGTTGTCTAATCGAATGAAAATGATTTAAATGATGTTAGATTTCTAAGGGTCACTTATACCAGTCATGCAGCCGCAGAGCAACTTGGCATTATCTAAAGCAAAGCAATCGTAGATCTTGTCAAGGAGTGTCGTGTCGCTCGGACGTGACGTGTCAACGTGCCTGATGGATTTACGCCGGCGGTTTTTGCCAAGTCTTTGTTACGGACATATTTGAGTTATGCCTACGAGTTCGTGCGTTTGTGGAATCGGAATCAAGGAGGAAATTTTATTATTGCGTATTTACGAGAGCGTCTGACAGATTCGGAGAAGCGTTTTCGTAAAATAAGTGTTTATAATGGAGTTATTCTTCAGGGAATGTATTTGCACAGTATTATTATAAAGTATTTTCAAAACCGGCATTACCTGCATTAGGAATAAACGCGAATGTTTATAAGCTTAATAAAATAATAATCAACCCTATTTACGTTCCCACTGGAAACGCCCCTGTGGCTTCTCTCTTGTGGAGAGAGAGTAGGCCTTAATTCACCACGCTGGCCAGGTGCGGGTTGGTGAATGGCACAATGTCCTTCAAACTTTCCAAAGTTCTCAAAATATATTTAAGCAGACAGGCTGCTCTACCGACGCAGTTAGGCACAAGACCACCTCTAGGCACCAAGAGAAAAACCAACACAAAATACACATACCTAAATCAAATGCCAGGTAAAATGAAACAACTGGATCAACTCAAACATTTGAGCCAAAGAACAAACGTTCAAAGTTGAGTCAGTCTTGTCAACTTTATGCCTCACTATTCATATTAACTGCTATCTAAGCGGATTAGCGTGTTCAGATGGAGTATGAGTTAGTTTCACAGATGGATTGTATAGTAACTGGAAGAAAGTTTGCTCTTTCATGAGTATTTGGCTCACTATGATAGCGACATACTTTTAAGAATTTTGGTTTTTTAAATTATCACGAGTTTTAACAATTTTAGAAAATGAAACACCACTATAACCGGACAATATCGGAAAATGCAAAATCATATAATATATAGTAAGTATGTATTATAATCATATTATGTATTTATAGTCAAGTACACAGAAAAACGCTATGATTTGAAGACTACTATGAAAAGAGATGGTAAGCAATCTGATTTCTGTAAAATATGCGAAAACTTTAACCACGGGATAGCTGTTTCTAAGATCACGTAAATAATGTCTTTGCCCCAAAACAGGGTCAAAGGAAATTTTCTTTATGTGTACTCTAAGACATTTCCAGTGAATCTATTCTACATCGACAGCAAGTCCCTTCTAAGCATACAATCTTATTGGGTCAGGCCTCAGCTAATGTTTGCTCGGTGTATACTCATACAAAATTGCTGAGAGCCAATTTTATGTTCTAGTTGACCCACAAGATTTGCACTCTTTGTGGTCCAATTTAAGGAGACCCTTGTTCGTGCAAGCTCATCTTGAAAAAAGATTATGCGGGTTTAATTAAAACGGTACATTATGAGATTAAACGTTGGTTTAAGATTATAAAATTTAAAGACTAGTAAAGTGATAGTCTCACTAGTTACGAAGTTTTTTTTTATTTTATACACAAATTGCTTACTTTGCTGCTCAAGGAACAAAAACTTCGAGTGTTCTTGGCATTGCGACTCCTGACTCCCCAATATTGGGACAATGGGTATAACAAAAAGATATTCAAAAATTCTGAGCATTTTACTGTCAACTATTGTGCAAAGTTTAACAAAGTTCGACCGAAAATTACGTTTCAGTTTCGTAATACGGTTGCAGGTGCGTTGCGTATCGAATTCAGGAATGGAAGACAATTTGTACGAGAATTGCTGCAAAATAAAATTGCTTTTCGGCAGACGGTGACGTTTTCACGTTGTTGATAGCTTATTCCGAGAATCTTATTTATTTACATTTCCATCAAATTCTCTAGAATAATGTACTTCGTAGTTAAATTTGTAGATCACAGTGTAAAACTACAATTTGTTTGTACAGTTATTATTCTATTACGCCAGCTTTTTCATTATATATTATAATAACCAATTTTACGTGCGGTCGTGTAATAAAACTGTTGTATCGATAGATAACTCCGAATACTTCAGAGCACTTCTTGCAAGAAAAAAAGTTCAATTTCAAAGAGTAAAATATAGTAAATAAAATATCAAATAAAACTCTTTTTGAACTATAACATAAAGCACCATAAAGTTGGCTACTTTTACGGGCTCCGTCAGAGAACTTTAATTGTGTCGATGAGGTCGTATATTATAGACCCTTGTCGACTTGAACACCATTGATTTCCCCATAGAATTGTTGCCTCAACTTCTTAAGACTTTTTGAAGGTAATCAATAGCATTTCCTCTTGAGTTTATAAGACTTTTTGTACAAAAACTGATTCAGCTTTTCTATCGATCTTTTTACTAACATGCATTTTTTTTTGCAATCGCAAACAAGATAAATGCATTTTATTTTGATGCGTTTTGTGTAAAAATATTACAGTCAGAATTTAACTGCAGAATAAACGCCACAATTTTCAGTAATGTATTTTCAAAGTACTGTCGATATAAATAAAAAACAAATCTAAACAGAATACAAAGTCTAACCAAAATTAATACCAAAACATAATAATGCTAAACTAACAAAAATTAATAACAAAACATAGTGTTTAGCTGTGCCTAGGGAATTAATTATGCAGTTACTGCGAGTTGTATAAAATGTTATAGGTCAGCAAAAATTACCGATGAATCAATTCATTATGTTTATGAATACATAGTATTAAACAAAGTTGTTCTCGCTGTCTGTCTGTCCCAACGTATGCAAACTACGCAACGGATTAAGATGTTCCAATGCAACACCCGTAGCAAAAATCTGAAGATAGTACAAAGTTGGTTCCGAGGATGGGTTGCAATGATGATGATGATGGTTATCCTAGACCGTAACAAAAAAAGGTTTGCTTATCTAGTTCGCAAATATAAAAACTAAAGAAACCGTCAGCAATATAATAGCCAGGAGTAAAAATAGCAATCTCCAATTATATTTGCCAAATAGCGACAGAATTGCCCATTTACCCGCCGAAATGTCTTCCGGTAGTGTGTTATTGTTTCCTGGTAGTCTTGTTTTTACTAATCGGTGAGCAAAATTTGGGTAATATCTGAGTTTTTTGGCCACAAGTTGTACAGTTAAACTGATAATTACTTGGCAGCTTTAGGTATTTTTCGAGCAAAGCACGTGATTTGGCATATTCATTTGATCACATCACTGGATTGGTCGTTATTGAACGAGTGGTATTTACGTCTATTACAGTGGAAAAAGTATTTTTTTTATCAATTGAACGTATTTTTAGTCTACATAATAATTATCAAGATCTATAAAGTGTTTCTTAACTTCAAGATAGACACATGACACAAATGTTTAAATGTTTATTTAAGAAGATGGATAGCTCAAGAATAACTTTCCTGACATTTGTAACTTCGGAATAATGTCACAAGATAAGAAGTTAGAACGAGAATATTATCGCTACGACGAGTTTTTGTCAAAATAAGGAAGCAATTCTGTTTATGTTTCCGAGTTAGCAAGTTCTTCGTGCACAATTGACTTTCATTCCGAAGGTCGTTGGTTCAAACTCCGCCAAGCACCTCTGATTTTTCTTCTTGAAAATTATGTGTGCTTTAAAACACGTATTCTAACTGTGAAGGCAAACATCGTGAGGAAACGTGTGATATTCACCAAACTGTATTTGGGTACCTAGCCAATGTATCAAGGCGTAATCTTTCTTGTTAAGAAGAAAGTCCCAGCAGTGGGAACGTAAATAGGGGTGATGATAATGTCTATCGTTTTAACCGACTAAATATATCCCTAAAATATATATTAAGTATATTATATTATATAAAACCCATAACAAACAAACATAACAGCGTCATTCTATTATATTATAGGAACTTACTGTGTTATAAATTTTGCTGGAAAACTCACACAGCAACATAACCTCTTGGTTGGCTACTTACTCTCGATTTTTTCCGTTAAAACAAAGTATTTCAGCGAGAAGTAAGGACCCTTAAAACTCTAAAATAATGATCGATACGGGAAAATTTTTAAATTAAATCCATCGACGTCTCCCCTGGAGTTTTGCCCTATCACAGCAAATTTTTATCAGCTGGACAACTTTTGTATTGAAGTTTTTAGTACTATGTTAGTTGTAGGTACTGCAGTTAATCTCACTAACCTTATCAATAAATATATGAAAGTTTGTCAGTGTACGTCAGGCTGTTCATATAATCGTTTTTGCTTCATTTAAAAAATGTTAAGTTCTGTGAATAAACTGTCCTTACCGTAATCATCAAGCTTGGAAAATGCTAAGTAAGAACTAGTTCTAAGTTGGTTAAGATTAATAAATAAAACTTATAATAAAATTATGTACACAGAGTTGTTATATGTTTATGAATTAGTTTTGAACAATATTTATCCGGTAAGGGTCATGCAAATTAAGTTTTATTGGGGAAACCTGTGTCCCTTACTGATAAAGTGATAATTAAAATACTTTGTACATTATCATAAATTTTAATTTTGAAGCTATACATACTTGACTCAATGTGATAGCTGTTTCAACGGATCTGTACCCATAGACAATATTCATTACAGTCTTTACTCGGCCGTAGTGTTTTTAATTAATGAAGTCGTTTCACGAAATTAATGAGTTCCGCGGGCTGTACTTAGGTTTATGATGTTATAAAGCTTTTATTAAATTTGTGAACGTGTAAAAGCTGCCGAAAATGTGGATTTTGTGGAATTGTAACATTTTGTTAGTTTAAACATAGGTGAAGCCCAAATCAATTGACCTCTTGTGAAGGATACTTTATTTTTAATTAATGGTTTAATTTTACAAAATAAATAAATACTGATCAATTCACACAGTGACATTATAATTTAACAACATTAGTATTTGGATGGCCTTTTTGTTAAACTGAATGCGATTTTAGATACCTATTTGTTTACCTTATTAAAAGTCTTGTACAAACGTAACAAATATTGTTTGTTTATATAATTTTAAATCTAAGTCCACTTACACGACTAATAAATCAAATTAAGTGCTTATTGACTTAAATTTTATTAAATTAAAAAATCGTTCTCAATAAAAGACATTGTCATTGAAACGTGTCTTAAAATTAGAAAAGAGAACACAAGATTATTAGACACCCTTAAGTAGGCAAAATAATAATTCATTCGTCTCAATAGAGTGGAATGGCGCAAGTTTAGTGTCAAAGGCATCCTGCATGACAAATGGATTTCCTCAGTGCCATCCGCTATCTGGTAGCCACTTCATTAATCATTTCAAGGTTGCTAGTGCCAACCATTTTAGTGCAAGATACAAAATAAGTGGAGTCCGCTTTTTGCTGTTATCTTTTTATATAAGTAATATTTATTTATAACTTTTTGTTATTAGAACTACAATCCCAAAATATCCCTGAAAAGTGTGAATTAAAAGTTGAATAAATTAATAACAAAATAATACTTCTTTTAAAGATTATCCTTGCATATATTATAAATGCCATACCATCTTTGTCCAGCTGTCTGTCTGTTCGGCTTGTATAGCAAAATTGGTATGAATCAGTAGAAGGTAAGTCATAAAGCTGCTGTATGTCCCAATTTAATAGATTTATATAGTAGAAGGGGTGACACCCGTATCAAGACAATAAAAAACAAGAAGTGCTACTCTTAGACCGGCACCATATAGCTCATGAACAGCAATACAAATTATTCTCACGAAACTCTATACTGACTGAAAGCGTTCCACAAAAGACGCACTGAACCCTACAAAGGAAGAAAAATTTACTTTGCAAACTTGTTATAACATGGAATCCAATAAAACACAAAAGAAATTCGATGTTTCCGTAAAAAAAGCTATTTACTGTACACAATTCAACTCCAGCAATTGTTGGTGAAGCCCAATAGATATGTGAAAGAGAAAACTTCGATAGTTGGAACCAGAAGCAATATAAGTTGCCACATTCGCCTTCGGAATGGACATGAATGGGTAGCTTTTTTGTGGTTCACCAATAGTTTTGTGCTCAATTGAACTATTTCGGTATTTATTTTATTTTATTCGCTGAAGCTGGGCACGTGTAATATTATGTTACACCTAAAGCATTCATGGTAATAGCCCCGTTGTGCCGGCCTAAGACTAGGACCTAGTTGGTCCTTCTGATAGTTGGTCTCTTCTCGTAAAACAAACAAACAGGATTGATATACCAGTAGGATACGGGCAGCTGACTGGGCAGCTGTCATTCATATTGGGCTTACTACGATTACCAACCCGCCTTGGTAAGTTGTTAATTATATCAAATACCCCAAGAGGTTCCTTTGGAAGACCTGTGCCCAGTCATCATTGTCACCTCTATTTTACGTTCCCACTGCTGGGACACAGGGACTTCTCTCTTGACGTGAGAGATTACTCCTAACTACAACGCTGGCCAAGGGCGGGAATGACACGTGTCCTTAAAACTTTTCAAGTTCTCAGGACATAAAGGTTTCCTCAGGATGTTTGGCTTCACCGTTAGAGCAAGTGTTCTCAAACATTATACATTTATAAAAAATCCATAGGCATAGGCGGGGTTTGAACCCACTACATAACAAATATTTCATTAGTTAATAATAGATTTGGTAAATCTATACGACTATTATACATACATAAAACCTTTGGCTCAGGGAATATGTAGAACTTTATTAGGACCATCTAAATCGCGTAACCAAAATTACAAATTACCTATGAAATATAATTAATTCAGGATAATTACCACGAACAAGGTGGCAGAGAGCATTTCGTACGGATTATGGGGATTTCAAGGTGAAAGACGCGATTTTTGGTCGCTTACTGCCAATAAGTTGAAGATTTTGTTAATCTGTGGATCTATGTATTGTATTCATTTTGTACAACGGGAATTACTCACGTATTTACATAGGCATATATATCATATATTTACTATGTATTGTAGGTAATTACTGCGCGGGTAGCTATATTTTTAAGTTTATGTTGTGATATTTGGAATCATTTTTTCACTTACCAGGCGAATTTGTTTATTGCAAGTTAGTGTGTACATAACCAACAAACAACCAACTGGCTGCAGCCTGCCGTCTTCTGGTAAATGAGTTTTTTTTCAGTCGTACAACACCCACAGGTAAAAATGATTTTGTTCTTATTCACGCTTTCCACGGAAATATTAGACAGCTACAACGCGAAAATTTGAGCATTCATGGTCTGACTTCAATCTCATCATAATCGACCTCAATAAAGAGTTTGTCTAAATGAAGCGACTAAAAGTCTCGTCCTAAATTACAGACCCTAGATTATTTGAGTCGAAGCGGTATCGCTGTGCCGTATCAATTATGCTCCTAAAGTACCGTAATCCTGAGCTAATTCTCTCTTACTTGAGTAACACTCCCATTTTCATTAATTGCTGAAACATTTTTAGGGAATCCATAAGCAGGCCATAATTCTTAACTTCCTTTACAATGTTCATAGCAGTTGTGAAAAAAGGTTTATTTTGCAACAAATGTAAAATGTTATGGACGTTTTGATATTAAATAATTGTGTAAGAAGGGTGACGTATATTGATTGTTATGTATTCCTAACTTTGTTGTATTTTCATTTGTTCTCACGATTTTTTAAATAATTGGAATTAATTTTGACCATAAACCTCGTTAGATTTGTCTCAAAACTAAACACTGGAGTACCTCAATTAAAAAGGTAAGTATTTTGATTTCTTTTTGGTGATTTTTTAACATAACTATTTATATTATATAATGAAACACAAATATACAGCACACTACAAAAATACCTACTCCTTTTTATTTTTATATATTTTTTAAAGATAAGTATATACGTATTATCCTGAACGAAAAATATTAAGTTAAACATTTTAAACCAACTAAGATTTTTCAAAGTAAAAGGGTTAAAACAAATTGCTTCATTAAAATTAATTAACGGGAATCTCAAGGATCAAGTCCAGGTTCAGTTTGTTCAATAAATAAACTATCAGATTATTAACGAAGAGGTTGATATCTTAGGTATTTTATTTAATAAAAAGTAGACAACTTAATCATGTTTTTAAGTTTTCAAATTTAATAGTTGCGTACACCCTACCATTTTTAAGTTTTGAGACAACTTTTAGGGTACATACTAGTATTTACACACTTACTTACAGGGTAATTCCGAGATTCATACCTAATTTAAGCTTAAATGAGTACTGCTAGGTACCATACACAATTTATACCTACTACGGATTCTTTATTCGTGGATTTCCCGTTTATCCCAATATGAATTTATGAAACCACGACAGTATTATTATAAAACTACGTGTATTTAAAAATATGGCGCACAAAAGGCCGATTCGGAAGCCTGGTAAATTTGAAGCCTCGTGTGTTGAGGCAGGAGATTACGCCTGTGTTATTACTGTCACTCGTGTCCACACCGCACGCTGTGACGTCATCATGACAATATTACACTGAACGAGATTTAAAGCCTTACGGTTGGTTTGGTCAGAATTCCAAAATGTACTAATATCCATAAAGTACTTATTTCAAAAAGAACTTTTCCCGAAATGACTGATTTTCTATACGTCTTCATTGTTTAATGTCGGAAATAAAACTGTCAAATATATTGTACAGTCACGCTCTTTTTAAAATTAAATTGGATTTCAGTTTTATATATGATCGGATTGGAACTCATTGAACTGTTTTTGATAACTTTGTCAAATAAAATATCACGCCGTCGTCTAGCTGCACCACTAAACAATGAATTTTGAATTTTTTATTCTGGTGTGTTGATATTTTGCCTCTTTTCTTGGTTTATATCTCATAAGGGTAGGTTTGGGCGGATACGTGCGTTTAATCTCCTATGCCACCCCTGGACAGAATTATTTGTACGATGCTTATCGTTTCCGCATTTTAAAATTTAATTAAATTAATTAAAATTAAAATTTTAAATCATTTCAGGAGATTGGGGGAACAAAGCTTCCAAATTAACCCATTCACTATGAATTTTTTAATTGGGTAATAAGGGTAAATTAGCACACATTCTAACGAATGCTCTATTCTCCATAGTGGCGGGTTACCTTTAATTTTTACCACCTTTACGGATTTTTCACACTTGAAGATAATGTAGCTGAATGTACCTTTTGTGTCAGGCTTTACGGATTTCCGACATTAAACAATGAAGACCTATAGAAAATCAGTCATTTCGGGAAAAGTTCTTTTTGAAATAAGTACTTTATGGATATTAGTACATTTTGGAATTCTGACCAAACCAACCGTAAGGATTTAAAGTTTCATCACAATGCTTTGAAATTTTAATTAAAATTATTTAAGTTATTATTACAAAGGTGTTTTCCATTCTGTTCAACCAATGTTCGTAGGTATTCTCATATAATGATAAAACATGTGTTCTAACGGTGAAGGCAAACATCGTGAGGAAACCGGAAAGTTTGAAAGTTTAAAGAACATATATGTGACATTCACCAACCTGCACTTGGACATCGTGGTGAATTAAAACCTAATCTCTGTCGTCGAAAGAGAAGTCCCTGTGTCCCAGCAGTGGGAACGTAAATAGGGCTGATTATGATGTTTACATAATTGATTAGTAGATAATTTACAGCAATTCGTTTTGAAAAAAAACATAAAAGGTAGCGGTATCAATAGGTACGATTTAGGCGTAGCAAACTCGTCTAAATTCTACGTAACCCAACAAATTTTATCAACAAAAATCTTCAAACCCAAAATGCTAATCACCAAACTCCTAAACGTTAAAAAAGTTACTGTCAAAGTCCCAACAAGTTCCTAACTCGAGTTACCATTAAAAATATTTATTCACACTGAGTTTATTTAGCCCAAAACAAGATAGCAAACCTTTTGTATCTTGATAAAATTGTTTGTAAAACATTTCTCTGGCCTATCTTTGGACGTCTCAAAATGTAGAACGAATACAAATGAAGGAAAATTCGCTACAAAGTTAAGATTTTAAATTAAAGGTTCACTTTAGGAGGTAGCTTTCACAGTTCTACAACTCTCGATTTGTCATTATTTTTGTCATCCTGAACGTCTGTTTGTTTTATCAGGTATAAGAATGATCTAGAAATCCTAACCTATATTATAAATGCGAAAGTAACTCTGTCTGTCTGTTACGCTTTCCCGCTTAAACCTCTCAACCGATTTGAATGAAATTTGGCACATACAATCTTTAGACCCTGAGAGAGAACATAGGCTACTTTTTACCGCGGAAAAATACATACTTCCGCGGGAAAATATATGTTTACGCGGGAAAATTCGATTTGGATGAAATTTAGTATGGAGATAGTTGCAAATAAAAGTATATGGCGAGACGAAGTTCGCGGGGGCAGCTAGTATTCTCTATATTTAACTTAACATAAACACATAAAAAAAATATAAATTTCGTGAGTATTGTAGAATGATGCGTATGTGTTTGACGTAAAAGCCTCTGATGCCCAAATTTTTTCGACACAAAGGTATTCACTTTATTTATTCAGAATAAACTTAACGGTTTTTAACGACGAGATATTTTAAAATATTTTTTTTCGAGAATTTTATGGGAACCCAATGCTTTTAAAGGAAAGCAACCCCGTGGGAATTTCAATATTTACAAGACTATATTTATAAACATAAACCATTATCTAAACATTACTTACTATATCATTATCTAGTTTGGCCCACAAGTAACCAAAAATAAATATATGTATTTTGAATATTGTTGCTTGGCAAATTTGACTGTACCAGAATTAAGGCCTCAATAAAAGTAATCGATAAAGTAAATCGATACCTCAAGAGTAAAACGATGGATGGCATGATGGTTATTCGTTTCTATGCAGATTTTAGAGTAAATTGAATGTGGCAATATTTACCGATGCATGTAGGTATATTGAACGTATACTTCCTGTGCTGGGCATTGTCTCCGCCTCTTGACCCAGCCGTCGTGATGAAGAGCCCTCTAGATATCGCTCGAGTTCCGTTGCCACTTTCCAACTGGTATGTTGTCAAGTGTAACCTGACATTGCTAAACCAAAGGTTTCTTTTTAAAATTAGGACTTTCCGCTGCCCGAGGCTTTCTCCGTAATTGGCATTTTAAAATATATTTTTTAATAAATAAATACTGCTGGACAGACTGGATTTAATTACTCTGTAATAAGTAAATGTGCAATTGCAAGTGTAATTCGCAAGTGTGTGCAATTTAATAAGTTAAAAAAACTATAAGAAATGTTGACGATGTTTGTCGTGAAATGTCGTTATTGAATAACGACCGAAAATCTTATTCCAAAACCAAATATTCTGAATTCGCAAAATCATATTTTTATTGTTATTTAAACTTACAAAAGGATGTGAATAGGTGGAAAAAATTCCATTGTGTATGTTTCAGTAAAAGTAGATTTCCCCTGAGATGGCTCTGACCGCTTCACTGGACGGAATTGAAAAAATACTGTTTGCGGACATTCATGTTGCTTTATGATTTTGTAGTAAAACCACTTTAAAGTGACTGGCACCATATTCTTTATAGCTGCGGCATTTAATGAGCTTATCAGACGTGTAGTACAGACAATTAAAAATTTCCATCTCAACACAACCATTTATCAGTATAATAGAAGTCGGGCAGAGTTTTGTATATAACTACAACCAACTGCGGTGGTTAAATGAAATTCGCCAAAACATAGGTTCTTTTGACCCGTGCCCAGTATAAAGACGGGTAATCCCTTTAATGCGGGCAAAAAAGCACAACAATCAAGTTTCAATCTAATAATTTTATTTTTATTACTTATGGTTTAATAAGATTATTTATAAAATAAGAAACAAAAATAGAACAACGATGATATTGCCTTCTTCATACTTGCCAATAAAACAATAAAATGTATTTATTCATTATAATTGTGTTTTTCATCACAATTATTCAGTTTAACAGTATCATCGCTACAAAGAGAATACTGTTTTACTAACAAAACTTTGCTACGTTTAAAACCACGTTACAAACAGACAAGAATTTCAAATGAAAGTTATAGAAGAGGAGATCATACGCAAATAAAATACTTCACTTGTACCTGGAACTTGATAATATTTTATATAGGTACCTTTTTTAAGTCAAGGCACAGATTAAAATAATACTTAACACAATTTTTGCTGGTTATATTGGATTATCTTGAGGTACTATGTAGTCTAAGTAATATTTTCGTTTAAAGAAAATAAATTACATAAATACTCGAATCTTTAAAACCCAGCCGTTATTCTGATAAATCTAAACCAATTCAGTAGTTTTTGCATACGAACAAACTTACTCAAAAAAAATTAAGTTTAAAGCTCGTTTGTTAAAATTTTCTAAGACGAAACGTGAAAGATTTTTTGATGGAAAATTAAACTTTAAACTATATTTCTGCTAGGTGCGGAGAAATATATAGTTTAAAGTTTTATTTTTATACCAGTGAAAGAAAATGAACCTGTATTTTCCAACTGCTGCTCATAATTTTGTGCTAATTTTAAACAAAGCTTTTAAGGCATCTTTTTTTTTGTTTGAAGTTGAATAATATTTTTCGTAAGGTTCATAAAAGGCAGCATAAAACCGCTATCTCCTTGCATATAATCTCAAAAACTTTATTTAATCTAACTTTTTGAGGATTTTCGCCGGGAAACCGAATAGATAACGTCGTATTTCTATGGTTTAAGTTCCTTAGTATAGAATTACTTTATCTCCATTCTGCATATTTGGAAACGGGCCAGCGCTCGCACAATACGGAGGCTTCGGGGGGCCAAATTTAATGCTTGCTTCATATATTGCTTGAATTCCTTATTCTGTTACAAAAACAGTGGTCTAATATCGCATTTAGTTTACAGTACGTTAAAAATTAAATTTGGCTCTTCAGAAACAGAGTAAATTGTTGTGAAAAGGAAGGTATATCTTATTGTTAATCTTTATAGTACGGGAGACGACGATGCTAAATGGGGATTTACTCGAGCGTCAAAGAGACCTATTGGGTTGCATTTGGTAGATGATAAGAAGAAAAAAATTGTATGAGACCGATGTGTTTCATCAGTGGGGGAAGCGACCATAGATAAATAAAAACTTATTTAAAAAAATACTGTTGTGTGGACGTACTTAAGCGCGTCAGTTAGTGATAGATTCCATGAATCAGATTCAATAAATTGAAAATCAGCTTAACATACTTACATACTTAAAAATAATTTAGGAAATATGATTGATAATAAACGTTTGTAAATCTGATTGTTTACACGATTGGGGTGGAAGTACGTAAAAGTTAAAAAAATAAAAATCGCGACTCATTTTTTATCAAAAAAAAGAACAAAAAAACTGGCATTTCTAAAGGTGTTAGAGCGTCAGATTTTGATGTATATGGTTCATCTCTATGTTCTGATTCTACCATATCTTAATCTGACAATTATCTAAAGTGATGCGCCTAATATGACAAAAGTAAATTTTGTTCCCTTATAATTCACGTTCGAACATAGATAGATTTTTTATATTTGGTGGAGGTACTTATCTGGGTACTAGCTATCTCCAGTATCTTAATCTGACGCGCTCGAGTAAATCCCGAAATCCCCTCTTCGGCTCCCCTACTATTATTATATAGTGACATATTCTTCAATAAGTTCATGGTCTACAGTCGGTAATATGTACATAGTCTTAATCTGTTTATGGAACACTTCCCGTAAATTGTGGAACAAGTTTAATTATTGTTATAACACAATGCATTAGTAGTAGAGAATATAAGAGCACGTATTGTATATTTTTTGATTACACGCATCAGTTTTATAATTATAAAACAAACGCTAATGATGATAACAACAAATAATGAGAGCGATGCAATATTTGCTTTCCTTTCAAACGTTTAAAGATATGTTTCAATTCATATATTTACAAAGACAAGGAAGGTCTTAGATGACTTTTTATTTGCCCTCCCCCGAGTATTTGCTAAATATAAAACGTTTCTAATAAAAATCAAAGGATTTCTGTGAGGGTATTGCTTCCAGGAAAGAGTAGAATTTTCTCGTATGAAGTGACTTTTTATAAAATCACTTTGTTGGCAATATATCGATGATTATTGGAATGTGTAGGTTGTTTATTTGTTTTTCAGTGTTTGAATCAATACAGATCAAAGCTCGTAGCTCATGTAAAGACGACGAAAAGTCAATAAGAGATTATATGCCATGTAGAGCACCACATCGCATAGAATCTGACCTATAAAGACCTGCTGGCCTTAGAATAGTTGTTATTCACCTCAATTTTTTTTTTTGCAGATATCCGTATTTTTGCACATCATAACACCCCTATTCACGTTCCCACTGCTGGGACACAGAGACTTCTCTCTTGACGAGAGAGATTAGGCCTTAATTCACCACGCTGGCCAAGTGCGGGTTGGTGAATGACACATGTCCATCATACTTTTTCAAAGTTCTCAGAACATGCCGGTTTCCTCACGATGTTTGCCTTCACCGTTAGAGCACGTGTTTATAAAGCACACATAATTTTCCAAGAAGAAAAATCAGAGGTGCGCGGCGGGGTTTGAACCCACGACCTTCGGAATGAAAGTCGCGTGTGCTCCCACTTAGCCAACACGGCTATTTTTGCACATGACCAAAGTAAATATAAACAGTCACAAAATATTGCTATTTCTAAAATTTCTAAACTATACCCGTCGTCTTAAAGTTTTCACCCTCTCGCATCCTATTCTTACCAGAAGTTTGAACAGTCAAAGTTAAGCTTGGCATTTTATTGTGATAGCTCTTAATACTTTTAGACACTTTTACAATCGAAACTTGAAAAATTTAGCAACACCAAATTCTAGATGACATTGATGAGATTAAACTCAAAAAAATATATAATAAACTAGCTAAAATATACTTAATAAAAACAGCTTCATGTGTTATACATATAAAGTTTAACAACAAAATATTTTTAGAAATAGAAAACAAAACTGACATGGAATTATTTGTATCAACAAACATCCATACATCCTCACAAATTTTCGGGTTTATAAATTTGGTAGACAAACATTTAGACTTCTTGGACATAGAATAGGGCTATTCAAATTATTGCTGCAGTAATAAGACGTGGCCCCCATACAAATATTATTTAACGCGGACGAAGTCGCGGGAACAGCTAGTATTACATTAATTACATTATTAAGTTTAATGTTGTTACCTAACCACGAGCATTTTACTACAAAATAATCAATTCACATTCAAATCGTCCATTTGAAACGCTGACGCGACAGTTCCAATCAAATTGAGTTCGTTGTGAGCTTACAACTCGATAATCAACATCGATTTATCGAAATTAATTAAATTGAAGCATGTTATTGGTTCATGGTCAGATTTATTCTGATAGTATTCGAAACGATTAATTAACGATGCGGTGTTGATACTTTTTATTTACAAACTTTAGTATAACTGGATTAATAAAATTGCTGTTACTCTTTTCAAGAAGCCTTATTTAACTACTACATAAATAGTTTATTCTATTTTCGGTTAAGTAATTAATGTTGTACAATAAAGTTATTTTAAAAATATTTTTACCGTTACCAATAATACTTTTCAAGAAGCCTTATGTGTTATTAACCCTTGTGTGTTATTCTCATGTAAGATGATAAAATTTGAATAACGTCCATTTAGTGTTTTTACCTGAAAAGCAAGATAAACACAAGCTTACACGTTCAAGAGCTTTTAAACACGCTATTGTTTGATTTCATTTAAATACCGACAACTTAGTAAATCAATAATGTTTATAAAAATCATTCGAAAAATGTTAAGCGCGCTATAAAATATTAGCAGATCTAAATCCATTAACCCTCACTAAAATGATACCCGAATTCTCGGGCAAATTCCCGAATTCCCACAACCCCAAGAATGTCAGCCATACTTCATTCCGCGTTTAAAATCTTTCGAGTCATTAGGCGAACCGCGAAAAACATTCGCGGATAACTTTCCATTGCCTTTTCACTTGCAGGCTAGTCAATTTGCCAGAAATTCAAAGAGAGTTTATAAGATTCAAAACATTTATTTGCATAAAATCCTTAAAAAGTCACTTCAAAACACTCATTCTTTCTTTTTAAAGGTAATAAAAATAATTGTTTATTGAAAATAATAATGTTTAAAGTGATCTGCAGAAGACCGAAGAAGAAGTAAAATAAAGAAGATAAGCGTAGCCCGATAAGCATTTATTTATTGAGCTTCCTACAGAAAATAGAAATTAAATAGAACTGCATTAAATATTTAAAGAACATTCATTTGTTCATTTCATCTTTGACAAGAAAACACGAACTATTTCCCTAGTACTTCCAGTAAGCATTCAATAAAGACCTTTGACCTAAATCATAACAAAACCTTTTCTGAACAATGTTTTCAATCAATACCGGTATTTTCCTCACGCGGCCTAGAATCCCCTAGAGGCCCTGCGTTCATTAATCACCGGATCACTTGGCCTCAAAAATTCATCTCGCCACTATCCCGGGTCTACCACTGACCAATCATTGGGGGACCATGATTGATACACGATCAGCCTATAATGGTTTTTCCTTAAAACAAAACTTTTCTTTTTGTGTAGTTATTGGCATTGTATTGATATTTTTCCCTAAAATAACAATAAACCGTTAATGACTAAGCCAAGACACGGTCAATTGATTGCCATCTTGGGAATAATATTGATTTTATCTAAATATTACGTTAATATGTATAGTATCATATCACATCTTTTTGGTTGCGTAAAACATATACTTTTATTGGTACCTAATTAATAAAATATTTTTTCAATAATTTCTCGCGCTATTGTATACCGCTTAACGTACTCGAACATCATGCTAGAGAACCTCTGGAATCAATAATGAAATGAGCCATAAATCCTTCCTAACCCTTAGATACTCACCTTCCAGAACTGCTATCGAATTTAATATACTTGAGCTTTTGAGACCAGGGTTTACGTAACAAAAGAAATGAAACCACGAAATCCAACGAGCGACGTCGAATCATCCCTGAAGATTACTCAAAGTACGAAAGATTTGCCCCTCCGATCAAAATCATAATCCATTCCAATTGAAAATTCGTCTACGAGCAAACAATGGATAACGTTGAAGGCGAGTGCTAATTGCTTTCTGCGGTTTTACTCGTAACTAAGTTAACTACAAGGAAATATACACCACACACACAGGTATTATAATCGGTGGTTTTGCAACACATATTTGTATATATAAACAAACAGAATTATAAATTTTATAGAACCAGAAAAGATAAATTTTGCATTAACTTTCATGACTCTTTTCGCCCACTGCTCAGGGCCGGATCGTGAATTTGTGGGGCCCTGGGCTGAAACTATATTATACTTGGGGGCATATCTCAGTATCTACTCAATTTGAGTTGAAAAAAATCTACACACAAAAATAAGTCGGGTTTTCCTTCCTGACGCTATAAATCCGGAACGCACCAACCGATTTTCACGGTTTTGCATTCGTTGGAAATGGAAAGCTCTCGGGCTCCGTGAGGTTTATTGCGGGGAAAGTGTAAAACGCGGGCGGAAAGCTAGTTTTTTATAAATATATCTATTTTTTTGTCTCGAGTTTTGCCATTTTCATGTAAGTATACATTTTGTGCCTTTTTCCGAAAATCAACTTTCTCCACCTCATTTTCACTTCATTTTCATTGTTATCATAAAATATCATAAAATTATTACTATTTTTTAACGCTTTGACAGCATCATAGTGGCAAAACCATGGTCTGGCTTAAAATCTTTAACGTGAATTTAATTTTATTTCACAATTCAACAGTTCCCTATGGGTCGAAGCAGAAAAGAAAACGTAATATATTTGTATGCAATTTTTAATCAATATTTCTTATGATTGACTGACTTTAAAGACAACATTTTTTTTTTCAAATTATGGCCTACATTTTAGCGGGATCTGGGGGCCCCTTGTAATCCCGGGGCCCTGGGCTGCAGCCCAATCAGCCCATAGGTAGATCCGGCCCTGCCACTGCTGCATCCTCTGTGAACCTGTAGCTCTATTCTCAAACCGTCAACCTTAGAGCATTATATCTGAGCTAGTATAGTTTGTAATTTGTATGGAAATGTCTGTTTTCTTTATCAAAACTTATACAAAGATGGCACTGAAGTGGAACTTCATTAAGAATCGAGCTAATAGATACGTATTTTTTATTTTGTATAGGTATATTTTTTTGAATATGATTTTTTCTTTTTTAAATTTAACAGGACAGCATTGTTTAGATTATGGTTATGAATTGATGTTGAGATATTTTATCAAAAATAATATTCATTCAGCAGACGAACAGATTGATTTCAATTATTAGTATTAAAGATTATTTTAAGTCAGTTGAAGTTATTAATTCTTCGTGAAACGTTAGATTAATAGCGACACAATTTCCAACGAACGGCCGAACTGAGTGAGAAATGGCCTGTTTTGTTTAATACCATCGTTATTCCTGATGGAACCTATTGTTCTGTTAGGAATGGAAAGGATTATTCATTTTATGTGAAGCAAACTTCCGCTCCGAGTTACGGATCTAAATCTTATTTGAAAGATCTTGAAAGGGTAATCTTTGTAGGCATCTGGAAACAGTACCTGGTTTCGTTATCGTCTCCATTGTGTTAGATGCGGTAGGTTCGTGTGCTTGAGCTCGATTTAAGGAAGAAGTATGTAAATTAAAACAAAGGCGAAACGATAAACTCTCTCGCTTTTGCTCACTGTGGCAATAGCCACAGTGAGCAAAAGCGAGAGTATTCGAATTCGATAGCAAGTCGCTTGTAAGGTAACTATATTATTACCATACGAGCCTTGTACTAATAAGTACAGAGATATTCTTAATACGTATTAAATTCTTAATCGTATCAGTATTGCTAATGTCGTATTTGATCTATCGGTTAATTTTTGTAGATAGTTGTATTATTAACACGCGATAAACCAAGGGTCATTGTACTTTTATCAGTTTTTTTATGTTATTATAAAATAAATAATAACAATGAAAATAATATAACAATTATTAGAAATTCGTATGAGAAAAATTACAAGATCACAACGTAACCTTGGCCCTCGAGTGGGAGTCGAACCCACGCCTCCCAGTTAGATCCCAGGCGCGTTAACCAACTTCGCTATCGAGGCGTTACGTAAGAGCTTGAATTTATCTCATACCTCATATCATCAGTTAAGCACTGATTGCGCCATCTATCAGTTTTTAGTTAGGAACTAAGTGACTGACCAATGCCCAAAGTTGCATTCAGGATTCAATCATTGGTACTAGATGTCGCTTTGCTTAATAATGTAATTTTTCTCATACGAATTTCTAATAATTTAGAAAACTTAAGTGAGAGTCAATCACTATAATATAACAAATAGTAATAATATAACAATATTCGTTTATTTCAGTTATTTTAGAGTTATAATACAATTAGATACTTTTAATATGCTGGTGCCTGATGTAGGTTTGGTGAGAATCTTGTATTACAGGTCACCAGGGCTCCGCTCTATGGATTCGTACCATACGTGTGTTCAGGTACCTATGATACTTGCCTTAATATAAGTATTATAATACATTATTTGCCCTTCACAACATAAAAAATATATTTTTATGAGACAGTGGTGGAGCAATGTTATTATTCCATTTATCATAACATCTAAGTTCTCAATTTACGGCCAAAGCTGATAAACCATGATAAACATGTACCTAATGTTTTGATATAATAGTTGTTTTTATGACTTTTGTTTCGTACAATTTACGGTTAGCTGATTTGGGGATAAATAAACAACTGCTTGCCTACAGTGGACGTTATTCGTCGTTTTATTGACTAATTAAGTTAATGTGGTGATTGGTAATTTAATGAATAAAAGATTTGTTGTTCTGTATCTATTTACCTTTTATAGGCTATATATAATGTTTAACTCTCCAAGGATTTTTCGTGTTTGCTACTTTATGTGACATTTGCTTATAGGTGGTAATAGCTAGTTTAAAACGCATGGAAGGCATGAAACGCATTTTGAATAATATCATTCTTATCTTTTTCTTTATTTTGTTAGCTTCGGAGTAAGGGTACCTAGATAATAATTTTCATCATATTAATTGATTGATATTTAGTTCGTAATGTTTTCTGTACTTATTTGTACTTTTAAGAATGAACAATATTTGTTTCGTCTATTTACCTTATAAAAACGAACTTTAAAAGAACAGATAGGTACCTACCTAATGTTAAGTAAGTATTTAAAATATAGATAATTTATCTAACCTTTTAAAATTAAATTTCGAAGCTCTAAAAAACGCTCATTATTTTAATGAGCTGAACGGAAATATTGAGTTACAAGAAAAAAAAATAGATGTCGCAAGTTCTTCAAGTCTCGTGCAGCCTACAACTAAATATAAAAAATAAGTTGAGCCTTTAATGTTTTTTTTTAAATTGAAATCGTGAACCGAAAAATCTAACAACAAACAAACATTTGAAACTTGATAATACAGTTTGATTTATTTCAAAAAACAGAGAAAGCATCTAAACCTCATCACCAACTGGCGCCTAATATATGGAGGTCACAGACATATCAACAAAAAATTGTAGAAATATGGAATGTCGGAATGATACCACGACCCTTGTCAAATACTCCTAACGGTCTAACGATGTTATTTGCGAATAAATAGGAGCCTTCACCTAATTTACATGGGACCGTAGATCTTCCCTTATTGGGTGTTAGAAAGGAAGCTAGCGTTCGGTTAAATAAATTAAAAGATGGCGGTTTGTAATAATCGTGCTTACAATGTTCGAAGGCATACAATTTTAAAATGTAATAGTCGTTTGTAACAAAAAAATATTATTTGAAACATAAAAATAAAATGGAGATTTGATGAAATATCGTACCTTAAAATAATGCATGTCAGAGTCAACTTCAATTAGATATATTTACCAAATAATGGCACATAAAATAACATAATCATATTGTTTTTATTTATTTAAGCAATAAATAACAGTGAAACAGTAGGTAAATGTCTCCTCATGCAAAGCCAATCGGTTCGTTTATTTAAAATTCTGTTCATGTTCGCGATCAAAGACTTCTGTTTAAATAACACCAACAGCGCCATAATTTTGTTCATGTAAGTAAGAGGAGCTACTACGAAATAACTTACCCAATGTTTTAACCCAAAGGGTATTTAATATTTGCGTATGCATCTATAATGGTATGAACCGTATGAACTATTTACAATAGTCAAATAAGTTTATTTGGAATTTGAATTTTTAAATTGGCTTTGTCCACGTTATTAAATTCCTCTGTATAAAGTAGCCTGTGTTGTTTAATGTATTTTCTATCTATTCTTAATATAATAAAGCTGAAATAAATAAATTAATTAATTTATTACTTTCAGAGTAGCACCCAATTACTTGGTGTATGATGCTGATTTTATGACACAAAATGGGACAGAGTCAAAGTCCTTTCTGTTTACATTTTTACGTAATATTACGTAATAGGGTCAAGGAAGTTATTACATTTGGATTCATACGAAACTGAAGAGGTTTGATTAGCCGAGAAAACCGCTGAATTCTAAATTTGACGACCTCTATGGCACAGCGGGCGAAGGCCTGCCTTCGAATGTTGAAGGACGAAGGAAGTTGTGGGTTCGAATCCCGCCTCGGGACACAACAATTTTGTTACCTATTTTAATGTTTTTTTTTTCCAAATATTTTTATTTTTGTTATTAGTCGATGGTTAAATATGAGTTCAAAGCGCACATTAGGAAAAACGATAAACATATCTATGTACATTTCATGAGTGAGTATCCTCGAGAAGTTTATGTTCGTTTAGCCAACGGCATAAGCTCAAAGCTTCTTTATATATTTTATAGCGCTCAAAATCGAATCCCATTACCCATGATCGAATTTTCAGCTAGATGTTTGCAAAAGAAGAATTTATCACCGTATAAATTATATTTATGAGCATAATTCTAATGAAAAAAATGTAAATTCTGGTTTCAACATTTCAGACAGAATCTATTTCAAAAGTTTGGAACAAACCGCAATATATTTCAACAGAAAATCATTCGTTTTTACGAATTCCAATGTGAGGTGGACTTTTGTTTTTGTCGCACGGTTCGAACAAAACATCTGAAAATACGTGAGATATTTTTGATCAAAAAATTGTTTTTTGTTCTTGCTATTCTATATATTAATATATTTAAATATACAAATTACATAAGTGATTCCAATTGTTCAAGTTGCTTTGGCAAATAATCCAGTCAAAATTAAACAATAGAGCTTTTATAAAATTAAAACTAAACTAATTTGGATGCTTTCTATTTTTTATAGTACCAATCATTCTATACTATTAAACTTGAAACTTATTTTCAATTATTTACTGGGGTTTTATACAATCATTACACCTAGAAAACAACTAATACTTAACCTTTACATTTTCTAACTGTACCTATTTGTCAATAAGGCTTTTTCCGAGTGATCAACATTATTGCTATTCAACCCGACGACAAACAGTCTGCCTTGTAGATAATAAAATTTAAAAAGGCAACTTCTTTGGGATGGGATGAAAAGTGATTTACCTAATCCACTTCTCAATTTTCCGAGCCAATGGCCACGGAAGATATACTTTCGAGCGGTAGGGCCTATAGTTTTACCAGATTTTTATGAGTAGGCAATCGCTGTGTGCTCGATTTCAGTGCCAACTAGCGTCCAAAAGTTTGAGGGTTCTGTTGCTTTGATATTGCTTATTGTTAGTTATCTAAAATATATAAATAAATATTGCTGGACAATTCACACAGCTACACTCTGTGGTTAGCTCGAAGCTGATACGGGTGCTAGATTTCTGATATACTTAATACAATAAACGTACATAGGTAGATATTTTTTATTATACATATATAACACCCAGACAGACACTCAGAACAAATATCTGCGATCTTACAATTTTTTGTTACGAGGGGGGAAACGAACCCGCAAACTCCTGCGTCGCAGGCAGACATTCGCCCGCTGCGCCACAGAGGTCGTTAATTACAAATATACATTTAAAGATCCTGTTTGACACTTTAATATTAGGTGTTTTTGTTATAAAAAAACTACCTATTAACGCTTTATGGAAGATGAAATTTAAAACAGTTATAGGTTCAATATTCCCTTGTAATATGCCATTGTTAGTCCATTTTAGCGAACCCTTTGTTAAACAAATATTTCAGAGTCTTCTAAATATCCTCATTTCCCGTGATTCATCTCTTTGGAACAAACCTGCTTTGATCTATTGAAGCGAAGTTCCGTTCTGATCAAATTATGCAGAATAACAAAAGACCTTTTTGCAAAGACCCAAATAAATTGAACCCTTACACACCTACATGATTTGGTTTGTCATCGCAAACGAGAAACTATTATAAACTTGACTCCATTCGACCGCGTTTGACGATGGCGTGGCAGCATTATAAAACCACTAAAATAAGATTAATAGCAGAACAGTCAAGATTGACACATTAGCACTAGTTTAGTGTACACCACTCATCAAAAATTAATAAATACATATAGTGAAATAAGCTTCAAGCTTACATAAGGACTGAGCAACAAAGCGAATCAATAGCTCAGGAACGTCGACTCAAAAATGGCTAGACAAAGCTACGACATTAAATTAATAAATAAATAAAAATTGTTCGTTTACCCTGACCCATACTAGCCTGTTGAAAAGGTTTAATAAAATCTCATATAAAATTGAGGTTCTTTTCAGAATTTTTAGCTTTGGTAGTTCATTTTAAAATGGAGCTTAAAGCTAAGTTCAGTATGCTCCAGCGAGCGGATTATGGCAAGAAATATTAAAAATATGAACTGGGAGGCCGTGGTTTTAAAAAATACCAATGAACTCTTTTTAATACCTTTAAAATGATTAACTTTGGTTAAAGTAATATAGATAGGCGCAGAGTAGAACTAACGACCAAAACAACAGGATACTTTACTGCCTAAATAGTTGGATTTTAGTATTCGAAGTTCACTTCATCATTATTTGAACCTAGAACCTACTACTCTCCTATGCTTGAAATTTTCATAGTTTCCTTTTGGTTTTTCACTAGAGCGTTTTTAGTTAAGATGGTTTTTATACGAGTGTACTCGTATAAATATCGCCTTGATTAATGGAAAGGCATCAGAATAAGTGTAAATGTGTTAATACACCATAATTGCAAATATATTTGAATCTTTAAGAGAGCAATAAAATTCCCCAAATCTAAAAGTATTGTTTCTTCAAATAAATAATAGCAATGCTTGTGAAATAATAAGAATAGCGTTGGCTAATAATTTGTCATTATGACAAATACCGGCCCAAGACCTCCAATATCCTCCTTAGCATTGTTTCCAGATTTCGATCATTAATCATTTTTATGTCTGTAATTAATATAGAGATTCTATGGAGTTATTATCTTCAAGTTTGGAAGTCCAATTTTTGTGAAGATTGCTCTTTGGTTTGTTTTTATAAAGTTCGGCGCACATTAACGAACTTATTTTGTAGATACAGCTAATCTATATCAGATGTATATTATAGTAGTTGAATAAGATGATTTGCGTTACGTAGGCCGTTTTAAGTTACGTTTAAATGATGAACTAATAATAAGTGAAGTGTACTTGAGCTGTAAACCTATGGAAATATGGTCCTAAAATGAATGAAAAGTTTTTCCCGTAGGTAGGTATTTAATCATACCATGGAGTCTAAGATATTTTTAAACCAGAAGACTAGCCTCATTCTGACAAGGCAGTGGTCACATCAAGCGTTTTAGGTTACGAAGCTAAACACAGTTTTCGATCCTCAATTTAAGTTGGAGTACTTCCTTATCTTAAGGTATATTCGCATTAAGGTCACAGCCTTTCGTGACGGACTCAAATTATGTCGACAATTCCCCTATTCGTTTACTTCTAACATCAACTGTCAAATTACACGACCTTTACCACCGGTCGTTTGAAGATACGAGCATTTAGATATACAAACGAAATCTAATGGATTAAATACCTACCACTATTTATTTACCTACCTCAATAATTATTGTTAGACAATTTAGTGATAAGCTTGAAAATTGTGTTACGAGTATTAGATGCATAGTTATACATAATTATAACTATAATTTATGTAGGGATGTGTGATGTATCGGCGTTTTAATAAAAGATTGTTTTATTCAACTCACTTGATTATATATTATTCACGTCCACAACAATTATTACATGAAGGAGCGGAAGGTAGATACAGTCCGTGTTCACGGTAAGTAGTTAAAGTCACAGCACAATAGAAAGAAGTGATAGAATGTTAGAGCACAACACAAACGAATATAAGGAGATATAAAGTTCGGACGGCACGTAAAACATAAAAACATTAAAACGATAATGAACGGGTTGAGGTAGTGCGCACGGTATGAGTTGTCCAAACGACTGGCCTATCGAAATATGTTCTAAAATAATTACGTAGATAAATAAATAATAGAAGAAATGAGGGTAGTAATAAATATGTGTTATAAGAGGTGTAAGGTAAGGACAGAGTGTGAAGTATGAACAGTAAGAAAGTGTGAACAGATAATGTATGGAAGTATGAACGTAAGTATGAACATGTATAAATAAGATATGTATTGGATATAGTAAATAGACAGTAAATATAAATACGAGAATACATAAATAAATACATTATGTAAATAAATAACATGTTCATATAAATACAAAATAAATAAGTGGGGAAGATCCCCACAATTTATGTAACAATATAAAACTCCCAGATCACTCGGAACAAAAATTCTACGTAATCTTCCAAATTTTTGCTCTGAGGCGGGAATCAAACCCGCGACCTCCTGCATCGCAGGCAGACCTTCGCCGTAGAAGCCGTCAAAAATATAGCTTAGCCACCGCATTTTGCCATTACAAAAATCCTTTATATATTTTTGCACAAAACATATTGTAATGTTATCAATTTCGTATGATTTATATTAAATATAAATTTCTGTATGATGAGTAGAATATAATAGTCTAAACAGAATATCATATTTAAGTATTGTTTTTTCATAGGAATAAAAATTTACAGGCCTAGAATCAGCCAGCGCGGCAGCGCCGCTAAAAAGGACAAACCTTACTGTTTTACCTATTTTACGAGGGACACTTGGGAAAGGACAACAAATTACTATTTAAGCTTTTACAAGAAACGAATCAATAATTCAATTTCACACCTGTGAACTGTTTATATCACGATAACAAAACCTTTCCACCAAAGTTTTGTAGCTATTATTTTTCAATTAGGTATGTATAATATTGAATATGTTACGAGTATAATATTCATTATTCGATTTGATATTTATTAAATAATAACATAAGACTAAAAATAATTAGTTGTTGCAACAATTTACAATTTAAAAATTACTAATAACTAAACATACATAAAGTGATTTATTAGAAAAAAATATGTAGGTCTTTAATATTTAACCTGCAAAAAACGAATGTAAATTACTTTGTTCTATTAAGGTTTACTAAATTTCTTAAGAATAATGTTCAATTTAGATCTAGATAGGTACTTTAATATTAAATTCTAATCCTGCTAAAGTGGATTGTTTATTACATGAAAGCTCGAATAAAAAAGTTAGTTTAATAGAACCTTCTTATCTTAATACTAAAACAGTTTCTAAGTCATAGGTATTTGCTACTTATGTTTCGTTTTTGATACTAAAATGGTATACTAAATTGGTTATTATAATATTACTATTTTCTTAAATACGATTCAAAGCACAATATAACGCGTTATTTAAAAAAAATTAATAAATTGATATTTATGTTGACGCATCATTATCATATTCCTATTTTAATTTGTTAGAGCGTGTTCTATTTCCGTTATTACAAGTACAAAAAGTTATTTTTGTTTTCAAATTAAATTCGGTTTTAAAGGTCAAGTAAAGTCGGTTTAAAGAGATAATGAGGTAAATATTAGATAAGTAATTTTAACTTGACCTTTTAAATAAATTACGTATCCACATAATTATACTTCAATCAGGGAAGATTAAAACTTTAGGAGGTAAGTAGCAGTATAATACAGCGGAATAAATAATTAAGGATTGATTAACAAATAAGTATTGCTTGAGAATTCATACAGCAGCATCTAGCCCCGTGATAAAATCGGAGAAGTGTCTATATTACCATTGATTTGTACCATCAATGGTACAAGTGACACTTACTAATGTCTTTAGTACCATCAATGGTACTACTGATACAAGCAGGTGTTGGTTATTCCTAAAATCCACTAATCTCTAAATCTAAGTTTCCTCCCTGCGTTTTTCGCCGAGTTTTATCTGTGCTAGGGTAAGTTTAATATATATGTGCATACAAGGTGTATCTCTATGGTTTACCCACTGTATTTTTAGTCAGGTTGAAGCACGGTTTTAAATTATGAATGCGATAAGATAATGCCGTTGTATATTTCGCAGCCCGAGTGGGTCGTGATCTATGGCTCTACCTTTTTTTGATATTCTTCTTTGAACTGACCCCGTAAGAACTATGAAACTGTTAGGTACTCATTCTTGGTCTCATAAGTAAATTGTATACAATATTTATATACTTACATTGTTTTTTTAGCTTGTCAATTTTTTCTAAATTGTGTTTTAGCTTCCAATCTAATGTTTGTATTTCAGCTGATATTTTACTGCATTTCTTAGAACAGAAAAGCTACTTAAGATTCCCAATACCTTTTTACGATAACAATTAGAGAGTTTCATCAAGATAATGGGTTCAAGAAGTAGGTAATTTTATGAAATTATTTACAATCAAATAATTCATATCCCCTAAAACTATCAATCATAAATTGATTACTTTTCAATCTAAAAGTAGATTAATTAGCTGAACAAGGTCGGCACTTCGATTACTAGCTTGGAATTCATTAAACTTGTTCTATGAGTATACTTCAAAAAGTGTTGAACATCGCTAGTGGTTCATATTTTTAAGTAGATATATGGACATTATACTATTATTTTAGACGGTAATAGGAATCATATTGTATGTCTTTCGATTGCAATTGCATCCATTTTGTAACATTATAAACATCTGTTTTCCTGATTAATTATTAAATATGCGTGACTTAATCAGTGTAGAAAAACATCGGAGAGTGAAAATATTATTTAAGCAAAGTCAGCATCAAAAATAACTGACTACTACAAATGATAACCAACTAATACCCCACTTCATTAACCATTCCATGCAAAGTAGGTCACTCAATGAACCTATAACTCAATTTCTTTCACCGCCCCTTCATAATGTAGGTGCCACTTTTGTTGTACCGTAATAAAAGACATGAATCTATAACTTCCTCATTCCAGTTCAAAAGTTATCTAAGTTTTGTAACAAAAAAACATAAAAGTAATGGAAATCGAGCCAAACATGCAATCGTGGTATAATACATGTACAACCAAAAATACAAAATTAGGAAATATCGAACAGTAGCTTCAGAAATCAGACTGTTCTGTCTTTATAATGAGTCCCTCAGTTTAAGTGCTAAATTAACAAATAATATTTACGTATGCTCTTTCAATTAAAAGAAGAAACAATTGAAAATGTTATTCCAATCCTTCAATTTTCATAAGTATTATAAATAATTGTCACTAACGCGATAATGACGAGTGACAATATTTAATATAGAAGATATTTTATAAGATAAGTACATATATGCTTCCTTATTTTATTCTTGTCATGCAAATTTAATGATTGAATTAGAGCTTTCTAAATTTGTTTTTGCTTTTTATCTTAATTTCCCTTTCCTATAAACTTATAAACAAGTGAGAAAAGCGTATCCTTATTTAATAAAAAAGTCAGGCTGAAAACATTTTACAAGACCATGTACTCGAAGATGATTGAAAGGTACAAAATGAATGAAGTTTTCTTTTCGATAAAAATGTTGAAGAAAAGCGAAAGGAATTCGTTCGATTTATCGTTTGAATGCTTCTCATTCAATGTTTTAAGGGAGCAATATTTATACAAACAAATTCATTAGGCGGATGAATGCTGAAGGTATAGCTTAAAAGCAAATAGTTGAGTCACAAACATAACTACCTACGTAAAATAAGATTTTATATTGATAACATAGATACACGCTATTGTTTAAATTATTTGCATAAAGGTATAAGATTTTCTAAGAAATTAAATTCATCCAAATTAATTTAGAAAAGGTTAGAAAATTTATCTCACTTTCAAACATTCCCTGGGCTACTACAATTTATTTTTTTAACACATGAATCTGCCCAGCCGTCCTTAAGTTTTAAAATAAAGCGAAAATTAGCATTGATTTTATAAATATTTAAAACATTGCTGAATTATCAGATGGTGAAGGAGATGTGCTAAAATATTAATACCTATTTATAATATTAAGTGTCACAGATTTTACTTATCTGATCAGGCTCACCTACCTCGATAGCAGCTGGTCCAGGCTGTGGGTCCCAGTAGTCGACAAGTCCAGCTTCCGGCCAACATTAGGTCCACAAGGGCTGGGGTTTAACGATGAAGGAAAACATTGCGAATAAACCATAATGTTCTTAGAACTTTAAAGTTTAGAGGACAGCGTCAATCACCAACCCGCATTTGGCCAGCGTGGTGAATCAAGGTCTAATCTCTCTCGTCAAGACAGAAGTCCCTGTGTTCCAACAGTGGGAACGTAAATAAGGGTAATGATGATTTGATTTATAAGTAAACCAGCCATTATGTATGTTCTATGACAGTGTTGCCAACGTAGAAAACATTTACTGTATAATTTAATAGGTAAATATTTGACGATGAATGCCTAAACGCGTAACAGGATTTATGCAGCCAAATTACTGTGAGCTTTCACTTTTTGCTTTGTTTTCTTGTTTTAAGGGATTGTGTGGATTTTAATTATTTTTTGTATCGATTTATCGTTTGTGGGTTGTTTGTTTGGTGCTTTTGTTTTATGTGTTTTTATATAACCTTTGTTTGATAATATTTACTGTTGCATTTAAAACCAAATATCCATCATAAAAACCATCAATTTATTTACACTTAGTAACTATTTACATATTTACACATCACTTCTCAATAATAATTGAATACATACTCGGAACCATTAGAGAAGAATTAAACACTATGTGATTATGGCTCTATGCATAAAAAATATGAAACAAAATCGTAGGAACGATATGGGTCCCATTTAATACTGGTCCTATATATTTAAATAACAATTTAAAGTGTGTTTTGGGTTTTTATTTAGAAATTAAATTATGTGTAACTTATAAGATTATCAATTAAATTTAGATATGATTAGGTTAATCTTAATACCTAACAAATACCACAAAAATTATTAGTGCAGTGCCTCTGTAATAATTAAAAAATAATTAACAGCACATAATTTTATTAAGTAGGTAAGTATTTGTTTTGACGAATAAAATTTCAATGAATTATGTTTCTGTAAAAACAATATAAAATAAAAATGTTATAAAATTGAAAAAAAAATGAAATGAATAAAATTCTTGTTTTAAAGTTCTTTAAGAAGGATTGAATGCAATTCGTTGTAGTTAAAACTTTGATAAAGTTTACAATTCAATCGGAAACAGTTCAGCTATTATTGAACTTCAACTATCCTGATATTTCATGATATAAATTACTAGCTGATCAGTCGACAGCTTTGCTTGCGTTTTTTTGCGTTATATTAAATGTTATAATTTACAAATAAACTCGTCAGCTTTATAATATTATAGTATAGATTCGACCTAGCCAGGATATTGATATAATATTCTAGTATAAGCTTAGACAATACCAATAAATATATAATAGAAGAATGGACAGATTTGTTGGTCGTCAAACAACAAAATGGATAAATATTTTAGTGTGAAGTTCAGCAACTTTTACTAAGAAATTTTACGGTGGATGTAACTTGAGTCCCAACAATTAAATATACGAGTAAAACCAAAATGGTTCCGATAAAGCTTAAAAGTTTAAAATCCGATGAATAGACGATATATTTATAGGTATCATTGGACGCTAAACAAAATATAAATATAATACTTTTGATTCGTACAACATGGTCATGCAAACGCTGAGCGTATTAAATATATTTACTTAGACATCTGACAGATTTATATAAAAATGTAAGACTCTTCGCACACATATGTAAGTTCGAAATCAAGAAAAGAATGGTCTTTCAACAATTATTAGCTATAACTTTGTTTATTCAATTGTTGAATGACGTATAGAACATTCTAAAAAGTCTAACACAAAATGTAGATTAGAAGACAGAAATTACGCTGTGCAACAATTTTACTATGGACGCGTATTTGTACAACAAAATGGAATAGGGCAACATATTGATTGCCTTCATAATTTCTTGGATGCGAAGGGCCATAACAGACAAATCTGAATATGAATATTTATGTAGTTCTAAATTAGGCTATAGTTTAAATACTTACAAGTATTTCAATTACTAGTTGTTGAGCGACTGATAGAAAAGCGCAAATCTATAATTTATCCGTTCTTGAGTTATAAATAGTGTAACTTACACGACTTTCTTTTATAAATATAGATAACAATATAATATACAATAAAAATTAAACGTTAAAGTATAAATGTAACTAGTATGAATTTATACTCACTAGGTACTCAATTTTCTATATACCTATGCCACAAACACGATAGACTGGGTTAAAAAATACTGTTTATATAAGTCCCACGTGGAAAATGATGATGATGAGCTACTTATTAACTCGAACAACGTAATTTCCACAAAGTTATTTCCATCGTTATTTGTTTACATTGTGTTCTTTGAATTTCGTTTGAAACTTAAAACTCTTGAGGGGCTACAAACGACCACGTTATTCGTAATGAGTCTCCAATTTAAAGGTGAAGCTAAACAATGTAGCCTTTATGTTAACAATAGCAACGTAGGTAAATTAATGTACGTGTTTTCAACGACGTAATATATAAGTTTTTTCTTAATTCACATGATTTTCTTACTATTTTATAAAACCTGAGAATTGTCGTCCAGATCGACTTATAGACAAGCTTCGTAGAATTCCATTTGTATATCAATTCGTATAATTCATAATTTCCAAACAGTAATATTTTATAATAAGATAAAATATGTCAAACAATTAGAACTTCTTTCCCAGATGCGCGTTTCACCATCAGTCAAAAAACAACTTCATCGACTATAATAAATCACATGAATAATATAGATAACTATTATGTACACAATAAAATTCAAACATCTAAATATCAGTCTGCAGTGTAAAATATGACTACGTACATTGACTTTTAGGTCTGAATTGCTATGTTGGTTCTTCGAGCCCGGTGTAGGTCCTTTTCTTGTTTCTTCGCGAGGTCAATGACGTCATCGGGACTAAGTCGTCGTCTACTGATAATTGGGAGTACTGTGTTCTCGGGAACAGGATGTGTCGTCTTCTCGTTTTTAGCTGCACGAAATAAAAAATTATAAATCACTCAATTGGAAGTTTACAAACCAAAATTGGTAAAATAAATGTTATAATATTTGTATGACAAATATTTATTATTATTTTTGTTATTAGAATTTAGAAAAAATTGTTTTGTATGTAAAAATAAAAGAAATCCGTACGTGGCTTCAAATGAAACTCTATCTAAAATCTTCATGAAAAAAAGTATATTGTGATTTCACTTAATATTTTTACAAACTTATAAAAGCGGAACGAGCGATTAAATAAATCTAGTACTTATAGTCTATCAAACTTTAACAATTAAACAATTTACTATTTTTACTTTTTACTATATTTATGTATTTCTTTAATTAGTTACCTTGACAGCCACCCCCACAGCGACCACAGCTAGCACCGTAGCCGCCACACTCCAGGCCACCAACAGATTCCGGTCGAGCGTATCTACAGGGAGTTCTTTTTCAACCACGAAGTAAGTCGGCGAGACGTGGGCCTTGATCGTCTCTGAGATACGCCTCTTGCCTGCCGATGAGATGCTTAAACATCCCCCTGTGTAAGGAATTCGGAGTGTATGAAAATTGCGATACGCGATTGAAGATCGGCGTGAGTTTGGTTGAAATGCCAGTTGAATTATAAACTGCAGGACCGCTCGGTATTTTGGACGCGCTTCATAGGATTTTTCGGTTGCGTGTCAAATAAACTTTATGGTTGGAACTAGGTAGGTAAATATATCATAATTTGGTTTGTTGTAGGAATTAAGCGAATTAAAGCGGATGCAAATTCATTTTATTTTAATGTTAACATTTAAAAACATCTTGCAGTTAGTGCTCCAAAATGATTTATATTAATTTAATTAATATATAATTTAATGATTTAATTTAATGTGGTTTCACTAACTTTCAAAGATATTAAACTATTTCGAAAAAGGAACACAAATGTTATTTGTTTCGGTACGTTCACAGCCCACAAGGCTATTTATAAGTTAAAGTTTTAAACAACTTTTTTTTATAAATTTTAAACAGCTTAGTTTTTAGAAACTTACCCATGTCTTTATCACAATGGCAGCAGTCTGACGTCTGGTTTGTAATCAACATAAAGTTGTTTTCAGTGCAGCAAGGTAGGCATTTGTGATTTATCCTGGGAAAAAAATATAAATAAGAATTCAATTTATGTTCATACTTTTACATTTCTAGACGACATTATTCAAAGTTTTATCTACGAGTCTTTTGTTTCCGGTGAAAACTTGTTTTAATTTATGACGTATGGTCTACAATTTCCGGGTGGTAATTATGTGATTTAAAAAAATATTTATCTATTTATGTTTATTCTATTGATTATATCAAAAATCTAGCACCCGTAACACAAGCTTTAGAGCTTACCAAATTGCTAAATGTTGTTTTGTGAATTATAATACTTATATAACCTCAATAAATTTACCTATCTAACCGCAGCGGATGCGCGCAAGTGAGACAACTGCTCAGTCCTGGTCCTGAGCAAGACCGACAGGACTCGTGGCAAGGCTGGCAGCTGCGGGACTGAAACTCGTAGAACTGAGAGCTAAGGCACTCCACACACAGCCCGCCTTCGAGGCTGAAGTGAGGGGGGCAGGACGTGCACTGCTGCGGGCCAGCGCCGTGGCAGTCTTGGCAGTAGTGGTGGCAGCGGCGGCAACTTTCCTGCAAACGCTTTGAGTCAGTATTTGCTAAATAAAATAGTGTAATGAAAATAGTGTTCTGAATAGGTACTTTCAAGACAATTTGGTTAACGTTTTGTTAAAGTTTTCATCATAATTTAGCGCACCCAAAACATGTATGGAGGTAAAAATATTCAAATGGACACCGCGGATCGCCTAACGGCATCTAACAAATAATGATAAGAGATGTCCCTTCATACAAAAAAATATTGGAAACTATGAATTATGTCAATATACAGCATATCACGGCTAAAATTATGTTGATGATTATAAAGTACTAGCTTTCCGCCCTGCGACTTCGCCCGCGTTTTACACTTTCCCATCGCAATTTTCTTTGTTATAAACCTCACACAGCCCGAGACCTTTCCAGTGAATGCAAAATTGTAGAAATCGGTTCGTGTGTTCTGGAGTTATAGCGTCAGAAAAGAAAACCCGACTTATTTTTATATAGTAGATGAACTAACCTTCCAGGGAAAGAAGTTCTGTGGACACTCCGGCCGACACTCTCCAGCAGCAAGCCTCCAATCCGGCGGGCAAGTCCCGCACTGGTCGCGCCTCGGCCCGGTACAAGTCTGACAAGACAGGTAGCACTTGGAACACGTTCCTTCATCCGGGTAATACCCCGGAGCGCACGAAGACCGGCAAGTTCCAGACTGCAGGTGCAAGGCGCCGGCGCACGCAGTGCAGTTGAGCCGAGAGACGCAACTGATGCATGTGTGCGGGCATTGAGTGCATTTACCCGCTGTTTGGTAGAAGCCCATTGTGCATTCCGCTACGCATCTGTGGGATAATTCACTTGGTTATATTGGATTTTATTTGGGTTTGACTAAATCTAAGCGGACTTTACTTTTATAAGTATAAGTAAGCGGACTTGTTTCATTGTTGATATTGAAGGTTTTCCTTATTTTTTTTTACTGGGTTTCGAACGAATCTATATAAATATCACGGTATAATTTAGGGCTATCTCAATCAAGAAAACAAGAACCATGACCATGAAAAAAATTTACAAAAAGAATTTAATTTAAAAACTACGAGACTGAAATAAATCAGCATGTGTGTTATCTTTATTTAAAAATGTAGCATCAAGTTCAAATATAATATATCGTAGGTAGAGCTTTCCTGTTGTCACATTTTCGCCGTGTAATTTACCTTCACTATAATCGCTTTTATAATCGTTTTGCTCCCAGGCTTCGTCTGTTTAACATTTTAGTCAGTTCATTCCGTTTTACATTTCACTATGAAATGTAATAAAACGTTTTGAGAACAGACTGCGGATAGGACTCATTCGACAAAGTTCAGGATTTCAGAATTCTTGTTAGGTCATATGCTTACAATACAAAGATTTAAGGACTTACGATTAAGGAAACACAAAGGAAAATCAGAACCTTCACAAATTGTACAATAATAGTTTGGTGACCTTACTTTGTATTTCTATTTCAATAAACGTTTACATTCTACAAAAAACTCTAACACGTCAACAAAAAACATAAAACTTGAGCATTTCTTTGAGTGCTTGAACACAGCTGATAGGACATCAAAGAGCTTTTCACCAATAAATCGAATGAAAGCGCTTGTAAAAATAAATGGTGTGTTTTTGTCCGCTCGCCCTGAATAGGGTAAAGTTTGCACAGTTTGTGTGACTGTTATAAGGAAACGTGTGGATAAATAGGGTTAGTTACCTCGAGCCCTGCAATAATAGCGGAGTAGAGCAAGATAAACATTCCCATTCGTTGGGCCCGCTACATTTCTCGCACGTCGAATGGCAATTCTTACATCGACCTCCTTCGTGGTACTCGCCTGAAAATAACCTCTTATTATATCACTGAACAATAAAAATGATACAATGCCAACAAAAGTACTCACTTGTATCGCATTTTTCATTGCCCTCCGGCAGACATTTTCCAGTTTTAGTAAGAACCCATTTCTCTTTACATATTGAACACACTCCGTACGAGCAAGTCGAGCAACCAATGGGGCATCTGAAAATAATTCACAATAAAAAATATTGTTCTCATTTGTTATCCAGCGAAAGCTAACAGCTGTTTTTACATTACAAGACGTATGTTTGCAACAATAATGAATTACCATAACAATAACACTTACGCGAGACATTCTCTTCTCTGTGTATCCGCATAATGTCCTGAGGGGCATTTAGCTAGGCAGCGGCTGTTGTGTGCGAAATTGCCTATTTTACACGACACACACTGCGTGGCGTTCTCGCCGCGACAAGAATCGCACGATTCGTGGCATTTCATGCAGCCAAAGTCATCTTTCTGATAAGTGCCGGGCGGGCACGCTGCCAAACACGACCCGTTGTATAGCACATAACCGTGAGCGCAAGACGAGCACATATCGGCCTTTTCAGTGCACGTGTCGCAGTGCTCCGAGCATGGGAAACATGTTTTTGCATCCGGATCTTCGTAATATCCATCTGGACACTGTTGCAGGCAGACTGCCAGGTCAATGACTAGCATGTGGGACGGCGCGCAGGTCATGCAGGAGTCCTGGCCTGCTCCAGCACACGTCTCGCACGTTTCATGACAAGGCCAACACACCCCGCCTTGATTCACAAAGCTCCTAGGGGGACATCTCGAAACGCACGAATTATCCAAACGGTAATGTTTGCAAGCTACGCACTGAGTCGGCCCTTTCCCGTAACAGCCTTGAGAATCGCATTCAGGGTCGCACATTCTCTGTACTTGCTTGTCGTTCGCGTCCGCTAAAACATTTTTTCGCTGCGCCGAGGGAATATTTTTGGGGTAATTGCGCCGGTCTGTAACCCCCAGCTCGATCTCGTTGAGGTATTGCGAGTACTCAGACGCGTCGTAAACGTCGTTGATATGATAAGTTTTTTCCTCCTGGTCGGCGTTATTCGAATTGTAATATCCTTTACTGCGCAGTCGGACTGGGTCGGTCGCGGTCCCGTAGAATATAAGCTGCCATTTCTTCAATATACCGGGCTGCGTTGCGATATTGTTACCCGCGTTTAATATTTGAAGGGTCCAGCGACCCTCAGCGCTCTCGCCCCAGAAATGAATGCTGAGAAATGGCCAATCATCATAACTGGAGCTGGTAGTGTCATGTCGTCTTTCTAACAAAAGGGTAGAAACCGTTCCCATCGGCGAAGTAAGTAATATCCGTAAATTACCCCTCGGGAAAAAGCTTAGTGAAATTTTACATTGAACGTGTTCCAAAAATCTGACCTCATTCGCCGTGCCACTGCACCCATTCACGTCCATATGCACAGATATAGTGTAACCGAAAGATATCTCTATCGACTTGTCCTCATTTATTTCTTGGGATTTACAGATGTGTTGTGGTGGGACTTGAGTCCATTGCTCTGCGAGGGTGACCATCTCATAGGCGTCCATGAGTCCGTAGCCAAATTTATGGCTTACTTTTCTTTTAACACCGTTTATTATCCACCCTCCTTCTTTCTCTAAGGGGGATGATCTTGAAGTCATAACAATTAAATGTTGTACATCTCTCCACGTCAATAGAGGATTCGCTTCGAGCGCTAGAGCGACTATTCCAGCCGCCAGCGGCGCGGAAGCCGAGGTCCCAGTATGCTCCAATGTGCATAGGAATTCTGGCCTCAAACGCACGTCCATATCTACAGTAGCTACGCTTTTATCCCTACCGGGCGTGCCTGAACTATACGTAGCGGCTATTGTTGACGAGCACTCCTCTAAGTACCATGGCTTCAAGCCAGCTTGCGTCGCGCTAGACACAGATATTGTAAATATACTATTCGCATAACCGTCACAGTTGCAAGAGTCGGTATGCTTCCCGCCGTTACCCGAAGCCCATATAAATATAGAACCTTTACCCCCTCTTCCGTTTGTCACTCCGTATATAAAGGCCCTGCAACAATGGTTTTTAATGAGCTTTTGATCTAGAAAATTCTAATAATAGCTGGATAGTTCTATTGAATTGCGAACCAGCTGACATAGAAAAGGAAGTCACATTGTATCGTAGTTCAGTGTCTAGGCTTTGTATTCTGGTTCAATAGAGATTAATGCGGTGTCTTGTTTGCTTGGCGGTTGGGAAGGTTCGGTGGATTTCTGTCGAATAAACCATTGACGTTATGGGCGAATGGCCGGGGCAGTTAAACCCGCACTAAAGTCGAGTCATAAAGTTTTGGGACAGGTATTTGGAAGACTTTTCGGCGTTTTAACGATCTTATGCTCTGTTGACATGCTGACGGATCATTTCGGTCAACTGAAGTAGGTGACTGGAAGTTATAGGAGTTTAACTAACGTTTATTAGAAGTTTTAAGACAGAATCGGTAAGATATCATTGTACGCAACTTACTGGGTTGAGTTATTGTAAAACACAAGAAACTGAAAGTGAGAGAAGTGGGAATCTAAAGTGCAAACAAAACAAGCGCTTTTTGCTATACAAACTGCATTAAGTATCATGTCAGTCAGGTTCTAGTAAATTCAAACAGAATATAATAATAACCTACCTATGCGGTTTCTTATCAAAGAATATAACTTGGTGCCTATTAAAGTTCTAAAGAATAAAACACGAATTAAATTGATCAGTAGAAAAAACATACCTTTTAGCCAAAGGTCCTGGTCCATCAACTGTTTTGCCGTCATCGTCTGGTCCCCAAGAAGCGCTGTATATATCTATATGGTGTAGGTTGAACCCCAGAGCGTGGGCCTCCACAGCATCATTCACATTTCCATCCAACATCCGAATGCCTCCTATACTGGCGTTGTATGCTATCCCGACTCCGCAGTAGCTGGGGAACATATTTATCATTAAACTCCATACTTTCTTATTCTTATTTCTCGTGGGAATATCTGATTCCAACCGATATTATCAAACTACTTTCAGGAACTTACTAATGTTCCGACTTTTATTAATGAAACTACTAGTTTTCCACGCTTATAATATTTTCCAACTGTAAAAGGCGCTCATCCTGGTTCTAAGCTACCTCCCAACCAATTTCGATATAAATATATAAGTATAAGATAAGATTTTTCTATAAGTATGTAGTCTATTTATGTAAGAAATTAATATTTTTCGACTCTAAAGTCATCTTCATTACAGTATAGCAATAAAGCTCCAGCCGGCTTACTATGCCTGTTTTTGACGTACCTTTAAACTTATTTACCGTGGTTCACTATCGAGCCGTATCGAATTAATGTAATCAGGGCTTTGGTATAGGGTCGGGGTGCGGTAGGGTTAATTGGTTCAACGATCACAAACAGATCAGTAGGGCAAGTTTGAAATAGAATATAATACAAAACCATTGAGTAAAACTCAAATGTTTTACTTCGCTATTTCTTTTAAACATTCATAATTATAGGTTTTGGTATTTGGTTTTAAACATTTCAGATTTTTTTTTACATATTTTCAGATGATTTATTTTATAGTTTCCCCGTTGTGTAGGGCAAAAGCCTCCGAAATATGAGTAAGTATATAAAATTAATAGCAAAATGTGAAAAACTAAAAATTCTTAACTATAGTTTAATGCCCAAGGGTCATGTCATAGCCTAAATATATGGAGACTAAATATATGTATGGTAAAACCTTTTAGCCCTCATTTATGAAATTAAATAAAACTATTAGATGTCAATTAATGCTAATGGATCCACTTTTTTAAATAAGAAATAAGTTAGTTGAAGTTCGATGCCACTTATGATATGATTTTTATTTGAAAGTATGTCTATAAAAGTTTTATAAAAAGTGAATAACTCGAAGTAGATATTGGAAAGTTCTTTTCAAAGTACTATTTATTATTCAGAACCGAAAATATTTTTTTACGTAGTCGACCAATAAGTACTTATAATTATCACTGGACCAAATTAAATGGGACCGCTCGGGAAGTAGGCACCACGTTTGAAATAAAAATGAATCATCCAAATCGGTTATACAGATGCGTAAGATCGAGGAAAAAAGAATACAGTGGATTTTAGAACTTCTTTCTCCTTTGAAGTGGATTATAAATGATGAAATGATTATGATGAAAGTATCATTATAACTATTGTTATTATTCATGGTTAAGAATCTATGCCATGTTAACTTAATGGTATACCTGTTGTGAGCAGCAGCCGCCACCTCGCCCGCGCACCGGGTGCCATGTTTGTTGTCTCCATCGTCCTGGGGCATGGGGTCGGTGTCGTTGCCGTTCAGGTCTGTAGACGCGGCTGGGTCCTAGGACCAATAATAAAGATTTAACACATTTACTGCCCGAGCAGATCAGCTAGTTAAACCATTTTTTGTAATATCAATATAATAATTACGGTTGTCTGTAAGAGATCGCTCTCAGCGATAAGGCCGCCCCTTGTACTTTTTAAATTTAAGATAGTATTAAGTTTTTCTTTAACACTTTTAATATTTTAATTAAGTACAATAAAGTTTTAATTCATTCATTCATTCATAATTGCTTCGCCCAATATATCCACACCAGTCGTTATTAACTCTCACAATATGTTTTTGAGTTTAAGCGCAATTTTGAATTCGTCGCCTTTAACTCGCCATTTTACTATCTTATTGGTGAGTTTATCTAGCCTGATTTCGAATATTTTTGGCGGTTTTGTGTCAAATGCCAACGTAACAACTGACGGATCAAAGTTTGGCTGGTGTGTGAAAATTTTGAATCAAACCTAAAAAAAGTAGCCATTACCCATACTAAAGTCATACTAAACCAATGATTTTATATATAGTACTAAACTTAAAAGAAAATTATATAAAAGAACCTCATTTTGACTCGTTATAGCACATAAAAAATAAATAGCTTTCGTACTTCAAGTAAGTATAATGTATATGTATAAGTGTGGCATCGGAAACAGTTCGCCTGACGGTAAGCGGTGATTACCGCACGGCGTAAACATGCGATGGTAATTACATACTACAAGGTGCCACGGAATACTATAGGGTGAATACACCCAATTTTTTATAATTCTATGTTTTGCTTATGTCCATGTTAGGCTAATGACGATTGTCGTTTTGATGTTAATGAACCCTTAGTGAGTGTTTTTAACAGGGGTCTTTTCATGATGCATAAGATGCGTTCGATAAACCACGGATTGGCGGAATGTAATGATAGGCTATTTAGATAGATATTTAAAGAAAATTACTAGGCTTACCTTGAAATGGTAAAAGATCTGGTATATCTGAGAACGTCTCTGTACATGAGCGCACATATCGTGTCCGTAGTATGTTGTTATATATGTAAATTTTCAGTATGCATAGAATTATGGGTAAACAACCTTACTTGAAATTGACTATCAATACATCAATCAAAACAAGGATTTGGGTGACACCGCATTCTCAGAAGCCCTCTGTCATATACGCTAAGTGTTCAAGCTATACTAGCAGTAAGCTTTCTTATTCTTGTCAGAAAGCCATTACGGGCTCAACTTGCTTGCAAAGCTTATATTTATAAAAAGGTCATATATGGAATTGACGTCTGCCAATAGTGCCAATATGTACTAGATGGGTAAGTATGTTATAACTTACGTAGTTCTGTATAAGGTCCGGATGGTTGGGCTGTATCCCGTCGTCCAATATTGTGATCACGACTCCTTTTCCAGTGTATCCTTTACGCCAAGCATGCCCCACGTTCATGTCAAGGCCGTCCGTAACTGTATTGTTCTAGAACAAACCAGCAGAATTGCATTAAACGTTCAGGAAAATAGGACGATGTAGATTCTGAAGAAGAGTCATGATATTTGTGAATATTATTCTCAAATTATTAGTAGGTATAGGTATAGTAGGCATTTGTGCATAAAGTTTGGCGATAGCCAAACATGTGTAATAAATTGGAAAGATAATAGAAAACCACAAAAAAATATCTATGTAGTATGTTTCACTGTAATGTTTTGTAATTGTTTTGTATGTATGTATACGTAACATATATGCTAACATAGCATTATGCTTGGTTTACACGGGCTTCGTAGCTAAGCGCTTAGTACTTGTCACTAATACTAATTCCTCGTGTGTAAACACGCTGATTAGTGCTTAGTATTAGTGTTTGTGAATAGTGCAAGCGAATAAAAATCGATCCTATTTACTTGTCGCTTAGTAAGCGACAAGTACTAAGCGCTTAGCTACGAAGCCCGTGTAAACCAAGCATAACTGACACGATTAAATAAATATCTTATTAATTTATTACCATAACATTTCCAATAACACGCGAGCAATCTAACATAAAATATTAGCATTCCTTCTGTTCCGAACTATTGAATTAGTTATTCCGTTTGAGTGTTTCGAAATGAATTCTACTGGAACGATTCGATATAACCTTCGCCATTGAAGATAACATAGTATTCGCTCTTTACACAAACATGAAATAAATCACTGTAGAAAGATGAAAAAAGACTTTCATTTCATAATTTGTCATAATTATTTATTACGTAACGGTGTTATTATTAATATTTTGTTTTTACTATTGAAATCTGTATAATTTATTTCTATTAGAAAGATTCAAATTGGAACTTGATAGATCATTTTAAACAAAAATGATTGCCAACAGAGTATTTTTATTATCATTATAGCCACTGAAAATATTACCAAGTTAACTTAAAACATTTTGCTTTGAAGAAAAGTGTCTAAGTACCTACATCGATTTTCGATAAAAATTAATATCGACTTATCCTTAAGATAAAATTCCCTTAATCCGACGAAGAATGGAGACAGATTTGTTTGTCTCGTTCACTTGGGAGAACTGATTCTATAGAGTTATCAAGCTGTTAATAATTCTTCAAGGTAGCTTTATAAAGAAAGTTTTCTAGTTGAATTTTTGTTTCAATAAAAGTTTCAAAGTTATCAAGTACCTAGATATTTGGTACTATTTATTATATTATAAGTTATGCATGATCAATAATATTATGAAGTGGAGACTTGATAACTTTGAACATACCAAATGTATATTGTAAATTTACTAAAAAAAACGCAACAAGTTTCATTATCATCATCCATGCATTACATGCATACTTTTAGTTTATGTTTCTTTTATATACCGGAGCTGTAATAAATTAATATTATAAATACGGTCGTCAAATACGATTTACTAAATTGAACACCTATTTAATTAAAGAAAATGTTCTTTTTTTCTTTAATCATAATCAAACTCAGAAATTTTATCTACCTACATATGAAATATCTACATTCCCGGGCGGAAATCGAACCTCCTGCCTTTTCATAAATTTAACAGAGATTTGAATACAGTTTTAAAATAGAATAAAATTGTACAACTTACCGCAGGCACCAAGTACCACTGCTGCATATACAGTGGGTCGGGGAACAGAGGCACGTTGGACCTCATGAAGAGCCGCGGGCTGGACCTCACGTCGCGTTTCGTTCTACGCAGCTCTCTCTGCTGAACCGCCCATCTGACCTGCAAAACTCCTCACATTATAACCTTTCCAAATTCAAAATCCTAGCTTCTAAGTAAAATTAACTAGCTAATAAGTTAAATGAGAGATACGTAGAAGAACGCGTGTCACCGACATAGCCCAGATTAGCTCTTTGAAGTGCCAATGGGCTGGCCATATAGCGAGGGGAACGGATGGCCGATGGGGCCGAAAAGTTCTTGAGTGGTGACCACGTACAAGATGAACAGATGATCTTGTCAAGGGTTGTTCACGGTGGATGCAGGCTGCATCCGACCGTAATACCTGGATGTTATTAAGGGAGGCCCATGTCCAGCAGTGGACAGTGACAGTGGACAGTCCGATGGCTGAAATGATGTTGATAGTAAGTTGAATAGATTATTCCTAATAATTCAGCAATCATTTATACTAATAATTGTTATTAAATTAGCTGAAGAGTTATTTTTTAATCTCAAAATGCGCTTATCTCAGGAACCGCTTAATTGAAAAATTCTTTGTCAAATAGTACCTTTATCGTTTATCGAGGAAGGAAATAGGCTTTATTAGGCCACGCGTCGGCTAGTAATATAATATGCCAACTATGATGAATAATAATTAAATTTACTGAACAATCCACGCAACATTTTAGCCCCGTTAAGCTTCAGAGCTTACCTTTGTTGTTTTGCTTGTGTTGCGGTTACTAGAGATATCAGACATACTTCGTACACTTAATATTATAGGTATAATAAACCTTACTAACTTAATATTTAATATACATTAAAACACTTAATACACCCGAAACATAATACAGAATGTCTAACTCCAGAGCGGGAATTGAACCTACAAACTCCAGCGTCGCAGGCGGATCTTAGTCCGCTGCTAATTAAGCTCGTCAATTCATAACTAGCTATTCATTCAAGGTATGTTCTTGCATTTTTAAATGTTTTTTTTAAGATGAACTCGTATTAAGATACCTTTAGCACATACAGTCGAAATTGTTATATCTATTGTATTAAATAAACAATTGCAAAGTTTCATTTAGGCAGCATTCTACACACACCAAGAATTAATTGGTTGGTCTAATATTAAGCTGAAATCTGTTTGACAAATATTTGTACTTTGAATGTTGACCTTTGAGACCGATTTTGACCTTCATCAACTCTTGTCTGTCCAATCTGTCAAGTAAGTGTACTACGTACTAAATAAAAATTATAATTAGTAACACTGATTCCTTCGATCTTTTCCAAGTTCTCAGAACATGCCAGGTTCCTCATGATGTTTGCATTCACCGTTAGAGCAAGGTATTTAATGGGCACACAAATTTTAAGATAATAATAAGATATTCAAATACTAGATCTGAAATACCGAAATCCCTGAATATAAAGCAGTTTAAATAATCTTGTCCGAATTAACCAGCAGTCTATTTGAGATAGAAGTGAAGTCGAGATCAATTATTCGAATCCTCTTAAACAGTTGTTCGATGGCTTTGCGGATAATCCTAATGAATAAATTGATAACCATCCATCTAACCATCTTGATATTTCAACGAAGTATAGTTGAAAAGCTCTCTTAGGGGTAGGAAGTTATAGTCAGAGTATACCACTATATATATATTAGATAGATATATATATATAAATTAGATATATTATAATAGATACTGATATATTAGATATAGAGTATATTCATACTTTGTAACTTACCAAAGGTAAGTTACAAAGTATGAATTTGATTCATATTACGTTTGGTAACTTTCAAGAGGTACTCTCGCCGCTCGTAATTTATGAATACTACACTCGACTATCAAAACTTTATGCATTTTATCGTCAGTCACTGGCGGTCTTTTTGTCTCGAGGCGGGAATCGAACCCTCTTGCGTCATAGCAGGACCTTCGCCCGCTGCGCCACGGAGGTTGTTCAAACTTTGTTATCTACGATTACACAAATGTGGCAAGGTAAATATTCTACTATGTATAATATAATTGCGGCAAATATTAACCAGTACACATAAATGATAAATGGATAAAACCGACAAAATTATGTACTTGATAAAATAATTTGTAAAATTCAATTAATATCTATAAAAACTATAACTTAATAATTTGTAAATTTATTAATTATTAAGGGAATCAATTTTATTATTATTTAATTTATTTATGAACTTCTTACACGCTACCTTTTAAGTTTTTAATGATTATTAATTAGAAAAATTAAATGATTAGAAAAAAAATATCGGCTATAACTTTACTATCTGATAATGGAGTATTACCAGATCCCACCTACTAATCATAAATAGGATCTTTCAAAATATTTCCAAAGTAAAACAAAAACCCCTGTAATTTAACAAAGAACCGATAATTCCCTTCAAAAGTAGGTGAATGCTATTAATTAAACTGAAAAATATGTTTCAAACAAATTGTCGGTTCTTTTTCATCCTAGGAACAAGACAAGAGATTAATTAACTTTTTTAATTAAAATTTTTGGGCTCTATAGACAGCAGATTACAAGATAAAACAACCTAAAAGTTTAGACGAGCATTTTTATGTACCTTCGTTAAAATACATAGTGAAGTGTAGGTATGTTACATGGTTTTTATGCAAAGTGTTCAAAATTTATGAATCAAGGCAGCATTAGGTCAAACTTTTTATTTAATTTTATCGGCAATTAACAAGATGGACAGACTATCTGGTCAAAGCTACCTGTTTATGATGGATGCAAGCTGAATCTGACTGCGTTACCTGAAAACCATTAAGGGAGGGATATGTCCAGCAGTGGACATCCGATGGCTGGAATGATGATGATGATAATGAAATAATATGATGGACGACCTCTGTGGCGCAGCGGGCGAAGGTCCGTCTGCGACGCAAGATGTTGCGGGTTCGATTCGGAACAACAATTTGTATGATCTGCAAATATTTGTTCCGGGTGTCTGGGTGTTATATATGTATAATAAAAAAATATCTATCTATGTATGTATATAATATTAAGTATATCAAAAATCTAGCACCCGTAACACAAGCTTCGAGCTTACCACGGGGCTAGATGTCGCTGTGTAAAATTGTCCGGTTATATTTATTTATTTATTTTATTTAATAATCAATAACAATAAAATAACCTCACCTGTGGGTCATTTTTGAGTCTGTGTACGTAATCAATACTTGAGTTCGTGGACCGCTTACTGACGTGTGGATGGGAATATAAGTAGAAATCCTTGAGATTGCCGATCTGAAAAGAAAGAAACGGTTTTAATACATAAATATTAAAGTAGGCTATTGTACTGGATAGCAGGATATTTTGGCAAAGGGTCGAGAAGGGTACATTCTTATGGTAATAGGCGACCTACGACAATACTACGGAAGTTGAAAATGTTGCCGTTCAAGAAAGGGCGTGCCTTGGAGATTATGGGCTTCTACAGACATGTTTTTCAGACTGTTTTTATTCAATTGAAACAGTACCTACTAGATAGTCAAGCGTCGTTTTTGATATACATTTCCCCCAACATTATTATTTTAATTTAGATAGTATATCTGTATTTTTAGAGGAAATATTAAAAAAATTTTTAAATATAAAACTATTCCAGTATCTATCGCGTTTGTTTGAATTGAGTGCAATGCAACCACGTGTGAGCCGCCATTTAACACGTTAAGTGCGAAGCGAGGCCTAAATCACCCCTGATGCAACTTCCCTGTGGTGCGGCAAGCAAAAAAGTGAATTTCTCTGTCGTGCGAATGGCATAGCTTTGGTTTGGTCCAGTGTAGGAAAGAGATAAATATATATTTGAGATCATGTAATGGTTCCGGACTCGGTGGTGTACCTACCTTGGTACCGGATGTCTTAGGCCTCGTGCCGCACTGAATTAATATAATTTTAATGCAGTGCGGAACGAGGCTAAAACGTCCCATATCCCAACGCGAGCTTCCCGCGACCAGTGTTGTGCATCACTTCGATTGGAGAGCACGTCCTTTTACAGCGCCGAACATGTCTAAACGATGTCGGAAGAAGTTAATTTTAAAAAACCCAGAAACAGAGCCGAAACAGGTAAGTTTTTAATGAAAAAATCTTCAGTAAGTACCTAGTTTTTTCTTATCTTGGTAGCTATGTACCTAAAGTAAGTGTAAGATATTATAACTTAAGTATATTATACCTAAAGATATTATTGGTAATAACGATTATTGACGTACCTAATACTTTGCAACATATCTAGAATTACCTATTATTCTATATCGTGATAATAATGTTATTATTATTAGGACTTAACACTTAATTGATATTTTTGTAGGTAGTGAAAAACTCCACAAGAAACGCAAAGCAGCCGTTGACAAAACAGGTAAGTAATATAATTAATATTTCAGTAGTTCTTTGTCTAGGTTTTGAAAGTAGTTGTTTAAAAACGTCGATATTATTTTTCCCATCACTAATCGCAGCGAAAATTTGCCCTATTTCAGTGCGTTACGAGGTGTATAAGATCCCATATTTTGTTTTGCTAATAATTCCTAAACTAGCCATCAGATCCCGGGGCGACGGTGGATTAGAGTTCATCAATTCACTGTCTATATCAATAAGGACCAAAATTCTCATTTATCTTTGATTTCGCGCCAGAAAATGGATTTTAGTCTGTAAAAGGAGGTGGGGTCTAATAGACCGCGTGTCGCCCTAACGTCTGGTCACGGTACGGGCCGATTATACCTCGTGCCGCAGGAACGGAAAGTATGCAAAAATTGGTGCCGCAGCTAACGTGTCCGGACAAATCGTGAGTAACCTATGTTTCTTCATAAACTACGAAAATATAAGTATTGGACGTTACTACGAAATTAATTTCGTGATCGACTTCTATCTCTAAGATTGATATGCTTTCATGCTTTCATTGGATTATATAAGACAATAAAATTGTATTAATCTATATGCCTACATTTAAATACTTAATAGTTCTGTGAACTTCTGTGTTCTTCTTTATGCTCCTGAATCGCAGCGTTCAAAAACAATGTCAGTTTTGTTAATTATTTTAATTTCTGATTTAATTTAAGAAATTATGAATAGACATGTCTACGTGATCTTCTTAGGGCTTAAGTGAAATAAATTTATTGAATTTCTAACTCGAATAGACGTTTTAGGTACCTAACTACATTATTAAGGTAGAAAAGTCCTAAGTACTATCTATTACCGGATGATCCATGAGGACAATGCTTAGAGAACAAAGCCGGTATTAATTGAGATGACGGTTGATTGCACACGCTAATTAAGGCCATGCACGCCTTATAGGCCTTATATTTGTTCCGGGTGTCTGGGTGTTATTATATGTATAATAAAAAATATCTATCTATGTATGTATATTATATTAAGTTTATCAGAAATCTAGCACCCGTAACACAAGCTTCGAGCTTACCACGGGGCTAGATGTCGCTGTGTAAAATTGTCCAGTAATATTTATTTTTATTTATTTATAAGAGTAGATAAGACTAGACTTATGGAAATTCACCTTTGTCTATGGTGCTAGTAGTAGCTTTACAAGTGTGGGAATTGTTCAGATTAGATTAAAACTCACAGTTTAAACTTTAAATTCTGGTTATGAAAACTGTAGAACTTCCAAAGTTTATGCTAAATACGATTTTAGACGCGTCAGTAAACATTAGTTTTCGTAGTGATAAGATAAATACAAAATATAGGCTTATGATAATTAAATCTGTACAATGGTGTTAATTAATAGCCGTAGGATAGTCTATAAGTATTTTAAATAAAACTACCTAGCCGACTCACCCGCACCCGCTTTATTCCCATGTTTCCCACACTTTAAACCTTCTCTGGGCTTCTACGACAATTTTAGAACGAAAAGCACCTAAATATTTAATGAGTTATTTAATTATAACAAAAGTGGCATTGATTTTTATATATTAGGATTCAAAATTTCATCATTCACCTCAACATTTTGAAATTAAATCTCTTTGTAAATTAGTTAATTTATCAGAAGTCATCAACTATATTAATATCGGGACTATGAAGTAAGTATTTATATAGGGTATATTTGTTTGTGCCTTTGAAATAGTTCAATGCAGGATATTCAAATGAAACTCCTTGGCCCGGCCTGTTTTGCATTATTTTCGCATTTGGACGGGCCGGGCAATGAAATTAACAACTTATCCTCTCAAGCGTTGAGCGTTCCATTAACGGACATAGAAAACTTTGCCGCTTGCGTGGATGGTCTTGTCAGAGGACCCGCAACTGCTAAGATCACAAGGTTCAGTTCCGAGCGTATTTTGGCGATCTTATAGTTCCTACTCTATCAAACACACGAAAAATCGTATAAGAATGAACTGACTCTCGCTCTCACATAAAAAATCGCATGTCTGTGGTACAAAAAAAAATGAACTTTGTTGTTTGAATCTGTGACTAGTTTGGTAGCACTTGCGCGATTCACTGCACTGAAAAAAAATTGTATGGAATGTATGCTATTTGTTTTTTAATTTTATCATATATATAAGATAGCATAAAAATAATACAATATTACTACCACCAATCGTTTATTTTTTTAATTATAAGAAAATTAAAGTTAAGTCTTGGAGGTTCATGTTATTTCACCTCTAATAGTTGCTATGTTAATCAAACTTAAGTGAAAGTGGTATAAGAAATTGCAAAAATTTATCTCATTTATAAAATTAACTGTAGTTTTACATGATTCCAACTAAATTTAGAGAAAATCAAGTTTTTCCAAACCTAGGTCACAAAAATTTGTGCTCAAACTCTTATCTGTGAAAAGTCCTGTAATGGGGTCCACAGATACGGACAATTCGTCATTTAGATGCCTCACGGCTGAGAGGTTATGGGTATACCATGAAATTGTAGGTGCCCTGTAAAGATTGCACTTTATTTATGTTGCCCGGCTGTTGTGCCCGTAAAATATGGTAGTTATCCCTTCTTTAATAATGTTGAGTAACGTTTTGTAGGAACTATTTTAAGTATATTATTATATTTCATGGTTTGAAAAGATTAACTTTTAAGATTACCTTGCCTATTCTTCTAGTAAATGGTGAAATAAATATCCAGTTAAAGTAGAATTGCTTGGAGAGTGATTGTATTTATTTTCACCGTATTATACACTTTGTTACACTTGTTATGGCAAAAAAAAGTTCTTATACTTATCTTTTGTTAACAAAACAGACATATTTATTTATATAAGTACTAATATTGGGTCATAATTCGATTTTAAATTTAGAAACAATTTTAAAATAGGTCTAATCTAACTTAGAGTACTTAGAGTTTTTGTACAAAGATTTTTTAATAACATTGTCGACCTTTGCTTCTAAAAACCGTCCAAAATCAACTGAAATTTTTGTACAGATTTTCTGCCAAGAAAATGACTGTACCAAGACTTTCAAGCTACGGAAATTAACATTCTACGAACCTGTTTTTATGTTTTGGTTTGAAATTGCTGAATTGTTTTGAGGATAATGGGGCTTGAGTAAAAGCGTGAACGGTTCGGGAAAAGGCTTCGAATATTATGTTTTACATCATAGGTATAAGGGCTTGTTGGCGTAGCTGAGAGAATGCTCGTATTGAACTCCTAACTCCTAACTCCCTCCTTCCAAATTATATTTTTTTAAAATTATAACAAAATTATAGAATAATATTTTGAAAAATACTTACATAATAATTGTAATATTAAAGTCGGCAAATAAACTAATACATAGCAACTGTAGTTTTACTCTAGATTATAGCTTGATAACCTAAGTACCTCCCTCGAGCTTGATTACCTAAGTAACTCACCCTAATAATTATGTTTTTTTTAATCCATATTGTAAATGTTATTAAAAAACTAACCCCAGTAAATTACTGTTTTATGACAAGAGCAAAATAATTATACAATACAGAAAATATTAATAATAAAACTTCATTATTAAAAATATATATCAGCACTAGTAATGTTTAGTACCTATAGGTTACTACTACAATCTTGATTGTGTTTTTGAGATTAAGTATTATTATACCAAACCTCTCTTCTTCTAGGACCTAGAATGGGTTTTATTTATAGCTTCGTGCCGGATAGGTTTGGCATCTCGATTTAATTACGAAGACTTTGAGGAATTATATTTTAGTAAGTAAGTATCTATCTACCAAATCTTAGTGTACTGGCCAGCGTGGTGAAATAAGGCCTTATCTTTCTCGTCAAGAGAGAAGTCCCTGTGTCCCATCAGTGGGAACGTAAATGAAGGTACCTACCGGTTTATAAGCTTGAAATTTGAAATAAGACACTTGTTATAAAACAGCATCCAACTGGTCCATCATTAAATATCATTGGATATACTGAGGTTTACCTTTTATTAAACATTGGATAGTTATAACTTTTTAAACTATCATGGTTTTTAACTATGTTTTTAACATTGGATAGTTCTTTACTATTCGACTTAGATATTTGTATAAGTCTGTTTTGAGCTGATATTTTAAACTAATCTACATCAGGAATAAACTAATTATAAAGTTTTTCTAAATTTCAATTTAATAAAACATCAGAGAATGTCACTTTTGTATTCTAATAACCTACATCTTGTGAATGTAGATATAGTAACATATTGAACGAAGTCTAAGACAACAGGTTTTTTATAAAATAAACCAAACAAATAATCTGCTTTAAAGCTACATTATCAAAGACATACCTACTCGTAGTGGTCAAATTGATTACATTACTGTTAAGAACATTGTACATTTTCACCGAATTTCTCTCGCGTTACTTGTGATATAACAATAGCCTCACTCTATTTAATAATGCCTGTGCCAATCATCCCCGAGAAATTTCATTTTATATGTAAACCTAATGGAACTTTACACAATGAGCACTTAAGATAATGACTTAAGTACCTACGGGTAAGTATTAAGTACTTCCTTCCTTATACAATCATCAATTTTCTCTTCCTTTCGTAGGTTTCAGAAAATTTTAAAATCTTTATTGAAGAGATATGTACCTATAAGATAAATAATCATTACTTATGGTTTAATTGAATATACGATCCTAACTAAAAACGCTTTATGAACACATTTTATTTTCCGTCAATTCAGCAAAAACACAAAACACTTTTCGAAGAATTCGTAAAAAGTTCAAGATTTCATTTTGTTTTTCCGCGTCAAGCTTCCTTTACTCTCAGTTCCGTTTTCAAATGTTAAATTAGAAGGCTCGCTCTTACCTCCCCATGATTAACAAATCCGTGTCTATGTGCGACTTCGTGCGCCTTCTCTAGACCACCGGTGATGTGTACCGCGAACTGGTGGTGATACCACGGCACGCACACATGAAGCACTGTCAATAGCACCACTAACACGTACATTACGCTCGTGCATTTCACATTACTACCGGACCAACTTATGCATTACTTCGGAATAGTTATCGGGGTTGCGTTCGAGTTGGAACTGTTCGAGGTGGCACCCACCTACCGCGAAGCAAGCGCGAGGACTGAGGAGTCCGAACTGGAGGTCTGTAGGGTCGGTTCACGCATGCGCTGGAATTGGCGCCTTTTCTTCAAGTCGTCAACGTATTGTCCGACGACAATTGACTGGAATACCTAATTGGCTAACGAAAGTTTTATAGACGGTATTTTGAAAACCGTAAATAGAACTCGGCAGTGTACTAAATTTAAACACTATCTGTGTACCAGTATCACTTATATACGCTTTCATTTCAACATTAATTTTGGTATGAAGATTATTATAGTATCATCTCTAAGAACATCATAAATATGATATACTTAAGCTATAACTTAGGAATGAGAAGGTGGTATTTTATCATCAATCCTTTTCGACGCGAGGAAAGATCCAACTGGAGAATCACAAAAACAACATAAGTTATTCTTTCTTTCACCAACCACTAAGGTGCAAGCCAATTCCATACATAACAGTTAGACCTATAGGTATATTCCTTATTCCTGATTATAAAAAATATGAGAATTATATCAAGGTACCATATTTATAACGAAGATAAGCATACCTACATCAACTACATCAGCCGTGGAACGAGATACATCAGCCCATCCTAGTTTTAATTCTAAGTAACGAGCCGGGGTAAACGGGGCCGTGGGTAAGGTAAGCGTGTCCTATCAAGGGTTTAAAAGGATACAGTCCGTACAGGCTTTGTTGAAAGCCATTCATTATTTGCAATCGATTTTATCTGTAACCCTCTTTGGGTGCCCATTCTTGTCGATTTAATGGGAATTTCTGGAATCCCAGGGTTTACGATGTTTTAAGTTGACAAATTAGTGGATACGTGGGTTTTGTACACTTTGTGGTATTTGGTTTCTTATTGGTTAATGTATTCAAATGTTTTAGTCATTTATGAGAAAAGAGGATTGATGGGCTTAGGTATGCTGGTCTTACAGACAAATTACCAAAGTCATTCAATAATGTTTTTTTTCTCTTGAAATCTATTAATTTTATTCCACAATGTATGTAGTTGTATGTCAAACTACATACTACATACATCGTGGAATAAAGTTAATAGATTTCAAGAGAAAAAAAACATTATTGAATGACTTTGGTAATTTGTCTGTTAGACCATCTAGATACACACATTGCTAGTTAAAGGTTTTATAAAATGTTTTGTCTTAAGTATATTAGTTCATAATATCTTATAACCAGTTTTTTCAGTAAATATATTCACATACCTACACTAGAAAGTCAGAGGATACCACAAGAAAAATCTGTTCCTAAAGTTTCGGAAAACTTCGACAAAGCCGAACATACTTTGCGTTTTAAATCGAGAGTCTAAAGTACCTATGAAACTCAATTCGGGGTGGAGTATTCAAATTGTCTATTTGTTTCAACTTCCCAACTAAGGGAACTTCGAAGACTCAGGTGAACCGGAGATAATGCATTGAATGCACTTGGAAACATTATGATCATTTTCAATTATTTTACAACTAAGCTACATATAAAAAGTTGTTGGACAAATTGGAGCACACTGGCCAGTTATTCAAAACATTTAAGTAAGTATGTTTTATACTTAACATTCCCAAGGAATAAAAGAAATTGAACCGTCTCTTAATTTCACGTATGACTTATATATGTGCGTCATACTAGTTTAGGAGTACTTACTGAAATTATGTTTTGTTAAAGAACAAAAAATAAATGTTATTTATTTCAATAAACACCTGGTTTTTGGACAAGTCACTTGGACAAGTCAATAAAAACAATAATTATCATTAAATTACAATATGCAATGGAGCCGTGTTGGCTAAGTGGGAGCACACTCGACTTTCATTCCGAAGGTCGTGGGTTCAAACCCCGCCGCGCACCTCTGATTTTTCTTCTTGGAAAATTATGTGTGATTTATAAACACGTGCTCTAACGGTGAAGGCAAACATTGTGAGGAAACCGGCATGTTCTGAGAACTTTGAAAAAAAAGTTTGAAGGACATGTGTCATTCACCAACCCGCACTTGGCCAGCGTGGTGAATTAAGGCCTAATCTCTCTCGTCAAGAGAGAAGTCCCTGTGTCCCAGCAGTGGGAACGGAATAGGGGTGTTATGAGATGCAATGGAAACAAGCGGTTTGAGAGACGTTGTCAATATTCAAAGTTTAAACTGAATAATTTTAAATTAAAAAAACAATCGTGAGTAATAAAAACTTACCTATTCAAAGCGCGAGATAAAAACATACTGACATTTCCTCATTCATCAATATGTTTTCTAGTTGCTATTTTTCTTTCTTACCACATTTTTTCGAGCGATCATATCGATATTTACATACATGTCACGTGAACGGTAAAACATAGGGTGGCATCATTGATCCGAAAAATTATGGGCCCAATAGCTCCCCAAGGATAAAACAACATTTGAGTGGGAACCACAGAACTATCCTTTGACCGAAATGAATAAAAAATACCTAGGTTGATAAAGCTTTAAGTTTTCTTCATCAAATAAAGTTTTATTTATCAAATCACTAAGATGACTTATTTGAATATTTTTCTGTTTTTAATTTATAATATTCAAATACAATCTTGATACAATCAGGTATTTTGGAGCCTTGTGCTGCCATCTATTGGTAGCATGTAGCGATATTTCGTGAGCTAGCGTTCTGTTGTCGAATCAAGTTCAAGTTAACCTAAAACCTACTTTGAAAGCTTGTCGTAGCACTTTCGTAGAACCACGTAAAGTGCTCGTAGCGATGAATACGGATTTGAATTATGTATTGTAACTAATATTTAGATAACTTTTCAATTGTCAGAAATATTGTTTATTTTTCAATAATTGTCTTTGTTTTAACGTGTTTGTAATAGGCTCACAGAACTTTGCTGCCCATATTCTGCTTTATCAATATTGTCATCCGAGAGTTAAGATGGGTTTGTACTATTCGAGGACCGGCACCACACGGTTAAAAATATTGAAAATTCCTATAAGGTATAAGTAAAAGGCTCTTACGTAAAACTAACCTGGCAGTCAGATAACAGATCACATAATCGGGGTTTAATTGGACAGCGTGCTTTGTTAACCCCGTCCTTAGGTGAATGAGGCTTTAATGGCCCTCCCATCACAATGCCCCATATCTGAATGGAATTATAATGAATTGTGGTAAGCATATCGAGCTTCTGAAGGCACAACGGAATACGACACCAAGAAAACAATTATAAAGTATTATTTATTATATTTTTACATTGTATTTTTGGCGCAGAAAATGACCTTAAGTAACGTAGAACTTACCGTTGTATCGCGTTTAAAATTAGCCTTTCTTCGTAAGAACCATCAAATTGAAATGTCGTGATTTCAAATGCATCATCATCATTATTATCAACACGGCAAACATCTTGAGGAAACCGGCATGTTCTAAGAACTCAAATATTTTTTGAAATACATATTATTACATTCACCATCACTTGATAAGCGCGGTGAATTAAAGCCTAATCCCTCTTGTCGAGAGAAAGGTCCCTGTGTCCTAGCAGTGGGAACGTAAGATAGGTTCGATTATGTATGTTACCCGTTTCGTGTTCTAATACAAGGTACAAGTTACGACTTTACCTACTTCGTAACGAGTGCTCGATATGATTCGTGCGAATATATCCCCCTGAATAAAGCACCTACGTCTTGAATAGAGCGGGATCCAGAGGCGCTTTGTTGCCGAGAATAGCTATCATTATCGACAGATACCTTACTTTGGTTTTTATTATGAAGATGATAATTAGGGAAGGCTTTGTTTGAATTATGGAAGACCTATAAACATCCAAACTTACGATCTTTCTCATTTTTATTATAATATTATGGATAAATTGACATGCATTATTTCATATTTCGTTTATTTCTACTATGGCTAGATAACAGAACACCTACTCTCAAAGTCTCTCGTAAAGTACTCTCTCTAGTCACGTCTCAAATTAAATTATTTCAAACAATGTCAATTAAATAGATAAATAATTTAATAAAGGCCAAAATATAGATTGTCACTATATTAACTAGATACTGAATCTAGGTAATATACGGTCTGACATTCATCAGAAAAAAAAGTAATTAAAATACAACAGATTGCCAATACATTGTTTGTTAAAGTGCTAGGTCAATTTCTTTCGTGTTTAATTTAAAGTGACTTGGTTGGTTTACTGTTAGAATTTATGAACCGTTTTTACGTTCCAATAAAGAACTTTTAGAGCGAAGCAACGTCGTTAATCTGGAGTCCTAATAAAGTTGGAAAGAAGACGATGATGTCAGTGTCTGTTAACTGTACCGATAGCACACATACATAGACACTAACTTAAATATTTGTGTAAGCTCTGGGTTTAACTGCGGGATCGAAACAAAAATAAAAGGTACATAGAGTGATTAGTACATCAATAGCAATATAACATAGTAAATGGAACTTTTTAAGAATTATATTATACGAGTATACTACAGCTGGGCAAAGGCTTCTCATTTTATAACAACGGGAATTACTCACAAATTCCAAAATCCAAAGGAGTTCCTCGCTCGCGCGGTACTCACTGAAACGCGCGCGCGATCAGCGAGGAGACAGAGCACGGCGGAACACTCACACCTAATGATAAAGACTGTTCTTGTAGCAGTCGAAACGTTGAGAGTGGTTTAACTCCTTGTATTTAAGTAATTCCCGTTGTTATAAAATGAATAGTGTAACTCATGAAAACTTTGAAAGATATCAAGGCTTCCTTTTAAATATGGAGTTTAAAGGATACTGTAGATACATCTTTTATATAATATAATTATAACTTGGTGAAATAAATAACATCATTTTTGTATTTTATTTTATTCTCCTTCAAACAGTGTATTAATTACAGAAAGCGATGTATATACCTAGATTATAATAAAATACTAAGATAATTAACTTATTCTACATAAACAAACAATATAAAACACAAACATGTTACAAACTAATTCAAAATGATAATACTTATAAGTAAGGAACAGTCCAAAAATAGGGGAGAACCATGAGCACCTTAAATAGCTTTGACGATTTGAAATACAAATCCATTTAGATACACTTTATAATTTAGCACAGATAACCCAGTACAATTTATTTATATTTCCTAGTATTTTGTCAAATAATAAATAAATATTTACAAGACAATTTACAAAGCAACTTGTAACCCCATGGTTAACTCGTAGCTTGTACTAAAGGTACTAGATATCGAATACATAATTAATTTATATAATTTGCAAGAATTTACATTAGGTTTAAAATAAAAAAATATTAACATAAAGAGAAATACATATTTCTAGAAACACCTTAACCACCCGGTAAGATTGTACAAACATTTGTCCCATGGCCAGAATCGAACCTTGCTACCTTTTGTGTAGGTTGCAAGTTTTGATTCCCGCAGCCTATATTTTCAGTAGTTACTGAAGCATTCGTGACTTACTCTAATTCTATCTCACTTACTATAGGTCGGATACTGCCATGCCTATTATGAGAGAAAACATTATTTCTATTTCTTACAAATTTATATACCATATTCAAGATATAAATGACAACAAATACACCAACAGAAGCTGCTATAAAATACAGAATTTTATCATCTTTTATTTCTTTTTCAAAAACGCGTGCTTGGGTGACGGTCCCGCTCTTCTGAAAACTTTTACTGAATTCCTCTCTTATAGCTTCAATTTCATCTTTTACCATTTTCTTCATTTCTAAACGTATATCATCGCTTTCTTTACTACTATCAACAATTGTTTCAATTATATTTGAATCTGTAGCATTTTTGTTTGCGGTAAGGTTGAGCATTTGACGTATAATTTGTTTAAAATATATTTCAGAGTTATTGGATGCTTTTCCTAGTAGTTTGATATAGTTATCGGTTTCTTTCAAGTAACCATTGGTAGTATTTTGAGCTTCTTGACTAACATTTATCATAAGTTGGATAGAACTGACAAGATTCGTTAATTCTGATTGGTTTTCATGAGATTTGTTTCGAGCCGAATGTTTATCCTGATTTTCAATCAATGCTCGCAAATCTTTTATGGCATTTGTTAGTTCTTTGAACACCGGTCTAATATCATAAACTGTTTTGTTATTTATTGCAGGCATAATCATTGTTTTATCATTTGCATTGCTTACACAAGTAATTCCATCTACATTTTCGGAATGAAAATCTAATTTTGCTGAAGTTACTACATTCTTAAATTCATAAGAATATTCAGAGTTTTTCAGATCAACAAGAACTTCACAAGAAATTAGGTTGCCTCCTATACTCAATTTATTTATTTTATTTTCAAAGAAATCTTTGAATGCTAAATTTTTTATATTATTACTGTCCAACCCCAGGTTTAAAACTGTGGGCAATAATTTAATATCAAATTTTTCAATAGCATTGTTGGATAAATTGACATAATTCAAGGCCACGATACCGTCAAACACACCAAATTGTAATGATTGTATATTATTTCCATATAAATTTATAACTCTTAAATCTGAGACGTGTAAAAATGATCCTGGTTGTATATAATTAATCCTATTTGAACTCAAATCTAGGTGAGTAAGGAAATCAAGATTTTGAAGGGAAAATTTGTCAATAGTTTCAATTTCATTTAGGCTGAGATCCAATTCGCGAAGTTTATTAATATTGAAAACAAAAACTTTATTGAGATCTTTGATTCCACATGAATTTAAATTTAAATTTACAATCTGCATGCTTTTATTCTGGAATGTAAAATATTTCCTGACATTATTCAGATTAACTTTAAATAATTGTGTTAGATTTTTGAAAGGGTTACCCATTATTTCCAATTGTGTGTTTGCCGAAAGAGACAACTGACTAAGCTGTTGCACATCTTTAAATGCGTTAAATTCTATTTTAAGAATATTATTTCTGTCCAAAACCAAAATACGTAGTTTTTGCAGCCCAGAAAATGTGTAATTTGCAATATTTCCTAAAGCATTGTCATTTAAGTAAATTTCTTGAACATTCTCGATACTGGAAATGTTTACGTGAAAACTTTCCAATAAGTTACGTGACAAATCAATTATTTCTATAGATCCTGTTTCAATAAATGAGTTATATTCAATCTGAGTTAACTGTCCATGTGACGAGTTTACATTTATGAGATTTGGTAATCCAGAAAAAGATATATTTTTAATAATATTTGTTCTTACAAATGACAGATCGATTTTCATTAAATTAACTAATCCTTTAAAAGTATTATTTTCCAAAACGTTTATAAATGGGTTATGTGTTATTTTCAATGTTTGAACCATATTTAAATCCTTAAAAGATTTACTTTCAACCACATTTATATTGTTATGTGACAAATCTAAATACTTAAGTGATAATAAATTTTGGAATGTATTCGAGGTCAATTTTTTTATTAAATTATTTTGCAGATACAAACTAGTTATATTTTTAAGATCGCTAGTTATAAAATTAACTTCATTTATTTTGTTGTGAGATAAGTCTAAGATTTGGAGTGACTTTAATGATGTGAAAGATGATTGTGAAATATTGTTTATTTCATTATAACTGAAATTAACAGCTTTCAAATCGTTTTGCATCTGTGTAAACAAGTTTTCACCCAGCTTTGTTATAGATCCATTGCTCAGATCCATTGTATCTACTAGGACTCCTTTAAAAGTATATTCATTTATTAACCCAGTTAAATTATTATTCCTGAAATCAAATTCGATTATTTTTTTTCCATTAAACGTGCCATCTTCAATATGATCAATGTTATTATAAGAGATTAAAAATGATTGCAATTTATTATTAGTTTCCAATATATCTTTTTTAATTAATTTTAATTTATTGTGCCTTAAATCTAAATATTTAAGTTCCAAGTTATTTTTAAAAGCATTATTTTCAATGGTTTCAATGAGATTGTATGATAAATTCAATGTTTGTACCTTCAGCAGTGTACTCAGGTTGTGATCGTATATTTTTGTTAGTTTATTCTCTTGAATGTACAGTGTTTTAAGATTCATAAACCTCGTCAGCGAATTGCCAATTTCAAATAACATGTTATGAGAAACGTCTAAGGTCTTAAGTTCTATTATACCTTCGAAAGTCAGAATACCAAATTCCTTAATCAAATTATGAGACAAATTTAAATTTTGCATATTTGTGAACAAGGAAAAACTAGTAGCAGGTATAGAGTCCAAAAGATTTTGACTGAGATCTAAGTTTATTAAAGAACGTAAAGCTGATTTTTTGTTTTGAGATTCTGAGCGAAGGACAACCATACCATTATTTTTTAAAACTATAGATTTCAGATGTTGCATTTCTGAAAATGAGTTCAAATCAAGCTCAGAAATAGAGTTGCCAGCTATCACCAATTCATCCACATTGTCTAGCTGGAGCACTGTTTGGGGTATAGCTGTGATAGAACCGTCGGTTATTTTGAGCTGTACAACATTTTTTTTATATGAAAAACTTTCAAAAATGTCTTTTTCATCGTTGGTATCTAACACTGACACATTCAGATAAAAATCATTCGCATAAACCGTCTCATAATGTCCACTTCTGCCGCTGCCATAGTAACTATAACGGTCCCGAACATACATATCACTCTTTATGCAGCCCCATGTTGTACGATCTAGGCTTACACTTCCACTACATTCAAGTGATGCAGCACATTTTGAATCTATCTTTGGCAGATTAGTCAGAACACAATTTGCATTTATTTGTTGTGTCGAAGTCAACGATGATATTATCACGAGCACTGGAAATGAAAAAAGTCAAATTAATTGTATAATTAAGATAAAAATATATATCTATTGTATTAATGTTGCTTTAATGTTACAGTGCACTGTATTATTTATTTATACTACTTAAAATAATTAGGTTATGGGTGTTTTTTGATACAATGTCCTCCATCCATACAGTAGCAAAAATTTAGTTCTAGTTTTTATTATGGACCCTGCGCTTGATTAAGTGCAAGTTGCCAATGTCAAGTCTTTAATAACAAAGTTATAAAATTGTTACTCATGCGATTGCCAAAATAGCATCAATCCTAGTTAAACAAATATCAAATATCTCAAATACTACAATTTTTTCTGACCATTATAATTATATATATATACCTACCCAATCAATATGACTTATATCTATATAATGTACGTTAATCGTATCTAATAAAATAAAATGTGATGGCGAAATTGTTGTTCTGGTATATTTAAATTGTTAAAGCCGTATTCAATGAAAGTGTTGCAAATAGTTAAAAGAATGGGGCTTATTATATTATTATATTAGCACACGGGCGTCGCTGAAAACCAGCGCTATGTCTGCAGTATTGCAGGCACAGCCTATGCTGAGCCGACGACCCTTTTGTGTATTCTGTTGTGTCTAGTTTTAAGTCTCAATTTGTAATTTTATGTACACAAATAAATCTTATCTTATCTTATCTTATTTAAATTTATAAGTAACAGAAAATATATTTGGTAGTAACTTACATGTAAATCGCCAAATTTCCATGATGCTTAATCATGAAGCCACAATGTATTCTCAATTTTATTCAACTTTGATCAAACAATAAATAATATTGGTACAATTTAATAAATAATTACGATACAACTGCTTTGAAAAGAGTTGAGAACGCTCTGAAGTGATAACTGTACAGGATGATAATACTATGTAGGTACCAACATTTGCCGAGCTCGATAAACTACTTGGAACTAATGATAATCACTAATAGTCTGTAGGCAACGGCCAAAATCTGTGATAGAGGTCAAGAGACAACTTCAAATAAAAAACTATCACTGCTAACCTTTAAATATAAATAATATCTACTATGTACATATTATTACAGAATAAGCGACGTATTTTTGGTTGACATGATGATATTTGGGGAATAACGTTCAATAGGCGATGTTCATTGTTGGGACTTCCCAACATCATATGAGTAATGATAAAAACTTAAAAGTGGATATATTATGATGCTTCCTATCAAGCATCCGCTTGATAAAATAAAAACTTCATATAAGCACCAGACAACAATTAACCGATTGGTGTTATTATAAATGATACAGTTAATATTAACTAATCAAATTCAAATTCAATTCAAATTCAAAATTCTTTATTCCAGAAACATACATAAAAGTACACTTGGATAGGTCAATATACAGTTTTACATAATAAGTAGATGTTATAATTTGTAAAAATACTTAAGAGCCCTGTTAAATTTTTGAAGTTTTGCGAAATTGGATATTTTATGCACCACGTGACCGGCGCGTCACGCGAATTCTATGAAAAATACTAAATGATCTTGATACTTCGTCGATCTAAAACATACAAATATACTAATAATTATTTTAGATCTGTAGAAAATGGCATCGAATAAATTCCATTTTATTGAGTGGATTTTTTTCAGTTTCATTCTGAAATAATTATTATATTAATGTTTTTATTTAATTGATAGGTGTTTAATATATTTTCCTAAATTCAAAATGGCGGATATTTTTATTTCAATATTTGAATCAATTATGTTTTATCTTAATAATATCAATATTCATTTTAAATCTGATTGATTATTTGAAATCAATTAAGTACATAATTTTAAATTAAAACATTCATGATTAATAATTATCTATATAAGAATAAAACTGAAAATAGTCTTATTGAAGTTAAATGTCCTCATTCATCTCATCTTATGGGCTCATTATTAAACCGATTCTTCTGAAATTTGATGTGTAGGTTTGTAATTAAATGTTTTTTTTGTCGAATGTTGGGACTTTATGTAAGTTCGAAAGTCTAAATTGAACGGACTAAATACAAATTCTAATTATAACAAAACAAATAAATTATATTACCTATATATATATTTAAGTTGCTTGTTTTGTTAGATGTTATTATCATTATGTTTAGGTATTATCTTTGTAGTTTCGAACTTTATATTTATTTTTATTTTATTACGAACTTATTGAAAATATTTCATTTATATATTAAAAAAAGTAGCCAAGTGCGAGTCGGACTCGCCCATGTAGGCTTCCGCAGCAATTGTTTATATGAAATAGTTTATGACGTATTATAAAAAAACTACTTGATAGATTTCGTTCAAACCAATTTTCGTTGTTAGTTTTTATGGTTATGTATAATATATATTTTTTTCTAGATTTATCATCCTCTTAGTTTAGAAATTAGAGGGGGGGGGACACTCTGTTTTCCACTTTGGAAGAGTCTCACGTCCAAACTATTAAGTTTAGAATTAAATGGTTTTAGAAACATTGTTATGATTTTAGAAGACCTATTCATAGATACCCCACACGTATGGGTTGGATTAAAAAAAAGTTTTTAAATTTCAGTCCTATGTATGGGGACCCCCGAATTTTATGATTTTTTTTTCAATTATTTTCTGAAATCTTAGTGCGGTTAACAGAATACATCTACTCACCAAATTTCAACGTTATAGCTCTTATAGTTTCCGAGAAAAACGGCTGTGACATACGGACGGACAGACGGACGGACGGACGGACGGACGGACGGACGGACGGACGGACGGACGGACGGACATGACGAATCTATAAGGGTTCCGTTTTTGCCATTTGGCTACGGAACCCTAAAAAACCAACCCGCACTTGGCCAGCGTGGTGAATTAAGGCCTAATCTATCTCGTCAAGAGAGAAGTCCCTATCCCAGCAGTGGGAACGTGAATAGGGGTGTTATTTTATATACAGGGCGTCCCAAAATTATGGGCCATGAAGGGGAAGTACCATATATATCGTTGATAGTGAATTTTGCTCAAAGAAGACTTCATTTTATTTTAAAAAGTAAGTAATTTAATTAATTAATTTACAAAAAAAAATGTTTCATGTTTTTTATTTGATTAAAATAATTAATTTCACGTTGTTCCTTTCTTTTAAAATACTATGTTACTTAAGCAGAGTTATTATTTTTTAGCTTTTCTTTCGATTGGTATCATAAAAATCGAGTATTTTTTTTCTACATGTAAGTCGGTTCGATTCCCAGACAAAGCAAGTAATTTTTAGAAAATCAATGAATGCAGAATTACTAACTTTTAAAAATAAAATGAAGTCTTGTTTGAGCAAAATTCACTATCTACGATATTTAAGGTACTTCCCCTCCATGGCCCATAACTTTGGGACGCCCTGTATTTATTAGAAAGGTACATATTTAATGTTTACAATAAATAATATATTTATTAGAAAGGTACATTATTTTTTGTTTACATATTGGATACTCGGTAAAAATAAGAACAAAAAATTACGGAATATTTTCTTTGTAATAAATATTATGGAAATCTATACTACAATTATCAAGCTGAGGAGATTGCTTGTTTATTTGTTTGAACGTGCTACTCAGGAACCGCGGGTCCGATTTAAAATATGATTTCAGTATTGGATAGTAAAATGATCGAAAAAGGCTATAAAACATAAACTAGTAATGATCGAAAAAGGCTATAAAACATAAACTAGTAACTAAAAACGCAAGCGCAGCTGTCGGCGGGTCGGCAAGTTAGTCATAATCTAAAAAAATCATAGGCATAATTACATTTAGTCGTACGGTTTCACCAAAAAAAGTTGCCTTGTTGTTTTTTAATTAGGATAGATAACTTTAGATATGCAATCCACATCCTACAGCATAACCTCCAAATAAATAAGGTTAAACAAGATGACAATGATGTGGTACAATTCTTAGGCCAGCAACAAGTGGTACAATTATTAGGCCAGCAACAACAATAATTGATCGTTATCAATAAAAATAACAATTGATCGTTATCAACGGATCAACTTATGTCGGTCGTAGTATCGCAATAACACATACACGCACACTAACAGCGTTTTTACAGCAATTGACAGTCCCACACACTGACATTTTACGAAATATTTCTATATTTTATTCAAGAACAACCGACATAGGTCCGACCTCGACAAGCGCTCGCGCGGTACTAAATGGAAAAAGCCGGCGGAATGAAAAAACTACTAAATTATGGTAGTTTTATTTTATTCATAAAAAATTACCAAAACCGTTCTACAAATTAAAATTAATATCATAGTTTAAGCAAATGTTGATAAATATTTTGATATAAATATGACGTCCCATTGATTTAGAACTTCGGAGTTATTGAGGTTTGTTTCGAAGCATTTTCGGTCGATATTAAATTCGGTATATCTTTAGAATAAAAGCATTTAACGAAAATGTACTCTACTCTAAATGAAGAATAGGATATACGTAACATAATAAAAATTAGTTTGATCGCCCATATTCGTTAGAATCTACAAATTAGAGCTAAGAAAACAGGTCTTCGAGCGTTTTTTACGAAACATGTATCCGGAGAATGATTATTACTCAATATATAAACAAGTTATCTAAAATGTTTCTTACTACTTTTGTAGAGGAGAAAACGAACTATTATAAAGATGTAATTGTAATATCAAACAACTAACGTAAACCATAGAATTAGGACGAGAAAACCGAACAATTTCGCGATTTCCGGTAAAAGGCCTCTTAATAAACTAAAAGAACAGCTTAACTATTAAGACTGTCAAAGGTATCAGCAAGAGCTTCGTCCAAATTATAATATGATTTATCCATTAAAAAATTTCTAATTATTATTTTAAAAGTAGAATCATCTATGTATCGCAAATTAAAAGGTAATTTATTAAATAACTTAACACTCAAATTTAAGCCATTTGTATTATAATATTTTTTTTTATGTTAATATGTATCTATCCTAAGTCTAAGTAGAAATAAGGCTGAGATTGTTTTTTATATTGAATAAATAAATTCTTTATGTTTATACATAATTATGGTACATAATGATAATACCGGGTATGGCCGCGACGCGCCGATCTGTGAGCTGCATCGCGGGGTACGGGCATTGAATGGGTTAAACCAGCTTCTGCCCCGCAATCTACCCACATATAAATACCCCAGTAATATTGAAAGAATTTACAAAAACAATATACTTAGCTATTTTCGAGTTTATTCGCTTCTCAATACACCTCACATCGTTCTTTAATCTTTCTTTTATAAATATACATATTAGTGAACTATAACTGTCGTAGGACTGAGGTAAATAGTGAGGCATATTACTGGCTCCTGAGACACAGTGTATACTAGCTCAGGAGCCTATGGATCATATTATACTGTACCTACACTACTTTTATGTTAAATAAACAACTTTTTACTTTTACCTTTTTTTACTTATATTCTCACCATTATGAATGATTTGTAAATGACTATCATTTTAATTATAAAAATAATAGTTGGGAGTTTTTATCAGTTTTATGCTAAAACTCTCTGAAACTTTTGCGCTTATAATAAAACCTTACTACAATCGTCATCTGATGATTGGCAAAATGACCATGAACAACTATCTGGTTAATATATGCAAAATGACCATGAATGAACAACCATCTGGTTAATATGAAAATTTTACCAAATCTTAGATCTAAGACCTATATTTATTTAGTAGTTACACAAAACACATAATATGACGTGCGAAATAAATGAACTATAACCGCATTATTTTGAGTAGTTAGTAGCCACTGATCGTTATTCAACAAGAATTGTAGCTACGTCACTAAATTTCACCCAGGTACACCTCCCTAGAGATCGTTTTAATTAAATTTCAGAGAAAGCCTTTTGTTTGAGCCTGATAAGAATAAAACTAGTTAAATTCAACGAACTATAGATAATTAAATCTGGTAAATTGAAAATGTGACGGGTTAGTTCATACGAAACTGTTAATCAGTAAATTTGAAAGTTATTTGTGTGCTAAATACAAATGATGATACATTTACAAGTTCATCAGCATCATACCCATTGTACATTTTAACTTAATTTACTTATTGTAATTTACTTATTTTAAGTTATCAAACTTAGCTTAGCTTAGCTTAATTCAAAGATGGCTTTCTGCTCCGCTGCTTTGCTCGCGTTATAATACATTTCCCGTGGTAAAAAGTTATATACCACCTACTTCTCCACCAATTTTCAATCGATTCAGCCGTTCTTGAGTTCTAAATACTTTTCTTCTATGTATTTATAGATGTATCCAACCTTTTTCAATCCACTTACAGCATTTAATGAAACTATTTACATTCAACTACAACCGTAAGCAATGAAATACATTCTCGTTTTCGCGGATTAATTAACAAATTATAGTTATTAATTTCGGGCTCAGTTGGTATTCGAGGATTGGGCCTTCATTACGTCACAATTCAATGACGGCCAATTAATTTGATTGAAGTGCGCAAACTCTGTAGAGTTTATAATTATAGATACCTATGAGTAAGGTTCGATGAGGACTCTTCATAAACTTCAAGCATCACATTAATTATGTACCTTTTAAGCTAAGTTCTGTTAAACGTATGTGATTGACCGATTGATCTTATTTGACTAAAATGATTTCATATTATTTATAGGAATTATAATGATAGGAAATAATCTTATTATTATTATATATTTTGTGTAGTGCCAATCTAAACCTAATAGACACTCACTCATCTCTGCCGGCGGGTGTATTGAAATCGATTTAGATTGTTTTTTAATCAAAAGCATTTTTTTTTGGTTAAGTAATTCTAAAATATATAATTATACGAGTAGGTATACAACTATTACTTTAACTTTTTTTGTTAAAATACTAAAAATTTGCTTCTATTTCATATTACTACGCGAGTAAGTATATCGTTTTAAGATACCGGCTACGTTGTACAGTTGACGAGAAAATAAAAAGTGTCGATACAAATAAACGGTGGAAAACCTACGTACTTTTGCTATAATATATTACCCTATTCATTTGTTCATTAAATCGTTTTATTCAATTGAAAGTCTTTCTTAGTATTAGACATAGAATCGTATCGATTAAATCTTTATTGTAGTTGACAATCGGTTCTAGAGATTTTGACCTGTATGTATACCTAGTACCGAAACGGTAAAATTTTGATAAGGAATATTCGTTGAATATTGTTTTTATTATTATGATATTTTATTATGTAGACTAAACTTTTCATGTTTATTATGCTTGTTGTATCTCCGGCTTTAACCAAAAACGATAAGACAATTGAGGTTATAAATCTTCAAATAGACGTATAAAATAAATTAAAAAAAATAAAATTTGTAATAAGCATAATTATTTACCTACCAATATCAACCATAATCTAGTAGCATAGCTTTCTAACTTTGAATAATCTAGGTGTTTGGGATCGTTATTTTCCATTTCATAGTAACAGTTTGTTAAGAATGCTTTGACGCTGACTGTACAACTTATCAAGGACACGTACCAAACTGCAGACGAAGTATGGTAATAAACCATGCTTGTCTCTAATATTACCCCATTATGTCCTACGGCTTAATTTATGCCGTTGCTAAGTCATAAGGTAGTACAACCCGCAGTAGTTTCACTATAAAGTTGACTGGATGTGACACGTTTGGAGTTACAGTGTTTTCGCTGGTTTGCTGGTCACAAACAGTATTATATATGTGTTTAGTAGGTTAAAAATTGTATTATGTATTACTACGTAAGGCATTGTGAGTAGCTATAATTTCGTTTTGTCCTATTCCGGCTCAAACCTTTATTTTTTTTTAATTCCTCTAGATACATTTTGCATGAACAGTATAATGTTTGTTCCTAAATAAAAAGGCAAGTAAATAAATTATTATTTTTATTCATTAAGACCAACAAAGGATGGTTATGTTATGTTACCATGTTTGCGTTATCTATCGAAAATTAGTAAAATAAATTTAATGGTTTACATTTTAAATAGCGACGTCCTCAAGAAAACTAAATTACCTAGACATTATTTGTCTTTTAAATAAGAACATACGCCGCATCTAGTTTCAATATGTCTTGTCAAGAGTCTTGCCAACGCTGGTGAAACTTTAAGATTTATTGTCACACTGCTTTAAAAAGTTCAGCTTTAAACACTAGAACACGTTAGAGTTTTCTTTAATCACATTTTACTATGTAATATTCTTTAAACTTTAATCTAACTTTAAGTTAAATCCAAAGATTTTTGTTCCTGGAGAACAAAGGAATTATCGCGAGATCATAGCATCGCTAACACGGCTTTTACTTAGGGGAAAGCCTTTGATTCCTAAGGTGGTTGTTTCAAACCCTAAGACCATTACTTATTTGGCGATATCCACGTACGCGATAGGTACAAGACGTATTTTTTTTTATTTAATGCGTTTAAATATCGTTATCGTAAGAAAGCAGCATGTTCTGGAAACATTTAATAGTTTTTAGGACCTGTGACATGTGATAAAGACAACAATAAGTTAACTGTTGAAAATTTGATTTTCAATGACCGTGTCATATTAATTTAACTTTAATTTTATAATATATTTTTTCTGTAGGTAATATTAGGTAGTTACAATTTGGATTTCCTATTTCTTGGGAACTATACCCTTAAGGAAGTTAGTTCAATCAAACATTCGTCAAATCAAACACCTGGTTGATTACGCAATAATTCAGAGGGGGTGCCTCAGGCGCCGCTACAAGGGCACAAAGTTCGCGACAGTTCGGCCCTTGATTGCTACATCACACATACAGTGCCCTAGTCAGGAGATCTACTCTAGAAACCGAATACGATAATATTATATGAGTAAACTAAAAAATAACTTTGAAAAATACGATAATATAGAACCTACGGCTACGGTGTTTAAAATAATATTGCTAGTTTATATTATGTGAATAATTCAAACGTAAACTAACTCCAAACTAAGGTGTTTGTACATTAGTTGCCAGAAATTGCATTCACGATTAGTACTGTAAATTGTACCTACTTGTACAAAACTCGCGACACTCAAGTTATCACAATAGTGATAAACACGAAATTTCGTATAGATGGGTGGATGTTGGTTGCTCATTTATGTGATAGCTACTGAACGGATGTTGATGATGATAGATAGTTATTTTTCATGGAAATATTTTAACGGTGTAAAAATAAACACGATGATAACATTGTAAGGACCAAGTTACTTCAGTCATTACAAATAGGATAATATTTAAATAATTATTGTCTTAAATCTACAGTAATTATTGTCCTAGACATACATTTCTTTATAATTAAGATGTGAATTACTCACGTAAACAATATGTAAATAAGATTAGATAATACCGTAAGATCATGTACATATATGAAACAATGTTATATATATTTTTAAGGGCTGTGGATTTTGTTAAATAAATAAAAATAAATTACATACGTATTTAAGGTAATAAGTGCAATTAACGTTTTATGGTGATGATGATGTGATATTTTATAGAAAAACTCCGTCAACGCTGAATCCCTGCCTGCCTGAGCAACATAAGGCAATCATATGGTAATACGTGAGTAACAATCACAAACACTTTGAGTAGCTTCGTAACTTCTACTGAATTGAACTTTGAGTTTCAGTTTGTGTGCAAAATAAAGTATTTTAGGTACATTATTTCGTAGTAGCAGCGATTGCTGATACGTATTATTAGGTTAAACGGAAGATGATTAACCATGTTGTTTGTTGATAATTAACTCAATGACATCATTGTTATGTTATGTTTTTACTCCATATTTCGTAATTATACAATGTTTACCATTGTATGCCAGTCCGTAGTACTCTTGAAGCTTGTTTGCATAGGTACATACAATCACTTAGATATTTGATAAACATTACCGACACTTAACTACATGATATGATGCATAGAAAACATCCAGACCACCCGGAACAAAATCTGAAGATCGTATTCTTATTTGTTCCGAGGCGGGCATGAAATCTGCAACCTACTCCGTCTTGCGGCCCACTGTGATACAGATATCATCAAACTATAATTAAAAACTCCTCCCACAATTCAATGTAAAATTTGTAAAATTCCAGAATATTACCTAAGTTTTTCCGAAAATGCCTTATCCCTACGCCACAATAAGTAATCCATTGAAATCCGAACTTTCACTGAAACAGCCTTCTAAAGAAAGACAATACTCAAATTGGTTGCGTCACAAAGAGTTATCGAATAACTATGGTATGGTCTTCAGAGCCGATGCACCCCTTTTAACAAGGCGAAGTTCTAACAAGACGGAATCAAAGGGCGGATAAGGCGGGGTTCTCATGACGGCGAGCTTAGTAGGCTCATCATCATCATAACCACCTATGTTACTCGTACTTTTATTTTATTTATTTAACAAAATCCACAACCCTTAAAAATATACATAGCATTGTTCATATACTTGAGCTTACGTCCCACAAGTGGGAAAAATCTTCCAAAACAACCCGTTATAAAGACAATACTTATAACGGGTTGTTTAGGTTTAAATCTGATTAACGGAAAATCCAATAGAACCCACCATCGCGCTTTTTAATAATTTTATTTTTATTACATTACAGATATTAATTGATATAAACTTCAAGAAGTTAACATGGTATGTACATTTGCTCTTGGATACCTTTACTAGTTTGAAATATAGAATATATTGAAAAGCTCGGCGCCTTAACAACCCCTGGCTAAGGCATCGTTATCTAAACTTTTGATATCAAAGCGACAGTAACTTTATCTTTAAAAAGCTTTCTGTTTTATAGTGTTTGTCGAGTCTTTGACATAGATTTACATACATCTTCAAACCACGGTTGTATGGAAATCCATGTCAAATGTAAAACGCAGTCTTTTTCCCTAGTTGTTTAGTTCTTTGTTTAATTTGTAACAAAAAATGTAATTTTTGTAACTAGAACAGATGGTAATCCAATAACACCAGCCACATCTTTAACAACTTCAAAAGTATCTCTAACTATGATTATTATATTCAATTTTAGGCACCCGTAACATAAGCTTCGAGCTTAACACTTAAATTTAGCTTGCTGTGTGATGTGTCCAATATTTATTTGTACATTCAATATGTATGTATTGTTATTGTTATAAAGTGTGTGTTCGTACCTAATCTAAAGAGGTGATGATCTAGTATAAGCTGCTCAGCTCATTCATGTTGGAAGCCGCTTTCGACCGAAATAACAGGAAGGCCAATATCCAGCAGTCTGGACGTGCGAGAATTGAAATGATAATGACGACACATATTATTTCATCCATTAACCTTATAGATTTAAAAAATGTAGAACCAATTAAGTAAATAAAATAAATGTGTTGATGAAAAACATGTTACAGTCCGAAAAAAAGACAAAAATATAAACCCCTCTCAACATACACAGAAACTCAATAAATAAAATTAATTCGTATCCCTCAATCAAATAATACCACTTCACAAAAACAGCTGACGCTTCCCAAATCACCGGATAAAAGAATCGATGCCGGTTATTTCGGATTACAAGCCCTTGATTTATCCGGAACCCAACGTTTTCACGATTTACAACCTATGCCTGAGATTACCCGCAATTTTTTATCGATGCTTGCTTGCGAATCTTTTTTATTGGCGATACAAAGATAGATGGAATTGTAAGGTTTTTATCGCGAAACAAATATTGTTGATATACTGAGCAAGTATTTGGTAGTGTTTACATTCTTGAAAGTTACGTTGTACCTATCTTGCTGTTGCTAGAGACCTAAGGAAAAATTCAGAGGTGCGCGTTTCTCAATTATTTTACTCTAAAGTTTACCCAAAACGAAAATATTAAGTATTTCTTAAAATATTTAGGGGGATTTTATTTATTTTATTTATGAAATGAATATACGAGTGTGCCAATGAAAGGTTCTAACTTCTATCTTCAAGTTTAGTTATCATAAGTTTATTGTAAAATCTACTCTCACAAACTCTCAAAACTATTAGGTCTATCAAAAATATATATTATAGTAAATGAGCGTTCCAGGGAATCGCAAACAAATAGAATTTACGCGTGTTTTGTTCCCAGTTCACCTATCCGAGAGTTTAATACGTATTTGGAAGTCAAGCCCTAATCCAACCTGTTAGGCTCTTCATGTACCTGGCCGACAGACGCGATGAAATAGCCGACCCTTCGATAAATTTGGTCATTTTCTCTTAATAAGTTAGGAGGTCGTGATCTTGTGCTATCGTTTGTAAGATGTAATCTTATGAATTGATGTTACTACGCCATTTTGCTAGGATATAAGAGATTTTCTGCGCGATCATAAAAGTTATAGTTAAATGAATCCTTATAGTATTTGAAATAGTTTGTTATGAACTTCTTTCGTAAACCGATTTGGATAAGTATTACTTTTTTGTGGGAATGAAGACATTTCAAAGATAAGCAAATCAGAGTTTGATGATGGCAAACCGCATAAATTGAGGGAAAATTAAATACTTTTGTAAATGAATAACCCAGTTATTTAGGTTTTTGCGCCAGTTAGTTATGTTATTATCATCTCGTTGCAGCGCTGATAGCGTGAATTTAGAGACAGTTTGAGCCTTTCTTTGGTAAGTTATGCTTTAATTGTCTGGAATCAATAAAAATATTTGTATTTGTATTAATTTATTTGAAATCTATGTATTCTTCTTTATTCTAGTTCTACGTTACTGAATATTAGTAGTCATTATAATATATTTTTTATATAGAACAATCCAAGTTAAGTACTGATTCTGTTTCAGTATCAAAGTACCTACTTTACTCAGGTAACGTGCTTTAACTGTAGAAATACAATTTAACGGAGCATTAAACATACTCCTTGTTAACGAACACAATACATGTTTAGACGAATTGCACATTAAACTTGAATAATTATCTCACATAGACTATTATCTCTAAAGTAGCACTTTATAGAGGTAATTGTGGTCTATGGATTTCATGAAAAGCCACATTTAGTACGGTAGCCCGATCTAGAGACTGACTAATAGAACGCGAAATGTCTTAATTTGAAATAACTAAGTATAATGAAATTATAAGTTTAAAATAAATAATAATATTTTAACTGAATTCACGTCATTATAACAACCTACATCACGTCCCAGTAGTGGACGCAAGTCTCCCCAATAGAACTAACAAACATTCAGTATCAAATCGGTGGCTAGCTGAAAAGTTTTGTACCTATATTATTTCTAGAGCTGGTGCCGGCTCTAGATTAGTACAAACTCATATCTTCCCGTGACTTTCGTCAAAACAGCCAACATTCGTTTTCCTCACAAATAAAAAAGCAGTGTCTTTCTCTTTCCGTACAACTTACCCGTCTGATAAGCGAGGCGATAGTACCAAATCTCCCAAGATACATAACGGACTCTTATGAGGAGACGTATATAGTAGTGTAAATATTATATTGACAATCTTGTTGCCATCGATGGTGACACAGCGCTGATATTCGTGTCATATTGCGTCTTTCCGAGAGTTTTAAAATTATATTCTATCAAACATTAATAAATAGTTATAATAAAGATATGATAGGTATTTAATAGTAAAGATTTAATCTCTTTTTTTAGAAACAATGGTACGATGAAGTAATATTGCTAAAATGTTTGTCATTTTGGCCCGAGACGAAGCTTAAGAGGGCAATTTAATTTAGTAAGGCCTCACTCATTTTGAGTGTAGTCTTGGAAATCTTGTATCGTCCTTACCTACGTTTATTTACAGCTGAGAATATTTTTAATATGTTTTAACTGCCTAAAATATTTTTAATAACCATTTTGATAAACAGAAAATAATTTAATAGTTCCAGCAAAATGGCTGCCTAGAAAAGTAATAAACTAACTAAGTATGTAAACACAACATACTTGTATTTTGGTTAACATAATTATTTATTTTTTATTCTTTGGTGAAACGGGCTGCTAAGTGTTTTGTGGAGTTTATAGGCTAATTTGAGCGAGTTCGTGTTGTGTCATTTGTGTGAATATATCACCATTGGGTTAAACCTTTGCTAGGGACATCTTATATAAATAATAATTAGGTATTATTATGAATAAAAAGTGTCTATATTGCAGCAAGCAAAGCTCTTAGTGTTGCCATATTTGAGTTGAGCCAACATATTTCGTCACACATTTATCCGTTTTCCACAGGCTATAAAAACCATAATCGAATTGCAGGGGTCGCGCCAACCACCGTTCGGGGCGCGTTGATTGGCCGATATTCAAATTTGGAACTAACAAGATGAGGCGTGCGCGCTTATGACGTTTCACGGTGCGGCTAATATTTTCGTACAGCCTCAGGCTAGGTGATAAGTACCGTGAAATAGGGAGAACCTATTTTGTTGATTTGGGGTTGGGCTAAAGGGAATTTACCTACCTTGAAATCGTGGAACGTTCACGTGATACTTCATCATCATCATAACAACCCATATTACTATCTAGCTCATTACTCATAGGTCTTGGAGGATTTGGTATAATCAAAATAATTCCTACCAGGTGAGCAAAAAAAGACCGTGTTGGCTAAGTGAGAGCAAACTCGACTTTCATTCCGAAGGCCGTGGGTTCAAACCTCACCGCGTACCTCTGGATTGATCTTCTTGAAAAATGAATGTGTGCTTTCAAAACACGTGCTCTAACGGTAAAGGCAAATGTCGTTAGGAAACCGGCATGTTAGAAAACCAAAAACACCCATAAATAAAGCAATTAAAGTTAATCCGATTCGATAATTTCATCTGACGCTATGAGCTCATTTTATCTTTTGTTCATTAAGCTGATAGCACATTCCCTTTATGGGGTGCAATGTAAATATTATTAAGTTATTAAAAGATTGGCAACTGTCAATCGTCTATTAAAAATTTACCAGGAGGTGGAGTAAGGACCAAATTCCCAGGTTCTTTAAAATATAAAAGGCGATACGTTAATACCACTAGTAGTTAGATCAGATTGATAAGTACTTCTATTACAAAGGACGACCTAGACAATGTAGAACTTAATTACTGATCTAAGTTAATTTCATCTTCATCGGTTTTAACGTTCCCACTGCATACACAGGGAATTCTCTCTTAACGAGATGGACTAAGCCTTTATTCACCAGCTAGCCAAGAGCGAGTTGGTTGTACTTCAAACATTTGAAAGCTCGGAGAACAAATAAATAAAATACAATAAAAAATAAAAAAGATATTTATTCTCTCTCACAAACATAGATTAAAGCTAAAAACTTGGATATCAGATAATTTTAATTAAGTACCTGTGAGACTGGTGCCAGTGATAGGTTATGAACCAGTGATACTGGTCACCAGAGTCTCCTCTACAGATCAAAATTTTATATTTAATTGGTCTCTATTTCAGCATAAACTATTTAGGCAATTTTGTTCTTGTAAAAAATATTAAAATATACAAATGCTGAGTTGGTGGAATTTTTGGGGCTCTCGCTTTAACTTTGTGCGTAGTATCCTAATAAAATGTTTTTTGTTTCTTTTTTTCAGTTTATTATGAACGCCCCGATGCCCCCTCCCTGAATCCGGCCCTCCAGCTGCAGAACCAGGTGCTCGTATCTGAATCAATTAATGTTATTGCCGGGCAGCAGGTAATTAGCGTTATTTGCTAACTTATTAACGGATTATCCGCAATTCGCTCGGCTCGCTTGCCGAAATGGATTGCACATGAATAATGGTTTCGGATATCGATTCCCACTGGTGGTAAGAAATAAATATTGGGCGTGACGGGCACTCTAGGGCACAGTTTTAAATTATACAGTACTAAATATAATTACAATAATGTAGCATCTATACTAATATTATAAAGCTGAAGAGTTTGATTGTTTGTTTGTTTGAACGCGCTAATCTCAGGAACCGCTGGTCCGATTTCAAAAATTCTTTCAGTGTTGGATAGCCCGTTTATCGAGGAAGGTTATAGGCTATATTTTATGAAAAAAAAGCAAGCGAAGTTGTTGGCGGTCGGCTAGTTATTAATAAATATGAATATTGCTATTATCTCGTCACGAGAAAAGTCCTTGTGTCTCAATTGTGAGAAGGTGTTTATGCTATTGATATTGATTTTTGACGACCTCTGTGGCTCAGTGGGCGTGTGCCTGCGACGCAGGAGGTTGCGAGTTCGATTCTCGCCTCGGACAATTTGTACGATCTGCAGATATTTTTTTCGGGTTCCTTGGTGTTCTATTGTATAATTAAAAAAATAATTATCTATTAGTTCATAAACACCACATTTTATACATAGATATTATAGATAAATATTTACCAACCTAACAAATTTAAACTACACGTTATTTATATGGTTATATGAACGGATCCCTATGTTATCAACATACACACATAATATTTCATATAATATTTTATGGAATACACTTTATCATATTTATTGGTGCACATAGCGAAATAAATGTAACGTAAGACTAAATCCACTTATCTAGAATTGAAATCACTCGTTGGCTTGTGCGGGGGAACCAAGATCCGATTTTAACTAAATTGACTTTAGCTTGCTCATAACATATATAACATTCGTATGGCTGTCACTGTTTAGGTACTTCAAGAGTTTTAAACCCACTTGTTTATAGTACCTACCACTATTTTGTTCATCTAGGTACCTAAAATATTGTATTTTGTATGGCCAGACCATGGTGTTAGTAGCTAAAGAATAGTATCATTTATTACCGTGGGTTTCGTCTTTGTTTCATTTCCAAAAACCCTGTATCAATTATATAGTACGGTAACTTTCATTGTGACCCGAGAATAAGAAATAAATAATCAGACAGATTAAGTGCAGGACTTATGCTTAGGTTGTCAGCTTAAATAAAAATGAGCTGAACAGAGATAATAGAAACTGCAGATCGTACACAAATTTGTCCTGAGGCGGAAATAGAACCCACAACCTCCTCGAAGTTGCGCCCACAGAGATCTAAATAGAACATTAGATTGGCTAGTAAAATACCAAATTAATGAGCAAGAGATGAGGCAGCCCAAACATGCCATCGCCATATACCAGCCTTCAGCGAGACGTTCAGAATCTGAATATGAATGGAGCTTAATTTCAGCGACAGACTGATATTAAATTTAGGTGAGGCGTTCATTTTCATTTCAATGCCGGTGAGATTGCACCTTGGGAACTAGAATCCGGGATCGTAATGAGGAATAATGATTATTTTATGGATAATAATTTTACTTTATCATTATAATAACCAATTTGATAATAACAAATTTGACCTACGACCAACGTCCCATTCAGTAATAATGGGATCTATTGAGAAGACCCCTGGCCAGTGGCATGTCATTTAATTCAAAGAAAAGTTAATTTTATGTTTTATATTAATTTGTATTGGGGAGTAAAACTTGAGCACTAAATAGCGTTCATTGTGCAATTGATTAAACTTTATCCAAACAATTTAATACTTTTCATTTCACATCAATACACATTATTCCAAAAACCAGGCCTAAGCTTATAATTTAAGGGTCCCAAGGATTACTGGGGCTTTATCACGATTTACGTCAAAACCAACTTTTCCCTCACTGCAATATTTTCCCTTGTTTATCCCCAAAGAATAGCGTCCAAGACAGACTGTCGTCCGTGCTATAAAACCTTGTGACATACCTCGTGCGGGCCCTAGGGCTGTAACTTCTTCGCTGTCACCGGTATTTTATTCGACAATAATTCACTGGATAGAAAAAAGGAAGCTTTGTTTCATTAATTTCTTAGCATCTGGTTTTACCGCCCACCCGGAGCGTAGCTTTAACTTCTATGAGATAGTTGGCTTTTGTTTATGACCTTGTTTGTGGTTGTAAATACCTGATACACGAAGACTTATGTATCTGTTGTGGATGTCGTATAACGCGATAGGTTATAGAAGGGAATTAGGATTGTTTTACTGTCTCATTTTATATGTGAAAGTAACAGTCAAATAATTCTATTTAACGCACATTGAGATTATGAAACAAAACTTTGAACAATAACTAAGCATATTTCAACTAATTGATATTGGAAGGATTGCATATAATTTGGACAACGAATTAGAATTTGATATTTACCGAGGTAATGTTGTCGGCATTTCCAGCACTCGGCCTTTTAGTGACGGAATAGAATGTTAAGATTTTTTTATTTTCTTTCTTTCTATTCAAACACAAAATCACAGTCGACATGAGAAACTCCTCTTTCGCTTAAAAAATACTAAATTACAAAACATATTCAAGAAATTCTTTGATAATCTAAGCTACATAAAAAACCCCAGTCCCGTTCTTTAATGTTGTGAGTTATACCAGCGTGATAGCTTTTTGAATCAGTTAATATTACATAAAGCTTTCATGGATTCCCAAAGGATAATGTTATACTAAAACAAAAGGCTTAAGTGCTGACATACGCATTAGGTGCGCCTACATACCTACCTACATATTTTGATTCGATCACGCACGTTTTAAAATTATATTATTTCAGCGGATAATATTCAGCGGACTATAATGAAAAGAAGATATTCATTAAAAGGTTACTCAAACCGATCCAAACCGACGCGTCGCGTTGGTCCATTCCATAGAACAAAAATTATTATATTATAGTATGCTTCAATTCAGAGAAAACACCTGACACTGCGCCTGGTTTAAAATCTAAAGAATGTCAACACCAATGTAGAACTAAACTTTTAGTTCCGTAAAGCAAGCTCGCCATAATCCGAAATTTAATTAACTTGAGCCATAAGTTCTATTTATTATCGGCTATAAAATCTAAAGTATTAGCGATAAAACAAACCGACAGTGTCGCTACTTGCGGATGTCGGTAAGATGGGACATAGTATAGGTTACATTTATAGAAAAGCAGATCTATGTGGGAGGTTTATTTGGTACATAACTTAGATGTCCTCACAAGCCTGTCGAATTTTTTTTGTAAAGAGTATATAAATTATTCTATTGGTACACGGTGTATGCAAGCTTCTGACAAAATTGAAAGTGTTGTTTCCAACAAAGGACATTCAATGGCCTTAGATAAAAATGGTTGATAAATTATTGTAACATGAGGATAATTTAATGGATTGGGAACTTTAAAGTTACATTCTGAGTTTTGATTACTTAACAAACTTTTAAACTTTATAATACTTAATTATAATTACAGTTGAATAGCCTTCTAGGTACCCCCGTCATATAATAAATTTTCCCGACGCACAAGACGACTGGTTTAGCGCGTAAAAATAGTATTGAAACGATTACGTATAAACAAACTTTTCTATGACGAATCTACAAGAACCCTTCTACTTTATGTGTAGGTACTATGTTAACCGGGCAGCAACGCCGTCATATTTCGTCGGTCTTTGGAACATTTATCTCCAGAAAACCTCAACTCTGTTTTAGTTACAACTTTATACGATTTATCATACCTGTTTTTCACTGAAAATCTTGGCCCTGGCCGCATCTTGTTTCCTAAAGTATCAGTAAATTTCCATGACAAATACTCTACACCAGTAATGGTTGCCAATCGTTTGCTATCTATTCCCGCGGAATATCGTTCTTTATATTTATTGTTATTACATTCAAAGATGTTTTATACCTTTGAGAACAACTCTCAAGACTTTGTGATGTAAAACTTGGGTACAATAAAAGCCGCGTTTCCCGATTAGTACCTCGGACTAAGGATTAATGGTTGAGACTTCTTTTCGTACACATAAAAACGCTCCGAAACTTTGTCTCCTTAATTTATTGTGGAGTCCCTTACTTGCCCTTTTTACTCCCTCTTTCTAATTGTTACATGAAATAGAAGGGCCTTTTTTATTTCTTGGTGGTTGACATTTAGGTACTCGAGAGATAAATTGGTTTTTATTGTGGCTGCGTGTAATGAAAAAGGGAGTTTTGTTTTAATTGCTTGAAATATCTTGAGAGGTTTCCGGGTTAATGCAATTTCTGAACGTTTGAAGTTTTATCGGCCGCCAATTATATTTAATATTGAAGCCAGAGCAAATTACAAGTTATTTTGATGATAAAATTTTGCCAGTTATGTCTTAACTCATTAAATTTGGTCGCGATTAAGCTTAACTTCTGGAAAGTTTTCTTGTCTACATACAGATATTAGTCCGGGATCCGTAGTACATGGAAATCAAGTGATTACTAACAAGCTAATTTTTGGTGAGTAGCTTCGTTTCGATGAGACGACCAAAAATATCCTATACCCAACTCTCGATTGTGGTAGCTAACAGAGATATCAAGGATTAAAAAAATCAAGGATGTAGGACCGGGATAACGGACCACGAAATTTGTCGGACAATATGTCCGTTAGATTTTATTTATATTAATTAAGTATACAACAAAAAATCAGCTGGTTAATAATCATAGTAATCATTTAAATTGACCTCGTTTTCGATACATTTTGGAAATGGCGGACTCTTTGATCAAACCATAGGTTTTGTAGGACAAACATGTTTTTATATCATTTAGATAATTATCTTGAGATATAAAATATTGTCCTACAAATTTCGTGGTCCGTTATCCCGGTTTTACATCCTTGATTTTTTTAATCCTTGATATCTCTGTTAACTACCACAATCGAGAGTTGGGTATAGGATATCTTTGGACGTCTCATTGAAACGAAGCTACTCACCAAAAATTAGCTTGTTAGTAATCACTTGATTTCCATGTACTACGGATCCCGGACTATATACATTTACAAATGATCCAAAGTATATAAAATTAAACTTCAAACTCTAAATTTTCTGTTCAACTTTCCAACCATCTGTTATGTCAATTTGGTACCTAGCGCAAGTTTTATTCGTCACTTTGCAATTCAGTAAAGTAACGTAGCAAGATTCTCTCTATCGCGTCTCATCATTCAAGTGTCTGGGGCGTTTTACGGAGAATTAGCCTAATACAGTGATGTACGCATGACGATATGGGTAATAAACTTTTTGGAAGCTTAATGTCATTTGTTTATGGATAAGCTTGTTTATTTTATGGTTAAAAGAAAAAAGTGGCTTTTCAGAATATAAATGCTTTACGTACCTTTACAACATATTGTATATTATTGTACTTCATTTACCTCCTATATATTATACACAATTGTTATACATGTATAGTTTGTTTTTATTTTTAATTAATATTTTATAGTATATATTTAGCGTGTTTAAGTTTCTTTATTTTATTCTATTTTGTATTAGTTGTAGGTTTATGTATTTTATATATTAATTCTAATTCTAACACCACCGTCCAGTAATATTCTGCAGTTTTTCTTTCCATCCTCAGGTTGTCTGGAAGAAATTGCTTTAAGCAATAAGACCGCCCATTACACATACGTTTTTGTAGTTTTAAGTTTTTTATGTAAATATTTTTTATTGGTGTGTAATAAAGAGTTATCTTATCTTATCTTATCTTATATTTATTGACTTGTTCAAGTGATTTCTAAGATTTTATGGAAATACATAAATTAGGTCTATAATATCTTACATAAATTATACTGCACATGTTGTGTCTCCCACTATTCTCCATTTTTACACCCAAAAAGTACAAGTTGGTTTGACTATTTAAACTAAATTATTTTATAGAAATTGAGCAATGACTAAGCCACGTGAAACTTCTGAAACTGTAAATAAAACAATACTTCTCACGGTACATTTAATATTAGATTCAACGAATAGTTCGCGATTGTTCTGGAAGTTCCAGCGGAGTTATAATGGACTGTTCCAAGTTTAACTGCATCACGTCGCGGTGTGTTAGTTTTTATTTGAAACTTTCCTTTTGTATACAGGAATGTTTAATATTTTAACCGTGTACTGTTGGCTAAGACCTTGCTAAGTCTATATTTACGGCACAAAGAAAACTTACCTCATAATGGTAGAGTATGATTATACGTTCTTTTGTAAGTTTTCAATTGCATTAGTACCTACTTATTTTTGTTTTTGGAATATATTACTAAACGATCCAAAACTGCGCTGCGAAACTAAAATCGCCTGAACTGATTGACCGAATTTTAATTAATTCCACAGATGGTAAAATACAATTAGACTATATATTAAAATAAAAAAAATATATATTAATGATCTCTTTTTCTTTAAGTTCTTTCATAAAACTGATATGAAATACTATTTTCCCCCAAATGATAGAATATTTATTCAACCTACGATACTACAAAGGACTTTCCTGGGAAAAAAGTCGATCGTCTACAAGGCAAGTAAGCAATACGAGTAAATAGCTTCATGAATAATGCGGCAATCTTTTAACATGGTGCGAGTGCTCGCGATTTAACTGAATTCCAAAGGACACAAGAGTTCAAATTGTTTCTTCAATGCGACTTGCGAGGTCATGCTATGCGATTCGGCGAGCCATTTATGAATTCTGTCCGCGGAAATTTGCTATGTGATCGTTTCATTGCAATATTATTACAAACATTACAATAGTTTTTGCTTAATAGAGTAAAAACGAAGGTACTCACGTTTATACTTACAAACTTTTTCCTTTTAATACCTGCCCACTGCGACTTAAAGGAGTTTATACGCTCCACTGTTGCAAAGCTTAGGAACAACCTCTTGCTATAGGACCGCGCCCTTATCAAGAGGTGTGCAGATATTTTGCCTTACTGATGACCGCTCCCTTTCGGCACATTCTCTGCAGACTTAAACTCTCATCCCAGTAATGTCGGACAGTTTATTTCACCTAAACCTTAACGTTTGATAATATTTCTTATGAATCGCCGACGGTAAGTTTCGGCCCTTATATTTGTGAGTTGCTTGATGAGTTATCGGTAGCTACGAATTGTTTATAGTTTGCGGTTTGGGGTTATTTTGGTGGGTGGTAAATTAATAGCGTGCTGTGAAATTGATGGTGTTTATGCAAGTAAATGTTTTGGTTTATGGGAGAATTTATCCTATTTCTACTGAAAAATCCAGGAAAATATAAGTAATGTACTTTCTTTAGAAACACTCAAAATAATTAATTTTCCAACGTGTTTTCCTATTTCTGTTTCTTTTTGTCAATCGTAGTAACAAAAATGTATAGTATAAATATTCCCGTCTGCGGCTTTGAGATCGTTTGAATGATTTTTCTCACCATAAAGAGTAACCTGTATTTAATATTGATTTTATAAGAAATAAATGTAATTAATTTAAAATACGTTCCGTAGTTTTTACGTGAAAAGGAATTAAACATATATCTACACAAACTTTATTTTATAAATATGTAGTCAGATAGGACTAATAAATAAAATAATAAAATAACGAATAAAACATATTGTAGGTGTAGTTAGGTACGAGTAACAATCTTCAAAATTGAATCTGAATTAATCAGATAGGCATTTAGAAGTCCTACCATAGTCTGAATGGAATTGATCAGCTAATTCAATCACCGTCACAGTTAGGCTAGATTGCTCGCTCTTCTCAAGGAAACGAGCATTTAATGCTATTCCGTCAATACCATAAATTTAATTTTAGTACAGGTGAGCCCCTAGACATATTAAAATGTAAATCACACGGCCGATTTAATTTCAGGGTTGGAGAAGCTAAATCTTGTGGGCTATAATAAAAGTAGTAGCGTGTAGAGGCTAGAAGTCTAATCTATTTAAAGTGTTTTAAATGGTATTACTATAACAATACACGGTTGAAAATACAAAAAAATATAAGTAAGGCACAAAGAATAGATAACTATAATACAAAATCTTTATTTGTAGTATGCAGTGTAACAGTAGGTACGTATTTTTTGGTAAGTAGGTACCTATAGATTTTTTTTAAATAAACACATAAGTATTAGGAACAAGACACTGAATTCAGGAGTTCGTCTGAATTCAAACTTTGTCAACACCTTCATTAGCATGTCGGACTCTAACCAGCCGAAGTGATAGGAACAACTTATAGTATAGAGAATTTGGATATAACTGCAATAAAGCTCTTAGGTACAGTAACATACAAATTGTGTATAAAATACATAAATAAAATATTGCTGGACATTTCACACAGCAATCTAGCCAAGCGGTAAGGTATAAGCTGTAATACAATAGTGTACCAACAGCTTGTACCTTAGTCCATAGCTCGGCTAGTTGGCTCGCAGTCCAGCCTTGGGCGAGGCGGTTACAGAACCAAACAAATTGCATTAGGTGCCCCTGTTAAAATAGTGTACGTCTATTTTTGTAAATAAAATGGACGGAGACGCCGACCCCGCATAAACAGTCGGATGCATCAAATGACTATGGAATTATACACAGCTAAAGATCCATCTACCGCACAATAAGTAGGTAGGTTACAATATAAGTGATTGTACAATCTATTCATTTTGAATACTTACACTATTCATTTTAAAAATCGGGAATTATCTCCGGAAATTCGTTTCCTGTAAGGACGTAATATGAGTTGTTACCATCAATTTACATTACTCACCCATTTGGTGTAATCTTAGAACTGGATTATCGACCGAGTGGTAGCTCCGACTGATATACCGATAAATCAAGGGTATTGACATAGATGCGTTTAGCACACTTGATCGCCTAGCGTATCTTGACCCCGGCTTGTTGGTGAAAGATTTGATGTAGGTAATAAATATTATGTTTCATAAAGTTTTATTTCTATGCAATTATAAATATTAATTGACTATGTCGAATTTTTATACACAATAATGCGATACATTAGTGTAATTCCCGATTTTATAAAGATATAGTGTAACCTAGCGTTTGTTTCGATAATGCCATTGTAAGTTACATTATATATATTTATTATAATATAAGTATATATATATTGCAGGCGAAGCTGCGAGGCGGTAAGCTAGCTATGTATATTTCTTTGAAATTTTCACGCAAAGATTCCCTTTGACCCATATTGTTATAGATCGTACGGTTTCTTTTTTGCAGAACAAGTTATATTAAATAAATGTATGGACATCCAAAAGCACACTCTTTACAGCAAGTAGCTCTGAATCTATTCATAATGCCATATAGTGCAGCACCATATTTCATATCCACATGCAAAAACTATTGTCATGTTTGTAATGCATCACCACTGCAACACATACTGGTTGAAGACTATAGCATTGTATTTCATTAAGCCACGTAAAATGATTGCCTAATCCTAGAGATAATCGCCTGATATCCTGAAATAAAATACTTAATTCGAGATATGGAAGGTACATTACCTGTTGTGATGTCATTAATCCTATTTAAATACGGTATTAATAGATATCTTAGTATGAAGCGAAAGGGGTCAGAGTTCCAGGCTTATGGCGAACGACAGTAGCTAAAAATGTTTACCCACGTATAGAATGTGGAATAAGAACAATCATCACTCTCATCAGGTAATTTGGAGATTGCAGTAATTTTATACAGTACACAGAACAATGCTGTGTCTTCTAGTCACAGATAGGGTATTCTTGTGCTTCTAGTTAACAATTCCTTAGTCGCATTGACGACACCCACGGTAATAATATATGGGTAATATGGGTAATATTATTAGTAGTAAATTGTCATTGTGTAGGTACTTATATTGAATTTGAATATATGTATAAATTGTATTAAGTATGTATTTAAATGAATATCAAGAAATAATGACTTATGTAATGGGGGGTAGAAACTATTAGGTGTACTATAATGCTGAATCTTACACATGTTTTTATTTTGAACGTAGTTATCTAACAAACGTATGTTTAGATTTTATCTTGTACATACTTGGAATCGTACATACAAATTTCCTTTTCACTACAGAAGAAGCAATAAACACGATTATCTACTAAGAAAGTGTCATAATGTTTATCTTCCTGTTCATTATTAAAAGTTATCTTATCAAGAACCAATGTATAAAATAAAATAACATCATTCTTAGCAAATAGTAGCGAAGTGCAATCAAAATGATTAAATCTGTTGTGATTGTGATATTTGTAATTAATATTGTAAGTGGATATGACTTACGCCGAAAACCCATTATATACGAGCAAAACGTTAAAAGTGGCCAAAGTGTAAACGAATGTGTTATAGCAGACTTGGAAAATGGTTTAGAGATGTTCGACTACATCAGCCCGATTTGTCAAAACTTACCGAAATGGATTGCTGGAAATTACACCGCTATTGGTATGGAAAGTCCTGATGCAGCTAGCAAAGCGTATATATCTGTAGAAACGGGAATGAGTTGTATGTCTTCGACGCCATTTGCTCCGGCTCTAGGAGGAACCGTTGAGATCAACGTGTTTATGGATGGGAAGGCCCGCTCTGATACACTTAATGTTCTAGTAATGAGCCCGCGGAAAGAAAATGACATCGTGGTTGCCATGGGAACGGTTTTCCCTGAGGAGCAAGCCCCTGGATGGCAATCATTGAAGATAGAATTGAATCAATTATCTACTGAATTATCTACAGTTTATGTAAGTTTACATTCTTTTACGCTTATCCGTTGTCAAGAATGCCCGTGCTTTAGATTTTAGAACACAAAATATATTATATCACATATAATGTAAGTACTTACTTCGTAGATACTAATTAGCTTTGCCCCATGCAGCTTTGTTATAATACGAGTATAAATATTTCGAAATCAAACAAACTATACTTACTTCTTGAGACTGTCAAATTCTTTTATATGACATCAATGTATTAACATTCAAATTTCATTTGTTCCAGGTAATTTTATTGGGAATGAAATCAGCTGAGTCCAGATTGTTGGTAGACTCTTTTAGATTCTACCCCAATACCGTTGACGAAAGCGCCTGTCCCATTTACAAAACTGACACTACACCCAAATGTGTCACATATAACTTTGAACAAGAATTTAACTTAAATTTTAATAGGGACAATTACCTATGCAATGGTTTTAACACTTGGAGTTTAGGCAACTACACTTCAATTGGGCACGAAGGGCCTTATAAAAGTACAGTGTACATAAAACCAAATGAAGATTTCAGTTGTATATCATCAAGTACATTCCAAATGGAGCCAAATGGTGTTGTAGAAGCTACTGTGTTTGTGGAGCCGAAGTCTGACTTGGATCATATTATAGTGTTAGGTCAGAAAGTGACGTCTGGAGGGTATGACATGACTGTGGGTTCTATAATATATTATCCAGAAGATAATCAGTTTGTGCCTGGATGGAACGTCTTGTCGTTCACTGTGAACGCTTTACGTAGTTTTGATGGATATGTAAGTAGAAATCTAGAAATGGTTTTAAAATAACTGTTCATGGTTAGAGTCATTGCTGAAGTAGTATATTAATAAGGAGTAAAAATTAAAATATTTTTCCTGTAGGTACCTAAATAAAACTATTCTGCTGCCTATTTTCTGGATTTGCCCCTTAGTTGCTTCGACAACACCCTTGGGAAGATATAGGTACTTACCTAGTTATCTTTAGATATGCTACATGTGTTGTTTTTGTTACAGTTGACACTCTTCGGTACATCGTCGCAAGGATCTACTGTGCTGATTGACTCTCTGCGTTACATACCACCAACATTAACAACTTCAGATGAATCTTGTTCTATATACTAGTAGCACTGTGAACTGGAAACTGGGCTTAGAATATCTACATTTTCATGTGTAATTTACGCCCGCAATTAATATGTCAATAACTTTTACACAAATTACAGTTTATTACACTAAAGTTTCCTTTATATGAAGAATATTTGTGCAACCGAAGGCGTATGATATTACGCGATGACTTTAATAAGTTCCAGAACATGAGACAATTTTATTCCGTGTTATGCAAACGAAGTCCATATCAATATAAGAGAACCACATTGAAACAATGCGAAGAATTTCCCCCTAATTCAGCACGAACGCCCGATTGACGCGTAATGACGGTTAAAAATCGAGATCGGTCATAGAAGCACGTACCCAGATCGCTGTAACCTACACCATAAATTCATACGGATTTCGGTATATGTCCCGTTAACCGTTCGCAGGCAATAACCTGTCACCCCTCACCTGATTTACGTCTTGGGGTAGTGACTGCGAATAACGTACGTACCTTTTGTTTTGTGTAAAGTTCTGAACTGCCCAGCTTTGAGAAAAGGGCTGAAGTTTTAGTTAGATTTATTGAACCGTACTTTTGTAGTAAATTAAAAAAATTAGATGAGTTAAAAGTTTTATTTAGTTTAGCTTTGTGGAGCATCATTTATTAATCATCTGCATAATTTGATTTATTATGATAGTACTTCCAGATCTAGAACAAGATAAATGTATAAAGTTAGGTAAATTTTAGTACAATCAAAGATATTGCATGCTAAATGATTGGTGAAAAATGTGGAAACTAATTAAATAGTGAATCAAAAATTAAATAACGACAAAATCACACTATCACTAACATTACTTATATTATACGTAAGTATATAAGAATATACAATTTTTTACTTATTTAACTATTAATCCTTTACTCATTTATTTATGCTTACGGCGTGTTACTATAATTATATCTAAAAATAGAAACTTAACAGACACGTCTTCACAAACCACTATCGCAACTCCAGATGTGCTTTGCATGCAGATTCGATCAAGGCGTTACTATCGCCAAAAGTTACCAAACTTTATAGACCAGTTTGGACACAGTTGGAGAGTTAGAATGGCGGTGGCACGGCGGTTTGCATAACCTTAGCTTTACCCGACCTAAAGCCGAACTCCCGAACTGCAACATGTGTTCAACTTCTATATTGTTAGGAATTTGGCAGGTACAGCTCATTGATTGGGAAATTCTATGTTATAGGTAAATTTGTCTCAGACAGAGATGTCCTTTGTAATTTGCGTAAGTATATAATTATTTATTGATATTCTTTGCTTATTGTGTTTGGCTACTATAGATAATCCTTAAATTATTATTAGGTAGTTTTCTTTTGTTAGGTTCCTTTACCATCAACGTTAATGATTATATTTTAAGTGTTAACAGATAGATAATAATTTATACATTTTATACAATCTTGTTTGTTTAAAGCTAGCTTAACTATTGGTACAAAAGAGTGATAGGGTTTCTCAATGCAACTTATTGCTCGTGCGCAACCCTACTTGCTAAGTATTCAATAAGGGCTATCAAGGCTAATAAGGCTTGCTAAGGGCAATCAACAACACTGTTTGCTATGTTAAATAAAGTGGCCAAGTGCGAGTCGGACTCGCCCACGTAGGCTTCCGCAGCAATTGTTTGTATGAAATAGTTTATGACGTATGTATTATAAAAAAACTACTTGATAGATTTCGCTCACACCAATTTTCGTTGGTAGTTTTTGTGCTTTTATGTACATTATATATTTTTTTTAGCTTTATCATCTTCTTATTTTAGAAGTTAGAGGGGAGGGATATTCATTTTTCTACTTTGGAAGAGTCTGATCCATGACCTATAATAGAAACACCTGCGTCCGAAGAAGGTCATTTTTACGATAGTGATGACCTTTAATATTTTTATGATGATAATGATGATCTCGATTGAAAAGTCTAAGTCGCAGCCTAAGCGCCGTCTGTCTCCAACACTGCGCCACAAAGCCTGTCCACTCCTTTTGTCCGAATCTAGAGAGAAGTGTCCTTCTATTACAGATTTATTATCAAACCGTCAGTACCTACGACAGCGCCCTACCCACGTCTTTTGTGAACGTATCAATTCCAATAGATTGGATTCATTCGGAGATAAAGCAATACTTATCTTACATTTTACCAAGCGATCCCGAGAGAAAATTAATTTGGACCATGTTTTCAAGATTACCTCTTCACATAGACTAGTAAAGGATGATAATTACAACATTGCATAGTAGGCAGGCATTTTATTTTTAATGCTAGAGCTTCCGAAAGCCCAATAAAATACAAATGCTATGCAAAGCTGTATCGTTTCTAACGGCACTTCGCTGAGTACCTACCGACTGTCGATCGAACGATTTACGATCAACGATAACGGTTCTTTCACGAACACAACAAATGCACATCGTTAAGCGAACAGACAACATTTGTTTTACACTGTATCAGATAAAATGGAATGAGAAAGAGAAAAAGAGAACTAGGTATAAATTGTTGAGATATCTGAACTGGTGCCGTCAAATCATAGTTATTTGTATATGCTTACCGCACATACGAAATGACTTTATTTACCAACCTTAGCCTGGTAGGCGTGGTGATTATAACCCCCAATCCTCCAGACAAAATTACTTCTATTGAGGGTGAGTAGACCCATGCCCAGTATACAATACAAACCCCCCTTGGCCGCCGTGGTGAATTAAGACCTTATCTCTCTCATCAAGAGAGAAGTCCCAGCAGTTGAAACGTAAATAGAGGTGATGATGATGATGATGCCTAGTATAAAAACCTGTCTCTCATAAATATGATGAAGAGATACTTAAAGAAAAATATCAGGAAAAGCTTAGAGAAAGTATGAAAACTTGATCAAATTAAGTCTATTAGTAATTCCAGCGCTCATGGCACAAGCCAATAACGTTATCCTTCGGCATATCCGATAAAATAAAGTTATCTAAACTTATTCCGAGAAAAGTTCCCTCCCTTGGGTTCCTTCTGGTACAATATTTGTACTATTTATCCCGTATATTTATTTAGAAAGTTGTGACGTTTCCCAAAGGTGTCGTGGCTACCGATTTTAGCTGAAACCACGCGACGAAATTCAAATATATAGCAGTTTTCCATTTCTTCACATTGGAACATATTTTTATGAATTTATAGGTCAGCGTGGAAATAAATAAAATACCGTGAATACTACTAGCTAGTTTATCATGCAAAAGCCGTACGAGCCGTGTTGGCTTGGTTGGGAGAATGCTCGACTTTCATTCTAAAGGTCGTGAGTTCGAACCCATCCTTGCACCTCTAGATTTATTACCCTGCAGCTAAGTGGCTCTAGAAATATTGACTAGCCTGTTCTGTGGGATAAGGCTAATTTTGACAGAATGGATGTGGATATTGTTCAATCTTTATAGGTATTAGGTTTTATTTAATCAACAAAACAGCAAATCGAATGACTAAAACTTTCGATTAGTGATCTCATTTTAGAAATATGTCAATTGGTACCTGAGTACCAATAATTACTTAATCAGAGGCTTTTATTTAATTATTCTATCGTGCAAAACATTGTCACACTAGAAGCATTAAATCATTTTGTATAATAAAATATTGACAAAAAACTCTATTTGAAACATGCACACATGTTTTCATAAGAATCGCTTGATAAATCCTATCTCTAGCGGAAAACTTGTAGATCTTTACAAAAACATATTGAATTTCTAAACAAAAACCCTTTTTCTCTCAATTAGTTATTATTTAAAAAAATATATTCTAAAGATCTCACACAAAAGTTGATTCATATTCAATAACATTGACGTCGGGATTAAGTTTATCGTTTTACCATCGAGTCGATACAAAGAACAATATCTTATCAATGATTAATAATTACCTAGATAATTATGCTCAGTACTGAAAACAAAAATCTACTTCTCGAAGACGCGAAGTGGCATTATACGGATAGTGACGCTCTTATAGATAATTTTATGGTGGAAATAAGTGAACAATTCGCGCTATAATGAAACAGCGCAGAGATATATTATTGTTATTTGCCTTGAGTGTGAGCAGTGTATATTGTGATGAATGTGTAAGATACACCTTTGAAGAAGGGTTTGAAGAGCTCTTCGATAATATAGCAGCACCATGCAACGGTTTACCGTTCTGGGAAATAGGAGAATACGCAGATATCAATATTGATCCGAATAATGAAAATGGCGAAACATACGTGACACCGGGAACGGATTACAGCTGTGTTTCATCTTTCCCCTTTGATATGTCACTTGATGGGTTTATAGAACTGAATGTGTATGTTGATGCCACGGATCCGTTGGATCAAGTGATTGTATTGGTGTCACAAGTGAACCCCAACGGTAATGATTTTAATGTTGGTACGGGGACTGTGGATTCTACTCTGGACACTGGCTGGCATGTCATACGCATTCAAGTCACATCTAGCATGGATCAACATTTTACAGGATATGTAAGTATTTTATTTCATATGATATTATGAACTTTTTTTTAAATAGAAAGAAATGATAATGCCTTTCATTTGTATTGGTCAAAGTCATTAACCAAATGTTATTTAGTTGGTACATATACTTAACATAACATCATTCATATTCACAAAGCCGTGCTCAAACCTCAAAATAAGGACTCTCCTTAAAGCCTCGAGCAGACCGGATGCGTATACGTACACGTAAGCGTAGACGTGCACGTACCACTGAGTTGTAATGTATGGGAATGTATAAGACATGACACACTGTTTGCGTAACGTGACGTGCGTGTGTATATTCCCATACATTTCAACTCAGTGGTGGTTCGGACTTAGGTACATGCACGTCTACGCTTACGTGTACGTATTATGTTTGAGTACGGCTGTGTGAGCTCAAACGTTTCTTATAACTTTTAATATTAATACGTCAAGAGTTTAATGTTTTCTAAGCAGAATTAATTATTTATTATTATAATAATCACGCTTACCAGGCGAGTTGGTGATCGCAGTAAGTTGATACAGGTCGATACCTAAGTCGGTTTGACTGACAACAAAACCACGAACCAGAAGCCTAGCAGAAGAATATAATGCGCATCCTATCAGAGGTCCAAAGTATTACTTACTTGATAATTTAAAAAAGAGCATAATATCTGCATAAATGTGGTATTGGCTCCATACTGCGATAGCATACAGTTTTAAATTATAACACCAGAGTCGGCTTCAGGAACACACTATAATACTTTAACATATCATTTTTTTTCTTAGGACCCCAAAGATTTAACCAACATCTATGTACATACTAATTATTAATTTGATTTGTTTTAGATAACAATGATGGGACAGCATGCTGCCGAATCATTATTATTGGTTGATTCTTTCCGTTACCTTGGTCCAGAAACTGATTACGATTCATGTATTCTTTACCAAGAAGACGAACCTCCGGTTACCGACCCTCCTGTAACGGACCCACCTGTTACCGACCCTCCTGTAACGGACCCACCTGTTACTGATCCTCCGGTTACCGACCCTCCTGTAACGGACCCACCTGTTACCGACCCTCCTGTAACGGACCCACCTGTTACCGATCCTCCTATAACGGACCCACCTGTTACTGATCCTCCGGTTACCGACCCTCCGGTAACAGACCCACCTGTTACTGATCCTCCGGTTACTGACCCTCCGGTAACAGACCCACCTGTTACTGATCCTCCTGTTACCGATCCTCCTGTAACGGACCCACCTGTTACTGATCCTCCGGTTACCGACCCTCCTGTAACGGACCCACCAGTTACCGATCCTCCTGTAACGGACCCACCTGTAACGGATCCTCCAGTTACCGACCCTCCTGTAACGGACCCACCTGTTACTGATCCTCCTGTAACGGACCCACCTGTAACCGACCCTTCTGTAACGGACCCACCTGTTACCGACCCTCCTGTAACGGACCCACCTGTAACGGATCCTCCAGTTACCGACCCTCCTGTAACGGACCCACCTGTTACTGATCCTCCTGTAACGGACCCACCTGTAACCGACCCTCCTGTAACGGACCCACCTGTTACCGACCCTCCTGTAACGGACCCACCTGTAACGGATCCTCCAGTTACCGACCCTCCAGTTACCGATCCACCTGTTACTGATCCTCCTGTAACGGATCCACCTGTTACTGATCCTCCTGTAACGGACCCACCTGTTACTGATCCTCCTGTAACGGACCCACCTCTTACTGATCCGCCAGTTACCGACCCTCCTGTAACGGACCCACCTGTTACTGATCCGCCAGTTACCGACCCTCCTGTAACGGACCCACCTGTTACGGACCCACCTGTAACGGACACACCTGTCACTGAACCTCCTATAACGGACCCTCCTATAACGAACCCTCCCGTTACTGATCCTCCGGTTACTGACCCTCCTGTTACGGACCCACCTGTAACGGAACCAACCGGAAACCCACCTAATACCGATCCACCTGTAACTGATCCACCAGAGCAACCAATTACGGAAGCGTCTACGAGTTTTTGGAACCCATTCACTATAGCAATCGTAGCGATAGTGTCTTTCTTTTTCGTAATGATTATTGGAGCATTATCCTGCTATTTAGGGTGGTATAAAGCTAAAAAGGAGGTGCCTGAGTTTATTGACATTGACCCAGAAGTCTTGCCTAGGCCTATCATACCACGAATCAATAAAGCTTACTCAGACGTTAACTTTAACCCTTATAGTAGGTTGCCTTAGGAAGACAGAAGGTAACTGTGAATAGTTTCATACACTGTCTTTGTACACTATGTCATTGTGTACTAGAGTAACTGGGTACTCCAGTCAACAAAGGGCACGAAAGAGGGTAAATAATCACCACCATACTTGAACAACGATATAATACTTTGACTTAGATTTTACTCGTCCAGTCAGCTAGTACAGACTCTTTATCACACCGGTTAGATAATGGGCATATTTATTTAGTTTATTTTCAGAGAAAAATAATTGAATATTGTAAATTTGCGTTTACAGTTACTGACAAACACATGTATGTTTTGCGCAGGTTATATACTTAGTTTAACAATGCAAATTCTGGCCTTGATTTGTTTCGGGTGAAAAATATTAAACAAAAATAGAAAAATCTGCGTAAAATAAAGTTTAACATTATTTTTGTTGTTGTACAGTCTATAATGATATATGAAGTGAGGCAATCAGATCTCAGTTTAAGCGTTATTAATTATACTCGTATTATTGATTAGAATATAAGTGATTATGTGATCGTGAATAAATTATTTGAAATATACACTTTTTTTATTTATACAGATACTCAAAACAAATACATATTGTAACAATGATAAAGAAGGGAAGCATATATCTCCACTGGGTAGAATTCTACTGTGGTTGACTATTATGGCAGACGAAACGTAACAAAGTTTATAAAAACATGACATTTCAGAAGTTAAGCTCGAATGAGTCACAGAGCTATGATATAACAGTTTATCAACTGCTGTGCACTCGTGGGTGCGAGATCAAGGTTAGTTGGCGGCTTTAATGGGTCACATCGTAAGGTGATTAGTTGACCTTCTCATCTATATGACTTTCGTTTGATGAAAAAGTGCATATTAGGAAAAACCACATTTCTACATTTATTAATTAAAAAATCTCTAATTATGGATGAAATTTTGCAAAGGTCAAGAAGAAACCTTGATAATGTGAGTCACATACAAAATAGAATATAATATTAATAACAAAAAACCCAACCGAGCGGTAGCGCTCTTGACACAAATTGAAAAAGGTAGTACTAATATTATTATAATCAAGGCTATAAGAATTATACTAAAATGACGTTACTTACTAGTGACATCTGAAAAGAATTGCTAAGGGTCGTGGACACCAATTTTAAACAATAGTCAGTATACAATACCTATATGGTCCAGCTTTGTTATGATCTTAGATAATTGGTACTTCCATAGATAATCCAATACAATTATTCCACTCTTTTGATAAGACTTCAAATTGGTTCAATAAAATCATCATTCAAACTCTCCGCCAATTAAGCACGTTTTTATTCAAATAATAAGTAATTTCATGAACCTAAAAAGGTCGAATGAAAACGATATCATCTCATTTCCTAACAAATTTTACGAGACCGTAATTTGTTCGCGACAGATAAATTGTTTTTAGGGAAAATAAAGTCGTTTAAAATTTTAATATCAGGAACCCCAATTTGGTTCTTTTATTGCTGTCCAATATTTTTCTTAATATTGGTGTAAGATGTACCAATTAGTAATCTATACTAATATTATAAAGCTGAAGACTATATTTTTTTATTTCTACGCGATAATCTAAGGTTTGAAAAATTATTTCCGTTTTGGATAGTATATTTATCGAGGATATATATTATTATATAACTATATTATATTATTTATAATTACGTAAAAAACGCAAACGAAGTTGTCGGCGGACCGACTAGTATGGTTTTTAATTTAATACTGATTAATCTGAAACGATTTAGCATTGTTCATTGAGTCATAAAAAATCATTCCAATTTTTATTTAACATGCATAATAAATAGAGAAAAGTTAAATTAGCTATTGCTCACGACAAAACCAAATTATGCATATCTACGCTTGTAAGTCGACTGTAGAACAATGCGGATTACGTACAAAGAAATTATCTGCCAAGTTTTTTGCTTTAGTAATCAGAGTTAGGCGCTTCACTGCACCTAAATGTACCTTTTGTCTACCGAGACGCCGCTAGGGACCTAGAGATGGGACCGCACAAATACGATTAATTACTAATGGCAAACATAATTTCATTCATTATCAAACTGGGCACAGACCTCCCCAATAGAACCACGCTTACCAGGCGGGTTTGTGACCTAAGTTGGCACAGTAATTCATAAAAATATTTTATCTTTATTTGGAAATCAAGGTATCACTGCTACCTCTCTTCTGTTACATAAATCCATTATTCTTATTAAAGGGACCTACCAGATGAGATGAAACAGTATTATTCGTAGGCCATCACACAGCAATAATTAATTAAAACTAATAACAACAAGGCCTTATATAAAATATACAAAGTCGCTGCACCTAATGCCGTGGCCATTATTTGCATCCGACCAAAACAACTGTAATTATGGGATATGTCCATCAGTGGACGTCCGACGGCTGCAATGATGATGATGAATCGGAACATCCCTAGTCGTGTTTAGCCGACAAAAATCACGGGAGCAAACGGACAATGGAGCGCCTGCATTCTCAGCGGCGAACTAATTAGGTGGAGTCTGCTCAGGTATACCTCATTTTCAGGGTAAAATGAATTTCTTGGCTTAAGCTGTTCGTAGTAGGTATAAGAGGAATAAAGACCTAAAATTTTAGTTAGTCATGTTTGTAATTATATAATTAGGTACTGTTAGCATAACTTCTATCCGCTCTGGAAAAGATTACTATTTGATTTGAATTTGATGTTTGACAAGAATTCAACAAGTATAAATATGATGTATCTAGGTATCAGCTCATTGTGATAAGCTATGTAAATATACTAATTCCCTTTAAATCTAGAATAGTTTCTAAGACGGAGATTATTGCTTAGTAGAGACGTAGTAATTATAATGTTCTGTGGTAGAGGGATGTTTTATAGGTTAATTTAATATGATGATGAGTAGGCCTTTCGTCTTTTGAAGGTAAGGTTCTGATGTGAACGAACATTATGTGTAGCAAACTATATCTTTAAACGTTCAGAGCCTGAGACTTTCAAGACGAATCAAGTTTATTATGGAACCTTTTCAATAGAGCAACAATAATATTGTGTGTATATTATAATGTAGGACAGTTCACACAGAATCTAGCCAAGCTATTTAACCCGTGGTCTCGGAGCCTGAAGACTACGATCGCTAGGTATACATAATTATGTAAGTATACTTTCATGTGCCAAACTGGGGTTACGTTTGTTGGTTTTCTCCTCTTGATAAGAAAGAAGAAGGTATGATTTTAAAAATAATTTAAGTTTAAATAAGTATCTATACTAATAATATAGCTAAATAATAAAAATAATGATAGTAAGACTTATCATTAAAAAGTAGTTTTTTACTTATTTATCAGAGCTGCAGATTTGTTTGCACTCTTGTTTTGTTTGCGCTTATCTCACGGACAGTTGGATAAATTTGAAAATTCTTTCATTGTTGGATAGTAAATTTATAAAGGAAGGTTATTTGGTATGTATAATTATGTAGAAAAGGTAAAAACCGCAAACTAAGGTGTCAGCAGAACAGCTATAATGTTGAAATAGATTTAATATAGATGCATATTTACTCCTAGTCTATACACCACAACTTCAAAAGGTATTCATTTGAATACTGTTACAAATCGGGAGAGCAATAATAATAACTGACTATTGTAACGCCTTACCAGACAAGGATAATAGTCCGAACAAGGATTGCATATTTAATTAAATTCGTTCTATAAATATGACTATAGGGAATTAGGATATTATGTATTGCCTACATTGTTTCAAGACACAGGTACCTATCTATATGTTAGTACTGACAGTATATACTACCTACTGTTTTATGTATAGTAGAGTCGCGGTCAAAATAATAAGTAGGATTCTCATTTCCACATAAACATAAGTAGCTTTAGCTCGTGATTTTATTGATGGTCGCTGTAATAAAAATACGCCCCGATTTAATAGAGCATTTTTAAAACACAGTTATTTTATATCAAATTTTTATAACACCGTAGGGCACAACTAGTTAGATCTACCGCAGAAAATGAAAGGAAAATAGGGAAAACCCAAGACAATAAATGACAACATAGCCCTCCACTATTCCGTATTCTATGGCGTGACCTAAACCGCAACTTATACATTTTACTACGGTCTTTTACGTAGGTCTAAAAGACCTTAAACAATCTTGTACGATATTACCTTGTCCTTCGGGTATTTCTGCGCTGTATAACCCAATAAGGCCTGTTTTACCACCTTCATTTAATCTCGAGGAGATTAATAGCCTCTTCACAGTAGTGAAGTGAGGTGAAACAAGTTTTCGACAGTTCGATGAAATTTACATACAGGGTCAGTAAGAGCAAGTTGGTCAATTGGTGACCAACTATCAAGTTATGAGGATATTTCTACCGGCCTGTCTTCCTTAATTTTCGTTTGGATTATGTTTTGCACCCCTTGTATGTGTCTATAATAATTTATTAATTCATGTAAATGTTTATGGTTATGGTTATGGTAACTTATGTGATGGGGTGATAGGTATCGTCAAACCGACAAATCTATTCAATATAATAAAGCTAAAATAAAAAGTCTGTGTAAAATATCAGCTCTGAGACAGGAAGTAGATTCACAGAAGCTTGAGTGTTCATGTAGTGATAATTTTCAAGAGAGGGGCACCTATCAAATTCTTGCGATAAAACATGTAGATATTAGTATGCCATATTAATATATTATATCGCTGTGTGAATTGTTCTGAATATTTTTATATATTTATACATAAGTACATATCTATACTAATATTATAAAGAGGAAAGATTTGATGTTGAACCGATTTCAAAAATTCTTTCACCTTTGGAAAGCTACATTATCCCCGAGTAACATAGGCTATAATATAGCAAAGAAAATTGCGGGAAAGTGTAAAACGCGGGCGAAGCCGCAGGGCGGAAAGCTAGTATAATATAATTATGCAGAACAACATCTAGCCCCGTAGTAAGCTCGAATCTTATGTCACGGGCACCCGTGACTCATCGTAATTAGTAAACATACTCACTCGTATTTTTTTCATACATTCATATTTTTCTTTTGATTATAGATATACACCCAGGTAGACGCTCGGAACAAATATTTGCAAATCTTACACATTTTGGTCCCGAAGCGGGAACCGAACCCGCAACCTCTTGCGTGGCAGACATTTGCCTGCTGCTCACATAGATCGTCAAAAAACGTATATAAATACGAATTACTTACCTACCTATATATTTCAGACTATCTAGTACTTATGTCTTACCTACATAGGCAATAATTTATCAACACGATAAGCAATTTGACATCAATTTTAAAGTATGGAAATCAAGGCTACATGAAGGTCTTTGTCACTGATTAACTTATAATAAGTATTATGTTGATCTTATTGTTTTGTATGTTATTATATTTACAAAAAATCGTAACGATTGACGTAACGTGACTAGGACATGCATTAGGTATAGTTTAGTGATTTATATAACTTACTTTTTACTACAATGGTAGTGGTTGATATAGTGTTAGGCTTAGTTACCAATCACGATGTTGTGTGAATTATCCATTAATTAACAAAAATAAAACCTAGGTATAGTTTTTATTGCGTTTCAGAACAAAAAAGTAGTTATTTTTATATATGTGAGCTCCATGGTCAAGTCTATGACAGTACACATAAAATTTAATTACCTACCTATTGAAGTATAATATAAAACACTTATCTGATTTATCATTAACTTCAAGACGGTTTTTCCAATAATAAAATAACAAGGTTCAATTAAAACAAATCCATAAGAAGAAGGAACCACAACTGTCCACAACTGTCAACAACTCGTAAGAAATCAAAGTATTTACACTCCACGTAAAAACTTGATATTATTTTCTAAATAATGTTGGAAAATTGTGAAAAACTTAATTAGACAAAGACAAAGTGTGCTCAACAAAAAACAAATAATCATGGTACAAATGCAACAATAGTTAACGCCCCCTTATTAGCTAAGTTTGTAATGGTAAAGATAGAAACGAAACTAGTTGCATCGGTAACAGGTATAGGATATATTCTGATAAAGCTATAATATTACAGAGTAAAACTGGAAACCACTTACAAATTTGTTTCAAGTTATTTACTTATTTGTTTAGGCAGTTAGGAAAATAGAATTGGAATTTCGGACGGACCTTGCATTAAGAAAATTATGTTTAAAAATTGTGAGTGGTAAAATTTAGTGTCTTAAAAACCGTGCAAGGCAGAGGCTACGTAGCGATCCTACAAACTGTAAAAGTGATTTTATATTATGTTATGTTATTCTAAGTTAGATACTGAAATAACATCAAATAGAAACCGTTTCATATACATAATCGTACCTACTACCAATCACAGAGAAATGCCACACGTAATAACAATAATAAGTTAATAACACATTTCCTAACTTTGTTTCCTACATTTAGTTGCGAATCTCAAGAAGAACTTAATTAGTAACTGAATGTGACTAGATAGGTATGTACTTGCCGCTAATAGGAAGGTAGGTAGGTAGGTAGGTAGGTACATATAGATAATAACTAAAAAAATATTACCTTATTTAGCATAAAAACATTTTTTTGCTAAAAAGCCAGGGAATAAAATTTTTGTGTCTTAGGTACTTTATCGTTAAATTGCTGCACTGCCTGCTGGGAAACAGACTTCTCTCTCGACGAAAGAGATTAGGCCCGTATTCACCATAGGTACTGGCCAAGGAAGTTTGAGTCTGAGTCTTCGAATGCATCACTTCGCTATAGGAATTCCCTAGGCGATACTATAGAGTTAAACAATACTTCATTGAGATTATGCAGAGCAGTAAAAACCTTCTGCCAACGAATATAAAGGTAGGTGCGCCGGCGGTGGTACCAGTCGGTTACATGCACGGAGAGTGATCTGTGAGTTTGACAATGATTCTCTCGGTGAGTTATGTAGATAATAAATAATTAACTTAAAAACATTATGTTTGAAAATTTAATTGTTTAATAACTTATCTAACTAAATAAAACAACGTGGTTTGATCTCCATCAAAGTATACATAGGTAATTTACTCTATATCGAGGTGTAATATTGTAGGTGAACCATTAAATTTATGACTATAATTAACCTAAAAAATATTTAAAATTATCTATTTACAAATATTTTGGAACATCACTTTTTTGTTGTTAACATATTTTTTAAGAAATGTTTAACATATTAATGGCTTCGTTAATATTATTTTCTTCTACTAATACGCAAACTACTTTAAGTATGAGTTAATCTATCTGTATCGTGCGAATACGAGTAAAATGTGTTGGATTCCTAAAGATATCATTATCAACAATTTTATCGATGCAATGAAATTGTTTCATTTTGATAGCTCGATATCTACTACCGAATTTAGCATGATTCCATATCAAAGCGAAGATGATTAATATTGTTTTCTTTTGGAATGTTATCATAAGTACCAGTAGATATCCACCTACGTCAAACTTTGTACCTTTAGATAAAATAATACCTTAGCGTTAAGTTAGTGATAATAAGGGATATTTTTGTAAAAAGACAGAGATTTCTATCTATTATTATCTAGGCACCATGGTCTATAGCCTTTTTCATTAAATGCACTGTCTAACACTGAAATAATTTATCAAATCGGCCCAGCGGGTCCGGAGATTAGCGCGTGCAAACAAACAAACAATCAAACAGCAACAGCTATAAGTATAATATTATATAAGTATAGATTCTCGTAAGCTAAGGCTAATTTTTACGTCGACTTAGTGACCAAGGCTTAAAGCTTAAAGACCGAGAGTAAAGCTGTAAATACACAAAACACTTATCAATGCTACTTTGTTCCCAGCTCATATATTTATCATGCGCTTTAGCCTTGTCGGCTGCGCAAGACCTTGATACACAACGCAGAAGCGCTGGAGGCTACGGTCTAGCAAGACCTGGATATGGCAACCCTTACAACAACTATGGCGGCGCGGGCGGTTACAACTATGGAGTAAACAACGGTTACGGCAACAACGGTTATGGCAACACCGGTTACGGGAATAGCGGTTATGGCGGTTATCCAGGCTACGGAGGTTACGGCGGATCTGGATATTACCCCGGTGGTAACCAAGGTGGATATGGAGGTATGTATAAACAATTTAAATAAGAAAATAGTTGTGGTTTAAATTTTGGAGGTTTCGTGGTTTAGTTTAGAACTGTCGCGACGATAAGTCGCAACTTCGCAAGTTCAATTTTAATGTGGCGAATTTTATTTATGCATCCGCATTAGAATTTAAACAGAAAACATAAAACAGAAATAAATATGTTTAGAGAGGTTGTAGCGTTATTTCTTTTTATAGGTAACTATGGTGGATATAACAATGGATATGGTGGTTATGGAGGATCCGGATATCCAGGTTACGGAGGTACGCATTATGTTTTACTGCACATTAATAACCCTCATCAACAACTTAGGTCCAATTTGAACGTTGAACCAGTCGCGATCTAGTCTAAACTGTTTTTCCCTGTGAACCAAGTTTATCACATTAAATTAAATCGTGATTGTTTATGATGAATTAAGTTCAGTTAATTGTTTAGTTCTATAAGGGCGTTCGTGAGTGCCGTAACTAGTGTTTTGTATGATCCAAAACTTGAAATTGTGAGGTAAATCAAAACTTAACCTTTTCTCTTAATTTTTACGATCTTTTTAGTTTTTCAACATAAAAACAGCCGTAGCGTACTTAAATGTTAAATATCGCATGATCAATACACAATACAACAACGCCTTTCCCATAGGCGTGGTCAAATATTCCCATGGTAAAATCACGGGACCCAACGAAATTAGGACAAAGGACGCTGGGACTTTGTTACAAGAATTAAAATAATTTGTACATGAAACCAAATCTTTTGTCTGGTCAGTCCCATAAACATTTCCGGTAATTGTTGTTTTATACATATCTTAGAGTGAATGTCCTTGTGACACGGCCAATGCTCTTAGGTAAATAATTTGCATTTAGATTACTAGCGATTTCCATTGTTAAAAGGTTTCGATTATGCCTAGACTATTTAGATATTTTAAATACATAACAATCGTATTGGTTTTGTTATGTTTTTAAATTATTTTTTTGATTGGAACTCAACTTCAAATATTATTGATTGGAAAACCATAATTATTAGTCCACACGTAATGCCAAGGATATTACGAGAAGTTATTTTAAAAACTCTTAACTTGGATCACATTGCTTTTTGGGCATGTCAGGTCAACACATTAGTTTGGAAAATTACGTAGGTATACTACATATTTTAATCGCGTTACCACCTTGCACCTAACATAGCATATTTTTAAGCAAAAACGTTAGATAACCTACTGTTAGTAGTTCTGTCGTGTCTTAATCGCAGATTACCGTATCTTCTAAGAAATCGTTTATATTTATCAGTTCATTTTCTATAATCATTATAATGATTCACTAGCTAGTGTGTCATTAATTGGCGATAGATCGTCTCATTCTAATCGATCCACTTACATCGTTGCAAAGCATTGTTAACAATTGTTTCTTTGTAATAGTTACAATGTAATTATTACAGAAAACGTGTTATTTAGCTACATCTTTCCGGATTTATCAAAATATGTCACTAAATATTATTTTTCGTCTACAGGCAACCGACCATTCTTTAGACCCGGTTACCAAAACAACTACCCGGGCTACAGACCCGGTTACAACCAGTACAGACCCGGGTACAACCAGCCGGGTTATCAAAACCAGGGGAATTACTTCGGCGGGTTCGGAGACGGTTTTACAGACAGCTTCAGGTCCTTGGGAAGGAAAGTTGGAGATTCAAAGAAAGAAGATGACGCTACCTCTTAAATTCTCTGGAACTGTTTATCATAGTTTTGTTTTAATGCACTGATTTTGTTAATAAAAATAATTTAAATATGTTTGAGTTTTATTCCATAAGTTATTGAAAAACAAAATGAGTCTTCTAATTATTCACTTTAGTTTATATGAGAGGTTAGTATGATAAATAAGATACAAAAGTTTTGAATAAATAAAATATAATTATATAATCTTACACGTAATTAACTAAAAATAATAAAAGCAATTTATATAATATTAACATAACTAAGCCAACAGAAGTCCCCAGAGACAGTAACAAGAAAACAAGTTGCTTATCAAACAACATTATAAACTAAGGGTAAATTATAATAAAATATGGATAAATTATTAAAAGCTCGTACGGCAATTACTTGAAATCGTAAATAGTAGGCGACGCCAAGCATTTAATAAATTGATTTTTTTACGCAGTTTTTGATAAGGTTTTCTCAATTAGCCGCATCGCACGTAAATAGTTGTACAATGATCTTTTATCAAATCGGCCCAAGGCTACACATGCTTAAGGGACATACCCGGAATCATTTTGGCTTCACCAGTGTTATCACGTTATCAGGCATAAATCCTGGCTTGTAAAATCATAATCCAATTAATCCGTCTTGTAGATTATCAAAATTTAAACCAAACATAAAATATTATAAACTCTATGAATTTAATTTCAACGGCTGCAACTGCAAAGTGCACCATTTCTGGATGTTATAGAGCGTTGAGGAGTTGTTTATGAATTATCTGTTTAAATGACTCCTTTGAAGTTGACTTAAGTCCATTATACATGGAGTTTTGCTCGTATAACCAGCCTAACTCCGACAAAAAGCACAGAATCCTCCTGGGGTTTTACTCTTCACAGAGGGACCTTTGGTTTTGAAGATTTGTTATCGTTGATACTCCCTCGCTTATCAGGATTACGTGGACAGCTGTTTCTTTTCAGTTTTGTTCTTCACCAAAACATCCTCTACAAAGGGGGCTCATAGATCCGATACGGTGCAAGTGTTTGTCCACTCTGGAGAGACCCGATGGTGTGACTCGTCGGTCTTTTTAGGTTAATTAGGCGTCTATCCGTTCTTTTTAGGTTCTTTAGGCTAGTTATAATCTCTGGAAGTGCCATTCTAGGATCCGCTGAACCAATCCGTGCCGGTGACTGTGTTGAAGAAGGAGGCGGCCCCGGAGCGCGCGTTGGCGAAGTTGATGGGGAGAGACGCCGACATCAAATCAGATATTTCGGAACGGGAGCGACCTGGGCTAGATGACGTCTTCTTCTTCACCTGCATAGTACAGAAATAGATTTAGATTGTTATCAGAAAATGGTATGGGAAAATTACAAGATCACAACGCAACCTTGGCCCTCGAGTGGCAACCAGGGCTTAACTGGGTGACCTGGGTTCGACTCCCACTCGAGGGCCAAGGTTACGTTGTGATCTTGTAATTTTTCCCATACCATTTTCTTATAATTTAGAAAACTTAAGTGAGAGTCAATCACTATAAAATAACAAATTGTAGATTTAGATAATAAATAAAACTCGCGTGTTTCGAAAGTGAAATAGTAAGTTCGTGTCTATGGTAGTTTTCATATAATTAACAGACTAGCGGTGCCCGTGACGCCGTGACCGTGTTAAATTAGTTTGTATGGGGGCCACGTCCTATCATAACATTAGGAAGAATTTAAATACCCTGTGTGCCATACCTCTTAATTTTTATCTGCCAAATTTAATTAAATTCGGATCATTGGTTTAAGAGTTACGGCGGAACAAACAGACAGAAACCGATCTTTAGATTTTTTTTTTTTTATTAGTATAATATAGTTGTTTACGGTGAAGGCAGCTTGCACCGTGCTCTACAGGTCCGCGGTTCTGCAGCGCGTCCGGCATGTTTGCGGAGGCGCGCACGGACGGCTTCCATGCGTGCATCCGCAAAAAAGTCGCGTCGTTGCTGTGCAGGCTGCACGGGAGCACCAGCACCATTCTGAGTGCACTCTCCAATAAGTGGGACTGTCCCTTCCTACAACATTGCAATCGAATAATGATAAATTAAGTTTTTAACATTATTCGATTGCAATGTTAAAAATTTTTATAAAAATTTTTGTGATTTACTTTTTAAGACTAACATAGGTTTAAGATACTGCTACTAACCCGATATGGACCGAAATTTAATTATCCCTGTATGTTAAATTCCTATGTATGTTGTCCGAAATAAATGAATTTTTTTTTTTTTTTTTTTTTTCTACACACTGCATATGACCGTACACAGTGGGGGCTGGTAGTACGTGGTCGCGATCCTCAGCAGTGAGGGACCGAGGAAGAATATGATGATTACCGGTTTATCCTGTTTCTTGAGCACGGGCGCGGCGACGGGCAGCAGCGAGAACCAGGGCGCGTCGCCGGCCGCCAGCAGTAAGGCCGCCTTGTCCGCGCTGCCGCCCGACTGCACGGGCCGCGGCCCCAGCACGCCCGCCACCTGGCCGTGCTGCAGGACCAGGCTGCCGAGAAGTGTCTGTAATAACAAAATAACGTCAAACAAGACTCCACAAATAAAATAAAATTATTATAGTATTTAGTTTCCTTCTGTTTTATAATGTATTTATACAAATATTATATTCCTATTGCCGGGACACAGGGACTGATTTCTTAACAAGAGAGATAAAGCATGTAGTATATTTAACATTCATAAATTATCATTAGTCATTAGTGTATTGTATTCTATCTCATAAATATATGTATTATATTATATTTTTGTATTTTTCTAAGAATTCGTACACCCGTAATTTTTTTATTTCTTTGCTCATTTTCCATCCAAAGGTTGTATAAAGCTTATTTTAGCTTTATTTATTTGCAACGTTGAAACATAAATACTCGCAATGCGCAATAGCGTGGCCATGTGCAGTAATCTATATAATATGAAAGAAAGTCGTGTTTGTTACAACACTTATAACTCAAGAACGGCTGAATCGATTGCGCTGAAAATTGTAGCTTAGAACCGGGAGAAAGACATAGGATACTTTTTACCACGGGAAAATATATATTTACGCGGGCTAAGCTGCGGGCGGAAAGCTAGTAAAGGCTAAACATAAATTTACCTGAACCCTTTGCACGCTCCTCTTCAAATTAGTCTGCACGTACGGATAAAACACATCATAGTCAAACGGGTCGATCTTCTGTCGAATAAACTCGCAAATCTCATGCGAGAAGTCAATATACTTCTTATTCTCTCTCGGCACCAACAGTAGAGTGAGATGCCTGACGTCCATCAGCAATTGAAGCGCGCACCTCTGATTTATATCTGTCTCTTTCTCTCTGATTACTTTGTTGTAGTGTGCGAGAGTGATGTCGGTGACTTTGTCTATGAATGACGTGTGGATTTCTAGTGGGATTGTGTGTGGGGCGACTTCGTCGAGTATTCGACTGATTGAGTAGAGATATTCTTGTAGTTTGAGAGACGGTCCTGCTGGAACTTTTATTGTAGACTCTATCGAGTTTCCGTCGTCGTCTTTTTCTATAATTTTAATGATGTCCCATTGCTGAAAATATGACATGATTAGTACCTACCAAAAGTTCCAAAGGATTCCAAAGATATGTCTGTGATAATATTTTAAGAATGAAATGATTAAGAACTCAGATAATTAAGAATAAGAATAAGGAAGTACCAAGATGATGCATTTTCAATACATTCTGAACGTTTTTACCCTTTTATGTACGTTTTAAAAGATTACTTTTCATATCTTCATCAGTTAATTGAACAAATCTTGAAGCATATTTGCATGGTTTTTTGATGACTTAAACATTAATAATATCTTTTTAAACTTACCATCATCAAATAATCAATATTAGCTTCCAAAGTAAACTCCTGTGGTAAACCACGAGTCAAATTCAGAATCTTGACCATTACAATATCAACCCACTTTCCCCAACAATAAAGCGCATTTTCCTTCAAAACAGCGCAAATATCATTCCATCGTTTCAAGGCAGATTCATCCGTGATTTCTGTGTCGGGAATGTAACACTTGCGTAGGTGCGACATAAGAGTGGTTATAGCTTGAATGAATCGCGCTGTGTATATTGTAGTTGTTTTCTGTTGAAGTTCTGTAGTTTGAAGCGTTGGCTCTTCGAAACAAGCTTTTATGTATTGGAGCATGCTGAAAAATTCACATAAATGTAATATATAAATATTATAGGCAGGGATCCGTAGTACATGAAAATCAAGTGATTACTAACAAGCTAATTTTTGGTGAGTAGCTTCGTTTCGATGAGACGTCCAAAGATATCCTATACCCAACTCTCGATTGTGGTAGCTAACAGAGATATCAAGGATAAAAAAATTCAAGGATGTAAAACCGGGATAACGGACCACGAAATTTGTCGGACAATATGTCCGTTAGATTTTATATATATTAATTAAGTATACAACAAAAAATCAGCTGGTTAGTAATCATAGTAATCATTTAAATTGACCTCGTTTTCGACACATTTTGGAAATGGCGGACTCTTTGATCAAACCATAGGTTTTGTAGGACAAACATGTTTTTATATAATTTAGATAATTATCTTGAGATATAACATATTGTCCGACAAATTTCGTGGTCCGTTATCCCGGTTTTACATCCTTGAATTTTTTAATCCTTGATATCTCTGTTAGCTACCACAATCGAGAGTTGGGTATAGGATATCTTTGGACGTCTCATCGAAACGAAGCTACTCACCAAAAATTAGCTTGTTAGTAATCACTTGATTTTCATGTACTACGGATCCCTGCCTATTATTATTCTAATTACTTTGTCTTGTGACTCCTGATTGGTCCATATCAATCGTAGCAACATAGCTTCAGTGGAAAGTAGACAAAATAATAAAAAAATAAAAGTATATTCGAATTGTATCTAGAAAGTTTTCCGTGTTATCGTTCAATTTGATGATAAAATCTTGCGCGTTTACGTAGATAGATCATCAAGATCGATTTTATAAGATTGCGATTACGATAGAAACAAAAATAGTTAGACTTTATTCTAAGATTAGATAAAATTCATTATAATAACATCAATCTCATAGGTTGTCATAATCAACTGCCATTTCAACAAGCCTATTCGATTGGCTATTTTGGTGACCCCTAGTTTTACGTATCACCTTGAATGAATGAATGAATGGTCATTCAATCATTTATTTTGTCATTTTTTGATAAAATAGTGTACAATATAAATGAGTACATGGGCTCCAGACTTGTCGTAGCTGTTTTATATAGGAACCTAGGCTTCTCCAAACATGGTTTAATTATTTATGTCTAAATAAACTGAAACGCACGAAAAAAATTGATGGACTCACCTCTGAATATTCCTATCAGAGACATCCCTCAGATACATCTCAATCTCAGTTCTATCTATATACATGTCCGTATCGTCATCGTACACAAACAGTCCGCCCGTTCTCTTCCCCGGGTAGATATAGATCTGCAGGTCTTCTAACAGCTTCTGTAGCTCGCTGTCTAGCGCTTGGCAGAGCTTTTCAAGAGTGGGCGTGAATCCGCGGTCTTGACGAGACATACCTATATAATAAACTTAAGATTAGTCACTTTATAACGGGAATTCATTATTTACAAAGGAGTTAAAACACTCTCGACTCTCGACGTTTCGACAACAACAAGAGCAGTCTTTCTCAGGAGTGGTCGTCTCGTCGTACTAGTAAAATAAGATTAGTCATTTATTGCAGTACAACATTTTTGCCCTCGAGTTTGCTAGCGCTGTAAAAATAAATAAAATAAAAATAAATATTACCGGACATTTTTACACAGCGACATCTAGCCCCGTGGTAAGCTCGAAGCTTGTGTTACGGGTGCTAGATTTCTGATATACTTAATATAATACACATACATAGATAGATATTTTTTATTATACATATATAACACCCAGACACCCGGAACAAATATTTGCAGATCATACAAATTGTTGTTCCGAGGCGGGAATCGAACCCGCAACCTCTTGCGTCGCAGGCGGACCTTTGCCCGCTGCGCCAGAGGTCGTCTGCGACCTCTGTGGCGTGTGCTAGCGCTGTAAAGGATTAGGCACGCGATGAATAAGCTACTTTGGAAGATTAAATTACACCATATTATGTCTCACTACTGAGCACTAACCCTCTTATGGAAACCATTATCAGTCTTGAGGGATTTGGTTTAGTTACCACCCTTACCGACTTAGTAAGGACAGCAAGGAACAGTACGGATAACGACTTTGCAGCCCGTTTACTGGTATATAATTCTCTTATACGGTATGCACCACACTGAGCAAAAACATATCCTACCTTTCATTAGCGAGTTCATAACTTTAACAACATCGCCTCTCGACTCGATCACCGTCTCTCCAATCAGATCCTTCCACACGAACCAATTAATGTCAGCTTCTTTATCCAAATCACTTTCCGAAGAAACCTTAGTTAGATCGACGAGTATTTGTGTCTTGAACTCGTCGTATAACTTGAGCCATCGGCTGTCTATAACGGCTTTGACGCGAGAGGTCAGGAGAGGCTGGTAGTAGTAACACCAAACGTGGTTGTCGGGAATGCTTAGGGCATTGCAGATTGCTGACCAGTTTGAGGGTATTTCTGGAATAAAAACAAAAGATTACTGAATCTGAAAGTAATGATATTGAGGTAAACGGGAATCCACAAAGCTTTTTTCTTTGAATTTTGGTCAACAGTTTCTTCCCAAAACATTGGACTTCTTCTGGACCAAACACTGCAAAGACACGGAACACGACCGCTGTCCGGTCCGTTTTTATATTAAAGTAAATATCATCTTTAAGAGGCCTATTACGTGAAATCGCGAAATTGTTCGGTTTTCTCGTCCTAATTCTATGGTTTGCGTTAGTTGTTTGATATTACAATTACATCTTTATAATAGTTCGTTTTCTCCTCTACAAAAGTAGTAAGAAACATTTTAGATAACTTGTTTATATATTGAGTAATAATCATTCTCCGGATACATGTTTCGTAAAAAACGCTCGAAGACCTGTTTTCTCAGCTCTAATTTGTAGATTCTAATGAATATGGGCGATCAAACTATTTTTTATTATGTTACGTATATCCTATTCTTCATTTAGAGTAGAGTACATTTTCGTTAAATGCTTTTATTCTAAAGATATACCGAATTTAATATCGACCGAAAATGCTTCGAAACAAACCTCAATAACTCCGAAGTTCTAAATCAATGGGACGTCATATTTATATCAAAATATTTATCAACATTTGCTTAAACTATGATGTTAATTTTAATTTGTAGAACGGTTTTGGTAATTTTTTATGAATAAAATAAAACTACCATAATTTAGTAGTTTTTTCATTCAGCCGGCTTTTTCCATTTAGTACCGCGCGAGCGCTTGTCGAGGTCGGACCTATGTCGGTTGTTCTTGAATAAAATATAGAAATATTTCGTAAAATGTCAGTGTGTGGGACTGTCAATTGCTGTAAAAACGCTGTTAGTGTGCGTGTATGTGTTATTGCGATACTACGACCGACATAAGTTGATCCGTTGATAACGATCAATTGTTATTTTTATTGATAACGGTCAATTGTTGTTGTTGCTGGCCTAAGAATTGTACCAAATGTTGCTGGCCTAAGAATTGTACCACATCATTGTCATCTTGTTTTACCTTATTTATTTGGAGGTTATGCTGTAGGATGTGGATTGCATATCTAAAGTTATCTATCCTAATTAAAAAACAACAAGGCAACTTTTTTTGGTGAAACCGTCCAACGACTAAATGTAATTATGCCTATGATTTTTTTAGATTATGACTAACTTGCCGACCCGCCGACAGCTGCGCTTGCGTTTTTACGTTATTTACTAGTTTATGTTTTATAGCCTTTTTCGATCATTTTACTATCCAATACTGAAATCATATTTTAAATCGGACCCGCGGTTCCTGAGTAGCACGTTCAAACAAATAAACAAGCAATCTCCTCAGCTTGATAATTGTAGTATAGATTTCCATAATATTTATTACAAAGAAAATATTCCGTAATTTTTTGTTCTTATTTTTACCGAGTATCCAATATGTAAACAATAAATAATGTACCTTTCTAATAAATATATTATTTATTGTAAACATTAAATAATTGTACCTTTCTAATAAATACAGGGCGTCCCAAAGTTATGGGCCATGGAGGGGAAGTACCTTAAATATCGTAGATAGTGAATTTTGCTCAAAGAAGACTTCATTTTATTTTTAAAAGTTAGTAATTCTGGATTCATAGATTTTCTAAAAATTACTTGCTTTGTCTGGGAATCGAACCGACTTACATGTAGAAAAAAAAACTCTATTTTTATGATACCAATCGAAAGAATAGCTAAAAAATAATAACTCTGCTTAAGTAACATAGTATTTTAAAAGAAAGGAACAACGTGAAATTAATTATTTTAATCAAATAAAAAACATGAAACATTTTTTTTGTAAATTAATTAATTAAATTACTTACTTTTTTTTAAATAAAATGAAGTCTTCTTTGAGCAAAATTCACTATCAACGATATATATGGTACTTCCCCTTCATGGCCCATAATTTTGGAACGCCCTGTATATAAAATAACACCCCTATTCACGTTCCCACTGCTGGGATAGGGACTTCTCTCTTGACGAGATAGATTAGGCCTTAATTCACCACGCTGGCCAAGTGCGGGTTGGTTTTTTTTTTAATATATAAATGAAATATTTTCAAATAAGTTCGTAATAAAATAAAAATAAATAGTTTATCAAAATAAAAATATAATGGGAATTATTCAAGATGACATATGTAGATAAATGGATATTCTACATCTGTGTATGACATATGTAGATAAATGGATACCAATAAATATAAAAATAAATATAAAGTTCGAAACTACAAAAATAATACCTAAACATAATTAAAACCTTCATTAACGAAACTTTTATTTATTCAAACACAAATATACCATCTAACAAAACAAGCAACTTAAATATAGGTAATATAATTTATTTGTTTTGTTATAATTAGAATTTGTATTTAGTCCGTTCAATTTAGACTTTCGAACTTACATAAAGTCCCAACATTCGACAAAAAAAAAACATTTAATTACAAACCTACACACCAAATTTCAGAAGAATCGGTTTAAAAATGAGCCCATAAGATGAGATGAATGAGGACATTTAACTTCAATAAGACTATTTTCAGTTTTATTCTTATATATATAATTATTAATCATGAATGTTTTAATTTAAAATTATGTACCTACTTAATTGATTTCAAATAATCAATCAGATTTAAAATAAATATTGATATTATTAAGATAAAACATAATTGATTCAAATATTGAAATAAAAATATCCACCATTTTGAATTTAGGAAAATATATAAACTCCTATCAATTAAATAAAAACATTAATATAATAATTATTTCGGAATGAAACTGAAAAAAAATCCACTCAATAAAATGGAATTTATTCGATGCCATTTTCTACAGATCTAAAATAATTATTAGTATATTTGTATGTTTTAGATCGACGAAGTATCAAGATCATTTAGTATTTTTCATAGAATTCGCGTGACGCGCCGGTCACGTGGTGCATAAAATATCCAATTTCGCAAAACTTCGTAACGTCACAAGGCTCTTAAGAAGTTATTACAAGTCTATATCGCGTAGTTTCGATTCGTTTACAGATATTAAAAAAATTAAAAGTGAAAACGAGAGACCGGTAATTTTATGAAATATCGGCATACGCCAATTGTTCATACATAATAAGAAACTTACCAACTGTAAATGCTTCCTCTCTTATCTCATGCAAGAACTTAACCCTCGTGATGTTCTGTAGTAGGGTTTGTACGTTCGTATCTATGAAGGATTTCACCCACGTGTTCCAGTTTTGGACGCATTTTGTTATATCTTCTTTGGCCAGTGCTTGCGGTTCGGAGTTGGTCAACCTTAAAATAAAATGTTCACAAGATTATATCTGAAAAACAAACGGAATAGTGGAATTCAGTTGGTCTTCCCAACTTACAAGAACCATTACATGTCAGCCTAAGCTACCTTTATAGAATTCACAGATTTATAGTCTTCATTAATTCATGACATCTTGTTAATCCTTTTAAATAAATAACCCTGCCCCCAAAGGCCAATTTGACCATAATATCAATACTTTTCCAGCCATATCATTAATACAACCAAACAGAGACAAGAATACTCTCGAATCATTCAAACAAACTGTTATTAAATCTTATTCTGATTATTTTTGTACCTGTAGTTAGCAATGACGGGAGGCAGCAGTTTCAAAGCAGATGGATCGCTGAATCTCACTAAATCGACCAGCGGTTCAGAATCCTTCTTTAGAAGATCTTTGAGCTTAGCTAGAACGGCGCCGCCGCCATCTTCTGAAATAATAAAGCACATTCGTAATAAGTAAATAAGCACATAACATTCAATCAATAGCATCCATATTTACATTCCCAAGGTAATAATAATAAGGTATTTGTTTGTTATCATTATAAAACCTAAATTACAATCAATCAGAACAACATAGCTTTTATCTGTTAAAGCTATGTTGTTCTAATCACTTCTCAACAGTGGCATGAAAACATTGAAGCTAAATGTCAAGTTACTGTAAACATTTATTCCGAAACGGAAATCGAACTCGCAAACTTCTGCGTCGGAATGGAACAATTTAGAATGTAAGAAATATACAGAAATGAACTATAATCAAATAGATAAAACTACATACCAACAAAGCAAGCATACACCAATACAACAGTCTTCAAAACAATTTTCACCCCATTCACGATTTTCTCTTTTATCTTCGCCTTAACATCGCCTTCTAAGATCTTAGCCAGGTCAAAGCGAAGTGTGGACTTGAGACTAGTGTTGCTGTGTAAGCCAATCAGAGTGTCCAGAAGTTCCACCATTGTTTGTGAATCTATGAGGTATAGGCTTACTAGACACGAACAGGCAACCTGGAAATTTTGTTATTATTGCAAATTACGAACTATTTTCGGATATCTCAGTTAAACTAACTCAGTTTACAAAATGCTTTACAAACTATTTTTTCTTATCTTGAAAATCTCATTTTTAAAATAAGAAACCATTTGGTGCTAGCCAAAAAATAGTACCAACCTCCCATGGTATATGTCTAAATCCCTTAGTCGATTTGATGCCACCAACAGAGTGAGACGGTATGGTACTATTTTAGACCAATACCCCAGGGCAATACAATTTAGCTAGATTTGGTCTTGAAATGTTCTTTCAAGTCCAGGGAAGCTTTGAAATGTACAAAGTGGGCAAAGCCACAGGGATGTCGGCTAGTAATCATAATTATACAAACCTCAACACTTATATCCACATCCTGTAGTTTCTGTCTGCAAACATTGATAATGGTCTGGTTAAAGTTGGATATCGAGCTCCATTGGTGATGGACCACTCTTTGCAGAGATTGGTATTCTGGTTTAGCCGTTTTTCCACCCATTTGCAGCTGAAGTCCTAGAAATTTAAATTTAGAACTTTGAAGTTAAATTAGTGTCACAATCTCACAATGAAAATCAATAAATGGGTGTGTGCCATTACAAAGCAAAGGTATCCTCTAATTATGTTCCCACTGCTGAGACAAAGTGACTTCTCTGATACATCTACTGCAACATAGCAGAGTTATAGCAACACATAACCAAGATATATAATAGAATGATAAATATAATATAATAATAGAATATAAATATTAGGCAGTACCTGTATTTATATGTCTTGCCATGATAAATAATTGAGTAGCTTTGACAAAGTTTTCAGCCTCAATACAAGTCCAAATCTTCTCTGGAATTTCCATCAACAGTTTGACTTGAATAGCCAGACTATGATATGGGTTCATGTTGTAGTGAAAGCTGAAATATGAAGAAATTTTTTAATAAGTATTTGTAACATCAATAAGCCATGTTCGCTTAGTAGGAAGGATGCTAGACTTTTATGGCAAAAGTAAATTTCAGTTATTCTGCAATAAGATCCAATTGATGTAGTGGAGTCAACATCATCATCATCCTTACTAATATTATAAATGCGAAAGTAACTCTGTCTGTCTGTTACGCTTTCACGGCTAAACCTCTGAACCGATTTTGATAAAATTTGGTACAGACAATCTTTAGACCCTGAGAAAGAACATAGGCTACTTTTTATTTCTACGCGGGCGAAGCCGCTTGCGGAAGCTAGTTACTCATAAATTCTGGGTCTGGGGAGAACCATGTCCAGTTGGAGCCATTATAGTTCTTTGAGGTATGGTAAGAGAAAACCCCTTAGGCTTAAGTCAGTTTAAAGACACTTGCGAATAGGGATGGAATAGTATTATTCATAGACAGGCAGATGGATGCAGCAAAGTATATTGTCAAATATCGAAATGGGTTATCTTACCTTTGAACATTCTTAGGTTTCTCTTCAATTTTAAACCCAACCAGGTGAGTATTGTGAAGGTTCCGGCACGCTGCAGTCATCTCCCTGATGTGATTGAGTGTACTTGTAGTAGTTTCTCGCATTTCCTCTATAGTATCAGCAGCTTGGATTAGGTCTCGGTATTTTTCACTGCAAACATTTTAAATATGACTTAGAATCAGAATCAGAAAATTTTCTTTCCATTTAGATACGTTGAGTACACTTGGATAAGTCAAAAAGACTTAGATTATTGAAACCTGTAGTGATGTAGTGTATCGATTTTTCCATTTAGTAATATAGCCCAACTTTTAGAAACTTATTATACACATGCATCAATAAAAAAGCAGTCTGATTGTAAAACCATTGGCTTATAAACATACAAGCGAAGTTTTAGTGATAAGACTGCCTTAGTGGAACAGTGGGTTAAAATCAGTTTGCATTGTAAGTTACACAATATTCAATTGCTTTAGAAGGACCAGAAATTTAGTATTTTGCAAAAACACTGATGTGAATAATAGGTAGAGGTACCTATTGACAATTAATTTTCTGGGTAGTAAGTAACTACTACTAACCTCTAGCTCTCACAGTATAGTAACCATCTAGCATTTTAGTTTGATTTAATAGATGTATTTAATCATTTAATTTTAGTAAGTAAGTAGGTAACCTATCCATAGGTTACACTAAGTTATTTAAAAAACATAAAACCATAAGCTCATGATGCTCGGAGGCTTCTGCTAAAACTTAGATATGGACATATATGCATAAAAATTGCATTAATTCATAACTTACCCAACCATAGCACGTAAATCTTCTCTTTTTCTTTCGATCTCATAATGCAATTTCTTTTGAAGTTGATCAATCTCAGTAATAGAATGATTTTGGAAAAGTTGGTCAGGAATAATATCTAAAAGGCTAGGTTGTGCCATGTTGTTTAGTATAATTAGTTATGTTCAAATCCCAGCCAAATGGTCACATTACCGTCTAAAATAATGTGAAGGAGTAATTCTGGAACATTTTTAGCCAACTCAACTCGATTGTTTTGAAAACAACACACACACACTTATACACACAAACTAAAATAGGATACCAACTACAAAATAATATTTTACCAGAAAAAAAAAACAAATTTACTTAACTTCGATTTTTAGATGAAGTAGGGTGCCTACCTACAAGAAGTAACCTACCTATCCTAATTTAAACAAATTATTTATTTCAGGCATCACAATTTTAACTTATTTTATGGCTCATAAACAAAAATATCATAAGGACTAGAAATTCCTATTGATACCTACATTATTTCACACAAACAAGATTCTTTATAAATAATAACGTCTGATAATCTTAATTGCCCATATTTTAAATGTAAAACCTTCCATTTTAAAGATTTTCGTTTTATTTCATTATTGATGCTGAAAAAGAAATGATTCATTTAGACAAAATCTGTGAAAGCTAAATTCCTCACAAGAAGGAAACCAATTCTTAGTTGGTATCCCGATAAAAATTTAAAAGTGGCAAGAGCTATTTCATCGTCATTGGAGTAAATTATGGCCACCAAGCCTGAATTTTAACATCAGTAAAGGCAAAACTGAAAAACGGCTGGGCCGATTAAGGTGCTTTTGGTTTTCGTAGTAAAACATGGCAATAAAGCGAGCGAAGCCGCCGGCGGGTCTGCTAGTTCTTATATATTTAGTGGGTGTAAGTACCTAATTAAATTAATAAAAATCATTTTATACAAATAATAAATATAATCAATGAAATACATTTAAATTTTCAGAGAAAATAACAATTCATCATACGAGAATTACCACATTTTATCGTCGACTCACTTTTGAAATTAATTGATGTCAGTATATTTATCAGAATAGATATCACCATAAAATACTTAAATATCTATGAGCCTTTGGCCAATTACAGCAGAATATGATTCAATGTTTGGTCATAAAATAAAATAAAGATTTTTATAAAATTTACTGAGAAGTTTAGTTTTTTTTATAATTCGCTAATGATAAAAAATTATGCATAATTCATAAAGCATTAATTTTCCTGTCTAAGAGTAAAAAGAGTACAATATGTAAATCAAGAAATAAAATGAATTATGTAGGTACCTACCTATATATATTTGTTCAGAAATGCAAAGTACTTCTAACCTATTTATTTATTTATAGTGAAATTATACAATGCTGAGTTCAATACCTAGTAAAAATCATAGGATCAGTCTGCTTTATATTGGTTAACAAAACAATGGCAGCTGTACACATTGGACCAAAGCTTGACATGATGGCCACCATGTAGACCTATTTTAGACGATATGTTGATAATTGGCGCAAACATGGCCTGGCCAAGTATTGTATGTACAGAATCTTTCTAAAAAGCCTAAGCAGATATTGATGTTTGAATAAATACGAAACATACTAGCCTAAGCCTTAGTCCAATGAGTAGAGGGCCTTTAAGGGAACATTAAATTTGGTTATGTTTTTTACCTAACCCAGTCTGTTTCCTCAAGTTACTATTTAAGAAAATTGTACAACATGGTTGCAAAAAACAACTTTGAACTTGTATGGGTTCCAATAAAACATCTACTTCAGTTCAGTTTTACAGTAAGTATAAGTAACTTATTACTAGTAAATGAGAGTTTTTCCAACTTATAGCAGTCACAGAATGTTAATGTGATTTAACAGTCTAACCATTTTTAATAAACATAGAATTTAAGGTAATTATTTCTTAATTTTAAACCGACGTATAAACTTTTTGAAGTTTGACATGTCTATTTGTGTGACTGTGGCATCGCTCACAAATGGGTTAACTATTGTTTAATTTGTTTGATGAAAATCGGTACAGCTTGAACACCGCACCGGTACAATGACAATAAGGGTTAATTAAAAATATGTTATTAAAATTTTGGTGATGGGTTATTTGTAAAAAGTTAAAAGCCAAAGGTGTATAGCTACTTCAGCTGTGCGTGATTCAACCTACACATTGTCCAAATGTCTCAAATCCTATGAAAAATTTACAAATACCTTATCTCAATACCTCAGTCTGATAAAACATAAATCATTATGAATCTTACAAATAAATACACGTAAGAAACGAACCGCCCAGATAAACTTATTCTTACAAAATAATTAAAAAGGATTTTTTCATATTTCATTATAAAAATATTTATAGTAATGCTAAAATATGTTTAACAGTGCAACTTTAATATTACACTACAAAATATCTTACTTACAAAATGTCTTTCTAGTTGACTGTTCATAATCTTCCTTGAGATTCGCAAATAAAGAATGCATCGATTTTATCGTGGCACCAAAAACTATACATATTACAAGCCCTAAATCTCCACAGTAAATTTTATTATGTAACAAGCAGCATATTTGCGTTGTCAATAAAATTAAAAATAAATTCTAGAGTTATTCTTACTCACCAAACAATTACAGAAAGGACAAAAAACAGGCAACTAGATAGACAAGATTCTAACTGGACCACAATACTAAGCTATGAGATTTCAGTACATCACTTCGTACACCGTGGCCTTCTTATCACCAGAGCCAGTCACTATGAACTTGTCGTCAGCGGATATATCACAGCTCAGCACCGATGACGATTCTTTTGACTGGAACAAAAAAATTATTAATATATGGTATGGGCAATTTTATGAAGAAAAATCCAGAGTTCATCGTCTGTCCACCTTATTGGTGGTCCAACGCTGCGTTTTCCAATCGTGGTCTCCACTCGAGAACCTTTCGGCCTTATCGGCCATCCATTCTCCTAGCTATATGCCACTTCAAACAGCTAATCCGCTGGGCTATGTCGGTGACCCGCGTTCTTCTACGTATCTCCTCATTTCTCAAGAAGCAGATCTTTCAAGAAGCAGTAACTCACTTGGAATATACTAGCGCCGTAGGGCGTGCGCCAGGCGTTGAGCAGGTTGTCCTTGCCGGTGGAGACGAACCACTTGCCGCACGCCGCGAACTTGAGCGAGAGCACGCAGCTCTCGTGCAGCAGCAGCTGGTAGCGGTCCGGCTTCACCGCGTGCAGCACCTCCACGTGCGAGTTCTCCATGCCCACCGCCAGCCATGAACCTGCAAATGGAGGACATTCACTTATAAGTTATCGTACTTAAATAAATAAATAAATATTGCCAGACAATTCACACAGCATGTACAGTCAGCAAAAAATATGGTATAAGTACCACATTTTGAGATGATGGATGAGATTCGTTTGTACGCCAGTTAAATTATGTTAGAAAAGTCAACCATATCGATCAATCATTACATGGCACAGAAACTTTTGTCAAAACTTATAGACCACTTTCTTGGCCGACTGTACCTGTAGGACAGTATCCCAGTGAGAATATCTGGCTGGAGAAGTCGTGTTGGTGCAGCTGGCGGCCCTCGCGCAGGTCCCAGCTGCGCACCGTGTTGTCCAGCCCGCCCGTCCACAGCCGGTTGCCGTCGCCGCTTATGTCTATGTATTATGTATTCAATGTTAGGCAGTGTACCTGTGGGACAGTATCCCAGTGAGAATATCTGGCTGGAGAAGTCGTGTTGGTGCAGCTGGCGGCCCTCGCGCAGGTCCCAGCTGCGCACCGTGTTGTCCAGCCCGCCCGTCCACAGCCGGTTGCCGTCGCCGCTTATGTCTATGTATTATGTATTCAATGTTAGGCAGTGTACCTGTGGGACAGTATCCCAGTGAGAATATCTGGCTGGAGAAGTCGTGTTGGTGCAGCTGGCGGCCCTCGCGCAGGTCCCAGCTGCGCACCGTGTTGTCCAGCCCGCCCGTCCACAGCCGGTTGCCGTCGCCGCTTATGTCTATGTATTATGTATTCAATGTTAGGCAGTGTACCTGTGGGACAGTATCCCAGTGAGAATATCTGGCTGGAGAAGTCGTGTTGGTGCAGCTGGCGGCCCTCGCGCAGGTCCCAGCTGCGCACCGTGTTGTCCAGCCCGCCCGTCCACAGCCGGTTGCCGTCGCCGCTTATGTCTATGTATTATGTATTCAATGTTAGGCAGTGTACCTGTGGGACAGTATCCCAGTGAGAATATCTGGCTGGAGAAGTCGTGTTGGTGCAGCTGGCGGCCCTCGCGCAGGTCCCAGCTGCGCACCGTGTTGTCCAGCCCGCCCGTCCACAGCCGGTTGCCGTCGCCGCTTATGTCTATGTATTATGTATTCAATGTTAGGCAGTGTACCTGTGGGACAGTATCCCAGTGAGAATATCTGGCTGGAGAAGTCGTGTTGGTGCAGCTGGCGGCCCTCGCGCAGGTCCCAGCTGCGCACCGTGTTGTCCAGCCCGCCCGTCCACAGCCGGTTGCCGTCGCCGCTTATGTCTATGTATTATGTATTCAATGTTAGGCAGTGTACCTGTGGGACAGTATCCCAGTGAGAATATCTGGCTGGAGAAGTCGTGTTGGTGCAGCTGGCGGCCCTCGCGCAGGTCCCAGCTGCGCACCGTGTTGTCCAGCCCGCCCGTCCACAGCCGGTTGCCGTCGCCGCTTATGTCTATGTATTATGTATTCAATGTTAGGCAGTGTACCTGTGGGACAGTATCCCAGTGAGAATATCTGGCTGGAGAAGTCGTGTTGGTGCAGCTGGCGGCCCTCGCGCAGGTCCCAGCTGCGCACCGTGTTGTCCAGCCCGCCCGTCCACAGCCGGTTGCCGTCGCCGCTTATGTCTATGTATTATGTATTCAATGTTAGGCAGTGTACCTGTGGGACAGTATCCCAGTGAGAATATCTGGCTGGAGAAGTCGTGTTGGTGCAGCTGGCGGCCCTCGCGCAGGTCCCAGCTGCGCACCGTGTTGTCCAGCCCGCCCGTCCACAGCCGGTTGCCGTCGCCGCTTATGTCTATGCACGACGCACCGTCCGTGTGACCTGTACGAACAACCCTATAATTATTGTATACCAATAATATGTACGCAAATATTTTATTGTCAATGGTCCAGCAAAATTGGTCAGCAAAATTGCATTTGCACTTGTTATTATAGATACACTAATCATAATAAAAGATGAAAAAAATACATCCCTATACGAACATCCCTATACGAACGAGACAGATATTCGACTAACCTTGGAATTGCCTAACTAAAGTCTGATTCTGAAGATCCCATACAGCTATGTTTCCATCTGAACAACAACTAAAGCAAACCTGGAAAAGAAGAAAAATTGTAATTTAATATCACATTTGGAAAATATATTCGTTTGAAATTGGAGGAGTCCTCGGCCATTTAAATGGTGATATGGGTAATTAATGGCGACGCGAGGTCCCGACAGGTTGGGGCCTCTAGTGAGCATCAATCTATTTATTTTATTTATTGATCTACTCACTTTAGAGTCAGGACTGATGGCTAGCGCGTAGCAAGCCGGCGCGGATGACGTCAGCTCGGCGCGCATGCGCGGCGTGGGCGACGCGAGGTCCCATATCGACAGGTTCGAGGCCTCACCGCCCACTATTAGCGTTCTTCCATCTGGCAGGAGCTTTACTGAGCGGATGTAGTTGTCGCGTTGCTGAAACGATTTGAAAGGATAATTAGTGAATCAATATTAAATAATTGCTTTAAACGAGGTACGTAAATTTACTGTTCTGGATTGTTCACATATCATCCATATTCATTTTATAACAATGGGAATAACTCACATATTTACAAAGGAGTTTACGATCACCTGAAAAAGACTGCTCTTGTCGTGGTCGAAACGTCGAGAGTGTTTAAACTCCTTTGTAAATACGTGATTAATTTGTTATATAATTGATAGTGTAACTCACGAAAGTTTTGAAAGTGAAATAGCCATGATGTTTTCCATCTTTCCGATACCTGTCCGACAGTATCGGTGACTATAGTATTTACACTCACCAAACAATCCAACTGAGACAGCGGCTCTAGCGTATTAGGCGCGGTGGGATTGGTGATATCCCACAGTTTGACGCAGCCCTTGCCGCCGGTGTAGGCGTGCCTGGCGCCGCCGCCGAGCGAGGTGGCGACGGCGCAGACCACCTCGCCGTGCGGCAGGACGGCGACCTGGCGCGCGGCGCGGGGGATCCCCGGCCCGGCGAGCGCGTCCGCCGGGAACGGGACCGGCTGTAGCGCGCCGCCGCATGTGTGGTACGAGTATGCGCTGAAATTAGGATTTATATTTTTATAATTTTTCTACTTACATCGTCAACTTAAGGAAATAAAGAGAAAATTATTAAGAATTCAGACATAATCAAATAATGATTCCAAATAACGATTTGGGAAAATGAATTTTAATTATTTGTCATATTAATTCGTTGACATATTGAGATAAACGGGCAATACACGAACTTTATTTACGTAGACTATTGATCAACCGCAAACCTTATTTACGTAGACTATTGATCAACGGTTGATCAATAGTCTGCTACGTAAATAAAGTTCCTGTATTGCCCGTTTATCTCAATATGAATTTATCAAACCACAGCAGTTTTTATAGTAAATCCTGTTTGACATTTGTTTATGATTACTATTTTTAATTTGAATTTTGCTTGATTTTAATGGCCCGTTTATTTCAATATGTGTATTTTTTATGTTTGTTACCTCAGAACTTCTGAAAGGCCGGGTGGACCATTTGAGGATTCTTCTAAGTGGTGCTTCCCTTTTGTCATTTTAATTTGGTACATTTCTGACCATAGCATCAATAGAAAACCGTATAAGTCTTAAAAAACTGCCTATACGGTTTGATTTAAAGATTATTCTGATACTTACGGTTTCGCAGGCGGTGCAATACCATTACTCCTATGATGCGACTCATAGGGCAAGGGATGGCGGTACGGGCCCACCCCACTAGAGGGGTAGCCGGGGAAAGGGTAGCCTCGGCAGTTCGCATTCGTAGGGGTTGAAGAACGGGGCAGTTTTCCACCGGGAGTGCCAGGTTTCTCCTAGAAAATTTATAGGGGTTAATTTGTGTCGCTTTCGGGAATTCAATATTAGCTTGTTACTTTGTTACGTACCTGCATAGTTCATGATAGGTTGGTTAAGTTCTTCAGGAGTTTTGTAAAAAGGTTTGTTTTGTGTGTTTAGAATTTAAGTTATAATCTATATTAAGTATATAAAATAAGGTCGTGTTAGTTACACTATTTATAACTCAAGAACGGCTAAACTGATTTGGCGGAAAGGTTAAAATTGGTGGAAAGGTAGCTTTGAACCAGGAAAATGACATGGGCTATATGACAATAGGAAGAAAATAAACGCGGGCGAAGCCGCTGGGCGGAAGCTAGTTAATAATAAAATTGTAAAATAAGACCGCCGATTGATGTATATTATATGACTTTTATATATCAAGTTGTAGTTAATGTGGTTGTAATGTTGTGTTTTGAAAGAGGACGGATAGCGCTAATAGGATTCTACTAATAAAAACAGTTTTTTTTATTTCTATGAACTTTATTGCGCACCACAACATAAAATACAATAAAATTTACAATAGGCGGTCTTATAATCTAAATCTAGGTAGACAATTGTGTTAGTATAATTTTAATTGCTGATTTCAAGTGCATATTATGTGCGTATGAATTTACAAGAAGTAAAATTACATTAACCCTTATGCATATAACTCAATTTGTGCGCCGAAATATCGCTTTACAGAATTAGCCTAAGCTTAATTATATTTTATTACTAAATTGACTAGTTTTAGGTGGGTTATACATATAAAGTTTTTTATACAAAATAGTTTTTAAATAACATAAAAAATTAAGGAATAGATATCCTATTTCAGTATCGCTTAAACTTTTGTGAGATCCAAAATCTTAAAGAAAACCCAAATAAATGTTCATTCGTTACTTTTTCATCTAGTCTGTTGTTAACAATACTTTCGTTATACGGAGAGAAAGCTATATTAGTCTAAGATCCGAACCTTCATCAACATTCATCGTGTTAATAATAGAAACAAATTTACTCTTATTTTATAATTAATTTCGTATATTAGAAAATAATTATAATAAAAATGGGTTGACAAATAAAAAAGATTTTTTATTCTCTCTGGTGAAATTTGACGAAATTCTTCAAAATCCCAATTTTGCGGATATTTGTTGTCGACTCAAATGTTTTTGTGTATCGAGTCTACCATACTCCTTGACGAAATTATTAATATAGATTAATTATAAAATAAGTTTGATTCTATTATATACCCTCACGGCGGTCACTAGAAATAGGGATGAATTATATTAGACCGGTCCGTGTACGTGGCCCGGACGGGGCACGGATTTGAAACGTTACATTCATTTTATATGAACCTAAAATGGTTCATATAAAATGTATGTAAAGTTTCAAGTACGTGGCACGGCACGCCCCGGACACGGACCGGTCTAATATAATTCATCCCATACATCTACGTCCGGTAGCTCCGTAATAAATTTTCGAAAAAGTTTGTCAAAAGTGTTTAATTATTTATCAATCCAGTGAATGTCGATTCGGATCCTCTACTATATCGAAAACAATAATAGTTGTCTATACAGAATAGTCGTCATGCGTGTTAGTACGGACAAGTCCCACAGCCAATGCGATGTGTATATTATAAACTTACATCTTTGGTGCTCTTGGGCGTGGACCGGCTGGAGGAGGAGCCGGAGCGCGAGGGCGGCCGCGGCGCGCCGTCCGCGCGCTCGCCGCCCTCGGCCGCGCGCGCGCCGGGGGAACCTCGCTCCTCCTGAAATACAATTAATAACACTACAGAATACATAATAATAACCTGTAGATTTAAGTATAAAAACTGTCGTGCTTTGATAAATTCATCATCATCGTCATCCCCCCTATTTACGTTCCCACTGCTGAGATACAGGGACTTCTCTCGAGAGAGCTGAGGCCTAGGTGAATGACACAAACATGCCCTTCAAACTTTTCAGAACATGCCGGTTTCCTCACGATGTTTGCCTTCACCGTGTTTACAAAGCGCACATACATTTTTCAAGAAGAAAAACCCAAAGGTGCGCGTCAGGGTTTGATTGAACCCACGACCATCGGAATGAAAGTCGAGTGTGTTCCCATTTAGATAACACGGCTCAGTATAAATATAAATTAATTGATAAATTCATATTGGGATAAACGGGAAATCCACGATACAAATCTAACGTAAAAAAGGTTCGTGGATTTTTGTTAATCCCAATATATATGTTTGATCACAATTACTTTTTCTAATTTGTTTTATATACGTAAAAACCTTCTCTATAGCATAATAATCAGCACATGTTTTATTTAATACATACCTCATTTGCTACATCTACAACTAAGTCTTGGTCACTTTTCTCTGCATCACTGTCCTAGAACAATAAACAATAAAAATTATAAATGTAATAATTTTAAGTATTGTATGTTTATAGTTTATTCTTGCCAGTTTACAACTTACTGCGATCACTAACCCGCCCGGGAAAGTGTGGTGATTATACCAAATCCCCCAAAACCTTGAATGGTGAAGACCATTCAAGGTTTTAAGTTCCCTTTACGTTAGGGTTGTTGTGAGTTTACATTTTTATCATATTATCACAATAGTGAAAAATAAGGTTAAATATTATGACGTACATAAATTTTACACATGCGGCAAATAGTAGGTCACGCTAATTTCCGTTTGTTTTATTAGTTTGCGTAGCTGTTCATAAAATATAAACTTAATTTAACAAACAAATTATTGAATGATTCTCAGTTGCATTAATGAAGCAGGTGTTTAAATATTTATTCAGACAAAACCAATATGACAAAGAACTTCTCAAGAAGTCATCCTTATGGAAATTATATATGTATCAAAGCTGCCATATTATTTAAACACATTTCTTTAAAATATGTAATGAAGGAATACATAGAAAACACCCCGCTAGGCAAAGGTCCGCCAGCAAAGGTTGCGGGATCGATTCCCACCCCGGGACTAATGAGTGAACTATCTACAGATGCTTATATTATATGGGTGTTTATATGTATAATAAAATATATATCAATGTTTTTAATTTATTAGGTGTATCAGATACCAGGTTAGCTATCTAAACTATTATACTAAGGTAAACTTTGATTAGGTATAGTTTGTTGATACTAATGGCCTCTAAAACTACAGAACCAAATAAAAAAAATGTTCACCATTAGAATGTTATATTAATGTTAATGACCATAGGCTATTTAGATTTCAAATCGACGCGACGGGTCGGCTTGTTTAGATAAAACCAAAGAAAAAATAACATCATTAACATAGTTTTTATTATGAGAATACCTTTTCCTCTTTGCGTCGTTTAGCGTCCAGAGCCTCTGGTTCGACCGGCGAACGCGGCGGCCGGTACTTCTGTTCCCGCTCGTGTGGTGATACTGACCGTCTCTGAAAAAGATGCAAAGGATGATGGGCAAAAATGTATGGAACTTGGGACCACCCTCCAATAACAACAAGATATATGTCGTTGCATAGGTCTTTTCAATAGGAACAATAATTATTATGACAGTTTTGTTGATACTGCTGTCCGTTTGAAGTTATAAAGCTTTTTGTCGCTTAAGAAAAATATTAAACTACTAGGGTCAACTAGTAGTTTAATATTTTTCTTTTCGCGCGGCTTCGCCCGTTTTTTAGCTATTAAACCTTCCCTGGACTGCTACGATCATTTCAAGACCAAAACCAGCGCAATCGGCCTAGCCGTTCTCGAGTTTTAGCCAGACTAACGAACGGCGATTCATTTTTATTTATATAGATAGATATATATAAAATATAGAAGATAGATTATTAATACGTACTTTACAAACATAAAGATATAATAAAACATTTATAAACAAGAATGAACTTATATATTATATACTTATGTATCATATTGATATGTACCTTAGCCTAGAACAGTTATTCAGTCATCGATGGGAAGTTTTCTATCTAATAAGCCTCGGAATATGTATAAAAACATTAAACATTTGTAGCTGTCTTAATATTTTTCACAGGTACTTAAAAGCTTAATAACTCCAAACGGACAGCAGTAGCAACAAAGCTGTCATAACAAATGTTGTTCCAAATGAAAAGACCTATCTAATGATATATATCATGTTGCTATTGGAGGGTGGTCCCAGAATGCCCATTCTCCTTTGTATTATGATTTCATCCACATACTTTAGAGCCGTTTGGTTCGCGGACTGTCAGGTTCACAAGAAATTTACTACCACGAACACTCAGGTTGTGGAATGATTTTCCGTCTAAGGTTTTCCAAAAGGACTATAGCATGGGTTTATTCAAAAAGGGTATTCTGAAGCATTTAAAGGGTTTGGCAGCACGCAGGTAACATCTCTGATGCTACAGGCGTCCATAGGCTGCGGTAACCGCTCTCCACCAAGTGGGCCGCAAGTTTGTCTGACAACTTGGTAGTATAAAAAAATTACCACTCTTTACGTTCCCACTGCTGGGACAAATGGATTTGTCTCTTGATGAGAGAGATTAGGTCTTAACTCGCTGGCCAAGTGCGCGCTAGTAAATGTCTAATAATAATTATATATGTATTTTAATTTTAAGTAAAATGATATTTTATTTTTTAGGTGAATAAAGCTTTAAATTGTTACCAAAATAAGACATACCTGTTGCATCCTCGACGAGGCTAGCCTATCGTCGTCTCTAGGGTCCCGCGAGGAGGGCTGGCCCGGCATGTGGGGGGGCGGCGCCGGGCCCCCCGGCAACAGGGGGGGCTTGATGTCCGCTGGAGGGGGGAGTTCCACCTGCGAAAACAATATTAGTTAAGAGGGCTCTATTTTCTGCATTTAGACTAGTTATTAAGTTGATCATACAGAAAGAGGCAGCTGCCGTCTTCTGATATACAAAAGTCTTCGATAGAGGACACTCGTGTTGAACCAGAGATGGTATACCTAGGCCGGAATCACACAGCCAGCACACTGTGCTGTTATTATTAAATATTTTTTTCTTGTAATATGGGTTGTTATGATGATCAGAATATTAGAAAGTGGAAAGAAGTCACTCAGTTAGCACTAAGCCAAGACTAATCGCGTTACTTTAAAGTTTAAATGGAAAGAACTCATTCAGTATCAAACTAAATATCAAGTAAACTTACCTTATGCGCTGGTGGTGGTAAATGCGGGGGCGGTAACGGGCCGGCTCCGGGGGCAAAGAGCAGCCCCCCCGCGCCCAGCAGCCCCCCCGCCCCCGGCACGCCGCCGCCGTGCAAGCCAGAGGCGTGAATCTGTTGCTAAGGGAAATTACTCGCTGTAGTTCTGATCAAGTTTAAACTTGGAGATTGGTGGGTTTATTTTTTTAAAAGATTAATGAGAACATTTTTCTAAACACATCTAGAATACACAAAGCTTTAATGCTACTTAGAAACCAAGTGCTTGCATACAATGAAATGTGAAGTTAGGAACACAAAAATGCAAGCATGTACCCAGGATTAGTATCGTAAAGGTTTCTGATTGACTGATGAAAACATACAAACAAACTCACAGATATTAATTATTAACTTCAATTAAAAAATTGAGTGCATATTCTTTTTCAATATAAGTTTGTTATAATTTAATTAATCGGGATATTTCTGTACTAGTTTGATTATATAAGGATTTTGTTGTCAGTTTGATCCTTTATGCACAACCCTGGAACATCCCTGCACGGCAACATAATGGTTAATCACAACATAAATTCACCAAGCAAACTTCAACGAACTTACGAGCAACTGCTGGAGGCCTTGTTGCTGTTGCTGCTGTGAATATTAAATAATAACATTTACGACAGACCTTTTCCCACATAGTCCTATAACTTTATGAATGAATTACATAAACTATTCATTATTATTAGAAAACCAGTGCAAGTGATCTCCATTGTTGAAACTATAAAACAATTTGTCGATAATGTAGGTTATAGGAACTTAGTGAGAAAAGCCTGTATTGTAAGCAAACTTCATACTTTATTGTATTTTTCTAATTTATTGGTCAGTGAAAAAATAACACAAACCAGCACTTTATAATTTACTGTTACATAAATATATGTTACACATGGTATGCATTGTTATTGGCTTAATTTGGAATATGATAATGAATGAATCATTATCATGATGAATTCATAACAGTCAGTAACCAGGATAACTTATAATAAGGTTTTACATTTTATTTTGTAGTACTTAATTGTGACAGATTAGAATTCTAACATCTTTATAAATGTGTTAATGATTGTAAAGTAACAGGTGGTCTGGTTGTTTGGAAAGTAGTAATTTACATACTTAAGTAAATATTAAAACACAGCAACAAAGTTGTTTATGTATAATTAGAATTGAATTATAGTGAAAACTTGAGTTATATTTTTAGTAGTATGTACTGTTTTTTCCCCAAATATAAAATAACCTGACCACTGATTGTTTGCCTGTCTGTAACACCATCCATTAAACATAATAACCAATTATAATGCAGGACTTCTTGATATTTACATCAAAAGTTCAACTATTTACTTATAATAGTAATATTGAATACATAACAATGTATTATCAAATAAAACTTATCTCCTATAACCAATATTCTAAACAGAGTATCAAATGAAAGGGCAAGAAAATACTTTTTTCTCTTACAAGACATATTAATGTAACCCGAGATCTATCTAACCCATTAACAAGATGATATCAGTATGACATCTAAAAACTTACCCCTATAATTGAGTTTAGTTCAGACATAGTAACCTGCTTAGCTCTTTCCACAGCTGAGGCGACTTGCTGCTGATGTTCTTGTGATAGAAAAGGCAACACTTGCCCTATTATAGCACTGAGCCTCTTTGCAATCTCTGTCTGTAATTGTAAAATTTTTATTTTTATTTCTAGATAAAAGAACATCCAATTGAAATATTTATAGAGCTCTTGTGAGATACTAACCTGTTTGTGCATTTCCACATTCAAGCCATAAGACATTTCATAGTACTGAAAATGATAAATTGTTAAATAAAATACTTAATACACAGTGAATTATAGTGAAAATCTAACCAGATATTACTATGTAAATCATGAAATCTCTCAGTTATCTAGATCAAACATTAAATATTTAAGCAGAACTAATCTTGTTTTTTCACTTTTATCATTGTTTGCATATATTCAATAGTCTTATTCAATATTTGCATACAAATCATGTTTATGAGGGCCTTTTATGTATCTATGCCTGTTATAAAAGTTTAATTACCATAACATAATGCCTTTGCATTTCCGTCTTGTCATTGGCCAGTTTCTCACATTCTAATTTCAATCTGAAAACAATGGTTAAATTCATTTTTTAGAAAGCATTAACAGATAGATACCAATGGCACTAATTTATTAGTTTAAATGAAATAAGTAGGTACTTACGTATGGTACTGGGCTTGCAAGAAGTTGAACTCTTCTTTGATTCTTTCTAATGTGTCTGCTATTGTGAACTTTATGGGTCCTGAAGGAGGTTGAGGGCCCTGCAGTTTAAAAAATGTTTAATATGTCACCAAATGCACTGAAATACTTGAATATTTTGGGTGTGAGTTCAGACAATTATATTTCAGTTGTTCTAAACCAATGAGTGTAAACATTAGCAATATATTTCAAAAAGCGAGCATGTATTTATATTTTAAAATAGGGTGTCTGTATAATAACAATAAATAGAGCCATAATATACGAACCCTCACTGCAGCTGCCGGGTGGCGCGCGGCTGTAGGGTACATTTTTAATAATTTTCCAACGATGTTTATTAAAATCAATTGAGTTTCTCATTAAATTCGTAAGCCCACACAATCAGCACCATCTCAATTAATTTATCACTGCACACCGATGCTGTAACGCTTCGAAAACCGGGGAGCCCGACTTACGCGCTAACAATGATATGCACAAACTTTCCTCAAAACTTTAGAAGCCACGCTCATCCTATTGGCATTGAACACTTTTTAATATTGATAAGTTAATCACATTATGCTTAGAATAATTCTGTACATTTTCTAATTGTTATATCCTTTATTTTTATCAAATATCAGTAAAATTTTATTGTAAACCAGCTCCAATCCACGCCGTAACTTTTGTTCAACTCAACTGTCATGTCACGACCAATTTTTAAATCAATCAAGCTGTCACACAGTTAGCATACTGTATTTTATGTCAAAGTCGGAAATTTCAGTATATCATAGTTGGATCGTTATGTCAAATCGTATTGGACGCTGCGCTAGCTAAATTGTTTGAACCAAAAACAGCAAGCCAAGAAGAAGAATCAGTTTTTCATTTGGTTAATGATGATTGTGTTGTCTAATGATACATATAAATGCTTAGGATCACGGCTTAAGATTGTTGGGTGTCTGGGTATCTTTGTTATGTCTTTATGCTAAATCAGCTGAAAGGATTTAGCTAAAATTTATAAGAGTTAAAGATAAAGAATTATTTATTGTGAAACTGTGTAAAAAGTAGGTCTTAAATTATACATAAAGAGTATCAACAGCTTGCCCACTTGGAGCGAAAAGAAAACTTGATAGATCCATTCGTTTTGCAGTGGAATATTTTGTGTGGATTTCAATATGGGTGATGAATGGTTATAATATTATGTGTTATATGATAAGTTCGTATTCGTAACTAAATTTTAGCAAGATAATTTACAGAAAAAAAAACAAAGTTTGATTTGTTTTAATAGTAAACTAGCTGACCAGCCCCCAGCTTCGCTCGCTTATGCTCATGTCATAATATATGTAAAACAAAAAGCACCTAAATCGGCTCAGCCGTTCTTGTTTTATAAAAAATACAACGTAAAGTGTAATTTTTAATAACAAAAGATTCATAGCAAAACAATAAATATTTGGGAGGCCGCACGATACAGATAAATGACCGACACCTTAGAGACACCGACTTCTCAAGTTTTCAAAGAAAACTTGACATTGAAATTGCTTTGAGTCAGGCAGTGCCTGACTCAAACGTTTTTACAATACTGGCAACGTTTTTACAATACGTCAATTATGAATGACGTTTGGCTTGATGTTTTTTTTTAAGTTGGCAAGGCAATTGTCATTATTCGTATCGTAGCGTTCGCTTGCGGTGCAGCTGTTTTGCGTTTGCTTGTGATTTTGCGAGCTTTTCGTTGCAGTATCGAAGTGTTTTGAAATACAATAACTGGTTACTCTATAACTTGTGATTGCGTGGGTTTTCAATGAATAGTCAGTGAAGAAAGTGCTGATGTTCAAGTGATATTTCTATTGTGATTATTATTTGCGTAGCTGGGAGAACCATCATGGATTTCAAAACAGTCATTTTCAACGCAGCTCGAGATGGGAATCTTACGCGACTCAAAGTAAGTATCTAAAATATGTGCAACGTTTATTTATTATTTAGATTTATAAATGCACCCCCGGATCTATTTTTGACTATGTTTGTATGAACATACTATTGATTGTTATTTTCTCAGGAAGATGTGCTGCTTTTCGTTTGAGTTATCCCTATATTTATTTAGCTCCCCGTTCAATACGCTGCTGCGTAGGTAATTGCTGATAAGCACACTGTTGGTACCTAACTTTTTGTGGTAAAATACATATAAACATTATTATCTTATCATATCAACAAAAATAGATATCTAAATTAGAATTCAAAACACCAATTAATTGTTCTCCTTCGAATTACTTGTAAAATTATGACCATACTACAATATTTTATAATTGAATTAGTATGATTAGTTGTAGTGGGTAAGAAAATTACCTATCTTTATTTTTGGGTTAGGCCATTAGAAATATTATCATTAAAATTAAAACTAATAAGCTAACACATTACTACATTAATAATAATGCAATATATGTTTATCTTTTTCTTATTTATCATGATTCAAATCCATAACACAAGCTTTGTTTCTCCAAGATCAAGTACTTAAATCATAAATATGTTTTAAGTAAATTAATCTTATGTTTAGAATTGATTTTATAATTAGAATCATCTTTTAAGTACTATAATAAAATGTTTATAGAAAACTCATCACTTTAACATGGGAATTGTGAGTTCTAAACCCTCTTTACATTAACTTACTACATTATCATGTCCATGTAACATCCCTCAATTTAACTATGAACTCCCTTAAGCATTGAAATTAATTGGCTACATTCTTTTGTTTAATTAGGATTCCTTGCACATGTTGACTATTGTTGACCATGAAAAAATAAGTAGGAGTCTCCTTTATCTTATCACATATAAGTTGCTCACAAACATTTGAACTGTCCTTCTCTACAATTAACGGTCACTCTCTATAATAGGTATGTTGTCTTAGAAATGAAACATTAAAGAAAACTCTCCATGCTTTAACCTGCACTTACCCAATAATATCAAATAAAATAAAATAATTATTACTGGACAATCCACACATCAAAATCTAGCCCCATGGTAAGTAACATGAGGCAGGTGTTACAGTACTAGCATATGATATAGGTACAATCATACAATTGTGTGTTGTGGTCCATATGCTATAATGGTGAATGAAAACATCATGTGGAATCCCACTGCTCACACACATATATATGTATAGTAAAACCATTCTAAAAATGAACTTCCCTCCACAAAACCGTGATGATTTCAACGTGTGAGAGGAAATACAGAAAAACAGAATACACAGAAAAAAAAATACAGAATTCGGTAGAGGGGCGTTCATTTTAGAAATGGTTTTACTATACTTATAATATACTTCCGCAGAGTTAAGCAAGGGGACAATGCACAATACACTCCATAGCGAGATGTCAGTGTAGATCCTATTTCCCACACAACAAGTTAGAATTAGAATTTACCCCGAAGTGTTTACTTAGCCAACACAGCATATTCCAGATTAACATTAAATCAAAACAACTGTTTTTGATTTATGGATGATCCATAGAAACACTTGTAAAGCAAATTGTAATAATATATGATGACATAGAACTTACGACTATTTACCAGCCGATATGTATAGATAGGTAGCTAATGTTTACATTGTGTTATTTTATATACCGCTGCAAGATTTATAAGTTTTGGGAAATCTACTTAGCATTGTGATAAAACAAGAATGACTCATGGCGAACAAACACAGCATTAAATCTCTAAGAATCTAGGCATTATCATATTAAAGTCGATATAAGTACATTGTACGTAATGTTACGGGGAATCCAGCAAGCATAGAGCCGTCCGATGTTCGCTTTTAAAACTACCGTTACACCTGTAACTATGGTGTATAGTAATAGTTACTTTTACGCTTTAACTTAGTATGCGGTTAGACATAAACGTAAATTTAAAATAAAAAATAAAACCGTTTATTAAATACCTAGGAATCAGGAGTGTTTGTTTGCGGTACCGAACATTTACGAGTATAAACAGCACGATGCCCTCTTTACTGATTTAAATTAAGCTACCCAAAGCATTCGCTGCTTACTCACACTCCTCCTCGAAGCTTCTTCACAAATGGCGCGTTAAAATTAAACTCTGAGCGTGTTTAGCCAACCATAGTTTACGAATTCGGCTGGTTTAAGATCATCAGCGTGAAGTGGCACGTGCATCGCATATGCAAATATTAATCAATTAGCAGTATAAAGAGCATCTAAAGTTAATAGAATAATTTGACTAAATACAAGGTTTTCGTGAAGGTTAGGCGACGAAATTGATACCTAGGTCAAACAGCGAGAGAGGGCCAAAACAGAATTTGGAACGATTCACTTGGTACCCAAAATACACAACTCAGAAAACAATAACACAAAGCTCAAAAGGTTCTACAGTCACAATGGACAAATGAAATATCCAGTGCGGAGGTTTAGTCATCAAAACCAACTAACTAAGGATAAAACAGTACTTTCAGGGTATTTGACTTTGTTCTCATCGCTGCTACGCCAAAATTAGAGCACAACATGGTCTTCTATTTTGTCGCCGGTCACTGCCGTGGTTCACTGCTTTGTCCGATCGAAGTGACTCAGTTCCTTGTGCACACTGTAGCTTCAGACTATTTAGGCCACGGCAGACAAGGAAGTCTCGTTCTCGAGTTTTTGTTATGTTACGTTTTCCTACAATTGGCCTTTGTTAGAACATAACACAGTTCTTTGGACGGATGCCAAAGAACGTGTTAGGCAACATGGCGACAACTCACATTGTCTATCAACCAGATGATGCGAATATTTTGCTTTTTGTTTGGTAAAATTCTGGTCATCAGCGATAAATTACAATAATTGGGATATGGTGAGAATTTACTTCTATTGCTTTCTATATTAAACTGGGCTCTACCCGATTATGCAGACCGTTGACCTCATCCGGGACAATAAACTTCTCTCAGTTGGCTATTTTCACCTGTGATGGCCTACAAGCCGTATTTTCTTTTCTACGTTTCCTTATTCTCGGCCTTGTATTTTGTTACTAATCGTAGATGAAGTGACTTACTACTTTTACGCATGTATTTTCCTGTTTACGAGGGTTTGTATTTAAATAATTAACCTACATACTCCCTAAGTCTTTAAATAAAAGTACCTATCATCTGTGGTTTTGAGCCTGACTTTTCCTGTTATATACTTACCTATCTAAATATTTTATAGTTTATTCTAACATACCTAGTAAATCTTTATTAATATGCAGTATCTTTTCTCTTCATAGACAAATTTAAGTCGTGGAATGATTTATGTAGTGAGATCAAGATCCGAGTTCCTAACTGTATTCGCAACAGTACCTGTTGTAACTAAACGGTATTGCATTCTCGCGCCACACGAATTTTAGTTTGCCGAGGCTTATGCAAGCTTTGCACAAGCAGTGGGCTCAGTTATTTCGTCTTTGGAAAGGTTTGTCTGTCTGTACCGAAAACGGTCAATCTAGGCTATTTCGTCATGGATATCTGGTGCCGGCCATTTCTTTGCGATTTTGATACTAATTTAGCTCTGGTTATTAAGAATATCTTGTAAGTAGGTATGTGTTCGTCTTTTTTGTATGTTTTAGAATGGAACTATTAAGATAGGACAGAACTCTCTCCACGCGAGTTTGACTGGCCTATATTTTATTAACTAGTACTCAAACATGTCAAATTTGTATTAATTGCATAATTGTGTAGGTATTACATTACAATGCTTATATAAATTAGATATGCACATTAGTTACTTTCCATTCATATGACCATTGATAAGGACTGTATAACGATAACCTTTGTTACTGGGTAATGCTTTTGTTTACTTTATGATTGTGTTTAATTGCTGCACTTAATAGAACAATAGTCAACTTAATATTATCATCCTCTCCCTTCCCTTTCCCACATTATGTATGGACTTTGCACAACATGTTCTTTCCTTACATTTCCCTCTGTCAGCCGTGATTATCTACTCTATATTCACTTCTTTCTTACACATGTCATCCTTCACACAGTCCATCCATCTTTTTTTTGGTCTACCTCTTCTGACATACCCATCTACACTTATCCTTAAAGCTCTTCTCGTTTCATGTCTTGTACCTATTTCTTCTCATAACATGACATAACCATGACCATACAATAGTTTACTTAATATGTTTTCAGTTATGATAAGGGGATCGAGTAGGCAAAAATAGGCAAAACATAAACTTCACCTTTTTTATGTTTTTGCAACATTGTACGAGCAACAGGAAATTGCTTGATATATTGCGTACTATAGAATAACCATAAATAATAGCAATTATTTCCGTCAGATTTGTTGCTTTCATTAAAATTTATAATTTTACATTTGATAACTACTTATTTAACTGAAGGTAACTAATATATTTTGATACTTTTGCCAACGACGTTTTTGTAATAATATTGCAGGAGAATCGGAGCTACATTTTACTGTTGTTTTCAAGATATTTTACTCAGGCGATAAATATGTATTTAAGTAAATTGTATAATTGAATACATTACTGTATGTAATTTGTTTAATTAAATTTATTATTACTAAATATCTCAAAGTTTCATGTTATTTTGCACATTTTATAATGTTAAACAAATTAATGTTAATTGGTTTCAAACAACCTAAGGCTCGGCTGTTATTTTAGTAAGATGCAAAGATATCGAAAAGGTCTCATACATATCCGAGGAATAAAACTGAGTGGCGAAATACAAACCTTGAATTCTTATTAAGTTCATCTCAATTTTGTTTTCGTCAAGCTCTCGTTCTACATCGGATTTGTTGCGTCTACATTTCATCATAATGAGAGCCAGTAAGGCGATCCAGTCACGATTTACGGAGTTAGCTTAGACTTGTCATTATAACTCAGTAGATACTAGGAAGGCAAAACTTTATGTTGCTCCGTACCTTTGTTCGATACAACTGTTTAATGTTCCTAGAGTATCTACCTTATTAGGCAAAAAAAAAATAGCGTTTGAATGTGCCTTACTTTGTGCGGATTTGTTAATTGGAATGTCAATGTATTTTATGTGTAGTACTAACCAAATCTAAAAAAATATCATATTAATTAATGCATGTGCACATGTCATACAATCATACACAGTCATATAAAATCACATCATTTCACCGCTAATATTTATTATCACTACAATATGCTTAAATGACTAAATAATTTAGCTGAAAAGGGTATTGTAATATTACCACAAGCATTGCCTTTTTTGGAATAAATCCATATAATCAACATTCATATGTAAAAGTTACGAGCTATTCTGATATCCGGGTAATAAGCTAGTTCTCAAATGTATGTTTACTGTAATTCCGTACCAATGTCTAAGTTTCAATATAGTTTTGTCTTTATACCAATTACGGTATTAATATTATCGTAGGTGCTACAAGACACTGAACATTAATCACTTAATATCACCAAGTTTGTACTACTTAACTACTCCGAAATAATTTTATCATGATTACTTTCTACTTAAACCGACAGAAATAACTTAAAAAATTAGAACTTCTGTGAAAACAATGGAAAACAATCCACTTAAATAAGTATACTGCCTCTGCTACTAAACTAAATAAGAATCTAGTATGACCGACCTTCTAAAGGTTCATGATGTTATTGCCATCAGACTATGAATAGTAAAATGTAGAAATTATCTCTCTTGCGTGCAGAAATTTATTAACGATTTACTAAATGGATGTCGTTCTATTTTCTCAGATCTATATTTCATTCCTTAACTCCAGAATATTTTGGCAGGCGTGGTACGAAACCAAGCATTGAACTCATTAAGAAATAAGAATATAATATACGAAAAGTAAATCATATACATAATTATGAGTCACAAGTATAATTTATGTACAAGATTTACAACTAAGTATTTAATTACTTATACAATAATTTATGAGTAATAATAATTTACTGACAAAATGACTTATTTAAGTTGATGCATACCTACATTTAGAATTAGTAATCATTAATTTGTAAATTTATTTATATATTTTAAGGTAATTAGTAAATTAGATTATTTATATTGTATTCGTCAATTGCTCACCAATATTATACTAAGTATCTCTCAGAAGTTAAGCCTTTCAAAGTTAAAATACTCTACTGGCAAATTATTACATACTTTTAAATTGGACGTTTTATATTAAGTATTTAATATGAACACTCCGCTGCTACTATGGAATTCTTTTGTAATTTATCATCCGTAATCCTTTGCAAAGACTTAAGTAAACTTTCTTCTAATGTAACCCCGTTAAATACAGCTGGTTTTGTTCACGTATTGTATAACCAAACGAAATCCTAGTCAGCGTGGAAATTCACGATGGCATTTTATTTAATTGACGTGTTTTTGCTGAGCAGGATTTTGTACCGGTTTGTCACAGCTTTTTGCTGCGATTTTTAAATTCGTCAAAACAACTTTGTGGTGACGTAAGTAGGTAAATTTATGTAGACTTGATTAGCACTTTTACTTGTTAAATACCATTAAGGTTTTACCATTATAGGGTGTAAAAACTTTTGATTTGTGGTTTGATGCATTCATATTAAATGGGAAATTCACGAACATTTTTAAACATTGAATATGGTCAACTGGTTCATTCCAGTATGTGGGACATCTTCAATTGATCAAATCAAACGTATAAAGACTTTATGAAGGTTCCGTATTTGTCTACGAAACTCTAAAAAGGTTCATGGATTTCCCGTTTATTCTATTATTAATTAATTATGGAGTCGATAGAATGCTTTTACGTAATTTAATATTCTCATTAAAAAGCTAACCACAATACAATTTCTAACTACCTTATAAGTATTTACCCTTGTAGTTTCTATTTTTTGCATTGACATTATGTGAAATTCATTGAAATTATTATTGTTGCAGGTAAGTTTAACCTTCTCTGTTATCTTCTCACACAACGAAATTCTGCTTCCAGGATGAGCGAGTAAGAGTAAGTAAGCTGCACCATCCACTAAATATTTTTCCATTTATCTTGTTATCTAAAAGGTCAAGATTTGGTCACGCAGACACAGCCTAAGTTTCTTAGAGCTCTGCTATGCTATGAAGATATAGAACGTTAGCAACATTATGCTTTGTTTCAATTCCTACTACTGGTTTCCATAGGTACATAGCTTATTTATATTTATATAATTTTTTATAATAGATATTTCATCAAAATTACTACAGAAAGTTAAGTTATATCTAAGGAAGCCCTACTAAACAGTGGAACTAGTACAGCAGTGTCGTAAATTCGCACACCTCACCACAACCGGTACATATTTCAAGGTCTGGAGGTCACTGTGCCGTGTAGGTCGCGGTAGAAACCACACGCACGTGATTACCAAAAGGAGTAGTGGATTGGTTGGGCTTGAAATCGTAACGTAGGAATTTCATCGTACAAATTTCACATACGTAGGTAGGTACCTAGTTTGCAATTGCCATTAACTTAAGAACACGTGGATCACAGTAGTAGTAATAGTAGTGTGGTACTATCCCTATGCCGGCACTACAATGCTATGTAGATTGTAATGTGTAACATAAAATGTTAGTTAGAATTAAGCTTGAATGGCGAAGTAGATGAAATTGAGTAAGATTCATAAAAAAGACCACGGGTCTAACTATAATTTAATTAGATCTTACTCGTAACTTAACAAATCTTATTGAGTTTGGTGTGATCTTAATTTTGCGTGTAATGGTATTATTATGGTGGAATTGGTGGATGATAAGAATAGATTACAAGACAATAGTAACAAAAGAATAAATTCAATGTACGAGTTCTCGTACGTCATTCTCGAACTATTGTCTAAAATAAATATACTCCTAGATCAGCTGGTACAAGTTTCCTCATACATTCCATACCAGTATTATCCACTTAATGCAGACGCAAATGGTAAACTGTATAAGTAGATCCCTTCCATGGAAAATGATTAAATTCAAGTTTCCTAATACGAATTACAAAGACATTCCTTCATTCTGTCTTTCTGCGCACTTATACTATTCTACTTTTCTTCTCTCTCTCCATTGTCTTTATTTAAAATGTTTATCTATTTATTACTTCAGTACATCTTTTACATAATTATAATTTGTTAAACGGCTGTATCGAAATGAATGTTTCGAATCAACAGATATTTTAGAATTCCTCTAATTTGAAATCCATCTTGGTGACACACATACATGTATACTTACCTAAAGATAATTTATTTATATTATTAAATCTTAAGGCCCCACTTTTAAGAGACCCTAACGACTATATAATTATATTAGACCTGACATATTAGACACTAACGACTAAATTAAGATAAGACCATGCCTAATTCTTCAAACCATTTTTTATACGAGATTGAACACTTTTGCGTCTAAATAAGAATAAAACTATTGTTGTAATAAAAGGAAACTATAGAGATGTATTTGACACAATGACACTACGGAAGACGCATCAGATAACAGAACGGGCCTTGCTTGAACTGATAAATGAATCTTGGCCTTGTACGGTCATTGATTGTTCAGACACAAAGCGATTGATTCGAACGATCACATCACCGGCAACATTACCTGAATTCACAATCGAATTTCCAATTCAAAAATAAGACAATGCGATGCGATGCAATTACAAAGAATCCACTGAGACACGAAATGAAACTGGACTTAATTGATTTGTCTTGGTCTCCATAACGATTGCGTGGAAGCAAAGCAACAATACTTGTAAGATTCTATTACTAACTACTTTTGACTCTGTGAATTTCAGATATTGTACTGAGAAAAGGTATATATTTTTAATTGTTTAGTTTAAACTTTATATGAATTAAAAGTATACAAGTATGTAACGTAAACATTTTATCGTTCAATCTTCTTGTTGAACATATTCCTCGAAACCATATTTAATTATACAAGCTTGAGGAGATTCCTGCGATATGAGATAATTCTCCACGCTCACGTTTTGTATCATGTTTTGATGGTTAAGATATAATGGAAACTACTTACGTTAATAGATACTGACGTGGAAGACCACGTCAGTATCTATTAACGAATATATAAGAATAATAATGTTTTTTTTCTGACGTAGTCCTCTTAAATTCTCTTTTTGGAAGTAATCTTGTGCGTTTTATTACAGTTTATCTCTAATGAATTAGTTTTCTGACCTGTTCTTCCTTAGAAGATCTTAAAAAAAGATTCAAGATCTTAAGAAGATATTAAAAAAAAATAACTATGTAAAAATAAATAAATAGCATGTAAGTTAGTATGTTAAAGTATTCGCATATAAGATAATTCCATAATTTGTATTATGTCGCTACGTGAATACCTAAACTACCTGTTTAATTTTAACATTTTCGCGACCTTAAAACTTAAAATCTTAATGATATTCATTATGGTCTTCCTTATTATTTTTACTTACAATACATGACCAGAACTCGCACCTCCCACATAGATATTAAATTGTATGTACGATTAACTTCAATTTGGTAAACCAGTTGCCTTCTGACAAAAGGTCAGACCACCAGATAATGAGGCTTTCTTTCGAAATTTGGCAAAACAGGAAGATCGCGGTTCACGAAACTTTTTGCGATCTTAATTGAAGCCGTCGACCTCTGCGTACCCACAAACCATAAAGTTGACCATTGCGGCTAACCTTTGTTGTTGACCAAGAGGCGTAAAAATGAACTAAGGAGTGGCGTGAACTGAAACTCTTTCAGCAATGCTCGTTAAGTATTATTTATATGTTATTGCCTTTAACTTCTATACCACACTTCAATGACGGCAAGCTCGGCGATAAATCTAAGTTTCTAACGCTTTCAATAGCGTTCGCGTCTTGCTTTTCATTCAGTATATTCTGTAGAGTGGCTTCCAATTACTGCATTGATGGCGAGAAATGGTGGCGGCCATAGATTACGTTGCCACAGGTGCATATTATGTATTTATGTTTTAAACTTGTTTTATTTGAGTACAATCTTTATTGGCCTGTGATTGGCACTTAATTACTAAATGCATTCGTATTTAAATTGTTCAATTTGACAATTGTAGCTCTATTACTGTGTAATTGCTAGCAAGGAGTTATCAATCTAAGGAACGAAGATTACACGTGCTAGTTGCACGTGCCGAATAATCAGCCGGGCAATTACCCTTTGCTGGCTTACCATTTCGTCATTATTGATGCCAACAAGATAACTTTTAAGCCTCGAGCAGACCGGATGCGTATATGTACACGTAAGGGTAGACGTGCACGTACCACTGAGTTGTAATGTATGGGAATGTATGTGACAGGACACACCGCTTGCGTGACGTAGACGTGCGCATAGACGTCATGTGTAGCCCTACGCAATGCAGCTCCCATGACACAAACAGGCTGCGTGACTTACGCCATGCCTTACGCAGAACAGAGCGGCAACGTCGCATTGATGACGTTGTATTCAATGGCGCGCCATTATGGACGTCACACCGAACATATTTGAACACGCACGTACCTTTGCAGTGCGTGCGAAATTACTGTCAGTTGTATTTTATTACAAAATGAAGGCGTACGTATCTGTATCTATGGAAACGGGACGTGTTTGTTGACACCAAAAATGGCGGTTTGTTTATTATTTGTATTTTTACAGTCGGAATTTAACGAAATTCTCCATAATACGAATTTTCCGGATATATGTTGTCGACTCAGAATCAATATTTTTTTATGTTTCGTTTCCCTGCACGAAATTATTAATATAGAAAAAGTGATTTTTATTTTGTTTTGATTAGTAATTAATAGCGATAAAAAAGAAAAACTTATTGAAATTGTGCATAAATATGAATGTTTATACAGTCAAATCATTGTATATAGGTACATTCCGTTCATTTATATCATGGACCCATTTTTTTTGGACAAGCAGAAGTCATAATTTATTCGCGTTCCCACTGCTGGGACACAGGGACTTCTCTCTTAACGAGAGAGATTAGGCCTTAATTCACCACGCTGGCCAAGTGCGGGTTGGTGAATGACAAATGTCCTTCAAACTTTTCAAAGTTCTCAGAACATGCCGGTATCCTCACGATGTTTTGCGTTCACCGTTAGAGCACGTGTTTTTTACAGCACACATATTTTTCCAAGAAGAAAAATCAGTGGTGCGCGGCGGGGTTTGAACCCACAACCTTCGGAATGAAAGTCGAGTATGCTCCCACTTAGCCAACACGGCTGTAAAAGTGTGTCTGGCAAGCAGAAGTATTCTGGCACAATAGAAGTAATATAGCTTCTTCCTCGACAGATGAATTACTAGAACAGATGAACTCCATATACCCAATCTTCGTAACACATAGTGCACAACACCTTCAAAAACAGTAATATGGTTGCTGGAGCCGGGCACGAGGCATGCGTTGCGTTCACAGCTCTATTGCGTAAGCGTCAGGGTAGACGTATCCGTAGCTCGGTGTGACATTGGGTTACGTCGTAAGCGGGCGCGTGACAACGACGTGGTTACGTCGATGTCACGCATACGCATCCGGTCTGCTCCAGGCTATCATAGTTAATTTCGTAGGTACCTACTTCAAGAAGCTATCCTAAAAATACTTGATACTGTGGGGTAAGTCTCTTTTGTGGGACCAAAAATTGTTTTTTATTAACTATGTTTTCATCTTAAGTTTTGAGATAGGTTTAGTTAAATATCTATATTGGAGGATGTGTTCATTACAAAATAACAAGCAGTTCGTTCCATTTCACTCACTTAAATAGAACCGTTAATCTGTTTTTGTTTAAAAGATCTAGGCAACTTAATCGTAGTTTGTCTTACTATTCTTAAAGTTCTCTGGAATGTGAGAAATACAATGATCTACTGGGTGATTGCGCCTACAGGTATTCAGGTGAACTATGTATTAATTGGTACTATTTCAAACCAGTTTTGCAAACAAAAGCGTGACACATAAATTTATTTATATGGACAAGGCACTCTTGATTAATATGGCGCCTGCATTGTTGTAGGTGTTTTGATTGATTTTACTAGTCATTATTACAATGTGAATGGTCAGTAAGAGTTAGCCAGATAAGTTGAGTTAGATATTTTTGTTTACGATCGATTGCTCTTAAAGTTGTATTTATAGATATTTTGCAAGTATGCAAGTCCTAAGTACTTGCATACGAATCGGAACGACATTTAGGTAATTATATTTTGTGTTGGTTGTTATTAATTAACTGAACTGACCCTTAGCTGAGAATGAAATTATATTTATGTATTACAATATAGCAGAAATGTTTTTTTTTGCAGTTGCTTTAGGTGTCGAGTGTAGACCGCAGTGGCATTATTACGCTGACTTTTTTTGTATTAGGTAGGTTTTACTTACAAATTATAATTAGATCTTACGTATATAAAATTATTTTCACGCTAGTCGTTGTTCACTATTATCCAAAGCAGTTTTTTTACATAAAAGGACTACGCAATAAATATCAATCATTCATTTCCGTGATACTTCTGGCAAGTGTATTATGGTGCAAATTTTTTGCACGTGTACAATACTAGTTATCGTACCCACAGCTGATTTGCTGATAAAGTTTATTACGTAGTTAAGACTTGGTGTTTCTTTCTGACTAGTAAGATAATTAATGTGATATTTTGCGAACAAAATAATTTATTTTGCCTAGTGCTCTCATGAGTATTTACATAACTTCCTTATTTTCATATCAACGGGAAATCCCCGAACTAGATGATGGAAAATGTCAAAGTCAGTATCCAATACGCGGTACATCTTCAGGGCTGGTAGGGCACATTTCACGAGCGCTTGTCGGTCCGCAGTGTATTGATAACTTTTGTGATGTGAAGCTTCACGATGTTTTTTATTAAAATGTTATAAAATTACAAAGTAAAATGAAATAAAGTTATTTTTAATTTAGATATACCAATCAACCGAAGCAAATTGTTTGGTAATAAAAAAGTATGAATGAGTTAAACTTGAAAAAAAGCAGATGCTATTTAGATTGACATGGTTTTTAAACCTAAATTCCTAAGACATTAATTCACTAACACAATAATATCGGTGTAGGTAATTAAAACAAAGTCATGTCTAAGGGGATTAAATAATTGGTTTTTAATTTCAATCTTAGTTAACCGCACAAGAGCAATATTTGTTTGCTATTACATCATTTCCATCGAGTATAATGGGAACAGGTCTCTTATTCGAGACATTCTATTAATTGTCGTTTTATAGGTTAAGTACCTGATCTGCCTAGAAACAACCTGATCGCAAGTAATTGTTAATACGAGTACTAGAGTAGGTATTTTTTTTTTTAATAATTTATAAAGAACGGACCGGAAAACGTTTTGTCTGCTTTCGTTCCTGAACAGTTAACCAGATAACATCATTGCATCTTTATTTCAGTCATTAATAGTTCAAGATATGCATGCATATCTTAACAGAATTAAAAGAATTAAATGCTAAACTTTAAAGATGCGAAGATTCCATGCATTGAGATAACGTTTCAATAGCTCGTTTTAGTTTTATTTAACTAAGTTGTAATGTGCGTGAGAAACAAATCTAGAATAGTTCCATCTCAATAGAGGTCAGTGTCATTTCCCACATTAATGTTATCATTATTATTTGGCACTTGCTCACGATGTAGACAATTCAGTATTGTTTTGTCCAGCGAGCTAGCATTAAGAGGTCGTTGTATTTATAACTACTTACTAACTGGCTATAAGAATTTTGTCAAGAAATTATAAACAGCCTTTATCCTAAGTCATTGTAATGAGCTATCAAGGGTTCGGTAAAAAACGTGAAAATCGGTCCACTAGTTACTACTTACTTTTCTAAGATTATCGAAACGAGTATATTTGTCATACTAGTCTTCCATATTTTAAGAGAAATTTTAGAAACCAAAATCTGCAGTCCATAAAAATACCTCATCAATCAATGTAATGTTAATGAATTACTTAACTCACAAACAATAATGTCTCCTATCACTTTCACTGGTGAATAATGAATAACTCAAGTGAAATCGTTTTACAATAGACTGTTCCGCTGTGTGGGTTGTCACAGACCAGAAATAAAGGACCCCGCGTCTCTTTGGTGCTGTACCACTTGCCTTCGCAAAGACAACAAGCAGTGATTCACCAGGGGTCGTGGTAAAATGGCTAATTCTCATGCGCTGTGGTTTGTTGCGCTAGGAAAGTATCTCGAAATAGAACGAGATAATTCGGATTAATTTAGTGTTGATAAGTGCCAGGTGTGATGCGCTTTAAACGGAACGGGGCCAATTAAAATAACTTCATTACTTCGTCCACGTATGGACCCCACATCCCTGTTTGGAGTATTTATTATCCGCCCAAAAATTGCTTTGTACTAAAGGAGATAATTACTAGTAAATCATTAATCAGACACTGGTGCATACCTTCACGAATAAAGTTAACAGAAAAACGTTAATTTGATTGTTACTTTTTGTTATATTTGGTAACTGTAACGTTAGTTTTTGCCCTCTTTCGTGTCTATTGCACAGAGCAGGTTAATAGACTGCTGAACTTAGGATTAAACTTCACACTAATTATAGCCCAGTGAAGCGTTAAATTCGTAACAAGGTAACATAACATTATTAAGAACTATTTCTTTCAACACTATAAGAAGGAACACATTATAAGCGCTATCTCATGGTAATTTCATATGAATATGCTGAATCATGTTGTGGTTATACTGTAAGTAGCACAAAAAATATGTCGCGTTCCGTGAAATAAAGAAATCTGTAATTGTAAGTTAACGTGTCAGTCCATAGATAGTTGATTAGTGATTAGATACTGAGATAAAATTAATATCAAATTATTTTGTGAGTGTTGACGTGGGCCGTGTTCGAAAATAACTAAAATGCCTTACTTACCCAATGATAAAATAGTTAAAAGATTAGCTTTGTTTTTGTTTCATAATATTTCCTTATTTTATAGCTTAATTTTTTTGTTGCTATTAATATTATAATGAGATAGTAAACGTAGATGTTAAAAGCAGAACTTGAACTACTTACAAAAGACAAATCTAGGTAGATTTTGTCTATTGTAAACATAAATTTGATTGATATATTAACTCGTAATAGGTACTTAACTGTTTTCCAATTAATTATACACTTCGTAATAAGTATTGTGTCACTTTATTATATACTTTATTAATTATTCATGTAGTTGTCAGTTATATTACCTAAATGCATACACAATCAGTAAATAGTACTCGTATACGTTGTTGTTTTGTATGAATCAAAGAACACGGGACATGTGATGTGATATACGTAATTTGCAAAATTATAATTGGAACAATGAATGACATTTCGAATTTAATAGGCATGTGACATGAATTGAATGTAAATTACAAACTACCAATTACTTAACAATTTAGTGACACAGCCGGTAGAAACACGGCGAAAGTAGATTGTGCAATGCATCCAGCTCTGTTTCTAACCAGGAAATAAATAGAATTGTAACTGGGTTACTCGATGATAACTTATTCAGGCGGTTTGATGTTTTATCAGGTGTCGGAAATTGTGGCGAACTGAATATGTACAGACATTCTTTTATAATTATCTATTTTGCTTTTGTAGACTTCTCATTCTTTAGTTTAGTCAGCCTATTCTTAGTGGTTTATACTATGAGATAGGTTGACCCGTTGTTGGTAAATCATGATTTAATGATCTTCTGAATGAGTCCTGTAAATAATGGTATAAACACCGCAATGATTTCATTAACCCCATTCGATTGTTATTGTTACCTTAACCACACATTTATTTGTTTATTAGACCAGATAAGTAATTGAATGTTGAACGAGGTGTAGGTATGTTCAATAAATAAAAACTAATTTATCCATATAGACCAGTGCAGTTAGCTTCAAAAATGGTCAAATAAGGAAAAAAATAGTAGTAGAATGAAACCCATTAGAAAAGGAGGGGAATATGATAAAAATGAAAGGAAAAATAAATTACGGTCGATCTGAGTTCGGGAAGTGGGAGGGGGTGGGCTTTTAAGGGGAGAAAATGGTTTATCTCGATTTGCGGTGAAACTACAAGTCCTATGAAAAAAAGTTATATGGCAAAGTTGTAGGAAATATAAAGATCTACAACTTTTATTTCACAAGTTTTTTACATAACCTCAAAACTTATGTGAAAAATTCAAATAACCAAGTTTTTGGTTTTTTTTATTAATCTTTTTCAAAAATTGTTATTTTTCTACGAAATTTGGTGAAAACTTACCTATTTATGTCCTTAATACACTGTGATTTATTTGATTGAAAATATTATTGTTTTCACCTTATTTTGACTTAATTTTCAAAAATATAGACTAATTTTCAATCGAAAATTCACGTGTCAAAATATTAGCTTTTTTATAAAAATCGGTGTGCTTTATGTTCATTGAAATCTCTATTTTCTGATAATTAAAAAAAATATATACATTACGATAGTAAATATTCTCAGAAAATGCACAAAACCGAAACAGAAATTTGTATCATTAGGAACAATTGCATCATAAAAATATGATTTTGTCTTTTCAGACTATATAATAATAATTATTATATAATAATCTGTTTGTATAATGTGCAATAAGTCGGATTATAAGCAATTATATGAAATAAAAATTGCATTTTTATGATGCAATTGTACATAATGATACAAATTTTGTTTCGGTGTTTTGCATTTTCTGAGATAATTTATTATAGTAATGTATATATTTTTCTTAACCATCAGAAAATAGAGATTTCAATGAACAAACAGCATACCGATTTTTATAAAAAAGCTAATATTTTGACACGTGAATTTTCGATTGAAAATTGGTCTATTTTTTTAGTAATTAAGTCAAAATAAGGTGAAAAAATTAATATTTTTAATCAAATAAATTATAGTGGATTTGGGACATAAATAGATAAGTTTTCACTAAATTTCGTAGAAAATAAAATGTTTTTGAAAAAGATAGAAATAAAAAACCAAAAACTTAGTTATTTGAATTTTTCACATACATTTTGACGTTATGTAAAATAGTTGTGAATTAAAAGTTGTAGATCGTTTTATTACCTACAACTTTACCATATAACTTTTTTTCATAGGACTTGTAGTTTCACAGCAAATCGAGATAAACCATTTTCTCCCCTTAAAAGCCCACCCCCTCTCACTTCCCGAACTCAGATCGACCGTAATTTATTTTTCCTTTCATTTTTATCATATTCCCCTCCTTTTCTAATGGGTTTCATTCTACTACTATTTTTTTCCGTGTAAAAAATTAAAAACCCTGGTCTAATATGGTTTTGTTTTGTTTTGATCTACTAAATGCTATTTCATGACTATGCCGTGCCATAAAAAAAGTAGAACAAAAATCAATATATTTGTATATCTAAATATAATAGAAACAGTGAAGTAAATACTTAAAATCGCACAAGAATAGCTGATCTCACACAGACTGCATCGCAAAGTTTATTTTAGTTTAATCTAAAATGCAATGGGAATATCTCGCTAGCAAATCTGTTGGCGCAAAACTATGCAAGCTGCATCTGTCGTTACGAACGTTTAATTCGGGATCCATCAAGCTTGTTTAGAAACGAGTAGGAACGTGACTTGTTCACGTGATTCTAGTGATTGATAGTGTTATTTGAATTCACCGAAATGGGCTGTCGGTATAATAATACAATCATAATTATCTAGAGGTTCGATAGTCGTGCGAAATTCTACTACAAAAACAACAGCCTACTCTACATTTGTTTCCTCTAGGCGTTGTCTTAATTGAACACGATTTAGTCGTGTTTAGTTCATACGAACATTAATTCTCACAAAGAACAGTTCATGAGTGGATTTCAGAACGTCATGGGTAGACCAGTACGATTATCGGTTATGTGAATCCTTAATTTTGCTTTTGCTATTAGCGCCTTTTAAATATTGAGAAATGTTGAGGTTCTTAAAGTTCAGTAATTCTAATAAGATCTTATCGTTAAAATAAACCAAACAACGTTTTTTTTTATCTCAAAATATAGGTACAGCCTCATGTATCAGCATTTGTTCATAAAATTCTAATTAAAATTCTATTTAGTCTGAATACACTGTGTGAATTGTACAACGATAGTTATTTATTATCAATGTTAAAATATTCCTAACAATGTGAATGCGCACCTAACGCATGCAGTTTGTTTCAATATTTCTGTAACTGATAAGATAAGACCACAAGCGCAGGCTATCACCAGAGTAAACAACCCACTGCACACCTTTGTATTTTATTGTGTCAATGTAAGGGTGAACGTAGACCTACGCCGCATTCGAATTGAATTCGAATTCGTCTGGTGTTCTATGCAAACTCAAACTCCTGGTAGCTGCGCAGTCGCCGCAGTTAGCTACGAAGTTATTAAAAAACCGGCCAAGTATTTTAATGAAATGTAGTAGTTTATGACGTATTATATAAAAACGACTGATCTCGTACTGTCAGATCTCGTTCAATCCAATTTTCGTTGGTAGAACCCTAAAAACTACGTTGCTGCCAGGTCAGTGGTCACAGTAATATGCAACCTCTATAAACAGCTTCACTTGATGCGATACGATATTTCGATAGCACGGGAAAGTTTAACCGTGTAGGTTTAAGGTCGACTCACGCTAGACCGTGTCGGGTCCGAGCCGAGTGTCGGCCGTAGCACGGTCACGGAGGCGGTTCCGTGTCTAAAATTACAAAGACGGCCCGCGACGTGTCGGGTCCGAGCCGAGTGTCGGCCGTAGCACGGTCACCGAGCCGTTTCCGTGTCTAAACTGCATGAGCACTGTATAGCATCACTACCGACTGCTCGGGCGCAGCTCGGCGGCGCTGTATTCATGCAACGGGCCGTGGCCGAGCCGAAGCGGGACCGAGTTGTTTCCGAGCGATGTCCGTTTCTCGGGCGTCACTCGGTTGCCGCTCGGTATAGCGTGAGTGGGTTCATACAAAATGTATGAAATATTATTTGACCGTGCTACGGCCGACACTCGGCTCGGACCCGACACGGTGTAGCGTGAGTCGACCTTAAAACTGGGCTAGTAGGTTAGAAGTGTCTAATCATCTGGGTAAATGGAATACCAATTTAAGCTTGCAATGAACATCCCACACAGTACCAACACGAAAATTAATACTTTTCTAATTTCTCATCTAAGTAAGTTATTAACATAATTACTATCGAGTAAACATTAACATATGTAGAGCTAAACATCTTTATTATTTGCACGTTTTTCATTTATCAGATATGGTTTTCACAAAAGTTTCTGTGTTTGATAATTATGTAGTTTTTTCAACCGAATTATTAGTAATTATTAAGTATTGTAACTCTCTGGGATTTGCAGTCACGACGCTAAGACACAAACAAACAGAAAACTTTAAAAAATAAAAGATTATCTTGTTGAACCACGGAGCTCTAAATATCAGCTTAACACACTAGCTCGTTCAAAGATACGATGTCGAAATGATTTGCCTAGTTATTAGCGTGTTTTTATTAAACCGATAGTTTCGCACTAAAATACTGCTGATATTTAATCGTGGGAAGTTGATGCAATACAATTTTTTAAATAAACTCAATCAATAGTGTCATGTCATGAAATAATACTGTTTGAGGTTACCGAATTATGTAATGATTCTTCCCAGCTAAATATGCTGCATCCACTTTAAGCTTGTAAATTTCTGTGTTTTTTACATAGTAGGTACCTAACCACTCCAATCGAAATAATTTTAAGTCGTTTTGATGACATTGAAAATCGCGAAATTTTTTTAAAAGATCCCTTCTATTCTTAACAAAAAACCTTCTTATATTAAGGAAAACAAGAGCATTCATAGTTTTGAACTTATGACAGTGTTAAGTAAAAATCTAAGTCGCTGAAACTATCACTCGGCAAGTTTAACGCCTTACGTTTTAATTAAAGCAATCGCGATAGATTTATCACAACAGTATTAAACCGATATGCCCTTGACTGCCAGCTAGGACGTACCCAATAAAGTAAATGTCTGTAACCTATCGCTTAGACTCAATTAATACAATCCACTTAGGCCAATCATTGCAAGTCAGCTTTCTAGATAATTTAGTTCACTTTCTCGGGAAATGGTCGATTCGTTTTCTGCTCGCCATTTGCTTTCGATGTAGTAATCAAATTATTAAATACTAGCCCGTGGCTTCGCCCGTTTTATTCCCATCATTTTAACCTTTTGAACTTTCCCTGAGCTACTACGACTATTTTAAAACCAAAGCACCTAAACATTTGAAACCTTGATAAGGTTCATAAGCTAATATATGTATATAAATAGAAAAACGGCATAATAATTCTTCTTTTTATTAGGCTACAAAATATTATTCATAAAAACATGATTTACTCTCATATTTATATTTCAACTAAAATAATAAACAAGTCCCAGTTTCTGGCAAACTTCAAAGCCGCAACACAATTTTGTTTACCTATTAAATTAGATACAGTTTTAGCGGGTCAATCATAATAGTGTTGTCCCGATTTAGAACTAAGATTATCTACGGTTCATCTTGAATGTTTAATGTGGGTCTCCTTCGAAACTCAACACAACGCCTTATGTAGTCACTATAGCAATGTCTGATGCTTGCTATCTATATATATATATATAAAAGAAAGTCGTGTTAGTGCCTGAACTTATAACTCGAGAACGGCTGAATAGATTTGGCTGAAAATTGGCAGGGAGGCAGCTTAGAACCGGGGGAAGGACATAGGATACTTTTTACTGCTTTTTTAAAATCTAATATAATGCGGGCGAAGCCGCGGGCGGAAAGCTAGTTTCTTATATTTAGGCGTTTGACTTTAGAATAAGAGTAAGTGAAAATTAATCTGCAGGTAAAATACTATGCGATTAATAAGCGATGAGGAGCAACTGTAAGAAATAAAAATACCGTTTTAATAATAAATTCGTGTCGACGAGAGAATGAAATAAGCTATTAAAAGCAATATCGCCGCATATAATAGCAATATTGCAGCATATTGTCCTACTAATTTCTCCAGCTTTATCCATTCGTGTAGTAGACAAACAATTATTTATCCCTGATAAAGGCTTGGAACCATGAGCTTTCCATATTTGTACATTAAAATATAAATTATTTAAAGGTAATATTTATTTATAGGTAGGTACTTCATTTTCCTGAAATACTGGTCAAGCTATTTTAAAACAACTACAGAAGCAGCAATACAC